>CM035117.1:15553346-16230846 GCA_020205555.1 Panax stipuleanatus
CCTAAGCTCAATGCCCTTACTCAACCACATGAAATGAAAGAATCTGAGATGATTAATGAACAAAATATTGCAAAATCGAAAGTGGCTCTAATTTACAGTCAGATGAATGAACCACTGGGAGCTCATATGAGAGTTGGTTTGATTGCCCTGGCTATGGCTGAATATTTTTGAGATGTTAATGAACAAGATGTATTTCTATTTATCGACAATATCTTTCGTTTCGTCCAAGTAGGATCTGATGTATCTGCCTTATTAAGTAGAATGTCTTCCTCTGTGGGCTATCATCCCACCCTTAGTACCGAAATGGGTACTTTACATGAAAGAATTACTAGACACACCTTATTTTTTTATATATATTTTAAACAATTGTTATTTATTTTTTAACTTTCCGTATTTAAACTTCTATATCACTTTGGTCCGCACGTATGCCATGCCTTCAAGATAGGAGAATAATATTAAAATATTATGTATTATTTGGGTATCTTACGTGTGTGCTTGAAATTTCAAGAAGTAATACTTTCCAATAACAATACTTTCATCCCAAAGAAGGTCACACTTAAAATTTTAATGTCAATTTATAAAATTGTAAATAAATAACAAAACAACATCATATACTACTACTCCTTCCGTTTCTTAAAGAGTGCAGTTTTAACTAAAAGCGCACAAACCAATAAGTGAGATAAAATGACAAAGCTAACCCTTCTCTTCCTTTAGTGCATTAACTTCCTCATTTAGTGCATTAATTAAAACAATGGCATATTTGAAAAAAGAAGCTTTGGGTTCCTAAAACTGTATTATTTAAGGAATAATTTTTTTGAGCTAAAACTGCACTCTTTAAGGAACGGAGGGAGTATTAAGTTAAGTCTTTGATACGAGGGTTATGTCCTTGTCAAATTGTTAATGTCTACACAAAGTATGATCTTCCCATGTCTAATCACCCCACTGAAAAATAATTTACATGTCCTCAAATAACTTTTAAAATATTGATATTTTCACATAATTTTTCATATATATGAATAATGAGTGGGTCTCATCTTTATACGAGAAAGAGTGTGTGAAAATATTATTTTAAATGCAAAAATATTAGTTTTCTAAGTTTTAATGTGTCAACTACTGGGACAATAGTAGTAGCGGCTGAGGTAGAGACCACATATAAAGCACATGAGGATGATCACATCAATTAACACCCACAACCAATAAAGTAATTGAGAGAAACGTAAACGCTAAAGTTCAACTTTTCTTGTTTATTATTTTCCCCTTCCAAAAATAAAAAATATTGGTACTAAATTTTATTCTATCTAAAGAGATATTTTTCTTTTAATGTTAGTATAACATGACATCACATTCTTAAATTTGAAATATAATTTTATTCTTATATCATCACTATTAAATTATTTAAGCAGTAAACATAAAATAAAAAAACATTTCCAATCTTTGCAAATTTTAGAAATATGACCTTTTTTTTCTTTTATAAAATTGGAGAGGAGAAATCCGAAGTTGATTTTATTTGTGACACGTTGTGCAAGAGCATGATCGCAAAAGGAAACTAAAAACGAAATACTTAATTTCCAATAAAAATAATGCATAGTTTTTCTAAAAAAAATATTGGTGGGTCCCATAGTACTATGATGATTTTAATTTAACCGAACAAATACCATTTAATAAAGTGCAAGTGTTTAAGGATCGAGCAGCCATTTTATGACTGAAGACAGAATATTTGATCATATTACTTGATACTAATAATATTAGTGTGATGAATGTAATTTTATGATGAAGACAGATCCTTAATGGATGTATACTATGACAATAGTAATAATATTAGTGTGATTAACGTAATTGGACTACGACGTTTCCATCAACACACAATTGTGGTTGTTAGTTAGCGTGTTGGGTTGAATTTCAATCCGACTTGAATTTCAATTTTGTTAATGTTAAATTCTACCTGTTTAAATCATGATGTTTATATTTAAACTGACTTGAATTTGATATTATTATTTAAACTGTCTCATGTTTACTAAGCGCACCCTTTGTTTAATTAGCAAAAAAGAAGAAGAGAAAGGCTTACAATAATGGATAGTGCTATTATTATCCAGCATGAGCTACTACTAGCCATTTATCAAATCAGCATAATATTTTCAGAAAGGACCATGACTATTACTTGGTTATTATATTCTTCTAAGTTATGGACCACCACCAATGCTACTAGCTTTTTACCCTCAATAATTTCTTCGGTTGAGATCTAGATAACAACATCTACCGTCCCTTGAATTTATTCCTTGTGCTTTGATTTGTACCCTCAATAATTTTTACTATTTTATCAAATAATTAAATCGACTAAAATATATTGAAAGTCTAAATTATTATAATGATAAAAAAAATTACAATACAAGAAATTAAAAATATAATCTTTTCAATCAAAATAACCATAGATTGAGCCAGAGTCATTCAAGTCCTTTGGCTGTGTTCCCAGATGAGATGTAGGCACGGGGCACCAATTAAGAGAGGGAAACAGGTCTTTTAGCACGGCCAATCCTATAAATTAATGCTAGGAGTAACGAAGATGGGAATGAAATGATTCATTCATATGGAATGAAAAAAATTGTGTTTGGTTGCGATTGAAATGAAAAAAATTGTGGTTCCTTGGGAGGGAAAGAGAACGTATGGAATAACTCATTCCAACTAGAATAGAATAAATCATTCCACTCTTCATTTCATTCTTTCAACCCAAACGTAGCACAAACAAAATACGGAGACCAGTGTAAATTTCATAGTAGTATTCTCTACGGAGACCAGTGTAAATTTCATATTCTCTACGGAGACGAACAAAATAATTCTTAGACGTGTAAGAAGTCACTTGAAAATTTCATATTCTCTACGGAGACCAGTGTAAGAAATAACTTTCAAACAAAATCGTGACTTTTTAACATTCTCAAAACAATAATTATTATACTGGCCAAGGATCAAATGTAAGCTTCTATGAACTCAGAGGTACTCTTTATCTCACTTTACCATTAATGGTGTTCGCCCAGAGACAGGAGGTTATAAACAAGCAGCTTGCAGAGTGGAGAGAAGTCATACTGGATGATTGCTAAATATACAAGCATGATGCCTGACTCATCACTCTCGTAACTCAAACCACCAAGAAGATAACAATAAAATCGGAAATGCAGAAGAAACTTTTAAAATCCATTGAAGGGTACGACATAAAAACCTTTAAACATCATCGCAATACCGGTAGCAGCCTTTATTTTCTTATACATGCATACCGGAATGTCAATAAGTTCAATTCTTTATAACTAATCAATATGATTCTTAACATTCTCTGCATGTGCATACAAGACTTCTTATACATTCGCTGTTTATTAGTGATGTTAAGAGAGAAGTTTTCAATTCGTGGAAGGCCCCTATTAATGTAATGATTGACCAACCAAACTGCGTTCGCAGCGACTACAAGCTGCCAAGTGCACCTTCCTTTGAGTCGCATACAAGACTTCTTAGTAAGGCCCCCACCCTTTCTACACTTTTGCTCAAAAGTCTGCAGCTCAGAGCCATTGCCTTCTATAACTACTACTAGAAACAAAACAAAATACCTAAAAGAATAAGAAAAATTATCAACTAGCATATGCACTATAAAGCCTTCATACATTCACTGTAACAACCCGGGTCAAATCCCGAGTCCGGAATAAATCTGGGATCAAATTCCAAGTCCGAATCGAATCGAATCAAATCAAATTCATCTAAACAAGGTCCTAAACCACTAGATACTATTCATCTTAACTCACCACAAACTTACCCAAAAGATCATGACTAAAAGTATAGTTATTTAAATTTCTGACTTCGTGTCCCCACTTCCGGACCTCTATTCATTGTGGGATAATATCGATTCCGGAATAAATCTTAGGTCAAATCTCAAATCAGAATCGAATCAAATTCATCCAAACAAGCTTTAAACCACTAGCTCAATAGTATTTTCTTGAGTCATTTTATATACAAACAAATTTTTCCCACATGTTTCGATTTGGGACTGGATTGTTACATTTACAGCCAGAACATAGTAGCTCCACATGCCTGTCCAAAAGGATATTTTTGGTTTAAGATTGTTCATTCTTTCAATCCTGGTGCCTATTTCCTCCCCAACACTAATCACTCTGTTTGGTCATTATTTAACATGTAGTTTAACGTTTTGAAATTGAACTTCTTAGCAGAATACTACTTGATGTTTCTTCTTCAACATGATGTGGTAAATTTGAACGATTTAGTTCCTTCATCCTTTCGGTAATATTAATATAAATTATATGGATCGATGAACTTTCAACAAAAAATTTGACATGAATCAACAATTCATGTGATCAAGGATCTTAATTACTAATGTATTCCTCTTTGGTATGCTAGTTAAAATATACTTATCATATGTCAGGAACACAATCTTACTAATTACAATTATAGATGAAAGATACACTTTAAACATTTGGGAAGTACACCTCTTATTAAAATATCCTCTACAACAAACTTCAACTAGAGGGCATCAAAATCTCCTAATCCCAGGTCAAATTTGTGGATTGAATGCTCCTCCAACAAGGCAACTAAGGACAATATGTATCATATTTGCTACTGATACCAAAGCATTAATTACACAAATAAGAAAGGACTCCCTCTTCTCTCTAAGTTGAACAATCGAACAGTTAACAATCAACAACAAGATTATTCAATCACAATGTGATGTCCTTAATAACCAACTACTTGACATCTAAAACATTCACTTACCAAATGATAAAGAACAGAGTAATTTCTGATATAAGAGGCTCAAATTTAGGACACAGGAAGTATAAGCTAGTTGTCACCAATCAAATCTATCTATAATCATTTTCAATGAAGGGTATAATTAATGTATAGATCAAGGGTACAATGTTATTATCTCTTTACAGAAGCCATACATTTTAACTAAAATCACCAACATGATCAGAATAATTAGGGGGGAAAAATACATACCAAACTGGGTATTCAGGAGCTTGGGTATTTGATCATCTTGTGCAAAACCAGGGTCCTCGCCCTTCTTACATCGCGACTACACTTATCAGCATATTCACTCAAATCCTCAATGGTTTGCGTAAACCCTCTCAACTTTTTCTTGATATCATCTATGGCTATTCCCACCGCCTCCCCTTCTCTAAGAGCAAAGTCAGCATTTTGCACCAAAGCCTCAATCTCAATTTCCAATTTATCAATAACCAACCTAATGTTCTCTAAATCCTTAACTACAATAAAAGTCCCAAACTCCATTGAACTGATAAACTCTTTATGTCCTTTGATTTCATTCTCATACTTCTTCCAAATAGAATTAACCCATTTCCCCATTGACCCCAACGGCACGGCGGCTGCAGCAGCCAACGCCGTCAGCACGGCCGGAGCAGCAATAGCAGCAGCCACCACGGAGCAAATCAAAACAGCCGTAAAAGTGGCAACAAATAATACATTCGACAACCTCCTCCATTTCTTCATTGACCTCAACTTCTTATCAAGCTCACCCATTTGAGCCTGCAACTTCGTCAACATGACCATTTGTTTTTTATAAATAGACTGAAATACTAAAAAGAAGTCATCCCCAAAAGGGTCACTAGATGCCTTAAATTTCTTCAATTCTTGTAAAGTCCGCGAAAATAAACTAGACCCATCTCTCTTTTCTTCCTCGAATTGCCGCAGAGCAACATTGACAATAAACTGGCTGTCACGGGCACGCTTGAGGCAGTTACCGAGTGCAGCGCAGAAATCTAGCGTTTCGAGGCTGTTTTTGAAGTAATCGTCAACTAAATTGAACAATTGCTGATTCTTCCAAATGTCTTTTTTGCAATCCAAAATGACTTGGACTACATCTTGATCCATTTCGAGTAAACCTTCGGTGACTTCACGGATGGAATCTAAGGAAAGTCCAACGGCTAGGCTGTTGATTACTCGGCTGGTGCGCTGGTGGAGAGTGGAGTCGAATGACCGGAGCTCCGGATCAGCTCTACATGCCGCCTCGTAGGAGTTTAGATCCGGTGAATTGGTGGGGTTAGTATGGGAGGGGGATGAAGGAGGAAGCGGCGGTGAAGGAGGGTTGACCGCAGTTTTCTTGCTGAATTTGCAGCCCATCTGTAGGCAGATTTGGATGGAGAGAGGAAAAACAAAATTAAATCTTTATGGGTCTGGTTTATAAATCAAGAATTAGTGAGATTTTCAGCTGAAATAATTAACAAAAATGAGTCTGAAACAGGGGATAATTGGGGAGGAAGAAGTAAAGGGCAGAAGTAAAAGATAGAAAAATAGAAGGTGTGGAGTGTGGACTGATTTTGTTTCATTTCCAAGAAATTTCAAAGGTAGTCAATATTTAGTCACTCAGTTGACAAAGGACGCCAGAGGGAGACGACTGATTGGGGAGCTTGTTCAAATGACTAAACAGACCTCAGCAATCATCCCCTCGTGGGCTTTAGATTTTTGTCGAGGGGTTAATTGATTTTTTATCACTTTATTATCTTCAATTTTTATTATGATTATTAAAAAAATTGTTACATTTACGTTATTAAATTAAAAAAATATTTCAAACTACTGATATACTAATTCTCCGTCCAAATAATTAACGATGGTTTTAAGATGACGTGGGCGTCTAATTCAGATTTTATATTAAAAATAATTAAAATTAACAGGTGAATAATTAACGGTTTTTAAAATATTTTTAAATGCAAGTAATTAAACAACACCCCTTATCAAAAGAAAATTTTTCTTTCTCTTCCCCTTCCCCACCTCTGTCTTTCTCGTACACCATTTTTCACCGCATCCGACAAACCTTTGATTACCATCTTCGACTGTTACGATATAGGCTCAAACTCCTATTTTTTTCTGAAAAGCTAGCTATTCAAGAGGAGATGTCCAAGTCTATATCAACTCCACATTGATATCTCATACTATCAATGTGGGATCTACTCCCCATATGACAAGCTCACATTGATATTCATAACATCGACAAACTCCATGGTTTCCAGTTAGATTAGTTCTTTCTCTCACTAAAACTCCCACCCAATTCCACCATGGAAGCCTCCCAAGCCCTCTCCCGCATAGACCTAGTTGACCTCGCCATCATGGGCCAAAATTTAGCCCTCAACATCGCCGATAAAGGTCTCTCCATTTTCGTCTACAACCGCACCACCTCCAAAGTCGAACGAAACCCATTGACCGAGCTCACAACGAAGGCCGACTCCCCTTAACCGGCCACTATATACCCCACGTGATTTTTATTAAGATTTAAATATGTTTGTCCAAGTCTTTAGGTATTTAGTTATTTGATTTAGTGGCTGAGATAGTGTAGTATGTGATCCTATTTTATAGGAGTTGTGGTTAGTGCTAGAAGTAGTGCTCTGTCAGTTCTTATGTAAAGCCTATTTATAGGCTATTTTCTCTATCAATACAGAAGTAGTGTTTTTCCCTTTCATAATACGCTTCCTTTGTCTTTTCATAATTCTGTATCAGTGGTATCAGAGCCAGATATAAGAGAGAAAAGTGTGAGAGTCCTGCATCAGTGTGAAAGTCCCCAACCAATCCACAATAACAGTGCAGTGCAGTGCAGTGATGGCTTCAGACTCTAATTTTGTGCAGGTGGCGATCCCACGTTTTGATGGTCACTATGACCATTGGAGTATGCTATTGGAGAATTTTTTGCGGTCGAAAGAATATTAGTCCATTGTTGAATCTGGAATTGGAGAACCAAAAAAGGCAAAAGATGCAGTCTTGACAGATGCCCAGAAAATAGAGTTGAAAGAAGAAAGCTAAAAGATTTAAAGGCAAAAAATTACCTCTTTCAGACCATTGATCGTCCCATTTTGGAAACAATTCTTAGCAAAGAAACTTCCAAGGATATTTGGGATTCTATGAAGAAAAAGTATCAAGGCTCTGCTAGAGTGCACAACTTCAAGCCTTGAGAAGAGATTTTGAGATTCTACAAATGACAGATGAAAAATCTGTCACCAACTATTGTGTCAGGGCTATGGAAATAAGCAACAAAATGCGGTTTCATGGTGAGAAGATGGAAGATGTCACCATTGTGGAGAAGATATTGCGCTCCTTGACCCCAAAGTTTGATTATGTTGTGTGCTCAATTGAAGAATCGAAACATAGATGCATTTTCTCTTGATGAACTGTAGAGCTCCTTGCTGGTCAATGAACAGAAGATGAACCGAAGTTCAACTTTAGAGGAGCGAGCTTTGAAGGCTTCTACCTTTACTCATTTCTCAAACACTAGAGGAAGGGGTAGAGGTAGAGGAAGAGGAAGGGGAGCTCGAGGCAATAGAGATGGCAGCAGCAGATATTTTAAAGCCAATGATGATCAATTTTCAGGCAGATGATGAGATCAACATTTTGACAAATCCAAGGTAGAGTGCTTTAGATGTTATAAATCTGGCATTATCGTTCTGAATGGTATACTAAGCTGCCTAATGACAAAGAAAAGGAAGAACAATCGAATTTTGCTGAAAAGAAGGATGTAGAAACTTTGTTGATGGCTGTTCAAGTTAATTATGAACCAGAATCTGATTTTTGGTATGTAGATACGGGCTGCAGTAACCACATGTGTGGAAGTAAGTTTTTTTTCTCTTATTTAAATGAAGACTTTCATTCTACAGTAAGTTTTGGTGATTGTTCCACAGTGAATGTGATGGGAAAGGGTGATATTGAGATAAAAACGAAGAATGGTTGTAGAAATAATTTCTAATGTTCTTTATGTTCCTGATTTGAAAAGAAATCTGTTAAGTGCTGGTCAATTGCAAGAAAAGGGCTATGTAATCACTATTCAAAAAGGTGTTTGTGAGATTTATGATCCTACTAGAGGTGCTATTGTTGTTGTGCAAATGAGTTCAAATAGGTTGTTTCCATTGAAGATTGAAAGTATGCAATTTTGTTTAGTAACTAAAGTAAAAGATCCTTCTTGATTGTGGAATTTTCGTTTTGGTCACTTGAGCTTTGGTGGATTGAAGACCCTCCAACAGAAAAATATGGTGACAGGTCTTCCTCAAATTAGTACTCCTTCCCAAGTTTGTGAAGAATGTGTTGTTGGCAAACAATATCGTTCTCAATTTCCCCAAGGGAAGTCATGGCGAGCAAAAGGAGTTTTGGAGCTAATACATTCCGATATATGTGGTTCGATAACTCCATTCTCTAATGGAGGTAAAAGATACTTAATTACCTTCATTGATGATTATACTCGAAAAACTTGGGTTTACTTTTTACAGGAAAAATCAGAAGCTTTTGGTGCATTTAAAAGCTTCAAGGCTCGTGTGGAAAATGAAAACAGGAAAGACCATGAAGACCCTCCGAACAGATCGTGGTGGAGAATATTGCTCAACTGCATTTGCAGTTTTTTGTGAAAATCATAGCGTTCGAAGAGAGCTAACAACTGCGTATACACCATAACAAAATGGTGTATCAGAGAGGAAAAACAGAACCATCCTCAATATGGTAAGAAGCTTGTTGGCAAAAGGCCGAATTCCAAAATCTTTCTGGCCTGAAGCAGTAAATTGGAGTATTCACATCTTGAACAGAAGTCCTACATTTGTTGTTCAAAATATGACACCTAAAGAGACTTGGAGTGGAAGGAGACCAGCTGTAGATTATTTTAAAATCTTTGGTTGCATTGCTTATGCACATATCCCGGATGAGAAAAGGAAGAAACTTGATGATAAGAGGAAAAGTGTGTCTTTCTTGTTGTTAGTGAAACATCAAAAGCGTATAAATTGTTCAATCCACTAACCCAGAAGATTGTAACCAGCCGAGACGTTGTCTTTGATGAGGAAAACACTTGCGATTGGAATAGGCAGGAACCTACTCAAGTGCTTTTTGACAATGATTCTGAAAGAGAGCCATCTCCAGCAACCCTTATGCCTGAAAACTCATCGATAACAACTCCAACAACTCCTGAAATTTTACCAACAACAACTGAAAATTTTCCAACAACAGTAGAAGCTACTGATGCAACAGCTCGATCTCTTTCTCATATTCGAAAAAGGCTCGCTTGGATGGAAGACTATGAGGTAACTGAAACAGAAGATCAAATCACTCAATTTGATTTATTTTCAGATTGTGATCCCACAACCTTTGAAAGTGTTATCAAAGAAGCAAAATGGCGGAAGGCGGTGGATGATGAAACTGATGCCATAGAAAGAAATGATACTGGGGAGCTGACTGATCTTCCGAAAGGGCAGAAAACTATTGGTGTAAAGTGGGTCTTCAAAATAAAACTAAAGGAAAATGGTGAAGTTGATAAGTATAAGGCGTGTTTGGTAGTTAAGGGATATAAGCAGGAATATGGGATCGATTATACAGGAGTTTTTGCCCCCGTTACAAGACATGATACAATCAGAATGGTGATCGCATCGGCGGTGCAGAACTCGTGGCCTATTTTCCAACTAGATGTCAAATCAGCATTCTTGCATGGAAACTTGGAGGAACAGGTATTTGTAGAACAACCTGTTAGTTTCCAAAGGCACATTAGTTATCTAGAAGGGAGGGTTGAATAGATACTTTAAAATTTCTTCTTTTAAAATACTTAGTCAGTATTTGTGATACTGACTGCAGCGGAATATATGCTTTGTTCCCCTTCAAGATAATGCAGTTAAGCCAAGATAAACAGTTATAGCAGTTATAACAGATATAACAGTTAATGAGAGACAATGAGACACAAGATTTTAAGTGGTTCAGAGCCAACACGACTCCTAATCCACTCTTCTACTCCACGAGTAGGAAATCCACTAAGGATGTCTTCTTACAACTGGATCACTTAGATCCGTTCAAGGCCAGCAGCCCTGGAACTTCACATAGTTATATTTTGAACTCTTCAAGTCCTTTGACTTGGATCTGCTCTTAGTTCACTTCTGAACTCTTCAAGTCCTTTGACTTGGATCTTTACTTAGTTCACTTCTGAACTCTTCAAGTCCTCTGACTTGGTACCTTACTTGCATCGGTAGTTGATAGTTGAGGTGTGCTACTCAGTTGCAGTTCAGCTTCTGTCTTTCAAATGACTGAGTAGCGAAGCAAGCTTTCTTCAGTATCGTAGTGTTGCTCGTAGAGTGTTCTTGAGCTTTTTCAATGTGTTCTCTATTTTTGCGTCTTGCTTGCTTAGTCTGAATCTTTGCCTGATTTCCTTATAAAAGAGCCATTCAAAAATAGTCGTTTTGAATGCTCCCTTTGCTTCATTTAATTCTCCAGACGTTTTCTATGCAGTGATGTTGACGTCCTGCTTTTCTACTGCTCTGCCGCCTGGCTCACTGACACAACAGACTGTATCTTTCACCTAACACCTGAAAAGGTGTTTTCTGCAGGCTACTTTAGTCATATCCTTAGCTTCTACAATACTCTTCTTCGATTTGGACTAAGGATGAATATGGAAGTATTTGGACTATCACTTTGTCAACGGCTATAAGCCTTTTTTCATTTGTTGCTCTTCCTCTCTTCATTAGATTTTTAATCTTTGATGTTGACTGAAGGAACACTACGATTATGATCATTGTGACACAATCGTTGTGTGTTGGCTTTTCACAGCGTGATTCAGACTTCTTCGTAGAGCACACTACAATTTCTCTTAAGTTCTCGGTAGACTACGATTCCTTGCTTGCTTGTCTTGCAGACTTCACACTTCTGATAGCACTCTGCGATTCCTAACTTAGCTCGACAGATGCTTTTCAACTTTTATGACTCTCAGTGTGGCTTTTGAGGCTAACTACGATTCTTTGATGCTTTCACTTGAGCTCGACGATTCTTGCCTTGGCCTCTGCAGACTTGATTCTTCGGTAGAATTCTAGTTTGTATATCTTCACTCAAGCTCCACGTTTTCTGCCTTAACTTCTGTAGGCTTAAATCTCTTGGCAGACTATGATTCCGATATCTTTGCTTAAGCTCCACGATTCTGCCCTGTCTTTCGAATGCTGTCTTTGACAGACTACGATTCTATCAAGACTTTAACTTTTACAGCTCAAATAGATCAACCTAACAAGTTTGATCTTTTCTTCTATACATTCATTTACATAAATGATAATCATTAAGGCTCAGATCAACCTAACACGTTTGATCTATCATCTAAGTCCTTGTACAATGATTCTCTTAAGGACTGTACACTTAAGCATTTATATTTACTTTCAATATCAAATCTGAATATGCAATTCTCAACACAACCCTTTGGTCATATTAAGATCAGAAATGAGCATAAAGTATATGGATTAAAGAAAGCTCTTTATGTACTTACACAGGCTCCATGAGCTTGGTACAGTCGCATTGAAGCTTATTTTTTGAAAGAAGTCTTTCACAAATGTCTATATGAACACACACTTTTTGTTAAAATTGGAGATGAGCGAAAACTGCTCATTGTTTGCTTATATGTAGACAATCTTATATTTACTGGAAATGATGGTGTCATGTTTAAAGAATTCAAGAAATCTATGATGATTGAATTTGAAATGTCTGATCTGGGTATGATGCATTACTTCCTTAGCATAAAAGTAGTGCAATCAACCAATGGGATCTTTATTTCTCAAAAGAAGTATGTGCAAGATATTTTGGACAGGTTTCGGATGAAGGATTGCAATCCTGTAAGCACTCCAACTCAGTTTGGCTTGAAACTAAACAAAGATCGTGAATGGAAGAAGGTGGACAACACACTTTACAAGCAAATTGTTGGCAGTTTGATGTATTTAACTGCAACAAGACCAGACATAATGTATTCTGTGAGCTTAATAAGCAGATATATGGAGAATCCAACAGAAATGCATTTGTTAGCTGCCAAGAGAATCCTTCGTTACTTGCAAGGAACTAGAGACTTTGGGCTGTTTTACAAGAACGATGAAAAGTTAGAGTTTTCGAGTTTACTGACAGTGATTATGCAGGAGATCAAGATTGAAAAAAAGAGCACTTCGAGCTATGTTTTTATGTTGGGCACATGGGCTGTTTCGTGGTCTTCTAAGAAGCAACCAATTGTCACCTTGTCAACTACAAAAGCTGAATTTGTTGTTGCAATAGCTTGTGCTTGTCAAGCTATCTGGTTAAGAAGAATCCTCGAAGAGCTACAGTTCAAGCAAGTGGAAGCTACTACAGTTGTTTGTGATAACAACTCAGCAATCAAATTCTCCAAGAATCCTGTGCTACACGGAAGAAGCAAACATATCCATGTGAAATATTATTTTTTAAGAGATCTCAACAATGATGGAACAATCAAACTGGTTTATTGTCGAAGTGAAGACCAAGTTACAGATATACAGACCAAGCCTCTCAAGTTGGCTATATTTGTGAAGTTGCGTGGTCTACTTGGAGTTTGTTCACGTGCTGCTGTAAAGGAGGACTTTGTAGAGGGTTGATTTTTCTTTTAAACTGATTTATGCAGTTTTCAATTTAAGAGAGGGTATTAAGATTTAAATATGTTTGTCCGAGTCTTTAGGTATTTAGTTATTTGATTTAGTGGCTGAGATAGTGTAGTATGTGATCCTATTTTATAGGAGTTGTGGTTAATGCTAGAAGTAGTGCTCATTTCAGTTCTTATGTAAAGCCTATTTATAGGCTCTTTTCTCTATCAATACAGAAGTAATGTTTTTCCCTTTCATAATACGCTTGCTTTATCTTTTCATAATTCTGTATCAATTTTGTCCTCTCTACCAAAAACCTAGATTCGTCATCATTTTAGTCAAAGTCGGCGCCCCTGTTGAACAAACCATCGCAAACCTCTCTTTTTTGTTTGAATAAAAACATTGCAGATTTCAGTTCATCCAGAAAAACTTGTAGGATGAAGAATTCTGCGTTCTTAGACATTTTTTCATGCCAGGTGCTATAGGCCAGGTTACCATATCGAGCGGCCTGGGGTAGCGGTGGAATTTCGTTGAGGAATTGGATTAGGGCTTGGAGGACAGAGAGAATCAAGGACATGGTGTGTGATTGGAGGCAATGAATTGATAATTTGTGAGAGCATATGGACTCGGAGAGGGCGACGATGAAGCCGAGGAAGTTTTTGCAAGTGGACAAGGATTGGAAATGGAGGATGTCGGATTGGGAGGTGATCTTCTTAGAGGGAGTTTGGAAGTGGAAAGGATGAGAGATAATGGGGACTTTTTGGGACGGGTTAAAATTATTGCTTGTTGGGTATTTTTGGGGTTTGGGGGGAGGTTTATTGCCGGTGCAGTGATGGGGGCGGTAGATGGGGGTGGGGAGGTGATGTTAAAGGCGTACGGTGGTAGTGGGGGGAAGGCGGTTGGGCTGCTGCATTTGACCCATATTGAGGAGTGGTGGTGGTTGGAGTGTGGCGGTGGAGTTTAAATTTTTTTTTGATTTTGGCGCTCGATATTTTTTGTTTGAATAAAAACCATTCAAAAATGGGACTCTCTTTTTTGTAGAAAGGACAAAGTTTTGTTGGTACATTTGGTACAGGGTTCGAGCAGAAAGCGAAGAGGGAGTTGGTTGGTTTGCTGTAATGGTGGTGGGTTTGGATTCGGTTTCCAGAGAGGAAAGGGAAGAAAAGTTTGTGGATTTGGGGTTTTGATGAGATTGATAGAAAGAGAGTAGGGCAGATTACTGGAGGTTACAACTCCCGGAGAAAAATAGCCGGTTGATGAGAAGAAAGAGAGCCATTTATTACAGTCATCTGCCACGTAATGGATGACATGCCAATTGTTAGTCTACTCAGCACTTTCCTTATTTTTTGAACGGAAACTTAATTAAAATGGAATTTCTTAATATGTACTCTTAGGGCACATGCTAAACACACAGTTCAAGGGATTATTCCCTTGAATTATGTACATATCCTCTTGAACTTGGTGTAAATGCAGAAATCAAGGGAATATACACACAGTTCAAGAGAATATTTTTTGAACTGTGTGCTTAGCATGTGCCCTTAGGGCACAAGTTAAGAGGACCCAATTAAAATTGGGTTCTATTATAGTAACCAAAAAGTCAATTAACTTTTTATTGAGTCATCATATTTCCTTTATAATTAATTACATCAGCCTTATGGTAAATGATAATAATCTATTACAATTATTATTATTATTATTACAATTATTATTATATAAAAAAATAAACATATAAAATATCGAATATTCTTGTTAAAAAATTCAGTCCCTCTAAATGCCTCAACTAAGTGAACTTTTTAATAAGTAGTTCTAGTACTTATTTATTCTGAGTTCAAATCTTTATATACATATATGGGTAAGTTAAGAAAAACAAAAGGTCAAAAGTATTTGTTTCACAAACTAATTCCTTGCATTTCAATACTTAAAAACTTCAGCTATCTTAATAGATGAGACAAATGTCGTGTGGATGGTTTGTGTCATGGCTCTTTCAATAGCATATGTTCCAATTGCATCTCATTTTATATTAAAAAAAAATACCTTGTAACCTTAAATTACTTAACAATATTTCTTGCGGAACTAATGCCTAAACACACACACACACATATATATACACACACGAAGAGGGTCAAGTGCATACTCCTTTATTTAACATATTTTATTCACCACCTTTAGTGACGGACTGACGGTTCGGTCCGTTGCAGAGAACCGTCGTCTTATTTTATAGCGACGCATCGAAACGTCGTCATAATATATAAAGGGTTTATCTGTTCTATAGCGACGAACCAAATCGTCGTCTGGTCCGTCGCTAAAGGTAGTGAGCATGGTATGTAAAATAAAAAGAAATGCACCAGAAACGGACTATATATATATATATATATATATATTCTTAGTGATTTATCCATTATATAGATAAATTATAAATAAAATAGTAGAAGAAGAAATTACATTTATCAAATTAAAAAATAATAATGGACTTAATATGTTATTATTTAACGTCAAAAATTCTATTTTCGTTGAAACTCCAATGCACTAAGGACAATGATATAAGTAAGAGTGTAAACGAGTCAAACCAAAACGAACAGTGAGCTGCTCGAATTCAACTCAAAATGATAAATTCGTACTCGAATTTGACTTGAATTCGAATTGTATTTGAAAAAAATCTACTCAGATTCGATTTGACTCAAATATTTATTACTCAGATCATATTATATCCAAACTACTCGCGAGCTTCAAATTCAAGCTCGAATTTGAGTCTTCACATAATAACTAGTTTTAAAATAAATATAATTATAAATTGAATTTGTTATTTTACTTAAAAATGAGAAAATATATTTACTATTACATTTTACAAATATAAAATCACAATTAAAATTAAAAACAAAACAAATCAATAATATTAATTATCCTAATTTGATTTAAATTTATATATATTATAAGAGAATGTATCGAGCATCTAATTGAATATGTATCAATCGAGTATGTATCGAATCACTATCAAGAATTCGAGTAGTTTGAATCTTAAACGAGTCAAGTATAACCTTATTCAGACTCTAGTCATATTTTTATTTGAACTATTTTTAATACTCAGATTTCAATTTTATTATTAACCAATCCAAGTCTCAATCGTATTTTTTCGAGTCAAGCACGAATCGAGCTCGAACTGTTTGACTCGTTTACCACCTTAGATATAAGACAAAAATATCAGTCATCTTCCTTCTCTTTCATATGCAACAAAATTATAATTATGAAATAACTTGTCAATCTAACTTTCTTTTAACATTTGGACATTTATAAAATGTAAAGAATTGATTTTTTAACAAGAATATTTGATATTTTATATGTTTATTTTTTTATATAAAATAAAATGACTTGAAATGGGAGACTATTTGATATTATGTCCTACTAGGTATTATAATCCTTGTCATTTGGGACTAAAAATTTGTGGACAAAATTAACCTTTAATTATGTTTAAAAAGAACAATATATCTTATCTTATTTAGCTATACTCAAACTAATTAGATTATGATATTTTTGTTATCTAGTTATACTCTGACCAATTTATTTTTATGATATTTTTGTTATTAGTGGTAAGGTTTTATCCAATCCTTTAAATAATTATGGACAAAACAAACATAATATGATAATATTTTAAATTATTTTATGAATAATCTCATAAAAAATAAACATGTGATTATTACTATTTAATCATAAAATTAATATTCTTAAAATTATAATTCATGATAATATAATCTGAGAATATAATACTCGAGAACCAGAATATAAATCTTGCAAATAAAAATACCCTAAAGATTATAATTGCCTAAAGTTTAATATTATAATTCCTCTGATTATTATTGCGACTTTGAAAATCTTCGTCATTAATTGAGTTTCCTTGATCATCAATTTGGTCTCAATTGATGCGAGGTGAATGATAGTTGTATAATTCATCTTTTTTATGAACACTATCACCTCCGTTCTGATACTAATTTTTTTAGGTGGTATTTGATTCAAGTCAAATTATTGTGATAATTTTATAATATAATAAATTATTATATTGATATAACATTTATTATGTTTAGTTATTTATTACACATATTAGCTTATTAGAAGCATAATATTATTACATTAATTTATAAATTTTTTATTATATCCTCCAATTAATATATTAGCATATTACGCATGTCTCTAATGCAATAGGTCATAAAGACAAAACAGTAACTACTACAATTAATTGGATAGTTTAACTAACAATTAATTGGATATTTATTTAGTGAACCAAACATAATTTTAAATATAATAAATAACATTATAAATATCAATAAATAAATAAATATAGCCTAATAACCTAATATTGCATTACATCAAAATTCTATTCCACCAGTTATAGGTTAATTGTGGACCGAAGGGAGTAGAGAGGTGTATATAACAATCATGGAAAACAGGCGCTTGGCCCAATATGTAGTTGTTTTGTTGGTAGCCCAAGTAGTTGTAATTTTGAAATATTAAATCATGCCTTCATAATTGGGTTCTTTACAATAGTATACAACAATTAGTAAATAATTATAAGAATAGTGCATCAATAAAATAATTATAATAATAGTGCAATAATATACAATAATATCAATAATAGTGCAGTACACGTCATATTGTCCAACCCAACAAAAATAGAAAACCCTTAATTCAAGGAGAAAACTACTCCACTGTGTGCGGCAGTTACCAACTAACCTAAACATTCAAAAAACACGTCAAAAAAGGAAGACTCCATGGAAGAAAGAACAGAAAACTTCATAGATCACTAAAATCTGTAGCAAAGGAGCAATCGAGAAGAAGCATAATCATTAATACAAAAGAAGCCGAATGCGAAACCAGAAAAAAGCAAAAACAGAGCAGCCGAAACCGACATCCACAAATCGATCAAAGGATTTCGAAACAAAATCAAAAAATTGAGTCTGAGACTGCAAACTGAATCCGGAAAGTGACTACAAAAGGTACGTATACATTAATATGAATCTATATACTACAATCTCTTAATTTAAATTTGAATTCAACACAGAGTGTAAGATTTATAACAGTAACCAAAACAAAACTAAATATAAAGATTAGTAGTTTTTTATTAATGGCTTTAAAATCAGTATAAAAAACGATTGTATAATGGAACTATTAAATTAGTCTTTGCAGGTTCAAGACAATTTTGTTACCTATTTATTACAAATTCATAATTTGGCAACATTCATATAAAGGTTTGGTTACCTTGATTTAAGTGTTCATTCTTTAGTATTTCACCTTCACGACAGCATAATTTGTGATTTGTTTATAAACTGAATGAAATCAGTATGTTGCAGACGCATGGAAACTAATAACGTCTATTTCGGTTACTATTTAATGTTGATTTGGTCACCAATTAAATAATAGTATTAATTTCAGTTACCAAGGCGTATTTGTTACACATTCATATTTTGGCATCATTCATATAATAGTTTGGTTACCTTCGTTTATTTGTTCATTCTTTAATTTGACACTGCAAACACTGGGTTGAATATTTATGATTCCTTTAAACACTGGGTTGAATATTTACGATTCCTTTAAACATGAATTTTGATTCCCGTGTAAGGTTGATTTGGTCACTATTTATATTATTGTATTAATTTTAATGTTTCAGTTGTCGGACCATGAAAATGATTCCAGTTGTAATTTACTTCAACGGTACGTGGATTGACAGTAGCCAATATCAAAATTTTGAAGTTATCGGCCTACTAGTTCCTTCAACTTGTTCATTCACAGAAACGCAGAACTTGATATGCACTGCATTAAGTCTAGACTGCAACACAACAGAATTGTCAATCAAATTTCAGATTAAAAGCAACATTCCTCCGATCAAGGTGACAAATGAAGCAACCTTAAGATTCTATATAGAAGTCAGTAGAAAATCTGGTGAACATGGCAAGTTTCCACTAATTATAGATTCTGAATACAGCATAGGAGGCATTACAATCTTACAGAACGTGATAAATGAAGAAGAAAATAGGATGCAAGCTGAAACGCCAATGAGATTGACATAATGGAATTCTGAACTTGTATCGTTGGCAACACAAGATTACCAAATTGGATCACAATATGTTGAGCACCTGGCCATCGAAGCTATTGATAAAGAACAAGACAGACGACAAGACATAACAAACACTGGAGAACAATGTGATGAGGTCATATCAGATCCGAATAAGTTTGAAGTCAAAATACATCAAACTTACAAAGATAAAAAAATTCTAACACAAGCAATAAGGCTACATTCAATAAGGCAAAACAGACAACACAAGGTTGAAAGAATAAGTGGTAGAGACTTTGTCCTAGTATGCATAGACAATGAAAAATGCAAATGGAAACTACGAGCATCAAAGTTTTGGAAAACAACTATGTTCAAGGTGAGAGAATTTAATGATTTACACACTTGTTCGTCCGACATACTGCTTGGAGATCACAGACAAGCAAATAGTCAGATGGTTAGTGAATGCATAATTCATAGGTTAACAAACTTGAAGAAAATTTACACACCAACAGATATTGTGGAAGACATGATGACAGATTATAATGTGTCCATCTCCTACCAAAAAGCATGGAGATCAAAGGAAAAAGCAATGGAAAAAGTAAGAGGAAATCCACACGACTACACTATGATCCCTTCATGGTTGCACATGCTGAAAAAAACAAATCCAGGTAATAATTAGAAACTGTTCATTAGATTTTTAAAATAGTTCGGTTACCCAATTTAAATGATTTGGTTACCTAATTATGAAGGTTTGGCTACTAACTGTAGTATTGAAATATGAATAAAAATTATTTTTTGCAGGCGACCAATATCTACATGAAATATAACTATTAAATAGCATTTTAGGCACCATCTGAACCATATGGAAAATATTAAATACTAAATAATTAGATACCAGTAGTAATACACATAGTTATCCTAAACTACAAATTTGGACAATATTTATTACATATATTTACATTAACATTACTGAAAATTCATTTCAGGCTCCATCACAACCTTGGAGATGGAAAAAAATGGTCGCTTCAAGTATCTCTTCTTTGCAATAGGAGCATCCATTAAAGCATGGCACCATTGTTTTCCAATCATTGTAATTGACGGCACATTCATACAATCAACCTACGGGGGTACACTGCTCATAGCAAGCACACAGGATGCAAATAGAAAAATTATACCCATTGCTTTTGCAGTGGTTGACAGTGAAAATGAATTATCCTGGAGATGGTTTTTCATCAATTTGAGAAATGCTTGTGGAGTTAGGGAAGGACAATGCATTATTTCAGATAGACATGCAGCAATTATAAAGGGACTTAACTGTGTGTTCCCTGATGTCATGCACGGTTCATGCACATATCATATTTTGAAAAATATAAAAAACAGATTCAAAAATAAAGGAGAAGAACTCAAAAAAGCATACAACGCGGCTTGTAGAGCTTACACTATTGAAGAATTCAACATACACATGGCTGAACTTGATGCAATTGATGCTCGAATAAGGACATATTTGGAGGAAGATGTTAAGCTAGATAAGTGCACAAGGCTCCATGGGACTGTAAGCAGGTACTCAACAATGACTTCAAACACTGCCGAATCTATTAACAATGCAATCAAGGGAATCAGAGATCTTCCAGTTTCGTCAATGATTGAATGCCTACGTTGTATAGTTCAAAGATGGTATTTCACAAACAAACAAGCAGTAATATCAACTTTCACTACCCTTTCCACAACAGCTGAGAGAAGATTGCAATCTAATATCATTGAGTCAAAGAAACTTAAGGTCAGTCATACAACTTTTAAATTGTTAGATGCATACCTATAAAAAGTTGCATTTGCATTTAAAGGAAACCACCTTAGTCATGTTTGGTTACCAGTATAAACTAAAAAATTTATCAACATTATATATGCCTTTCATTATTCCAAATTACATAAAAAAAATTATTATACGTACTAACTACACCATTAAATTGTGTTGTAGGTTGAGACATCGAACCTAGTGATTTTCACTGTTTACGATATCACCAAACAATTTATCGTGGATATAGAACAAAATACATGCACATGCCGTAAATTTCAGTACCATGAGATGCCTTGCTCACACGCTGCTGCTGTTATTAGCAAAAGGAATTTGAGCTGTTATGATTTTTGCTCAAAATACTATTCAAAAATAACTTTGATAGACACATATTCAACTTCCATTATGCCGTTAGATGACAAAGAGAATTGGAATGTTCCAGAAGATATTAACAACATATGTGTCAAACCACCAAATACAAGAAGACCAGCTGGAAGACCAAAGATAGGTAGGTACAAGCATGTATCTGAAAATATAGTTCAAAATAAATGCAGTAGATGCCAAGAAAAAGGACACAACAGGAAAACATGCACTAATCCACCAATTTTGAAGCCAAGAAAGGTTTGATATAATACAACATCAAAAAAATTGTAACAAGCTCCTTGATTTTTACTGTGGTTACCCAATAGCCATATATATTGTAATCATTTTATTGGTGTAAGAATTGTAAATTTATCTTGCACAATATTGAAGGATGATTTTTTTTATTAATTCTATCTTCAAATAACAATATACATAAAACACATATATGTCATGATTGGTTAACTAATTTGTAATTTTTCTTTATGACTATCTGGATACCCACTAAAACTAAAATTGTTTCCTTTGGATAAAGGTTTGACTACCAACTGTACTATATTAAATAAAGATATTTTTAAACTTGATAATTGTTTTGTAAATTTTTTTTATTGTGCCTATACATTTCTTTGGATGCTTGGCTACACTCTGAACCTTAAAAAACACATAAAATCGATAATTGTTTAATTGATTTTTAAATTACTATAGCTATTTGGTTACCCACAAATACTGATGATTGTAACCTTTGTATGACTGTTTGGAAACCAACTGAACCAAAAAAAAACAAATACATGATATAAATTGTTAACTGTTTTAGAATTTATTGTTAGGACTGTTTGGTTACCAACAACAACTAAAATTGTTACCTTCGTATGCAAATTTGGCAACCAACTGTACCATAAAAAAATGTCTGTTCAATATTATTTGTAAAAATAAAACAGTAACTAAAAAAAACAATGTAAACCAACAACAACTAAATAGTTCAATAGTTGTTGTTTGGTTACCAACAACAACTAAAATTGTTACCTTCGTATGCAAATTTGGCAACCAACTGTACCATAAAAAAATGTCTGTTCAATATTATTTGTAAAAATAAAACAGTAACAAAAAAAAATTAATGTAAATCAACAACAACTAAATAGTTCAATAGTTGTTGTTTGGTTACCAACAACAACTAAAATTGTTACCTTCGTATGCAAATTTGGCAACCTACTATACCATAAAAAAAATTCTGTTCAATATTATTTGTTAAAATAAAACAGTAACAAAAAAAAAAATATAAACCAACAACAACTAAATAGTTCAATAGTTGTTGTTTGGTTACCAACAACAACTAAAATTGTTACCTTCGTATGCAAATTTGGCAACCAACTGTACCATAAAAAAATGTCTGTTCAATATTATTTGTTAAAATAAAATAGTGACCAAAAAAAAATAATGTAAACCAACAAAACTTTGTCATACATCTAATAGTAAAAATTTATACATAATTCATCATCAGCAAATTTACAAAACATTTCACAGACAATAACCATAACAAATGGTATCAAATATCCAAAAAAAAAAAACAAGATGCATAACCAAACTAATCTTCACTGATGAATCTGCCTTGGTATTCTGTATCGGATTCATACCCGCCTACTTGCTTGTTCCTCACATGAATGAATAAGTTAACGCATAATTTCTTGCGGTATTGCATGATTGGAAATGAATTAGGCATTTCTGAAATCTGTTGGTGAAGAATATGTTCCGCAAAAGAAATAGTAAACATTTCGCAGTCACTGTAAAAACAATCAAGATATAAAGTAAATCAAAACAAACATCATAACATATGGAATACTTAAAAAAATATAAACAATATAAACCTTACCCATCAACTTGTTCAGGTAAACCCTCAGCAAATTCAAGATCAATTATATCATGTTCCCCCTTGTTGCGATATGGTTCACTATCGAAATCAATGTCAGACCTATTCTTCCAAAAATCACACCTAGACAATATTATGGGTAAAATGAAAATATACGGCTCACAAACATCCATAATATTTGTTGCCATGACATTCCTGTTCAGTTGTAGAGAATTGTAAACTACTAAAACTCTATGATGCACATCAAAAACCAGCAAAAACCAATGACCAGGAACTGTCATGTGAACGGGAAACATGACATAATCAACGTCAACCCACGGTGTGTTTACATCCATAAAAAAACCACGAATCTACTCAGCAACGTCACCATTGCCCAACAGAAGATTCTTATCAGCATTCTTATGACAATATTCCTCATACAAAGTAGTCAACTTGATATGGAACCAACAATCTGTTGTAGTAACCCTTATTTGAATATTGTCTGAGTGCCTAGCCAACTTACGAAGGTAATACAAACAAATGTTGATATGCTGAACCAAAAATAAAACCAAAAAAAACAATCAGATATAAACAAATAAAAAAAAATTATAATAAAGGTATCCAAAACAGTCACAGCTAGTAACCAAAATAATAAAATAAGGTAACCAAAACTAACAAACAGAAATACATAAAACGAAAAAACTCACATCGTCATCAAGCCACTGACCAGGGGTCTTCAACTTGTAAAACTACATTTTTGACGATATTGGCACAGACCCAAATCTAAATGAAGGTTCGATTTTATCATGATTTCCCGTAAATTTTTCAATCCTTTAAAACAATAACATATTAGAAAGAGAGAACAAATGATTTTATTTCCTAAAAAAAATAGACTATATAAATCTTAAACTCTAAATAATATACCTTTTTCTGTTATTTAAGCCAATTCTAAACCACTGATCAAACATAACATCTTCAAATATCGAAGGCATTCCCATACAGACATTTGGAAATGTAGACAGACCTCTGCGTAATGGTTTATCATCCACAACAGAAGAAGTTGAATCAGCTGAACCAAACTTCGACGTATAAGGACTCCTCAATACAGCACTCTTCGCAAACATACGAACAGGCCTACCAATTGGTTTAGATGCAATTTTCTCAACTTCAACACAATGGAGTATATCCTGTGTCGTTAAAACCATCTCATCAAGTAGCAACCTGTCTGGTGCTTCAATTTTACTCCCTTTTAATATTTTTCAAGACATGACACAAAAAACAAGTACAATATCAAATTAAAAATCCAAACAGATTCATTAGTAACATAAACACTGTATCAAAGTAACTAATACAAACTGTAAAGGTAACTAATATTGAAAAAAATACAAACCTCAATGGGAGTAAAAACAACAATCTCTTTTCCACTAGACTGACTTAAAATATCAAAACTTGGAATGTCATTGTTATTTTCAGTCTGTAAACAAAAAAAACATCCAATTGATCGATATAACACGAAAAAATATAACATAAGATAAACAAAAAAAATGCCTAACCTTTTCATCATCCACATCAATGTGAACCCCTCTAGGGGTAAAAACAACAATCTCTTTTGCATGACTACGCCGTAAAATATCAGAATTTGAATTGTCATTCTTGTTGTCAATCTGTAGAAAAAAAAGTAAAAAATTAAGCATTGATTTAAAAAACATGAAACATAAATAAAAATCAAACATATATGTAAACCTTTGCATCATCTTCTTCAAACTGAATCCCACCAACCCCACCAACATCGGCATCAACACTTCCATGAAACTGTTTTGCATTGTCGGAAACTTCAACTACAACATCATCCTCAACAATCAAAACATCATTAACTACATCATTAATATTGCCATCGTCAACATTCTCATCCAACTCAACATCATCATCATCATCATCATCATCATCATCATCAACATCAACAGTTACATTTTCCCGTTTGCTAGAACTAGACTGGTCATATAACTGCTTTCTCAATATCTTCTTTATCTCCCTACAAATTTGAATATGAAACACTTGCAATTGGTTTTTTAATTCAACACCCAAATTCTCAATTTCTTTCTTCACCTCCATCACCTTCCCTTCCAAAGGCTTCACCCGTGCATCAATAATTTTTTTAACATCGGAAAGAGAAAATCTAAGGTCTTTAGCCTTCCTGGATGTTTCAACTTCAATATTAGCAATATTAGCTCTGCTATCACTTCCACTGAAAAAATGAAAACCACCTAAATCCAAACGCACCTTCTCATCCTCCGTAGGAATAATATTTTGAATAATCAACTGAAACATATTAATAGCAACAAATATATCATGTCAAAAACATTAAAGATAAAACAGAAACAAAACAATACACAAAAAAATATATTTAAGTCAGTAACCAAAAATATATATAAAGGTAACCAAATATAATGTACATAGTAACCAACATACCTGACCAGAATCCAAAAACCAAGTCATTCAACTTCATATTCTTAGGAGCCTTTCCTAACTCCCTCTATCTAAATAATCTGAATTCTGAAACATGATCATCAATACAAAAACCCCTAACTTTCAATGTAGAAATTGTTTCAAATAAAAAAACTTGAAACACATAAGGTAATCCATTCAGCTTGTATGATTTACAATAACTTTTCCTATAAAAATTGTATACCACCCCACCATTCTTATCCTTCTTTACATGTCCCTTAACAGCAAGGGATAGTGAATTCTTTGTCTGTTCAAAAGCAAGTTTTTCCCATGGATAACTTTCAATATCGCCATAAGATAAAAAGTTAAACAAAGCTTCATCAACATAATTATCAGACACAGTAGCTAATATGAAATTAAAAACCAAGAATATGATGGACATCCTAACAGCCTCATCATCATCATCAAAAAAAGCACTCCTATATATCCTCCCAATACTAGAACGGGTTACAACCTCATTTCTAAAAAACTTCTCCACCAACAAGTTTTCAATTCCCTTAAAACCATCAATGTCTTCATCTCCTTGCCAACTCAAACCAGAAATTAAACAAAATTCTGGCAATCCAAACCTTACCCTTCTCTCACCAAATAGAAACCACATCTCCTCGTTATCCCTTTGATAAACTTCCCTAACCAAGGCATGATGAATTATCTGTGAAAACATTTGGAGCTGCCGAAAATCTAAAATTTTTCCAAAACAAGACAATTTAAACTTATGTAACTGTACTTCAGACAATTTATTCTTAATAACAGTCGGCACATCCATATCACACCAATAAATGATTTTTGCTGTAAAATTTAGATGATGCTCCTCGTAAAATAGATCCCAAATCTGAAAATACAAAAAATTACATTACGTACACATTAACCAAATCAAAATACAACATCAATAAAACTTTAAAAACAACACTATACAACCAACATTATCCAAATATACTAGCATTAGTAGCCAAACAATATCAGCAAGTTACCAAAATCGAAAATAATCTGACTATTTAATATATAACAAATTATATAATAACCAATTTAGAAAATAATAGTAACAAAACCTCGACTAGGAAACAACATAACCATTTTACCACAAACAGTATAAACATTCACCAATCTCCAACTCTATTGTAATAAAATACATTTTAACAACTACATAATCATCAGTTTCCAAAAATATAAAAGTTAGTAACCAAAACTCAATCAGCAAGTTACCAACACAACCTAATCAACATCTATAAAGACAACAATGTAATCTAGTGACCAAAACAGAATATACTAGTATTTGAAACTCCAATCTGAATGAAAACAATCATTTTATCAACAACAACTTGAACAGTAATGACACTACTCATAAACCAAATTAAACAACACCATACAACAAAACATCATCATACACAAAAACAAAAACACAAATAACCAAAAACAACTAAAAATTACATATTCTTAAAAAAAATTAAAAATAACAAACCTTCAACTGTTTTTGACGGGGAACAATTTTTCGGTTATGAGCCTCAACTTCATCATTTTTCCCAACTTTTTTTGGAGAACCTTCAAAATCAGAATCAAGACATATCAATTTTTTAGCATTCTTATCCATATGTCTTCCCGATTTTTTATCTTTAATAGCTGATTTCACCACTAACTTCTTCCCCTGTTTTGTGGACTTTGACAGACTATCCTTCACCCTCACATAAGTCTTCAAATCCTTCACATAAACATCATCTCTAACTCGTTTCCTCTTCCTATCACTTTTCTTATCCCCCATTCCCTCCATGCTCTTCCTCGTAGAAACCATCACAAAAAAAATCAGAAGAAATCGAAAAATATAGTACTAATAAACGATAACCAACCAAACAACTTACGAATAACCACGAACTGAAGAAGAAGACTATAACGACGAACTAGTGCACCAAACGGCGACAACGAATATCTACCGGAGAGAACGACCGAAAACACAAAATAAGAGTTTCCAAACGAAAAATATACGGTTTGCTTAGAAAGTTCCCAAAACACGAAATAAGGGTTTCCAAGAGAAAAAGAGACGGCAAATAGATTAACACGAAATTCAAATTGAAACACGATCCCACAAAAAATGTGAACAGTTTATTTTAAAAAAAAACTGAATTGTACTATGTCATCAGCACATTAAATCACACAACAAAATTAAAGGAAGAATAAATTCACTAATTATGTAAATAAAAACTTTAAATGCATTAATTGTGTAAATATTTTATGAGTGCACTATTGTTGTAATTATTTTTAAAAATGTAATAGAATATGTAATTGTCCCTTCATAATTTGGGTGCCAAATGTTATCCAATCCACCAACCTAAATCCAATTTTACATGAGAAAATGGAAAGAGCCTTTCCCAGGCCTAAGCCGCGTGAAACTTAGATTGACTAGATAGCATGAAATGGCAGAACTGCGACCACCATTTTTATTAAATATAAATTACATATTATAGTACATTTTAATAAAATAATACAAAAAAGTGCATAAATAAAATATTTATAAAATTAGTACATATGTAATATTTAATTACAAAAAAGTGCATTCTTATCCCTTTAATGATGGCCCATGATTCTCTCCCTTATCTCTTTCCATTAATTATTATTTTATTATCTCTCTCATGATTCTTTCTCACTCCATTTCAACGCCACTGCAATTCAATCACCACCGCCTCCCTTCTCCTCCCCCCGCCCACGCCCCACCCCCTCCCTCCGCCTCCCACCGCCCTCCCTTTCTCCCGCCCCCCTTTCTCCTCCTCCCGCCCTCGCCCCCGCCCCACCCCACCCCCTCCCCTCCCCTCCCTCCGCCTCCCGCCCCCCTTTCTCCTCCTTCTCGACGACCACCGCCTCCGGTTAAATCTCCACCACCTCTGGTTCATTCCTCACCACTACCAGTTCAGTCTCATCTACCACCCGTTGCCTCCCTTCCACCACCGGTCCATTCTCCACCTCCACCGGTAACCAAACAGTCATATCAAGGTAACCAAACTTTCATACAAAGATAACCAAACATTTATATAAAGGTAACCAAACATTCATACCAAAGTAACCAAACATTCATATCAAGGTAACCAAACATTCATACCAAGGTAACCAAACCTTCATACCAAGGTAACCGAACCTTAATATGAAGGTTTCCTTAATATGATGGTTCAGTTACCTTGTTATGAAGGTTTGGTTACCTTGGTATGAAGGTTTGGTTACCTTTACCTTGGTATGAACGTAACCAATTCAGTTTTATTAGATTACCAATTTATTTTGAATGTGATGCAGTTGGTAACCAAACTTCATGCAGTTGGTTACCAAACCTTCCGATAAAGTAACCAATTCAGTTTTATTTAATTACCAATTTTATTTGGAATGTGATGCAGTTGATAGCCAAACTTCGTATAAAAGTAACCATTTTAATTTTTGTGGGTAACCAAATCGTTAAAAAAAATTCAGAATAGCAACACCGGCGATATAGCGACGGCGGCAACGATATAGCAGCGGCGGGAGGCGAGGGAGGATGATGATGAACAATAACTCCTTCATAATTTTTTATTTTTAATTTTCTCATTTTAATTTGAATTTTAAATTTTAAATTATGAATTTGAAATTGTTGTTAGATCCAAAATATTTGAATTTGAATTATTAGTTCTCCTTGATTTTTGGTTTCCTTATTTAATGTGAAATTGAATTGTTTAAATTTTTTTTATTTTTTTGTAATTATTTTATGAATGCACTAATAATGTAATTACTTTTTAATTATTGTATATTCTGTAAAGGACTCTTTTATTAATGAAAAGTCGGGTCCATTTTGCCAATGGGCGCCAGACCTACTTCTTTTTAGGCTTGAGAGGCAGGCAGATATGGGATTCTTCAGCTAGAGTCACCTACTCCCTCCGACTCAAGTTCATTTCTCTTCTAGGCCCAGTCAAAAAGCTTTTGAAACTTCTGATATGTATTTATTTTTTGGTTTAAATGGATCAACTTTAAAATTGATTTTTGCATTATTCCTAACAAAATATAGCTGAAAAAATTATAATGATAAGAATTTACGTACAATTTACTACTAAAGTTAATTTTTATAATTTTAAATATATATTTATATATGATAGTTTTAAAAAAAACAAAAAAAAACTAGAAAATAAAATAAAATAAAACATAAAAGGTATACTTTTTTTAGAAAGTCTGTATTTTCCGAACAGTGTAAGTATGATTTTGTAGGAAGTGTCTGTTGGATTTTTACTATAAAAATCTTATTTATCTATTTTTTTTATTATATTAGACATTTATTTATTATTAATAAAAATACATCATTCATCATTCATTAAATGGTCATTTAGTTTGTTTATATAAATCTTCATATTATATATATATATATATATATATATATATATATATATATATATATATATATATATTATGGTTTATGTGTATAAATAAATTTGCACAGAAGATATAAATCATATGTAATATATAAATAAAGAAATAATGGTTTATAACCTAGAATGATTTGGAGATATTATCATGTAGGTTATAATAATTTAACGTAGATGATTTATCTTGATCATGGAAGTTGGACTTCTAATTAAAGTACTAGTGCGTTAACGATGTGTATTAAACAGCTGATGTGATAATATTTTATTTATAAAATATTTTCACATAAATACTAATTAGTAAAATTTCTTAATTTTGAAATAATAATGGACTTAATATTGTTATATATATTAATTTGATGTTCCAATGAATGAGATTACATTGTGTTAATTAATACCTTAGAATGTCGATTAATATATTTAATTAATATGAGGAACATTATTATTATCAAAATATCTATAAGATTTTTCATAAGATAAGTTATCATTGATCATATAATCTTAGGTCGAGTCTTTTAATATATATATATATATATATATCATTGATCCGAAACATATTTTGGTATTTTTCCTGTTACAAGAAAATATCAAATTTCGTATTCTCTTCTTGAGGAGACTACAGTCCAGCTACGAAAAATATTTATGTTGGCATAAAATTATAAAGACGGTCCTTATATGTATAATAAACCAATTATAGTTTATTTAAATGAAGTCGACAACACTTGTGTCCAGTTACCAAACAGTACTCTCAAAATATTTACTGCTTTAAACTGTCAAAAAGACTTGCATGCAACCCACAATATATTCGTTTAGTTGAGACTTGGGTAGGCCGTAGGCGCATGAACCAAATCCAAAGATAAGAGATTTGTGAATTGAGATCTAAGTAAGAATCTCAGATGAGTTAGAAGACGTACATGGCGATTGATTTCGATTACCGATAATAATACATGCTTATTAAGTCTAAATTCAATCCATTTATGTTGATAATTCATTGAATATTGTTCATTAGGTTCGGAGCTGTCAGACGACGCGGAATATTTAGAATAAATAAATCTCAACAAAGATACGATCAATCCGAATCTCCCTCTTGCATGTTAATTTTGAGATTAAAGGAATTAATTAGGAAGCTTCGTCAGCGCTGGACCGGCCGGCCAAGAGCAACTCCCAAAGGGAGGGAGGATGGTCCATGGATGGACAATATACCATGCCGTGCCATAGTTGTGTTGTTAGTGATGATATCTGTCACGTGCAAACATGTCTTCCTTGTACAGTACAACCATGTCTTTTTCTTCTTTTTATTAATAAAGACCAAAAACAGATTAGACCATTCTGGAGATTAAAGAAATTTATGTTGTCTCCTTTTGATCCAGACACTCGCTTTCCCACCAATGCGTTGTAGTATCATATTATATATATTGTTAATATATTGGTTCCATTCAGCATGATTAATTCATTAATTGTACGTGATGAAGCAGAACCAAAATATCAAGCCAACATTACACACCAATAGTAGCAAATTAAGCTTATACATATAACATATGGGTGGACCATCTATATATATATATATATCAAAAATACTCGCATCTCTAATAAGGACACCAGCTACAACTCAACTGGGCCTGTATTTGCCCAATCTCTGAACTGTCATGGCAAGCTCAATTTCAGGTATCAATTATTATTTTTAATTCAATATAGAATTACCCAAAATGAAAAATAACCATGCATGCATGCATTTTTTATTTTTCTTCAAATACATAGTGTGTAATATATATATATATATATATATATATATAGAAGATGAGACAACGTTTAAATCAAGAAAAATGAGTCTCTAGCTAGCGAGCTGAAGCTCTCTCCGGCACAGGCGCACACGACGGGATTGACACTGTGGTCCTGTACGTTGTTACGGGAGGAGCACTAGACAAAACATGTAGGATATATAATACTTGGGTTATCTTAAATTAATTGAAAAAAGGTTTTGTTGCAATAAAAGGCATCATCCATAGTTAATGCACTATCTTGAGTTTGAAGCTTTAAGATTACTATATGATTTCAACCTCACTAATGTCTCCTTCCTGTCCCACTTCAGCAGGAGTTTCTTTCTCAGATGATAATAAATACTCCCTCCACTCGTTCTAAAATTAAAGTTACATGTCTAAATTTAAAAGCTATAAATTCAACTAAACAGTTCGAGCTCAATTGAAAAAAAAATTTGTTAAATCCACAACGAAAAATATTGTTCACAGGAAAAGTGTCGCTATAGAACCTATAGCGACGGTGAAAACCGTCGCTATACATCTACAACGACACTTTTATTGTGGAAATAACAAAAATGTTGTGGATTTATCAATTCTCTTTAAAAATTGTGAGTGAGACTCATATTCGTTAATAATACAATCCAAATCTGAGTAAAAAAATAGTTCAAATAAAAATACGAGTAAAATCTGAGTAAAGTTATACTCAGCTCGTTTAGTATTCAAATTCTCATGATTCGATACATACTCGATTAATACATATTCAAATAGATACTTGATACATTCTCTTATAATATATATGCACAATTTAATAAAATTAGAATAAATAGTTATTATTTTTATTATTTCTTTAAATTTAAATTTATTTTTTTAGTTGTAAAGTGTAATTTAAATATATTTTCTAATGTCTAAGTAAAATAATAAGTTCAATTGGTAATTTATGTATTATAAAGTTACTTACTATGTGGAGACTCAAATTCAAGCTTGAATTCGAAGATCGCGAGTAGTTTGAATATAATTCGATCCGAGTCAGATCGAATTTGAGTAATAAATATTCGAGCCGAGTCGAATTTGAGCAGAGTTTTTCAAACACAATTCAAATTCGAGTAAAAAATTTACTTTCGAAGTCGAATCCGAGTAACTCTCTATTCGCTTCGGTTTGACTCGTGTACATCCTATTTAAATTGTCAATTTTTAAAGATTTTTTAAAAAATTAAATTTTAAATTAGTAAGATAGATAGTAAATAATTAAAATCAAGATTTTAATATGTTATGAACTTTATATCATTTTAAAGTTTAAAATTTTAAATGTATCTTTATTTTTAAAATTATATTAAGAGTAATGGTAGATGTCTCAATTTTTTGGTATCAAATGAGTTTCAAATGAAATGATATTGAATATTCTAATGATAATTTATAATATAGTCAAGCATATAAAATTTATTCAACCAATATTATGGTGACACATCATTTGAAATGTTTTTTGAGATAAAAAATTTAAAAGATCACTATTATATTAATATATCTGGGTTTGTGTATGTATATATACATATTTGTACACCAGTTCAGTGGTACGTAGTATTCAAGTATGACAGCCAGTAAAAGTTTGACTATTGAGTACTACTGCATTCTCAATTAGTTACTGCAAAACTAAGATAAAATTTGACCAATTGTCATGGGCCCTACAAGCTTTTGAAATATTTGTAAGCTTCTTCGGTTTAAAAAATAAAAGATTACAAATAGATAAAAAAGATATCTAGTTTTTAAGTTATGTAAAATGATAGAAACAGTGGGATGCTAATAGTTAATTAATTAAAATACAATTATACTATTTAAGAATTTTATTATTTAAAAATAAAAATATATCTCTATTTTTAAGAAGAATGTAATAGGTTATAATGATGGGGAGGCCTGATCGAGCCCTTGAATTATTTTAGAGAGAGTATAGTGTATATATTTATGTATCTATAAGGACTACAATTAATGTATTTACTCTATTTATGGAGCAGCATAATTAATGATAAAGATGGTCCGAGATATTTGGGATTTCGCACCATGGGGCGCGCACGCGCGTGCACACACACACACACACACATATATATATATATATGTATATATATATATATATTTCGGTTGAGGGATCTCTTAAATAGTATTATTTGAGGTATGAGTTAACAACCGTTGGATCTGTTTATGGTGAGTTTATGTGGCTGAAATTGTTTTATATCTTTTAACCGTTTTTCACACTCCTGACCCACCATAAACAGATTCAACGGTTCCACAAACAGATCCAACGGTTATTGGCCCATCCCTCAAATAACACTATTTGAGGGATTCTTCAATTGAAGGAGACTATATATATATATATATATATATGGGTTCTAATCCGTGGCAACCGGTTGCCACGGACACTGTTCAGCAACCAACTTTTGTACCGTTGATCTGAAGGAGCAACGGCTGAGATCAAAAAAATTCCTCCCCTGCCGCAACAGCCTCTTGTGGCAACACTACAGGACAAAAATCGGTTGGCGAATTTACTGTTATGCCCTCCCCTCATATATATTATTATTATTATTATTATTATTATTATTATTATTATTATTATTATTATTGTTATTAATAATAAAAATAACAATAATAATAATTATTATAATGACAAAAATAGTATTAATAATTATTATTATTATTATTAGAATTATAATAACAATAATAATAATAATTATAATAACAATAATAATTATAATCATAATAACAATAATAATATTAATAATTATAATAATTATTATAATGACAAAAATAATACTAATAATACTAATATTATTAGTATTATTATAATAATTATAATAATAATAATTATTATTATTAATATTATTTTTGTCATTGTAATAATTATTATTATTGTTATTTTTATTATTAATAACAATAATAATAATAATAATAATAATAATAATAATAATAATAATAATAATAACAATAATAATAATAATAATAATAATAATAATAATAATAATAATAATAATAATAATAATGAGGGGAGGGCATAACAGTAAATTCGCCAACCGATTTTTGTCCTGTAGTGTTGCCACAGGAGGCTGTTGCGGCAGGGGAGGAATTTTTTTGATCTCAGCCGTTGCTCCTTCAGATCAACGGTACAAAAGTTGGTTGCTGAACAGTGTCCGTGGCAACCGGTTGCCACGGATTAGAACCCTATATATATATATATATATATATAGATGTTAATGTGAAAGTCGAAGGAAACATCCTGGCTTTTTCTTGGTCATGAAAGAACAAATCATGTGAATAATTAAATTGTTCCGATTAAGATAAAAACTTAGCTAGGCAATAAACATATATAAGCTAAAAATTCCCAATAAGTTGGGTTTCCTAGCTTCTTTATCATATTATACTAGTTGTACTATCCGTGTCTTCGGTATTACGTACGAAAAACGAGGAGAGATTGTCGGCGAGGAGGCAGAGGGCGAGCTCGGGAGGAAGAAGAACGGAGGAGGATAAGTGAGAGAGAGCAATTTTTTTTTCTTTTGAAGTTAAAGAGAATATAATGGACGGTGAGATTTATTCCAAACTTTGGACGGTCCTGATCGTTTATTAAGGTGAATAGAAAATTTAAAATCAATTGTGTTTTGTTAATTAGATGGCCGATGATGGATGATGATGCCACGTGAATTAATGTTGAAGTGGCATAGAGAGATTGGTAATGATAGGAAATACAATGAGGAGAATGGAATAGGTTAAGATTAGATCAGATTAGATTCCAACTGGAATGGGAGTGAGGGGCCTGGGCCCTGTGGAAAAATGAGGCAAAATATATATATATATATATATATATATATATATATGGACTTGACACGCACATCGGAGTTTGGGGGCCCTCAAACTTATATTCTATGGAGTGGAGTAGTAGCTAGTAGTATATAAGAAGGGCTTCAGCCTTTACTTGTAACACAACACCACCACCTGCAGGCTGCAAACACTTATATCTTCATTATTATTATTCCATCGACCTCCTTATTTGCTTATAATAATTTACCTTCCAACTCTCTTTCTCTCTCTGTCTCTCAAAACACACACACAAGATCTTAGAAGCATGAGTAAAATGGAGGTGGCGTCGACGAAGAAAAGTGCACCAAGAAGCAGCAGAAGACTAGGAAGGTTTTTGAAACAACAGAGAGGAAGGCTCTACATTATAAGGAGATGTGTGGTTATGCTCCTTTGTTGGCATGACTAGCTAATTGCTTAACAATTAATTAATGCCTAGCTACTACTTGCTGTTGTGCTGATCATAGCTCATGATTATCACTACTATACTCATGTTCACCTTGATCAACAAAGTTCGACCAGATCTCTCTCGTATTCTTCGAATTCCAATTGTAAATGGCTAGCTAGCAAAGAGAAACGTACGTACGTACGTTAGGGATTTTCTTTATATACATACGTATATAGGACATCAGGAGGCTAGCTATATATATATATATGTGTATATATATGCCTCTTGGCTACCTTATAATTTGAAGAGCTTCAAGTTTTGATCTATCACTTTCTTAATTAATTATCAGAATCCCCGTTATATTTATTAATCTTCCTCTCACTTTTTTTTTTCCATTTCCAAATTGCAAGTGTTGTTCTATGGTAATTTAGATACTATATATTACCAAAAGATTGTTGGCTTTAATTTGTTCACAATTACGGCTATTAATTTCGTCAAAAGTAAATCACACAATCACTACCTTTAGGTGTACACTATTTGAAATCATTGTTTAGATCTGCTTAGAGTTTCAAATTGGAGTACAACTTGGGTTGGGCAACTCACGAGTAACTCCAGTCCGCTCACGATTTTATAATATTTGAGTAAGATTTTTTTTATATTTTTGAGAACCCGCCCAATTCATGGCTCGCCCAAATTAAAATTTGGGCAGGCTTGAGTATATATTTTTATAAACCTATAAAACTCGATCCCGTCCAAACCCAATAAATTTTCAAAACCTTAACAAACATATATACTTATGAGAGAGACACTAGTCAATATTAATATTGGGCAACTCCATGTTGGCCTTTATTTACTCGTGTGTGATTAAGTAAGTACATGTGGTTTGTATATTTGCATGTGAATTAGCTAACGAACAGATGAGGAGCAAACAAATTAAGGTGAAGTGTGAGTGAAGTAGTACACTGCTGAGAAGTAAAATAAGGCCTACAAGTAGAGAACAGAAACGGGTTTGTTGCCGGTGAGAATGAACGAAAGACGGATATATTATATTACACAATACACGTACATACACAGCATGAGTAATTTTTATCTATTTGTTGTGGTTAAACTTTTGTCACTCTCTCATGTCTCTAACTACATTTTTATCTTTTTATTTTGAAAATAAATACTCCATATGAAAAGGGTTTAAAAAGTAATGGCTGTGTACATCCGGGAGAATGGCCTTACTGCTCATGTTTGTCTTTCCCGTTGCCCACAAGTCCACAACATATGCCATTAATTCTTTTAATACTTCTTCCGTTTTTAAAAAATTGTCGTTTAAGATTTTGACACATGAATTAAGAAAGTCATTTAATACTAGTAAAATTTGTTTAAAATTCCATCACTACTCCTTTATGGGAAATTGAAAACTATTAATACAAATGAGAGAATTTATTGGAACAATGAGAGAAAGATAGGGATAATATAGGAAAGTAAATAATTTATTCTTCTAGAAAGTTGTAAACGACAAATATTTTGGAACAAATTTTTTCTTCTAAAACGACAATCTTTTAGGAACGGAGGGAGTAGTAGATTACTACCTCCATCCCATAATAACTGTCGTTTTAGCTTCATGCACATGGATTAAGAAAGTCTTTTAATGTTATCATTTATTAATTAAAATTTGTGTAAAATTCTATCACTACCCCTTTATGAGAAGTTGAAAACTATTAATACAAGAGAAAGAATTTCTTGAAAAATGAGAGTAGGTAGGGGTGATATAGAAAAATAAATAATTTATTCTCCTAAAAAGTTGTAAACGACAAATAAATTGGGAATTTTTTTTCTTCTTCTAAAACGACAGTTATTATGGGATGGAGGGAGTAGTAGTTAAGTAGCAGTTGTATTCTTTTTTACCTTTCTATTTTATTTAGGAATTTCTTAACATGTGTCCTTAGGGCACATGCTAAACACACAGTTCAAGGGAATATTCCCTTGAATTGTGTGCATATTCTCTTGAACTTGGTGCAAGTGTAGAAATCAAGAGCATATGCACACAGTTTAAGAGAATATTCTCTTAAATTGTGTGCTTAACATATGCCCTAAAAACACATGTTAAGAGGACCTTTTTATTAATTATAAGTTGCAACTTTGTATTAAATAAATTAGGTTCCCATCATTATACATTTTAATCACTATATAGTAATATTTAACAATAAATATACTTTCTCCGTTTCAAGATAAAAGTCTTTATTAGTCTCTCTATTTTTAATAATTAACGTTTTGAAACTTTGCATAATTATTAAGGAAGTTACAACTCCCATAAAAAATAGAGAAAAAATAGCATTGAAAAAAGAATTATAAGAGAGATAAAGAGAGTTTACCATTATGATATTAAAAGATGGAGAAAAAATAGTTTTAAAAAAGGAGAGAATTAAATAGAGTATTAAATATTTAGGGATAATTTAGGAAGTAATGTAATCAATATCTCTTAAAAATCTACAAACGTCAAATAAAAAAGAATAAAATTCTCTCTAAAACGTCACTTAACTAGAAATGGAGGGAGTACTATTTTAGGTACGTAGTGCCAAGTTAAATGTCTACTTACCATAGATAAATTATTTTTTACAATAATTTACTTATAATACACTTAGGTCGTGTTTGTTTACTAAGATAACCCTTGGGATTGGACTAATAATCCTTAATCTCTTATTTCTTTTTTAAATTAGATTCCGGACTATTAATCCCGGGATAACAAAATGACTTAGAATGAGGGATTATTTAATACCATGTCTAACATGGTATTATAATCCCATGAGGAGAGATTAAAAATTTGTGGACAAAATTAACCTTTGTCTTTTCTAATATGACTAACGTATCCTTAAATTAGATTGAACGTCTTAGTTGTGATTGATTATCACGAAAAAAAATTAAAAAAATAATATTTATTGATTATATATACACCCCCACCCTACCCTCAACCCCCACGCACCCATCCCCCCCCAACCCATCTCCCCCCCCCCCCCACACACACACCCACCCCACCACAAAAATTAAAAAAAATATATTTACTGATTATATATACACCCTAAGCTACCCCACCTACCCACCCACCCCCTCCACTCCACCCCACCCCACCCCACCCCACCTCACCTCATAAAAATTAAAAAAATAATATTTATTGATTATATATACACCCCCATGCTACCCCACCCCCCTCCTCACCCCCATCCCACCCCCCCACGCCACCCCACCCCACCCCACAAAAATTAAAAAAATAATATTTATTGGTTATATATGTGACGCCCCCAGAATAGGTCCATTCAACCCAATCCATTCTGAGTCGCCAAATACATGGTACAGAATTCAAATACAAACTTTATATCATATGGTCGTGCAAAATACGACCACACAACTGTGAGTCTCAATACAAATATGTAGAAAATATTAAGATTCAAACTAAGTCCTCATTACAATTATTATCACACTATTTATCAGAAATAGTGAGGACTACTACTGCTTTAACTCGGACCATCACTCTGTCCCCCGACTAGTTCCCGCAACATTCTCATTTCCTGAAGAGGACGAAAAGGGTGAGCTCAACTAGCTCAGTAAAGAATATTATGACTAAGATAATGAAAAATAAATTATCGTTAGTCTTCAACAAATCAGATAAAATATAATGGACAACCAACTCTAGATCCATATTCGCAGCAAAAATAACAGTTCATTAGAAGAATTAAGCAGAGAATAAAGTCTACTATCTTCTATGATTTAAAAGTCCATCATCAATATTTTATCCCTGTAACATCAATCAATATACATCTCGAATCAAATATTTATCTTTGCACTACAGGCCAAAGATATTCATTTGTATCATCAGTGGTCATGTTCATCTCAACACCTGTCATCTTTGCACTACAGGCCAAAGATATTCATCAAGTAATCATTCATCTTTGCTCTACAGGCCAAAGATATTCATCAAGTAATCATTCATCTTTGCTCTACAGGCCAAAGATATTCAGTTACATCACCTTTTAGGACTGAGAATGATGAAAAATATTTTTTAAAAAACGAATCCAGTGAGATAAAAGACAAAGACTAAGGATTCGTATTTTAGTATATCCAATTTAAAAATACCTCGTAATAATCAATTATGGAGCAAAATTCAAGAATAAAGCTGAAAACTTGGATACAATCAAAGATAGTAACCTTAACAAGCAATTTGGACAAATAGAAGAAAATTTAATTTTTCCGTGAATAGTGCCGTATACGTGAATAGTGCCGTATACGTGAATAGTAACTCCGACGGAAAAAGTAAGAATTTCAACATAAAATCCATGACAATATTTCTGTATAATGATATTGAAAAGAATAATATCATTTACGAAAGAAAATAACATCCCTTACCTCAAAAAGATAGTACCTCTGACTGGAATATCGGATATAATATCGAAAGAAACTTGCACTGAATACTAATACTCAAAGTATTAAAATACTCACAAAAATACGCTCGATATTATAGAGAGAGAAAACTTATGATTCTTGTGTGATTTTCAATCCTAACCTAAGCACCCTATTTATAGGAAAAGCTCAGGATGCCAAAGAAGACTAAAATAATAAAATAATATTATTTTTTCAAAATTTCCGCCGCCTGGCGGCTAAATTTTTTTCCAACAAAAGTGGGTCCCACCCATTAAATAATATTTATTTTCCGAAACTTCAATAATTCATAACAAATAGCCCCTTTGTCAGAAAAATACAAATTCTATGTCCTTCCATAGGAAATTTAATTCCCTACAACTTTGCAGAAGGAAGTTTTTCCAAATTCCAAACATAAATTATCCGAAATCCATAAACAGATGATTTCTCACACCAAAATATTGATAAAAACTCACCAGCGCCAATTCCTTCTTTAATATCCACAAAATAAATATTTCCTTATCATATAAATCAACAATTAATTATTCACAAATAATATTATAGAACTACAATATTAACAACCAGGTCGTTCCCAGGACAGAGGGGGCCTTCCGATAAGGACTTCTCCTTACTGGCGCGCAATTAAATAACCCCACCTAGACAGAACTTCCTTAGACATTGTCAATAATGCTATCTAATAATATTATTCAAATAATATGAATTATTGAGTTGATAACGTGAAATACTGTGCAACGACAATTATTGAATCAATACTACAAAATATCAACTGTAGCCATTATTGAATCAATCATATAAAATGGCAACGTAGCAATTATTGAGTCAATAAAATATCAATGTAACAATTATTGAGTCAATAATATAAAATATTGAACAGTAATTACTGTAACAATAATTGAGTAATGGCTTCTCACGTAAGACTCAATAATTCGAAATACTGTGCAATACCGTGTGCTACTATGCAACACCGTGTATCACTGTATTTTAATCACCGGGTATTTTAACAGTACTAACGGTAACAACTACGCCGTTATCTTGTAAAAAAGTTATTTCTGTCGCTTTCTATATCCGACAGTTATTCCGTTGTGGGGGCCCACAAATAGCTGCGCCGTCGTACGAATATTCCCCGACAACAAGAATATTCCACGACCAAACGAATATTCCCCGACAACCAGAATATTTTATAACCACTTGCTCATTTTAAAAATGTTTGCACATTTCACCCATAACTTTCATATTTATCAAAACAACACCTTACTGTTTCGAAATAATATATAAAGAAAATTAAATCTTTATTCATAAAAGTTGGGGTCTTACAACCTCCCCTCCTTATAAAATTTCGTCCTCGAAATTGACGTACGTACCTGGTATGTCGAAAAGGTGAGGATACCTCGCTTTCATTTCCGATTCCAACTCCCAGGTCATTTCCTCAATTGCATGGTTTCTCCACAAAATTTTAACTTGAGGTATAATTTTCGAGCGTAAGACATGCTCCTTCCTATCCAAGATTTTGACAGGTACCTCCTCGTACGTTAAATCTTCAGCTATCTCGTCTGGTTCTAACTCAATAATGCGGTTTGGATCCTTCACATATTTACGTAACACGGATATGTGAAACACGTTATGAACACGAGACATGCTTGAAGGTCAAGCGAGTCTATAAGCCACATTTCCTATTCGGTCAAGAATCTCAAATGGACCAATGAATCATGGGTTGAGCTTTCCTCTCTTCCCAAATCTCGTAACTCCCTTCCATGGAGCAATACGTAATAACACATGGTATCCAACGTTAAATTCCACGTCATTTCGATGAAGATCCGCATAACTCTTTTGTCGATCTTGTGCTGTTTGTATACGTTGTCGGATTATTTGGATCTTTTCTGTAGTCATACGTACCAACTCCGGTCCCAACAATGTTGTTTCACCCACCTCGTTCTAACATACTGGAGAGCGACACTTTCTCCCATACAACGCTTCGAATGGATCTACGCCTATACTTGCCTGATAACTGTTGTTGTAAGAGAATTCTACCAATGGTAAGTACTTATCCCAACTCCCTTTGAAGTCTAGATCACAGAGTCTCAATAGATCTTCAAGAGTTTGGATAGTCCTTTCCGATTGTCCGTCTGTTTGAGGATGATAAGCCGAACTGAATCGTAAATCCGTACCCATAGCTTTCTGCAAACTGATCCAAAATCGTGAAGTAATCTGGGGTCACGATCCGAAACTATGGATACTGGCATGCCATGCAACCTCACAATCTCATTCACGTACATATGAGCAAGACGTTCAAGGGAATAAGTCTCTCGTATCGGCAAGAAATGAGCAGACTTGGTTAATCTATCAACAATAACCCAAATCGCATCTAAGCCTTGAGAAACCTTGGGAAGACCCGTAACGAAATCCATCGTAAGGTGTTCCCACTTTCATTTCAGAATCTCCAGTGGTTGCAATGGACCCTTCGGCACTTGATGCTCCGCCTTTACACGTTGACAAGTTAAACATCTCGAGATGAACTCCGCAATCTCTCTCTTCATATTGCCCCACCAAAATGTATGTCGAAGATCACGATACATTTTAGTACTCCCAGGATGGATCGCAAACGGTGTTGTATTAATTATATATACACCCCACACTACCCCCCCCACCCCCCAGTACCCCCCTCTCAAAAAAAATAATATTTACTGAATAATATAACTACTTATTTAAAAAATTTTAATTAATTTTTAATTATTTTTTGATGTATAAATAAGTTTAAATTATAGTTTAAAATATGTTATTATTGGTAAGGATATACTAGTCCAAACGATATTTTTTAATCCAATCCTTTAATTAATCATGGAAAAAACAAACATAACATGAGATTATTTTAAGTTATCCCCTGAATAATCCCGTACAAAACAAACATGTGACTAGGATTATTTAATCCTAGGATTAATAGTCCTGGATTATAATCATTGCAAACAAACATGACCTTAGTATTAATTGTCATATTTTTATTCTTTATGTATATTTATAGAGCATCACTAATCATCATATGAAGAAAACTATGCAACTAAATGAGAACTTAAATACGAATAATTTTATCATTTTATCTTTCTTAATATGTGCAAAAAGTCAACTCATACTTTTATCTTGAGACGGAGAGAGCGATACATTTAGTGATATATTATTATTGCAAATAATATTACTCCTGTAATTGTCATTCTCAAAAATAAGAATTATATTATTGAATGAATATGTAATGGAAAAATTGATGAAAAATATATTGGGAAAAAACCCTAGTCCTGAATGATGATCAAGAAAAGTGTCATAATTGTTATATTAACACAAATATATTATTTAAGGCATTAAAATATTAAGTATTAAATGATAAATCCACTACAATTTATAATTTATAATCACTCGTTGATAAATCCACTATAATTTATAATTTATAATTCTAAACACAATTTATTTAATTTAAAAAATTATTTATTTAATTCAAATCCACTGCATCAGCACAGGAGTTCGCCCAACATCATCACTACACAATCAAACATTAGCAAGCACTACCTGCATTTGTTAATTCTTTTGGTACATCTTTTTTTTCGTCGAACTATACAAGTTGGTAATAATAATCCATCAGTCCTCTTTCTATTTATGTGCTAAAGATATTATTATAACTCTCATTAGAAATTTATCAAATAATTGAAATTTTTTTCCTCTCCTTGACAGGGAGTGATGAATATGATTATAATTTTGATTAATTGATCAATATAGTATTGATACGCAGGTCAAAAAATAATTTCTTCCTGCATATTAACACTGTATTAATCAACTGACCAATTTATTATAAAATTAATTTTATAATAATCGTATCCTACTAAAAATGTTTTGTTAGACTAATGGGCTGAATCCGAAAAGCTTGTGCACGTGCAAGAGGCTTATAATTGTAACCCAGGGATATGTCAGAATCCAACACTGTTTCCTTACTGTTCGTTTTGGGGTTTTGGTCCAATAAATTAAATTATTTAAAAATTGGTGAAAAAATTTAAATAGAAAAAGAAAATACGAACAAACCGTGGATTTGTTTTTCTTTGTGTGGGCCAGATGAGTAAAAAAGAAGAAGCTTAGTTCTGAAACAACCCAATCCTAAGTTCCGTTATAACCAGTCAGGGGCTTACACGTGCTAGAAAGTCGGAACCCAAAAAGTCTAGATTTTGGTCAAATTGCAGCCTTATTGCACTCACGTGTGATACCCCCACATGTAACCCGAACCATTCCCACCAGTCCATTAGTACTTATGTGACTTTTGATTCTTTTGCCCCCATTTCATGGTAGGCCCAAATTTATAGTCCCCATTTGTCAGTCAGTCACCTCTATAACATGTTAAGATGTATGGGTATGGTTCATTGCACCATTTGATTAATATTCCCTCGGGCCATATAACACTCTGAAGGTCTCATTTGCAGACCGTTTGTTTAAGATTAAATATATTTGAATAGTTAAAAATTGAATCGATCAGTTATTAAATGTATTTATTTTAAAAAAAAAATCGTCTGAATTGTTAAATCGGTCAGATGATTGAGCTGAATGGTTAAGTCAGATTTTTTTGACTAAATGGCTGAATGAGCAGCTGAATAAAGTAAAAAAATAAAAAATAAAAAATATTAACTATTATATTAAGTAATATTAAATAAATTTATAACAACTTTAAATTTTTTCAGAGGAGTAAAATAATAAAATTATATCATTTAGATATTTCAGACATGTTAATTATCAAACATCTTTTTTTATTCAGATTCAGATTCAGCAAATTCAGATTCAAATTCAAATTCAAATTCATTCAATTTTTATCAAACACCCCCTTATAGTAAAGTTTATTTAAGACACCTCTAAATAATTTTGTTCCCACCCACTTATGGAAAAAGTCGTCCTTATTTATAGACATTATATATTGTTTAAACATATAATGTATTTATATAAATTATTTTTATTTTATAATTATTAGCGTAGTAGGATAAAATTAAAGCATGATAAATAAGTAAATTGAGTCTAATTTATTAAAGACGGATCAATCACTTACTTATATTTACGTGCACAATTAGTACTTCCTCTCTTTTTTAATATAAATCGTTTTAGAGTTTTGTATAAATATTAAAAAAATAATTATAAAATATTAAGTATAATATCAATAGTTTATATTGCCCTTGTATTGAAAAAAAAGAGTGTTATTTATTGGACAGAGAATGGTGAGAGAATCAAAGTTATATTTAATACTTGAGATAATATTGAAAACTAAGTAATTAATGCTTACTTGAAATTTTCAAACGACTAAGATTAAGAGACAAAAAAGTTCTCTAAAACAACTTATATTAAAGAAACGGATGGAGTAATAATTAAGGTGTGCATATATCTAGGGGTGGGCAAAAAATTTGGCAAATTCGATTTTTTGATTTTCCGGACCGGTCCGAACCGGTCGGTTCAGTATAAAAAGAACCGGTTCGGTTTCTGTACAAAAAAATCGGTGTATACCGGTTTTGGTATCGAGTTTTTATAGTTCGGTTTTATCGAACCGAACCGGTATATACCGGTTTTCTATTTTTTTAAATTTTTTTATTAATAAATAATTAATAATAATAATAAAATAATGATGATAAAAATAATAATATTAATAAAAACAATAATAATAATAAAATAATAATAATAATAATAATAATAAACTAATAATTATATTAATTTTTGGTTTATTCGGTAAAAACCGGTACCAAACCGGTAAATCGGTTCGGTATACCGGTCCATCCGGTACCGATATCGGTACCGGAATTTGGCTAATTTCGGTTCGGTTCGGTACCGGTCCGGTTCGGGCCGGTTTTTACCAGTTGCCCACCTTCACATATATCATTTTTCAAATATATCTGTAACATTTTAGAATAATATTACTATCACATAAAATCGTTCACATACCGTTCACATACACTCACATGCATATTGTGATGGCCCACGTGCAAAGCAAATCACGTGGGCCATCACAATATGCATGTGAATGTATGTAGCAGGTATTTTAACGATTTTTATGTGATAGTAGACTTATCGAACATTTTACAACCTTCCCCAACCTCCTAACCAAAGTAAAATTGTATAATTTAAATGGTTTAATTTGTTTCCCTCACAAATTTGTAGATAACCTTACCCCGGACCCTTAAAAGCTTGGCCCCTCACTAATAATTAGTTATTTATGGGCACCCTCCCATCCCATATGTTGCATGTGCTTATCTTCTCAAATGTTCTAATTAATTAATTTTTGTTGTATGATAATGTTTCCGATCCAATTGACAAGTTAGGGAATTCGATTTTCATGAAATGGACTGATCGGTCGTGGCATCGTAATCCCATTCTTATAGTCATTAATTGTTTGTCTAGCCACAAAATATTATTCTCCACCGGCCTACTTCGTGCTTAAAAGGATGAGAACCAAATTAATTCACATAACACCAACATGCATTTGTAACTTGATTGATTCTTAGACAAGTTACTATATATATATATATATATATATATATATATATAGAGGCCGGATCAGGTCCGGACTCCCGGACCTGATCAAAATCCGGACCAATTTTTTTTTTTTTTTTTATTTTAAATAACTAATAAAAAATGTATAATATTTTATGGAACTGGAATTTTTTCATAATACAGTGTTTTAGGTGTGATTTGGATACATATAACAACACAGGTTATACAGACTGTACAGACTTATTTTGTTATAAGTATCCAAATCACACCTAAAACACTGTATTATGAAAAAATTCCAGTTCCATAAAATATTATACATTTTTTATTAGTTATTTTAAAAAAAAAAAGCAAAAAAAAAGCAAAAAAAAAAGGTCCGGATTTGATCAGGTCCGGGAGTCCGGACCTGATCAATTTTGTATATATATATATATATATATATATATATATATATATATATATATAGCCCGTCTTTAACGGGTTGGTTCGTTAACGAATTGGTTATGGCGACGGTACGGACTGTTACCATTGTCATAGAGCAGAAAGTCATCGCCATAACATATGACGTTGACTTTATGTTTTATGACGACGGTCCAAATCGTTGTCATAGCCAATTCGTTAACAAACCAGTTCATTTCTGAGATTTTTTGTATATATATATAGTCAGGTTCGGGTATAGGTCACTGACAAAGGAACGGAGTTCGGAACATATATCGTCACGTACCTTTTTTGTGACGGTTAACTATTTCTTTTGGGAGGGGGCACGAGGAAAAGGGTGGTCATCCTTTAGGAGAATGTGCAGGAACTCCGAAATTCTTTTTTCGGCCTGCCAAAATTTTAATATATATACATGCTTATACTTTTGAAATCACACAATAAGTAAAATTAATGTTACTATCACATAATAAGTGTTACATAAAGTTTACATATTGTATGGGTGGCATCTACAGATTTGTTGTTGAGTTAAGTGGATCATGTCAACAACAAATCAATAGATATCACTCATGCAGTATGTGAGCTTTATGTGACACTTATTATGTGAGAGTAGCATTGTTCAATAATTAATCACATAAATAGTAACCCTAGCTCCTATATACTCCGTCCCCCACTTAATATAAGTCATTTTAGAGAAGTATTTTTGTCCCTTAATATATGTCATTTGAAAATTTCAAGTAAGTATTAATTGTTTAGTTTCCAAAATTACCTCAAATATTAAATATAACTTTGGTTCCCTCCATTTTTAAATAAGTGACGGTTTAGAGGGTTTCACACTTATTAAAAAAAATTATTTATTGCTCCAATTATGTTATTAATATTGTTATGTATTGCCACAATTATCTTTGTATAAATTAGAAAAATATGTATAAGTTGCCTAGATAAATGAGAGATAAATTATTAAAAAAGATATTTGAGGGCAATAGAAAAAAATTATAATTAACGTCAAATATATTGAAAATTTTTGAACTTTCTAAAAAGTCGCTCTTTTTTTTTAATATAAGAATAATATAAATAATTAATATTATATTTAATATTATATAATTATTTTTTTAATATTTGTGCATAACTCTAAAACGATTTATATTAATAGAAGGAGGGAATATATATATATGATGCTGCATTTATTAGATTGGATACTCCTCCAGCTCTTACTTGATTAGATAATTAAAACCGTCTTGTCATTTGGGTCGAGATGTTGGGTGTCTTTTCATTGAACCGTCCACATCCTGCCAATGTACTCTAATTAATTGATCTGATCCAGCCCAAATTCATTCCGATCGATTTATCTAGTTTCTCTCTCTCTCTCTCTCTTGTTTTTTTCTTTTCAAAAGAGATAACTTGATAAATCGATCGGTTCTCTCTCTCTAAAATACAAATCTGCCTCCTCTCTCTTTTTTGATTCGTAAGTTTGATTGCATACACATAACTGTTCTAACTTCTTTTCTACGAGATAAAGATTTGGTATAATATTAATATATTATAAGATCAATATTAAATTTTAAAATATTAATTTAAAATTTAAAATTTAAAATTGAGATAATTTAATTTAATTTATGTTAATATAATTATAAATACAATGAATTAGTTAAAAGGTACTACTAGTTATATGATTTATTATTTTAAAAATTTAAATGAATGATGTCAATTTTATAGTTGAAAATATTTCAAATTGACTTTTCCAAAGTCAATAATGATTTTATAATTTAGAACAGAGGAAGTATAATGTTTTGGACTATTTAATTTCATATTAGACTTTAAAGAAAAAAAAATTGACATTACTAAAAAAATTAATGGTGTTTATCAAAGGTAAACTTTAATATGTGAAAAAAAAATTAGGATTCTAATTTTCAAACCAAGATAATTTATAGGAATTGATATTTACACATGTGTTTTTGATATTTTCATATGGTTATCTCTCACATGAGCATAAATTGATCTATGTGAAAAAGAATCATATGTAAATATTTAAAACACACGTAAAAATAGTACTTCCACAGTTAGTTGATGTACGCTTACAATCTCTGATGGTTATAAACTTAAAATCATGTGCTATTTTAAATTATTAAAGCAAGCAAATATATATTGTTCTTTTGGTAAAACAAGGGAGTATAGCGTCTCCACTGTGAGTTGAATCCTAGACCGTTGTTGAGGGCAATTTTAGATACAAGGTGAATAGTTTAATAATTAATTTGACAAGGTGAATAGTTTTAAAAGTGCTAAACCATTTGTGTGAAAAGTTTCAAATTCTACATAGGAGTTATATTCAGTGAAACAAAATTGGACTATACTTTTTTGGTAGTTGTTCAGATAGATCTAGCACAATTCTTACTTACATGCCATCTAATTTTATGTTCTATTTTTAAGCCGTTCTAACAAAATTGGTAACACAAATTCTAGCATGCATGCATGCATGCATGATGTTGATGCTAATTTTCACCACTGGGTCTAGGCGTTTGATTTTTCGAAGGACCTGAATGAAAATAACAATTCAGAAGTCTCTTATAGTCAAATATTTAAGAGCAATGCTACTATCACATAAAAATTATCATATAATTCTCACATACATACTGCGGGTTCCTACCTAACTTGCGGAATTCTCAGTATATATGTGTGTATGTGAGAGTCATGTGATAAAATTTATGTGATAGTAGCATTATTTAATATTTAATTCACATATTGACCTAAGATTTCTGTTAATTACGGGCGGGGCCCATCAAAGATTAACCCAAAAATCACGGATTCAGATAAGAGTTCTAGCGTCTAATTGGGATGCGTTGGGGCATGAGCCCCTAAGTCCTAACACATGACTCATGAGATGTCTATCCGGACTTGTTGTGATGCACTAATTAACTATTTTTCGTTAATTAAGGTCATAACATCTAATTCAATAAGAGAGTAAAATTAATTATTTGGTAAAATTTTATTTATTTTTTATCGGCTCTTAATCAGTAAGATAAAGTTATAAATCTAAATCATTAAGAGTTGTCTTTTAATGAAAAATTTAAATATATAGAACCTCTATAAATATTGTATCCACTCCATTCCAAATTTTAATATTATTATTAATTGTTGAAAAGTTAATTTGACATATTTTTAAATTTAAAATTAATATTTTTAAATTTTAAAGTTATTCAGATGTTTATACTTTTTAGTTATCAAACAACTTTTTAAGTTCAGATGTGATTTCACTCAAATGATTTAATATATTAAGATATACTAACTATTCAGATCTTAATTACTCAATTTTATCAAACACCACCTAAGTCAGTAAGCTGAGAGGGAATAGAAAAGCAAATACACGCGGACGGACTAAGTTTAACGGCCTAATTAATAAATTAGAGGTCATACCAAATTAGTCCAAATTCTTCACTCTTTTACATATGAAGTAACTGGAAATTATCAAGAGAAGGGACTGGCCAGCAATCCTTTAATGAGGAACATGTCAATTGATCATCCTGCAATAATCCATGGGTTGCGCGTGCTAGATAGAAAAATGGACCACGGTCCACATGAAGGATATATATATATATATATATGCTATTTTCAACACAAAAGGTTCCAGCTTTAATTAAAGAAAGCCCATAAAAAGCCAAACATAAGCATGCATCTGCAAACCGAATATTAATTCTCCTTTGATGGAACTCTAAAGACACTCAAGTCAACAACCCAGAACCATGGCATATATGTTGATTGAACTTGCAATACTTCTGCACCATTTTAAAATAAATAAAAACTTATTTCTTCACTTGAAGCAATTTTTCAGCACAGCCTCTGATCATCAAATAAATTAAAAACTTAGAGCCACAGCCGGAACATGAAACCTAGCTAGCTTAATACTACTCCGTTCCTAAAAAATTATCGTTTAAGGTTTTAACATATGAATTAAAAAAGTCATTTAATACTAGTTGTTGGGCTGTGGATATTTGGGCCGGTCGGGTCAACATTAGTTGGACCTTTGGAGTATTGGGCTGTTATATAAATGGTTGTTTAATTGGATCGGAGCCGGACATCTGTGATGGGCAAGTGGGGAACAGGTGACAACTTCTTGGGGGTTAGCTTATTAGAGAAGGGTTAACTAAAAGGTGATTAGCAGGCGGTTGATTGATTAGATATGCTAAACCGTCTTAAGCCGTCTAACATTAATGAGAAGTTGACATAATGTTGACTGGGTGGAGAGCAAGATATGATAAAGCCTGCGTGCAGCCAACTGACGTAGACAGGGGGGAAACATGCAAATTGGTGAGATGATATATGGGTACGGGGCATTACACAAAAGGGGTAACTTAACATTTTTCTCTCCAGACACTAAAGTACACCAACCTCCATTGTTAACCCTTCTTCCGGCCTGTACTTATTCTCACACCGAAGCGATCCCTGGCGGCCCAAGTCGTCGAGATCCGGTGCTGACGTGTTCATTGTGCAGGATTAGACGCGCTTTTTGTGATTGAGGCGCGTGACCATATCTTGGCGTTAACATTGGCACTAGAAGGAGGGCTTTTAGTATTTTTGATTTTCAATCACAACTTACTGAACGTCTTACATAGGATGCCATGGTGAAAAGTAAAACGTTTACAGCCGAAGGGCAGCCGACGACGGCAAGTTCTTCCTTGCAGAGGGTTTCGGTGAAAGATAGGCTGGGGCCCTCAAAAAGTATTCATGATAGACTTGGGTCACAGGGGGCTCCGGGAGATTCTCAGGCTAGAGACTGTGGTGATACCAAGAGGAAGTTATTTTCTACTGCTAGTAAAGATCCTGACAAGGATCGAAAAGGACGGTAGGCACACCGCCTAAGACCCAACACCGAGAAGGTCAGACAGACAAAATTTCTACCTTGGCAAAGATGGCACAAGAGACCGACACGGCTTTGAAAGCACTTTTGCAGCAGAGGGAAAAGATTTCTAAACAGATGGTTCTTGTGGCTAAGAAAGAAGATGAAGCATCCAGTTACACTTGACCGGAAAGACGGGGTAGGTCACCTGGTCGAAGAGCAAAGAGGGATGAATATTCTAGGCAGGCTGAGAGTGGGTTTTGTAGTCATTCTCCTGACAAAAGGCGAAGTGGATCACGAGAATATTCTCCCGAGACTTTGAAAAGGGTGCCCCGTATTGAGTATCGCAGGGACAGTAGAAGAGATGGGCGACGAAGCCGTTCAAGAAGTCATTCTCCAGAGAGTCCGAAGAAAATACACCACACAGGGAGTTCTCGTTCCGGCCGAAGTAACATACGAAGTCCTTCAGGATCGTTTAGTCCGGATAGAAAAGATCGGATTAAACACAAGAAGACGAATCCTCCAGTGAAAGAATTTGCTTCGCCACCCGGAGGAGTAGAGGACTTGGCGAAAGAGATGAAAGGACTTCGGAAGCAGCTAACGGAGGTTCAACAAGGGAAGAAGACTTCGGACAAAAAGGCGTCTCCCTTCTCATCGAAAATTCTTAAGGAGAAAGCAGATCCCAGCAAAAAGCTACCTCATATAGAAAGTTATGACGGTTCTGAGGATCCATACGACCACAGCCAATCATTTGACAGACTGATGGATTATTACGACTATTCGGATGCGGCTAAGTGTCAGACATTTGGATTGACGTTGAGAAAAGATGCAAGACAGTGGATGGGGACTCTGGCTTCGGATTCGATTGCGTCGTGGGCGGATCTGTGTGATAAGTTCCATGCTCACTTCGGGAGCAATAAGAGAAGGGGAAGGCCCACGGGATCGTTGGCTCAAGTAAGGCAGTATTCAAGCGAGACTCTGAGGCAATACGTGAAGAGGTTCAGAGAAGCTGTGGGGAAGGTTTCAGATCTCAACGATCTTCAGGCAATGGGGTTGTTTCAGAATGGTTTAGATCTGGTGAAGTTAGAGAAACTGATAAAGAAGCTAATGTTCAAGTATCCGAAAAGCCTGGCCGAAGCGTTTGAAAAAGCTGAAGGCTTTATCGTGGTGGAAGAGGCGATGGTCAGCTTGAAGCAGAGCTCTTCGGAAAAGGCAAAAAAAAAGACAAGGAAAAGTCATGCAGTAATCAGAGAAAGAGTAGTGGCGGTGATGACCGATTTGAAGGGAATCAAAAGAGGTATCGGCTAAGTGTCAGACATTTGGATTGACGTTGAGAAAAGATGCAAGACAGTGGATGGGGACTCTGGCTTCGGATTCGATTGCGTCGTGGGCGGATCTGTGTGATAAGTTCCATGCTCACTTCGGGAGCAATAAGAGAAGAGGAAGGCCCACGGGATCGTTGGCTCAAGTAAGGCAGTATTCAAGCGAGACTCTGAGGCAATACGTGAAGAGGTTCAGAGAAGCTGTGGGGAAGGTTTCAGATCTCAACGATCTTCAGGCAATGGGGTTGTTTCAGAATGGTTTAGATCTGGTGAAGTTAGAGAAACTGATAAAGAAGCTAATGTTCAAGTATCCGAAAAGCCTGGCCGAAGCGTTTGAAAAAGCTGAAGGCTTTATCGTGGTGGAAGAGGCGATGGTCAGCTTGAAGCAGAGCTCTTCGGAAAAGGCAAAAAAAAAGACAAGGAAAAGTCATGCAGTAATCAGAGAAAGAGTAGTGGCGGTGATGACCGATTTGAAGGGAATCAAAAGAGGTATAACAATAACTGGACACCCAGGGAAGATCGTCCGCCCGTGCCGAATTAGAAAGTGAATAAGGTGTATACGCAGCTTACAGATCGGGCTACTATTTTGGAACAGATAAAGAACCAACCGTACTTCGAACCGCCTAAAAACAATCCCCGACCAAGGTCTGGAGATCCTGCCTTATACTATAATTACCACCGGGCGGTCAGGCATGACACGAATTCCTGCTGGAGTTTGAAGGAATTCATTGAGAGAAAAGTTCAAAATGGTACTCCGATATAGTATGTAGCAGGGCGAGAACAACAAAGAGACCAGCTGAGGAATAGGGAGTTAGTGCAAGTCGCCCAGCCGGTTCAACCTATGCCGAACCAGGTGGCAAGGCATGTTGTAGATATGATCTCTAGGGGAAACGTGGGTAAGATTGCAGGGAAGAAAAGACGAGGGTATCTGAACTCGGTGATGACTCTGGCAGATAAGCCTCTGAAGGCCGAAAGGGCATATCCGGGTTCCATAATCTCTTTTACAGATGAAGATTTCCCTTCGGAACCTATTGAACCACACGAAGGAGCCTTGGTGATCACTACACAAGTCGGTTCGGTGGATATGAAGAGGATGATGATCGACAATAGCTCTTCGGTGGATATTCTATATGCTCATGCTTATCACCGAATGCCTCTGGATGGTCAGGAGATGGAAATTGGGCAGGAGGCTCCTTTATATGGTTTCAGCAACGATCCAGTCAAAGTGGCAGGAACCATTGAGCTACCGGTTGTCTTTCTGTACGGTTCCCCAACAGGTTCAAATTATCTATAAATTTTACGTTGTACATGTTGATTCAGCTTACAATGCCATTTTGGGGAGGCCTACTTTAACAGCTTTGCAGGCAGTTACTTCAATTCCCTATTTCAAAATTAAGTTTCCTATGCTCCATGGAGTTGGCGAAGTCGCAGGAGATCTGGACTTGGCAAGGAGGTGTTATCGGAATGCTCTGCTCACTTCGGGAGTAGGAGTCAGCAAGCAAAAACATACCATGGCCATTGAAATGGAACCATTTACAGAAAGTGGAACGGAACCATTAGTCATGCCAGCGGAAGAAATAGAAGAGATCGAGTTGATTCCAGGAAAGGGAGAAAAAACGGTGAAGATCGGTTCGGGGCTGCCGGAGCCTTTCTGGACAAATCTGATGGGGCTATTTTGGTGTTATGCCGATGTCTTTGCTTGGGTTCCTAGTGACATGCTGGGGGTGAGTCGAAAAGTGGCTGAACAAAGATTGCAAGTGGATCCAGCTAAGATGCCAGTTCGGCAGAAGAGAAGAATTTTCGCACCAGAAAGACAGAAAATAATTGATGAAGAGATTGCCAAGTTACTAGATACAGACTTTATCTTCGAGATTGATTATCCTAAGTGGATGGCAAACGTGGTTCTGGTACAGAAGCATAATGGGAAATGGCTAGTTTGTATAGACTATACCGATCTAAATAAGGCATGTCCGAAGGACTTCTATCCTCTGCCTCATATTGACCAACTTATCGATGCAACTTCGGGGTACGCCTTGCTTAGCTTCATGGATGCTTTTTCGGGATATCATCAAATTTCTATGTGCAAGGAAGATATTTCGAAGACAGCTTTCATCACTCATCGGTCGGTATACGCCTACAAAAAAATGACGTTCGATTTGATAAATGTTGGAGCTACGTATCTGAAAATGATGAACCACGTCTTTATAGAGCAGCTTGGGAGGAATATGGAGGTTTATGTTGATGATATGATTGTTAAGAGCATGTCAGTTCGTGATCATCTAGACGATCTAGAGGAGTGTTTTCAGACGGTTCGCCATTATGAGTTGAAGCTGAATCCAATTAAATGCACTTTCGGTCTGGGAGCAGGCAAGTTTTTGGGATATTTGGTCAGCAAGAGGGGTATCGAAGCCAATCCAGAGAAAATCCAGGCTATCTTGGACATGAAATCCCCACAGTCGTACAAGGATGTCCAGCGTTTAACTGGTAGAATAGCATTGTTGCGGAGGTTCATGTCTAAATCGGCAGAAAGGTGTTTGTCGTTCTTTCACACATTGAAAGTGCCGAAGAATGCGAAGACGTTCCAATGGACTTCAGAGTGCGAGGAAGCTTTCCAAGGAATCAAGAGGTATTTGTCTTCGGCACCTCTGTTGGTGAAGCCAGTTCCTACTGAACCGTTATATTTGTATCTGGCTGCAAGTTCGTTGGCGGTAGGAGCAGTTTTGGTGTGAGAGGTTGGGGGTAAGCAGCACCCGGTTTACTATGTAAACCATGCCCTTAGGGACGCAGAAATAAGGTATCCAAACCTTGAGAAGTTTGCCTTTGGTTTGGTCATTGCTAGTAGAAAGCTTCGACAATACTTCCAAGGTCAGATAATAGTGGTATACACATATCAGCCACTAAAGAAGGTGTTGGGGAAGCCAGAGATTTCGGGGAGACTTGCTGCGTGGATGATGGAGTTATCTCAGTTCTTCATAGAGTACTACCCACGGACGGCTATTAAAGGTCAAGCTTTGGCCGATTTTGTGATAGAGTGCTCGTTTTCCGAAGTTGATGGGAGTCTAGACGAAGGGGAGGGATCTACGGAGACTGTGGCAACACTTCAGCAGGCGCACAATTCTTGGACCTTATATGTCGATGGATCTTCTACTTCGGACCTTAGTGGTGCCGGGATCATTCTAACGAGTCCGGAGGGATTCAAAGTGCAGCAGGCTATCAGATTCGAATTCAGGGCAACGAATAACGAGGCTGAATATGAAGCGGTGCTAACAAGGTTGCGTCTGGCCAAGAATTTGGAAGTTCAGAAGTTGATTATTTACAGTGATTCTCTGCTGGTAATCAAACAAGTTTCGGGGGAATATGAAGCTCGAGGCTCTAAAATGGTTAAGTATCTTGCAGAATTGAAAGATCGACTTCAATACTTCGGCTCGTGTGAATTTCAATTGTGTTGGTCGAACTAATAATTCAAACGCCGATGCATTGTCAAAGTTGGCTACTACTGAATCAAACGTTTTTGACGGGACAGTTTACTTGGAAATCTTGAAACAAGCCAGCATCCAGCACGACGAAGTAATGTGCGTGGAGAAGTCTAATTGTTGGATGACCCCATACATAAGCTATCTAACAGGTGGCGTATTACCTTCAGATCAGATGTTAGCCAAGAAGGTGAAATACAAAAGTGCAAACTTCGTGCTTATTGATAGAGATCTGTATCGAAGGGCTTATTCATCTCCATTGCTGAAATGTTTGGTTCCGTCTGAAGTTGAATATGCCCTTCGAGAGGTTCATGAAGGTATTTGTGGTGATCACATGGCTGCGAAGTCACTAGCGTATAAATTGCTTCGTCAGGATTTTTATTGGCCAACAATTTTCAAAGAGACTACTGACTATGTGAAGAAATGCTCGAAATGTCAGTTGAATAGTCCAATCCCACATCAGCCACCAGAAGAGCTATATTCGATTTTATCTCCTATACCTTTTGCTGTCTGGGGGGTAGATATACTGGGTCCACTCCCGAAAGCGAAAGGTCAGGTCAGTTTTGTTATAGTAGCAATTGATTATATGACTAAGTGGGTAGAGGCGAAGCCGCTTCGGCTGATCACGGAGCAAGAATGCTTGAAGTTTTTGAAGGAGTCATTAGTATTTCGATTTGGTATTCCCATGGTAATAATTTCAGATAATGGACGACAGTTTGTGGGATCAAAATGTGAGGCATTTTTGAAGGAGTTAGGAATTCAGCATCGGAAGACTTCGGTTGCTCATCCACAATCTAATGGGCAAGTCGAGGTGACTAACAGAATACTCCTAAATGGAATCAAAAGAAGGCTTGTTGACGCCAAAGGAAGATGGCCTGAAGAATTACTTAGCGTGCTATGGGCTTACCGAACTACGCCAAGGACTACAACGGGAGACTCGCCATTTAGATTGGCATACGGCTCTGATGCTCTAGTTCAGGTAGAAATTGGGTCTATAAGTCTCCGTGTCAGTCAATTTAAAGAATTATACAACGAGGAAGGACTCAAAGCCAACTTAGATCTGCTCGAAGAAGTCAGGGAGACAGCCTTGGTAAAATTGGCTGTATATCAACGTTGTGTGGCTAAGTACTACAACCAAGGGGTAAAGCTTCGGAGATTCGAAGTTGGGGATTTTGTTCTTCGGGAGGTAGAGGCTTCTACACCTCAGAATATGGGTAAACTCATGCCAAATTGGGAGGGCCCTTATGAAGTTATTAGCGTACCGAAGCCCGGAACTTACCGGTTGCGAGCCTTAGACGGGTCTGAGATTAAGAATACTTGGCATGCCGGAAGGCTCCGCAAATATTTTTAGTAAAGTCAGTGTCAAAGCCCGGAAGTCTGTAACTCTTACGACAATTATCAATAAAAGTGGCTTTTTCCTCCAATGATGGTTTTTCTTCCTGATAGTTATAAGGTTGGATCCCTTCGACTCCTCGTAGCAAAGCGGAATATTTTTTGGGTTGAACCTGTTCGGCTCTCGGAGAGAACGAGGTTGCCAGCTTGGTATAAGGTTGGATTACATTATAAGTTCTTCGGAGCAAATATCCTTATTGAAAGTCCGGTGATTTATTCATTCTAACGATGATGTACATTACTCTTCAGAAAGGAGTAAGTCTCATCTTACATTGTTACTTGATTTTATTTGAAGTGTTAAGCTCAGATTGTATATTGTTTAAGTAACAGTATCATTTAAATTGAAAAGGAGTAATAAGGGATAAAATATATTTCATTAAACATAATAAAACAATTACATTATCGTTGAAATTTATACAAGTTTATGAAGGATAGATTGTCATCGGCGTTACTCCTCGTCTTCGTCTTCAGAAGAATCAAGGAGCAACGGGTTTACAGCAATAGCGGATAATTTAGCTTTACCGCTGCTTCGGGCTTCCTCATAGCCTTCATAATACATTTGAACTATTTCATTTGTAAGTTCGGCAAATTTGCGATAGTCAACCTGTATTTGTTTGCAGAGATCTTCGGTAAGTGGGGGGCCGGCTAATTTTAAATCGCGAAGCTCCTTCTCGACTTTGCCCCGGAGGTCAAGATGTCGCTCTTTCGATTTTTTGGCTTCGACTACAGATAGAGTTAGGTTTCGGTTATGTTGAATAACCGCTCGTTAGCCCCTTGCAAGTCTTCGTTTCGTTGGGCAGTTGTTTGTTGAAGGGCTTCAGATGCGACTAATTGTTCTTTTAATTTAAGAAGGTCATTTTGAAGGCCCTTGGAGTTGAAAAGAGTATTCTCATGTTCACTTCTCTCCTTGGCCAGGGCAGACCATAGTATGGCATTTTCTCTCCGGGCCGCCTCTTCTTCGGCTTCGGCTTCTTTATATCTTTGGTAAAGACGCCCGAAGATCCCGTTCGCCTGCAATTATTTCAAATTAGGAAAAAAGTTGTACGAAGAAATTCGTGTATAAAAATGAATAAGTAATGAATTACTTACCCGAGCCTGATTAGCTAGGCCTTCTTCCATCAGATCCGAAATGGAACTGTTGTCGAACCGATGGTCGTCTGTGTCCAGAATGAAAAAGTTATAGAGGTGCAGATGGAATTCCTCGTTCTGGTCAGGCCACAGGCTGGGCAATCGAGATGCTCCCGACGTCGATCCAAAGTAAGGAGGGGTTGATCGTTGAGGTGAAGGTATTGTTTGATTGGGTGGAGGAAGGTTGAAATTTATTGGAAGATCGACCGGTGGGATCGATTGGTTATTAGAAGAAGTCTTTCTCTTTCGTTTGAGGGGAGAACTGGCCTCGACTTCTTCTTCATCAGCTGGTTGATCAAGTTCTGTGCGAGGAACCCTTAAATCTTCGGCAGTGAGGGGGACAACTTTGACTTTTCTCTTTTTTGTATGAAGGATCTTAGTACGTTCGATAATAGGCATGTCAACAAGACTTTCGTTGAGGGTGGGCGCAGGTGCAAGTTTTGGTTTCTTGGCAGCTTTCTTCTTCAGACGAGGTCGGCTTGCCTCTCCAGTGGTATTGGGTATGGTGGTTTGAACCCCGGTTTCTTGAGCCTCGGGGGGATCTTAGGCTGATTCAGCAGAAAGAAACTCCTCCAATTCTTTTCGATCGGAAGAGGTAGGTTTGAAAAGAGACACTGCAAAAATCGAAGGAAACTGCTTTAGAATAATTACTGAAAGAAATTTGAGAAATTAAACAGGTGTTAGCTTCGGACTTACATTGGTGGTCATACAACCACGCTTGCTTGCTCAGAAAGACGAAACTCCTATTTTTTCAGGGGAAGTTTCTCTATGAGTTTCGTTATCTCTCTTATACGATCCTCGGGAAGATCGCCTAAGTCTGCAGTGGTGTGTGCGGCGGTAGTCCAGTCAAGGATGGAAGAGACTTCGGGTCCTTTGACGAAGAACCATTTCTCGTACCACTTTTTGTTACTTGAAGGGGTATCCATCAAAAGGCGCTTCTCGAATCTGGCATTAGGTCTTGGGGCCTGTTTACCTAACACCTTGAAACCCGGTTCGCGAGATTTGCCCAAAGTGAAAAGACTAAAAAACAAATCAATAGAGGGAGAGATCCCTATCTCGCTGCAGAAAGCAATAAAAGTAAGGATGTGAATATAGGAGTTAGGAGCCAGTTGGGCAAATCCTACTCCCATAAACCCTAGAAGGGTAACGATGAAGGTGTGAAGGGGAAAACGAACCCCCTTTTCCAGAAAGGTGAGGGGCATGGCGGTCCAGCCCTAAGGGCGTTGGTACATTCGCTCTATGGAGGTAGGCACTCTCAGTTGATGAGTGTCCGAAAGTTGATAACGCACACGGATGGTGTTGATGTCATCCTCTGAAAGAGTAGAGGGGCTATTGGCGATAGGGTGTTGGTGTTCATCCTTGAAATTGAAAGGGGGGATCTCAGGAATGGGGGGGGGAAGACTTTTGCCAGATGAGGGTTTTGGTTTAGGATTTATCTCCGGAATGGTTTGGGTATCGGTGATATCGGAGTTCTGTGCAGCCATTGATGACGATTTGCAAGAAGGAAAGATGAAGGAAGGAGAGAGCTAGAATACTTCAAAATTCAAACAAACCGGTAAGGCTATCTAAGTTGGAGGCTTGGGGGTTTTATAATGGTGGTCGTTCAGTCGTTTCCGAAACCCAAAGGCTGCACATTAAATGAAGGCAATGATAAAGGAGGCTGGCGTCTGTTCTTGGAATTGGAGAAGCCGTCGTTTGCTTTTAAATTTGAAAGGTTGGCGTGTGTTTTTGTATTTGGGGGACTGTACCCGGTTATGTGTTTTCTGATTGAGTGGGTTTTTTTCGAAATTTACTTACATTTCCTCATTGATTGGGCCGAACTCTGGTATACTCTTTCATCAAACACTCTGTTTAATAAAAGACTAGGGGGCAATGTTGGGCTGTGGATATTTGGGCCAGTCGGGTCAACATTAGTTGGACCTTTGGAGTATTGGGCTGTTATATAAATGGTTGTTTAATTGGATCGGGGCCGAACATCTGTGATGGGCAAGTGGGGAACAGGTGACAACTTCTTGGGGGTTAGCTTATTAGAGAAGGGTTAACTAAAAGGTGATTAGCAGGCGGATTAGCAGGCGGCTGATTGATTAGATAGGCCAAGCCGTCTTAAGCCGTTTAACATAAATGAGGAGTTGACATAATGTTGACTGGGTAGAGAGCAAGATATGATAAAGCCTGCATGCAGCCAACTGACGTAGAGAGGGGGAAAATATGCAAGTTGGTGAGATGATATATGGGTATGGGGCACTACACAAAAGGGGTAACTTAACATTTTTCTCTCCAGACACTAAAGCACACCAACCTCCATTGTTAACCCTTCTTCCGGCCTGTACTTATTCTTACACCGGAGCGATCCCCGGCGGCCCAAGCCGTCGAGATCCGGTGCTGACGTGTTCATTGTGCAGAATTAGACGCACTTTTCGTGATTGAAGCGCGTGACCATATCTTGGCGTTAACACTAGTAAAATTTGTTTGAAATTCCATCACTACCCTTTTATGGGAAATTGAAAACTATTAATACAAGAGAAAAAATTTATTGGAACAATAAGAGAAGATAGGAGTAATATAGAAAGAAAATAATTTATTCATTTAGGAAGTTGTAAACGACAAATTTTTTGAAACAAATTTTTTCTGCTAAAACGACAATCTTTAAGCAACGGAAGGAGTATATATCATCTCTTAAGTACGTGACAATATTCAGAGAATAAATTTGTGGAGCCTTTTCTCATGCATTACCACAACGATGTGTGTATATATATATATATATATATGGTGCACCAAATGCCAAAGGTATATTTTATATATGACTGCTGACATGAAGTTCCAAAATATGCATTAATGTCTCCATAATGGTTGCAGTTGCACCATTTGGCTTTACAAATGAAAACATCATAGGCATGCACATGCATTTAATATTGTTTGGTTGCTATTGAAGTTTCAAATGATTTTATGATTAATTAACACTACTCATTATGCCTTCTAAACAGTCGTCTATGACGACGATTTTTTTGAGTTATGGCGGCGGTTCAATTGTCGTCATAGACACGGTTGAACCGTCGTTATAGTCTAAAAAAACCTTCGTCATAATGTGTACTACACAGCTATGTATATAATACATATAGCTCATATACATATATATGAAAATTTATTTTTTAATCTTGAGATCTTGTAGTGATCATGGTGTTAGATCTGATGGTAATATAACTTTCTCTTGTAGCCATTAATGAAAACGACATTCATATGTATCCACCATTGGAATGGGCTATATATATAAAGATAGAGAGAGAGAGAGTGAGAGAGAAGAGAGGGAGGGAATGCATAATCACCATCCACAACTCTTGCCATCTAATAACTAAATATCCAATTAGCAGCCCATAGAAAGACGGAGACATGTACCTTTAACTTCCCATTAATATCAAACTATGCATATATATCGTAAAACATAACAAATAGAAAGTTTAATGACATGAAGACGTACCACAACTTGCATAAGCATGGTCGTGAACAAGTAATGGATCAATGCCCTTTGATTTGTTCTTTGGGCTGATCGGATAGACTTTTTTGCCAGACAGATAGGACTGTGTATTAATTATTTGTATATTTGGGTGCAATATTGCGACCATAAAGCAACCACCAAACGAGGGCCCTAAACTAAGACATGCACTAGCTACAAGAAGTATGGATCATTTGTCACTAATAATCCTGTCGATATATAGCTTGGCACGTTTTCCCAATGGCATTGATCAGTGGAGATTCTGAAGCTTATACAATTTTGTTTAGTACTGGCCTTAATTAGTGGCTCAAGATCATAATTAAGGAACGACGTATATTGAGTGAAATTAAGAGATTGAGTGTTTTATGCTATAATTTTTGCTCATAAAACTGGTGGGATGACTTACTGATTTAAAGTTAACCTAAACTTAATTAAGCAGGATTCATGACCAAATTAAGGAATTATAAATTGGAAACAACATGACATACATTAACTTTCGCATACAATATGATATTGAAAATAATATGACATACATATATTCAAAAAAGTATCGTTACTAACTTTAACATTGAAAGTACAATTACTTTTCTTTTTTTTCCCTCAGTTCTCTATTTTATTATTTCAAGAAAGAGAAAGAGAAAGTTAGAAAAACTGATTAAAACAAGCAAGATGATAATAGAATAATTTAGAGATAAATCTTTTTTTTCATAATAAACATATATTTTCAAATTATGAGAAGTAAAAATGAACGGAATGAGTAATAGTTAGCGTGTGCAGCTGCACCATTAATTAAATTGGTAGTGCCTACCACCTTTTCCCCATGAATATATATACAAACCTTGTCATTTTGGTCAACATCAATCTTGACGTTTTTCACATGTAATTTTTAACGCCATAGTATGGAACAGATGATCATGATGGCTTACAAAATTAGGGTTTTTGCAGATGGTGTTGAAAATGGCAAATCCACTAAAGGGTGGACAAAGGCGAAGGAAAATCGAAGACATAAATAAGGAAGGGGGGGTTCAACTGTTAAAATTAACCCAGATAGAAAATGGAGATCTAGAAAAACACAAAATCAAACTCCAAAATATACACAAAGAGATGTACGTACGTTCCTGTATCCTTGCTAGTTTGTTTACAGTATTAGAGAGAGTTGGGAGGTGGGAGGGGGAGAGAGCGCTATATCAGAAGATGATATATTCAGATTCCCCTTTTAGAAAGAGGGCGCTACAGTGAATATAAAGGCAGTGAAAAAGAAAAAAGGATTAAACCTTAGCCTTTTACTTCAATAAAAAGAGATACGCAAATCATGTAGGCTCCTCCGGAATTTGTGATATACTTACAGCCTGTTTTATGCAACATGCACAGTACAGTCAGAGACGTATAATAAAACTCACGGACTTAATTTACAAAAATCAAACATAAATTAAAATAAATAATAACCTAGCTTTTATATATAAACCCTAGATATTGAAGGAAAAAGAAACCCTGTTCCTGCAAAGGAAACCCTAGCCTTTCAGTTCATTTCATTTCCTGTGTGTGTATATATTTAGAATATTTTTTGATACATCAACCCATAATTCCCTTTAGCCCACTTATAATAGTTATATAAATGTATGTATACATTTCCATTTAAATTAGGGTTACGGCCGGCCTGCCTTCAATAATAGAAATCTGCTTTTGATCTGTTCTGTTTCTATATATATTGTTCCCTCCAATCACATGTACACCCACTTGCCTCTTTCTCTATCTCTATAAGTGTTTAATTGTGCCCTAGCTAGAACAAGGGAAAAAAACAGAAAATAAAAGAAAGCAGTTTGAATGGCCTTCAATAAACACAAAACCTGCTTTTCAGTTCATATCCACCACTCTTTCCCTCCTCCACTGGCCCATCAAATTAATTATCTGCACCATCCATCTATTCATCCTCACTTATTGTTCAAAATCAAGATTATGGACCCATAGGATGTAGGAACCTAAGGACTCTATATATATAATTTCCTCAAAAATCAATACCACTTTTGTTAACTGACCTAGCTAACTAGGGTTTGGGCACTGGAAATTACTCTAGTTAATTGCTAACCCAGAAATGTTTTTCTCCAGCGGCATCATCAATAATGCTAATCCGTTTCCTCCTCCTCCTCTTCCTTTCTTTTTGAACCACTATCAACAACATGATCTAGATCTGACCACAGCTGGCCATAACTTCTTTCCAGCTGCGGTTAGGGCTCCTCCGGCCTTGGAGAGTAATACTTGTTTTATCCAGCAGGATATTCAAATGATGAACGGGAATCTTAATTCGGATCCTTTTTTGATCAATTTACTTCCTGCTAGGAAATTGATCAAGAAACCAGCAGCTGATCATTTGAACAAAGATAGGAATAGAAAAATCGTTACGGCTCAAGGTCCTAGAGATCGGAGAGTAAGATTGTCCATCCAGATTGCACGCAAGTTCTTCGATCTTCAAGACGCTCTTGGTTTTGACAAAGCTAGTAAAACCCTTGATTGGCTCCTCACCAAGTCAAAGTCAGCCATTGATGAACTTGTCAGCATAAAACCCTTGATTAGCTCCAGTACCACTGCTGCAGATCATGAAGAAGCTGCTGCAATTGGAGACACAACACACTTGAAGAAGAATAAGCCACTTAAGAGTAGTACAAAAGAGACGAGGATCACAAGGCAACAACAAAAAAATTCCACTTTTACTGCTTTTGCAAGAGAGTTGAGGGCTAAGGCTAGAGAAAGAGCAAGAGAAAGAACTAAAGAGAAAATGGCGACTAGAAAGCTCAATGAATCAAATAAATTACATCCTTATCTTGTTCCCCCAATCCAACCAAACCTGTCAACCACTTGGAATCAAATGAGCTGCCATAACACCTAACATGGTGCCCTACTCCAATGTGGATACTGATCAATTCAGTCAAACTATCACGGAATCCTTTATGATCAATAGGAAGTTGAAGCAATTCCAGAACTTCAGTACTAATTATCTGCAAAACCTTTCAAATTCAAAGCATGTATCTTCAAATTCTCCTCATGTTACTGAAAATTGGGACATTAGTAACAGTTTTACGCAAGTGAATCAATCAACAGCAGGTATTGTCCAAGACCAAATTAATGAGTAGCTAGCTCAATTCACAGCCTGACTTTCATATATTGACTTTTACTTTTTTATAAATTTTGCAGATTTTCAAAACTGCAGCAAACTGCGGGAGATATACAACTATCAGATCATGAGTCAAGATTAATTCATTTGTTTTCTGATGAGAATTTTTGGGGGCAATGTAAGTTTGCTATACTTCCCTTCTTTTCCAAATCATGAATTAAGTTTTTTTCTTGGAACCTCGTATAGATCTTTGTCGAATTTCTCTTGAATTAATCATATAAGTTCGAATATTTGAAAATTTGCTCATCTGCTATAATATTACTACTGTTGGTTTGTGCTCCCTTAGTGATTTTATTTTTAAATTTTTGCTAGGTTATTTCTGTTACCTTGAGTAGTACTGCCTATTTTCTTGAGACGGAACTCGAGCATAATTTGAAACAAACTTCCATTTTTTGCAACAATTTCCATATTTTTTAAGAAAAACTTTTATGCGAACATGATAATTGAACATGAGTGCTTTGCAATTTCACCTATTTGTTTTTTGACTCTCAATGAGGGGTAAAAATACAAATAAGTAAAATTTTAAAACACTCGTGTCTAATTATCATGTCCGCATAAAAGAACTCATTTTTTTAAACTAATTTTTATACAAATTAATATGGCAATAGCTTTAATATTTTCTACTGAATAAATTGAAAATTTTTCGTGCATCTGTATTGTATGTATATATTGTAGAAAGGTTGACTGCCAACAAAAAGATGGCCTTAAGCATTATTTTGCTGCTAACTATATATTCAATCGGATTTGCATCTAAAACTTCTTCACCTATTCTGGAAGTTCGGTTTCTCTTATAATTTTGAAATTATTTATTCTAATACTATGTTGAAGCATTCAAGTCAAAACTAATTAATAATAAATCAAATAGCCCTTTGGGTTGTAGATCGAGTCTAAAGGCGCGATGTGTCCGTTATGGGACTTTAGTTATCTTACCAATATTAAAAACTAGTTGACTAAATCAATAGATCTGATTCAATGGATCGATCTAATATATAAAGAAGTACCTGCCAAAATGCTAAATATTTGGTCGATTTCCTTCTGGGTTGAATGAATTGACTGGCTGAGAATTTCCTCCACTTGTTCTTATAGTTGTTCTTCCAATCCATATATCTTGCAAAACTAGGTTACATTGTGCTTGTTTTGACTCCAAATTAGCTCCACTAAGATAAGATTTCATTCTTCTATCTACAATTAAATAACAAGACACTTCAATAGAAGGAATTCACAGGGTACAATTTATAATAATTTAGGAATGAAAGTCCCATTAATTTGTGAAGTTGGAGAACCTTATTATTAATTAATGATCAGTTTGGTAAAAAGTTTATAGCTAGTAATTAAAAGCTTGAAAATGACTCATAACTTGTATTAATATGAAGAAAAAGAACAAAAATATATATATGATGCCCGGGTATATTTAATTTGAAATAGGATATACATGTAGACAAATATTTGATTACTGGATTACAATCAACGTGAAAGTGTATGCGATTTGATAAAATAAATTAAAGTGAAATATTTTTTATTTCCTACATATTCTATATATGCACATACATTATAATCATAATTCGACTTAATTAAACTTTCGCAATGTATAGCAAAAGTCATTTAATTTTACTGAAGAGTGGACAGTGGTTTGACTTGCAAATTAATGTGCATAGGCAAAAACATCTTTCTTCATGTGACAACCCAAATTAGTGGTTTATGTGAAGAAAGGGAAGAGAAAATTAAGATCCTGTTAGCATCAGGATTTTCTCTAATTAATTAGCTCAAATAATTGTGGACGGTAAACCTTTGCAAAATGTAAATCGAAATGTATATTAGATCATAGAGCTGTAACAAATCCATGCATTTCAAACTGGTTCATGGATTAATTAGTGATCAGCTTTCTTAGATAAATGTATTTTCTGTACGTTAGTATATGTTTGTTTCTGCATGCGAAAGTTATATTGCTTATTATATATATCTGCATAAATATCCAGGCATGCCAATATGCTAATGATACCTTCTTAGATATCCAGAAACATACAAGAACTGAAGAGTCTCTTTGTGGAAACTAATGTGTACTAAATATCTCTACCTTCCACAAAAAAAAAAGTCTCATTTGTCTTCTTTTTATTATTAGCAGTAGTATATATAAAATGACACAATATCCCTCAAGTTTGACATCATAATATCATTATATTATGCTACCACTACTAAATTAAGAATTTATTATTTCTAGAGTAAATATGAAACAAAAATATATAATAAGTCCTAGTTGACTGGATAACTGATGTCTACGATCATGTTTGAAATTAAATTTGCAAACATCATCATGTTAAAAGAATTTTTTTTGCTATGTATGACAATAGAGTTGGGTTTTATATATAGCTCAATATTGCAGAGCGATATTATTTTTTTGTCAATAATTATTATTTTTCTGAGCAGCGTATAATTTTCTATTCATTTGAGAATTTTTGTTTCTTGAGTGGATGTTATTTTAGTCCTTGCAGGTACTTGTGTATAATTAATACTAGTGAATGAATGAAGGGCTTACATGGAATTTTGATTCATATGGGTGCAATATTGCCAATAGATAGTGTCATTTTTTGGGGATTATAGTCGTTAGAAATAATGAATAATTAAGTTAATCGGTCTAAATTTAGGGGTTGATAAATGCACTTTATTTTTCATGGTCTGCCTCAAGGTTAAAATTTCGGCAGAATAAAAGTAGTGTTGTGCAATTGGTGTAAGACATATATATATACATTTGATAATTTCTTAAATTAAATTTATATATATAATAGCGTATTGTTATCTCCAAAAGGTCTATATATATGTAATCAAACATATGTTACTAATTAATTAATGCATGCTTCATGTCTAACGCTTTATGGTCTACACTTTTTCTATTTTTCCTTCTATGTTTTTCTGGTGTTTGATGGGGACCAAGGGGGCTAGCATATTTAATTAGTCATATATACTCTCTCTTTATTTTAAAGTTATAGATATATTTTTAAAATTTTGACTTTGATCAAGAAAAAATTATTTATTTAAATATGTCATTAACATTAAATGTAAATAATAACAATAATATAATAAAGCAACCAATTAGTATAAAAAAAATGACATGTTAGAAACTTCTGTCACTTTATAATTTTAAAAATAAAATTTTATCCCCTAATTTTAGAGAGAATAAAAGAAAAATATATCTTAATGATGGAGAGAGTACTTCATTCGTAATTTGTACTCTTTCCCGATCTGTTCTTTGAATGAAAACATGGCTGGCTTATTTCCTCTAGCTATCAAAAGCTGTAAAAATTAGAAACACTAGAACAAGATGAAAATCTCATTATGGAGACAATTAGCATGCAAGTAGTAGCATTCAAGTAATACTAAACACTAACAACATTGTCGATGCGAGGTCTTAGCCAGTTGTTAAGACTGAGGAACTAAAACTTTTAGATCTTCGATTATCATTTAAAAAAGTTTATTTCTTCTGTTATGAAAAAACTTGAAAGTGTGTTTCAAAAAAAATAATCTAACAACACAACATAGTTATTCTATTTAAATAATTCTACACGTTCACCTGCAGCACAACATTTTCAGGGTAATTTAAAACAAAATTTTAGGCACAACAGGTTTTTCCTTGGCAGAATATAAGTAAATTAAAGTTGGTAAGAGGTAATTAAAGAATGCACTAACCAGAAGATTAACTGAATTAAGAAAAGGTGCATGGTCGTATGGAGTACGTACTATAACACGATGGATTGTCTTTACTTGTCTCGATCCGCCGGTGGAGATTTTTTTCAATTATATTTGGCAAATCATTACACATTCTAGCTCGAGTATGGACTCTGGAGGTACTGATCATGAAGATTGAAGACAAACTTGATATATATATATATATATATATACTAGCTGTGTCCCGTGTCTCCGGTATTATATTGATGGTGGAATTTATCCTAAATTTTGAACGACTTATATGATTTATTGAGTGAGCGAAAATTCAAAATCATTTATATTTTGTTATACATATATATATATATATATATATATATATAGCTACCATGCATATAACATACTGAAATTGTACGTTCAAGCTAGATATATGTCTAGTAGTACTGATTCCTTGTTAATTATAGATCTGGTTAGGTAGTCCTCCCACTGCAAATATATTAAATTAATACTACTCCATCACTCACGTACTATCGAGCCATATTGACTACTGTACATATATTTTTAAGTTTTGTTATGCCTAGAATCTGGGCTGTCCCTTCATTTACTATAGCTCTTTTTCGTCCCATAATACTTACCTACTAATTTGTACTACTGCTACGTGAATTCGTGCCACATAGTCGAATATTAGTATTTAAAATTTATTTAAATATTAAATTTTAAATATGTATAATATATAAATATATTATTATTTATTTATTTATGCGCTGATCGCTAAATTTATAAATAAAATGAAGGGTCTGACCATATGTTATTGTATGTGGATATTATTAGACCCAAGCCTGTAAAGTTGGGAAACATTGTTATTGTTTTTGATAAAGTATCTTTAATTGCACAACTTTAATTTATCCAAGGTTTGTAATCCCCCAACTATAATTAAGTGGCCACAGTAATAATTAAAGGACCACCCAAATGAATTAACGGAGTCAACTCAACGAGTTTTAAAATTAAAATTAAATTTATCCGAATTCGATGTCATTCTTTTAAATATAAGGATTGATTAGGCCTGACAACGGGATGGATATAGTTCGGAAATTTTCTCCTCTACCCGTCCTCCCAAATATATCCCCTGAATTTGACCCGACTCAAAACAAATACCTCATACCCGTCATTCCCCCTTCACGTTTACCTGAATTCTTATCCTTTTTTTTATAACTTATGTTTTTACCACTTTTATACAATTATTTTTTAATTCAACAACAAACAACATATAATATTTCTATTATTAACAACACCTTGAATTATAAATGTTATGAATTTTTAATTAAATAACCTAATTAAGTAGTTACAATATTATATATACAAAAAGATAATTTTTTTTAAAAAAACAATATATAATCAAGTCATAGACAAGAACGGGGGTATATTCCATACCCAATTCTAACTATATAAAATTTATTAGTTTGGATTTCACTAATTAAGGTTTGGGCCGGATCGTCAAATTAATCAAGGAAAATTATCAGATCTAAACACTAGCACTTACTGATAACACCACAAAACAAGAAAGAAAGAAGAAGAATATTACTCTCTCTCTCTCTCTCGGTCTCTCCATTCAAAGTTAGAGATACAATCTTATAACGAACTTTAAAAAATAATAATTTTAAACTATTATTATATTTGCTAGATATATGATAATAATAATAATAATAATAATAAGTTTACTTGAATTATAAATTACAGTTTGTTAGACATTTTATTTCATTTTATAAGTTAAAATTATAAATACAGTTTTAATTTTAAAATAAAATTAAAAAGATATTTTTCTAATTTTGAAATGAGGAGAATATCTAATTACTTATATATACTACGTAGCAAGGTATCAGGGTCCCAAATCTAATTTAGAACGGATTTCTGGTTAGGGTAATGTTAGAGGTATTAATTTTTTTGTCTCAAATGATGTGTGATCATTATATTAATTTAAGACTAAAAAATTTAGACTCTTCCTTTCTGGATAACTTTTATATCCACAGTGCAACTTTTAACAACAATAATGTCACCATATATTTCTTCTCCTTTTTCACAATAATAATCTTACTTGAGTTTTTGGAATTAATTTTAAATTTTAAAATTAAATTTCTTTATAAATTGTCTAACTCTTTATTTTATTATTTTAAATTAACATTCAAAAGATATGCATGCTACCTACCAGCCCCTACATGATACTAGTAAGTATATCTATTTTCCTTTTGTATTTTCTCTCTTTTTAATAATTTTTTTTCCTTTTATTTTGTTTTTTTTGGTCTTTTTGTGAAGTGAATAAAAGATCTTGGATTTGATATATTTATATAGGCAGATATACACAATCGAATATATAGATCTACCCTAATACACATATATGAATCTCCACTGGTGAAGAAATCATCAAATCAAGGTCACATTAGCTGTGCTGCTATAGCTTGTACGTACACTATATATCCTAGTATGTTTTTATAGACTTACTGCTGGTGCCACTGTGCATGCGAATCAGTAGGTGAGAAGGACTTCACGTACGCGAAAGGATGTGATATTATATATTCATTTACCGATATATTTTTTTAATAATTTTTAAAATTTTAAACAACATTTATTATTCTGACAATGTCAATCTCCTTCTTAAGTAATGAAGTGGCTGGATCTTGTTATGCATATTGACAAATTTATATCGATTATAAATACAGGAGGATGTTAATACTTGAGATATGAAAAAATTAAAAATGATCCTATCTTAATCTTTATCCGTTAAGCTTTCAGTGTGATTGTCAATGAGATCTTAGTCAAATAGTTAAGATTGACCTATTGTCTCTTATAGGTGTTATGTTGGATTCTCATTTAAATTTGAACACTCAATATAAAAGAAAAATACTTTTTATATGACATGAATAATGTTAGAGCCTCAATTTTTTTTATCTCACTGAGTCTTAAATAGTATGGTATTGAATATTTTAATAATATCTTATGGTATAGTCAATCATATAAAATTTACCTAACTAATTTAATGATAACATGTCATTTAAAACACTTTTTAAGAAAAGAAAAATTGAGGCATCTAACATTACTCCATAGCTTATAAACAGCGCCTTTAAAGTGGACGTGTGATCGCATTAATTCTTATATATATCACAATAATTCTGGGACGGACCGTTTATGAGGACCGGTTTAGTGATCGGGCTGATGTGGATTGTTCACATCAACAGAAAAAGAAATATCAAGTAATTAATTACCAAACAACTCCCCACTTTCAAATACCCATAACGCATTCTCCACTTTACTAATTCTCTCTCTCTCAGCAAACTCGCCATCTACAAACTTCCTCTTGGAACAAAATCTGGTCCAAAATCAGCAGATTTCAAGGTATACATACATATATATATAATATATAATGTGCGCATATTGATAATATATATGTATATATTTATGCCCTAAAAATTAATTTCATAATTTTGAAACCCATGTTGTGAATCAATTATTGTGTACTAATTGAACCTTTGGTGAAAATTGAAAAATAAACTAGTTTTGTATTAGAGAGACAGACTAAGCCACATTGATGGAGCCTACAAATCTTATGTCCGATAAATTTACGGGGTAATTAGTTTTTTTTTTGGAGTGAGGCCAGTAATTTCGGATTTGTTGATGAGGGAGAGATTTTTGAATTCATGGAACCAAGAATTAGAGGTTTGGAATTGGCCATTTTGGGCATAGCGCGTGTGTAAATATGTATAGATTGAGGCATTATATTTTTTAATTTCTGAATAAGACTTTTCTTTTAGCTAAATAAATCCACTATAAGCTCCAAAAAGGTGGGGAACCAAGTACATCTGGTGTGTACAAAGCTTGGGGAAAATAAAAGGCACACTTATTGTAATGTCCCCAAAATAGATTAATACTCAACTCATTTTGAGTAGTCAAATACATAGTACAGAATTTAAATACAAACTTTTATATCATACGGTAGTGCAAAATACAACCACAAAACTGTGAGTGTCAATACAAACAGGTAAAAAATATGAACACTCAAACTAAGTCCTCATTACAATTATTATCACACTATTTTAAAAAATAGTGAGGACTATTACTGCTCTAACTCGAGCCATCACTCTGTCCCCCGACTAGTCCCTGCGACATTCTCATTTTCTGAAGAGGACAATAGAAGAAAAGGGTGAGCTCAACTAGCCCAGTAAAGAATATTATGACTAAGATAATGGAGAATAATTTATCGTTACTCTTTAACAAGTCAGATAAAATATTATGGACAACAAATTTTAGATCAACGACTGCAGCGAAAATAGCAATTCATTAGAACAGTTAAGTAAAAATGATGTCTACTATCTTCTATGATTTAAAAGTCCATCATCAATATTTTATCACTGTAACATCAATCAATATATATCTCAAATCAAATATTTATCTTTGCACTACGGCCAAAGATATTTGTATCACCAATGGTCATATTCATCTCAACACATGTCCATCTTTGCACTACAGGCCAAAGATATTCATCAGGTAATCATTCATTTTTGCACTACAGGCCAATGATATTCATCAAGTAATCATTCATCTTTGCTCTACAGGCCAGAGATATTCAGTTATATCACCATTTAGGACTGAGGATGATGAAAAAAATATAAATAACGAATCCAGTGAGATAAAGAACAAAGATTAGGGATTCATAATTTAGTTTATCTAAGTTTAAGAATACTCCATAATAATCAATTGTGGAGCAAAATTCAAAAATGAAGATCAAAACATGGATCCAATCAAACATAGGAACCATAACAGACAACTTGGACAAAAAAAAGAAAATTTAATTTTTCTGTGAATAGTACCGTATTTGTGAATAATGCCGTATACGTGAATAGTGCCGTATACGTGAATAGTGCCGTATACGTGAATAGTAACCCCAACATGAAAAGGTAAAATTTTTATAATAAAATTAATACCAACATTCCAATGAAATGATACTAGATGAAACGCAAAATTCGAAGAATTTCTGATCATTTTAGAAAATAGCGAAGCAATTTTTACCGTAGTAAATTTAAATTTGGTAATATAAAATAAAATATTATTACTTTTATAATATGGAATATAAAATAAAATGATATTCTTTATGAATTTTGAAAGGAAATAACATCATTTACGAGAAAAATAATATCCCTTACATCAGTATAATACTCGATCTGATTGGAATATCGAATATTATGACGAGAAAAACTTGCACGGTTATCAACACTCAAAGTATCTAAATACTCACAAGAAATACGCTCGATATTATAGAGAAAGAATTTTCTGATTCTTGTGTGATTTTCATTTCTAACTAAGCACCCTATTTATAAAAAAATGTCAGAACACCAAAGTTGACCAACTGAACCAACGGAGCAATTACTCAGCACCCATATTTGAAAATTTAGCAGTCACCTTTGAACAAAAATTCAACCACATGTTTATTTATATATATATTAAAATATTTTATAATTATTAAAAAGAATTTTAATTCTATTTTTTTTTCTCTTCCACCTCATTTTATTTTTATATCATAAAAATAATGTCATCATCTAAAATATAAAATTATACTATTATATTATCACATTATACTATTATAATGTAATATTATAATAAAATATTTGAAAAAATATTTTATCGGAGAAGATAAATTGCCAACTTTCAACAAATGTCTCATACTAAAAATTCTTCCTTTTATATCAAAATTGAATAAATATTTACTTATCATATTTATCAACAATCAATTATTATTTATAATTAATATTATAGAATTACAATATTGACAATCAGGTCGTTCCTAGGAAAGAAGGGGCTTTTCGATAAGAATTTCTCCTTATTGGCGTGCAATTAAATAACCTAACCCCTTTCCTTGATAGAATTTTCTAGACATTATCAATAATGTTATCTAATAATATCATGTAAATAATATGTGTGACAATTATTGATTTTAATAATGTGAAATACTGTATAGTGGTTACTGTGACAATTATTGAATCAATAATATAAAATATCAACGTAGCAATTATTGAATCAATAATATAAAATATTGAACAGTAACTATCAATGTAGCAATTATTGAATCAATAATATAAAATATTGAACAGTAATTACTGTAATAATTATTGAGTAAGTGACTTCTTACGTATGAATCAATAATTAAAAATACTGTGCAATACTATGTGTTACTGTGCAACAACGCGTATTACTGTTCTTTAACCACCGAGTATTTCAATAGTTTAACGGTAACAGTTTCGCCGTTATTTTTAGAAAACTTATTCTTGTCATTTTTTTCATCCGACAGTTTTTCGATATGGGGCCCACAAATGGCTGCGCCGTCGTACGAATATTCTCCGACAACAAGAATATTTCACGACCAAACGAATATTCCCCGACAACAATGAATATTTTATAACCACTTGCTTATTTTGTAAACTTTGCGCATATTACACATAACTTATCACATTTATCAAATCAACCCCTTACTATTTCAAAATAATATATAGAGAAAATTTAATTTTATTCATAAAAAGTTGGGTCTTACAACCTCCCCTCCTTATGAAATTTCGTCCTCGAAATTGACGTGCGTACCTGGTATTTCGAAAAGGTGAGGATACCTCGCTTTCATTTCCGATTCTAACTCCCAGGTCATTTCCTCCATAGCATGGTTTCTCCATAAAACTTTGACTTGTGGTATAACCTTTGAGCATAAAACTTGTTCCTTTTTATCCAAGATTTTGACAGGTACCTCCTTGTACGTTAAATCTTCGGCTATCTCGTCTGGTTCTAACTCAATAATGTGATTTGGGTCTTTCACATATTTACGTAGCACGGATATGTGAAAAACGTTATAAACACGAGACATGCTTGGAGGTAAGGCGAGTCTATAGGCCACAGTTCCTACTCGGCCAAGGATTTTAAATGGACCAATGAATCGTGTATTGAGCTTTCCTCTCTTTCCGAATCTCGTAACTCCTTTCCATGGAGCGACACGTAACAATACATGATCCCCAACATTAAATTCCACGTCCTTTCAATGAAGATCCGCATAACTCTTTTGCCGATCTTGTGCCGTTTGTATACGTTGTCGGATCATTTGAATCTTTTCTGTAGTCATACGTACTAACTCCGGTCCCAACAATGTTGCTTCACCCACCTCATCCCAGCATACTGGAGAACGACACTTTCGTCCATACAACGCCTCGAATGGAGTCATGCCTATACTTGCCTGATAACTGTTATTGTAGGAGAATTCCACTAATGGTAAGTACTTATCCCAACTCCCTTTGAAGTCTAGAACACAGAGTCTCAATAAATCTTCAAGAGTTTGGATAGTCCTTTCCGATTGCCGATCCGTTTGAGGATGATATGTCGAATTGAATCGTAAATCCGTGCCCATAGCTTTCTGCAAACTGACCCAAAATCGTGAAGTGAATCTTGGGTCACGATCCAAAATTATGGATACTGGCATGCCATGCAATCTCACAATCTCATTTATGTACATACAAGCAAGACGTTCCAGTGAATAAGTCTCTCGTATAGGCAAGAAATGAGCAAACTTGGTTAATCTATCGACAATAACCCAAATCGCATCTATGCCTTGAGAAACCTTGGGAAGACCCGTAACGAAATCGATGGTAATGTGTTCCCACTTCCATTTTGGAATCTCAAGTGGTTGCAATGGACCCTTTGGCACTTGATGCTCCACCTTGACACGTTGACACGTTAAACACCTCGAGATAAACTCCGCGATTTCTCTCTTCATATTGCTCCACCAAAATGTATGTCGAAGATCACGATACATTTTAGTACTCCCAGGATGGATTGCAAACGGTGTGTTGTGTGCCTCCATCATGATTCTATACTTCAAATCAGAATCGTTAGGAACACAAAGTCTGGAGTTAACTCGAAGTATTACTTCTTCATCGATTCTTACTTCTGGAATAGCACCTTCTTGCACTTTCTTCTTCATCTTCATCAGCTCCGGGTCTGTAGCTTGAGCAGCTTTAACTTTATCAATCAAAGCTGATTCTACGCGTATAATTGACATCATCACGTGGGTCCCCGGAGTCTTGAACTCTACCTCCATCCTTTGTAAGTCATACAAAAGGGGTCTTTGTGTTGACAACATAGCACTTGTTCCCGCATATGATCTTCTATTCAACGCTTCAGCTACCACGTTTGCTTTTCCAGGATGGTATATATTGGATGGTATGGTCGTAATCTTTCAACAGCTCAAGCCAACGTCGTTGTCGTATGTTGAGTTCCTTTTGAGTGAAGAAATATTTAAAGCTCTTATGATCCGTATAGATCTCCACTTTCTCCCCATACAGGTAGTGTCTCCAGATTTTCAACGCGAAAACGACTGCTGCAAACTTTAGATCATGAGTAGGATAATTCCTCTCATATTCCTTGAGTTGTCGCGAGGCATAGGCTATGACTTTCCCATGTTGCATGAGAACACATCCCAACCCTTTGCCTGAAGCATCGCTGTAAATGACAAATCCATCCAAACTAGATGGTATCGTCAGAACAAGGTGCCGAAATGAGTCTCCTCTTGAGCTCTTGAAAGCTCTTCTCGCATTCCTCGTTCCATACGAATTTTGTATCTTTCCGAGTCAGCTGAGTTAATGGAGTAGCGATTCGAGAAAATCCTTTCACGAATCTCCGATAATAACCAGCTACGCCCAGAAAGCTACGTACTTCGGTCACCGACTTAGGTTGTTCCCAACTTTGTATTGTTTTAATCTTCGCCGGGTCAACAGATACTCCATGTTTTGATACTACGTGCCCAAGGAATGTTACCTCCTCAAGCCAGAACTGACATTTCTTTAACTTGGCATATAGTTTGTTATCACGAAGCCTTTGAAGTACCAGCTTCAAGTGGTGCTCATGATCTTCACGACTTTTGGAATAGATGAAGGATGTCATCAATAAAGACAACCACGAACTGATTCAAATATTCTTTGAATACATGGTTCATCATATCCATGAAAGCCGCAGGAGCATTAGTCAATCCAAAAGACATGACTAAGAATTCATAATGCCTGTATCGAGTTCTAAAAGCAGTCTTCAAAATATCCTCAGTTTTAATCTTTGACTGATGATATCCAGAACAAAGATCGATCTTTGAAAAGAATTGTGCACCTTGCAACTGGTCGAACAGGTCATCAATGCGAGGTAACGGATACCTATTCTTGATGGTGACATGGTTCAACTCCCGATAGTCAATACAAAGTCGCATACTCCTGTCTTTTTTCTTTACGAATAAAACAGGAGCACCCCAAGGAGATGTACTAGGACGAATGAAACCAATGTCTAACAACTTCTGTAGTTGGACCTTTAACTCCTGAAGTTCAATGGGAGCCATTCGATATGGGGTTTTAGAAATGAATTTTGTACTGGGTTCAAGGTCAATAAAGAATTCAACTTCACGGTCTGGGGGTAGGCCAGGAAGTTCTTCGGAAAAATACATCAGGGAATTTATTGACAACAGAAATATCATTCAAATCTGACGTATTATGGTTTAAATCAGTGACATGGGCTAAGAAAACTTGACATCCGTTTTTCAATAAACGAATAGCTTTATGACTTGAAATGACATTGATTGATTTTAGTGGTTTGGTTGTTTGAATTCGCACAACAGGTTGGTTAGGAATATGAAAACTAACAACCTTACGAAAATAATCAATTTTGGCATGATAAGTGGTTAACCAGTCAATTCCTAAAATCACATCAAATGCAAGTATTTTCAAAGATATAAGATCAACAGGTAGGGTGAGGGTACCAATTTGAATCAAGCAAGATTTATAAACTGTGGATGTAACGAAGGTTTCTCCTAACGGAGTTTCAACAGATAAGTCAAAGTCTAATTTCTCAGAAGTCAAGTTTAAACGTTGAGCACAAGCAGGTGAAATAAAAGAATGGGCAGAGCCGGGTATCTAATAAGGTATAGACTTCGCAAAAGTTTAAGATTAGCTTACCCGTTATCACTTCGTTCGGGTTCCTCGCTTGTTGGGCAGTAACAACAAAAGCTCTTCTAGGAACCACTGACTTTGACTTGTTCGGGACAACCTTTGGAGTCACCATCCCTGCTGGACTTGGTTTTGCTACAAGACACATTCGAGCTATGTGACCTTCTTTTCCACTGTTATAGCACACCTTGGATTGTTGTGTGCAGTTAGGACTGATGTGTCCCTCTTGCCCGCATTTATAGCATACGACCAGTGGTCGTTCTCTTCCCCTAGAAGCAGTTGATGTTGGTGCTGCTTGTCGACGTTTTCACGTTCTCATTGTTGTACCTTCTTTTCTTGAAATCTCCCCCCGACTCACTTCTTTTATTATCATGGCTACGATTACCACCGGAGTGGTTACTGCTTCTGTCATGATACTTTCCTCCCCGCTAGGTTATCATTGTTCCGATGACTGCTGCCACCGGTACGACTTTAGTTGTTCTCCCTTGGTTGGACCAACTCATTATCTCATTCTAATAACTGATCCCTGTTCATCACATCCGAATATAAGAAAAATTTGTGAGAAATGAGGTATTGACGAATTTCGGGTTTCAAACCTCTCAGAAACATCCGTGTTATACGTTCCTCATTATCCACCAAATGAGATGCAAACCGGGATAATTCTGCGAATTTAGCCTCGTACTAGGACACTAGTCATGTTGTTCTGTTTCAGTTTGATAAACTCTACTTCCTTTATATGACGAATACTTTTTAGAAAGTACTTGTTATTGAACAGTTTCTGAAACTCTTCCCAAGACATCTTGAGTGCGACAGGCTGGGTACGCTTCAAAGATTTCCACCAGTAATCTAGCCTCTCCACGGAACATAAATGTGGCGAATGAAACCTTTTGCTCTTCCAGTGCATCCCAAGACATCAAATATCTTGGTAATTTGCTTAACCCACGTTTCTGCCTTGATTGGATCCGGCTTTCCTAAAAACTCTTGTGGTCCCAACTCTTTGAACTGCTTGGCAGTGACAAACCGCGAGTTGTTATTATTTTCACCTGTATTTTGCACACGAGTCTCCCTCGTCTAACTTTGCATGAACTGTAAAAAGCTTCTAAACATCCAATCGTTCATCGTTTGATCGGTGGTGTTGTTTACAGGAGGAATATTATTTTCCTATTGCACATTCTCCTGGTTGGTGATTAAAGGTATCTCAACGGTCTCATTCACTCCATTACATAGATTTTCAGCTGTCATTCTCAAATACTGTCATAAAACAAGGGTTAATTAAAGAAATTGACATATCACATATTAACCCTATGTTCCGACCAACCAATTAAATAACAAATAAGCTTAGGATAGGACACATTAGCGAACGATTTACTCGTCTCTCCCCACCTAGTTCTATTCCCAGATCTCCGCCAGAGATCATATCCCTAAGCTCTGATACCAACTGTGACGCCCCCAAAATAGGTTCAATACTCAACCCATTCTGAGTCGCCAAATACATGGTACAGAATCCAAATACAATCTTTTATATCATACAGTCGTGCAAAATACGACCACACAACTGTGAGTGTCAATACAAACAGGTAGAAAATATAAACATTCAAACTAAGTTCTCATTACAATTATTAACACACTATTTTACAAAACTAGTGAGGACTACTACTGCTCTAACTCGAACCATCACTCTGTCCCCCTACTAGTCCCTGCGACATTCTCATTTACTGAAGAGGACAATAGAAGAAAAGGGTGAGCTCAACAAGCCCAGAAAAGAATATTATGACTAAGATAAAGGAAAATAATTTATCATTAGTCTTCAACAAGTCAGATAAAATATTATGGACAACAAGTTTTAGATCAACGACTGCAGCGAAAATAACAATTCATTAGATGATTTAAGTAAAAAATGATGTCTACTATCTTCTATGATTTAAAAGTTCATCATCAATATTTTATCCCTGTAACATCAATCAATATATATCTCAAATCAAATATTCATCTTTGCACTACGGCCAAAGATATTTGTATCACCAGTGGTCATGTTGTCATGTTCATCTCAACACATGTCCATATTTGTACTACGGGCCAAAGATATTCATCAGGTAATCATTCATCTTTGCATTACAGGCCAAAGATATTCATCAAGTAATCATTCATCTTTGCTCTACAGGTCAAAGATATTCAGTTATATCACCATTTAGGATTGAGGACAATGAAAAAAATATAAATAATGAATTCAGTGAAATAAATGACAAAGATTAGGGATTCGTAATTTAGTTTATCCAAGTTCAAGAATACTCCATAATAATCAATTGTGGAGCAAAATTCAAGAATGAAGATCAAAACATGGATCCAATCAAAGATAGAAACCTATAACAGACAACTTGGACAAAGAAAAAAAAATTAATTTTTCTAGTGAATAGTACCGTATTCGTGAATAGTACCGTATACGTGAATAGTGCCGTATACGTGAATAGTAACTCTAACATGAAAAGGTAAAAATTTTATAATAAAATTAATACCAACATTCCAATGAAATGATACTAGATGAAACGCAAAATTTGAAGAATTTCTGATGATTTCAGGAATTATAGAAGCAATTCTTACTGTAGTAAGTTTAAATTTGGTAATATAAAATGAAATATTTTTACTTTCATAATATGGAATATGAAAGAAAATAATATTCTTTACGAATTTTGAAAGGAAATAACATTATTTACGAGAAAAATAATATCCCTTACCTCAGTATAATACTCGATCTGACTGGAATATCAGATATTATGACGAGAAAACTTTGCACTGTTATCAACACTCAAAGTATCTAAATACTCACAAGAAATACGCTCGATATTATAGAGAAAGAAATTTCTGATTCTTGTGTGATTTTCATTTCTAACTAAGCATCCTATTTATAGGAAAATGTCATAACACCAAAGTTGACCAACTGAACCAACGGAGCAATTACTCAGCACCTATATTTGAAAATTTAGCAACCACCTTTGAACAAAAATTCAACCACATATTTATTTATTTATATATATATATATATATATATATATATATATATATATATATTAAAACATTTATAATTATTAAAAAGAATTTCATTTTCATTTTTTTTATTCATCCACCTCATTTTATTTTTATACCATAAAAATAATGTCATCATCTAAAATTATATTATTATATTATCACATTATACTATTATAATGTAATATTATAATAATATATTTGAATAAAATATTTTATCGGAGAAGATAAATTGCCAACTTTCAACAAATGTCTCATACTAAAAATTCTTCCCTTTATATCAAAATTGAATAAATATTTATTTATCATATTTATCAACAATCAATTATTATTTATAATTAATATTATAGAATTACAATATTGACAATCAGGTCATTCCCAGGAAAGAGGGGGCTTTCCGATAAGGATTTCTCCTTACTGGCGCGCAATTAAATAACCTAACACCTTTCTTTGACAGAATTTTCTAGACATTATCAATAATGTTATCTAATAATATCATATAAATAATATGTGTGATAATTATTAATTTTAATAATATAAATACTGTGCAGTGGTTACTGTAACAATTATTGAATCAATAATATAAAATATCAACGTAGTAATTATTGAATCAATAATATAAAATATTGAATAGTAATTATCAATGTAGCAATTATTGAATCAATAATATAAAATATTGAACAGTAATTACTGTAACAATTATTGAGTAAGTGACTTCTTACGTAAGAATCAATAATTAAAAATATTGTGCAATACCGTGTGCTACTGTGCAACAACGTGTATTACTGTTCTTTAACCACCGGGTATTGCAACAGTTTAACGGTAACAGTTTCGCCGTTATTTTTAGAAAACTTATTCTTGTCATTTTTTCATCCGACAGTTTTCCGTTATGGGGCCCACAAATGGTTGCGCCGTCATACGAATATTCTCCGACAACAAGAATATTCCACGATCAAACGAATATTCCCCGACAATAATGAATATTTTATAACCACTTGCTTATTTTGTAAACTTTGGGCCTATTACCAATAACTTATCACATTTATCAAACCAAATCCTTACTATTTCAAAATAATATATAGAGAAAATTCAATTTTATTCATAAAAAGTTGGGGTCTTACACCTATGCCCAAAAAAAGAACTATAAAAAAAGACATACATTAGATTTCTAGTTTCTGCTAAGGGATAATTATTTTTCTGTTCGGGTTTCTGTTTGGTTTATTTGTAAGGTATGAATGTACCGATTGATTGAATAAGTAGAAGTTGGTTTTTAATGTCACTTTTTTAAATATCTATGGCATGTAGTTAATATGTTTTTATAAATTTGCAGAAATGGAATATAGTGATGAGTTTAATTCAAGTATGAGAATGAATGATATTGGGGAATGTGTTATGGCGGAGGATTTATTAGAAAGTGAAGAAGTTGACGAAGTGATTAGAGATCCGGAAGTAGGAATAGAGTTTGGTTCCGTTGATTTATACATGGAATATTACACAAACTATGGTAACTAAAATGGATTTTCGGTGAAAATAAGATCTACGAAAAAAGGAGAAAATGGAGAGACTAAATTTGTGGTTCTTGCATGTGCTCGGTCAGGATGTTCAATAAGCAAGTCAAAGAATGACTTCAACTTACGCCCTGTTAGCAAAACTGGTTGCAATGCTAAGTTTAGGGCTGCATTAGTCGTAGACTGAAAAGTACGAGTAAAGACTCTAACACTTGATCATAATCATCAGCTGAGCCCGGAAAAATCTAGATTTTATATGAAAAATCGAATTATGAGCAAGTATGTGAAAAGGAGACTTGAACTTAACGATAGAGCTGGTATTAGACAAAATTAAAAAAAATTCTTTCTTAGTTGAAGCTAATGGGTTACAATTATCTTGACAAAGTTAGGCGGTTAAGGCTTGGTGATGGGGATGTTATGGCACTTCAAAATTACTTCAAAAAAATGCAAGCCAATAATATAAATTTTTATTATTTGATTGATTTGGATGATGATGAGAGACTACGAAACATCTTTTAGGAAGATGCAAGGAGTAGGGCAACTTATAAGGAGTTTGGGGATGCCATTACCTTTGACACAACATACTTAACTAATAAGCATGACATGTCATTTGACTTATTTGTTGGAGTTAATCATCACGGTCAGTCAATACTCTTAGGTTGTGGATTAATATATCTCATGAGGATATTGAATCATTTAGTTGACTTTTTAAAACTTGGCTTGCGTGTATGAATGGTCATGCTTCTACCGCAATAATCATTGACCAAGATAAAGCAATGAAGGAGACTATTGAAATTGTGTTCCCCAATGCGCGGCATAGGTGGTGCTTGATGAGTGGGATATATACTAGCGAATCGACTACATTTAGACTTAAGAAAATACCTGTTCTTACTCCCTTATATTTGCTTTTATATTGTTTTGTTATTATTTTGTTTAATTTGTGTTTTTCAGGAGGTTTAGGTCAAATCCAGCTTTTCAGGGGCAAACTGGTCATTTCTCTAGACCTGGCGCCGCAGCGCAGGCAGGCCTTTATATTCTGGCACCGCAGCGCCAGTCGCTCCTCAATTCTCTAATCACTCAGAGCCGCAACGCCTCCTGGCCTATACTACCGCGGCGCCGCAGCGCCACGTCTTGACCCGGAAGCCCTAGACCAGCGCCGCAGCGCCAGAACAAAGCTAAAAAGCTGGCGCCGCAACGCCAACTCCGGTCTTTTGGCAGAAAAGGTCATTAAATGACCTAGCTGCTGGAGCATTTCAGATGCTTTTTCGGCATCGTACACTTCTTGGGATGCCTCCTTTTTCTCTCTAGAAGGGGTTTTAGCTTAGGAAGGAGATAAACTCCATTTTTTCTTCTCTTTTTCTTTAGCTTAGCTTAGTTGTACGATCCATTATAATCTTTTTTCTCTCTAGATTCCTTGGAGCTCAAGAGCATCTTAGCGACACGGATCGAAAGGCGAATCGGAGGGAGTTCTTGGAGATTGAAGAAAGCTTTGACAGAGTTTATTCTTCTCTAGTTGTTCCTTTGATTTTGTATTTATAGATGTTGCTATTGTTGCTACTTTTGTTTAGTTTACTAGCTATGAACTAAATGTTGACTCTAAGATTATAATGGATCCATTTGTCTATTTGAATTGATTTACCTTACCTCTTTGGTTGGCACCATATGGTTTGGTTCAATATATTTATGCTTAATGTTGTAATTGCTAAGGAATTAGTGATTGTGGCAATCTATGAGAAATTGGGAGATGGACTATAGATTGTGACCATAATATGTTGGCATGTGTTGTCTATAGGATAGGAATATACCTATGGCCTCGTGTGACCTAATGAGAATCTTTGTTTTAATTCTTTGTTAGGGTTAATTCGCATAGGAATGTATTGGATTATCGCCTAGCTTGGATGTTCCTTGCTGTCTATTCCCATTTGGGTGGATTATAGAGGATCTGCTTATGCATACCTCGGAAGGGTGTATGAGTACTTGTGTGTTCTCGGTCGACATTCTGTCGTGACCATTTAGACCAAAGAGAGATGGTTAGGATATTTGATGAGACATCGCACACCTAGTGTTTGATGATAATTAGATTAATTACAAACCCCTCCATTTATTCCATTCAGACCTGACTTAAGCGATATAAAGTCGAAGCTTGGTATATTTTAGGAAGTAGTTCCTTGTGGGTTCGACAACTCTCTTATCACTGTATTACTTGTTAGACCGCGTATACTTGCGCGTGTTTAGTGATCAGTTATCCGACTAATAGTGTTTGTGGAATATTATGAAGAAGTTGTCCGAGAAATTAAGTGGTTGCAATCAATATTAATCTATCAAATATTCAATTCAAAAGGCAGTTTATGATTCATTAACTTGTAAAGAATTTGAAGAGCGGTGGGGTAGTTTCATTGAGAAATTTAACTTGAAAGAGAATGATTGGTTGACTGGGTTATACGATGAGAGAATTCTTTGGGCGCCGACATTTTTAAAGAATATTTTTTGGGCTGGAATGTCCTCAACTCAAAGAAGTGAAAGTATGAATATTTTTTTTGATGGTTATGTGAATTCAATTACAACCTTAAAACAATTTGTTGAGCAGTATAAGAATGCATTAAGAAGTAAGGTGCAAAAAGAGAATGAGGCAAATTTCAATTCCTTCGACCATTGGATTTCATGCCTTACTGATTATCCATTTGAGAAACAATTTCAAGATGCTTATACCACGACAAAATTCAAGGAATTTCAAGAAGAGGTAAAAGGGAAGCTTTATTGAGCCATTAATTCAGTTAAAGTAGAATGTGGTTTTGAGGTGTATGATGTTACACAAGATATGTTTGGAGGGACTCACGAAGCCACTTTTAAAGTTTATTTTAAGGAAGATGAATGTACCATTAAGTGCAACTATCAATTATTTGAGTCCAGGGGAATATTATGTAGACATGCCTTTATGATGTTGATGAAAAAAAGAGTTCGAACCTTACCGGATAAATTCATTTTTCGAAGGTGGAGGAAAGACATGAAGAGGTGTCATAAAAAGGTTAAGATTATATACTCCGACTGGACGTTGAATCCTGAAAATGAACGTTTTGATAAGATGTGCAACTCGTTTTATGAAGCGGCAGACTTGGCAACAAATAATAAAGATAAGACAAAAGTTGTTATGCATTAAATTAAAAGGCTTGTTAATATTCTAAAAAAAGATGATGGAACGTGTGAAAGTAATCTGTTGACTCTTTCCAGACAAGGCACCCAAGTGGGTAGTGGTTGTAAAGAAAGCAACAATATTCGTAGTCCTTTGTCGGTTCATCGTAAAAGCCCCGCTTTAAAAGGCTTCAATCTAAGATTGAGAAAGTTGTTAGAAGTATAAGAGTGAGGAAAAAGAAAGAGAAAGAGAAAGAGAAGGAGAAAGAGAAATAGAAAGAGAAATGGTAAAGGAAGCCATGGCCATTGAACATAACATGGATTTCACTAGTTTGGTAAACCTTTTTCTTTTGTTTTTTCAAATGCAAAAACATATTTATTTAGATTAAATGTCTTATTTTACTGCTTTTTCTTTTGTGTAGAGTTCTCAAGGTGACTATTTTGTAAGCGTACTCAATAACAATTCTCAAGTTAAACATGGTCCAGAAGACTACATGAGATATGGTGCAATAGATCTTAATTTACAGGTTTGTCACTAATTTATATGAATAAGTCACATTCTTAGAGGCTTTTATGATCATTATTTTAAACATTTCAGGTTGGAGTCTTCTCCACCAACACAAATCTACAATCATCACATGTTGATGACTTTCCATTTGCCACAAATCATGATGTCTATTATGGAAGTGGTTTCCCCATTCATTTTTAGGTATAATGTCTTATTTTACTGTTTTCTCTTTCATTTTGTGGTGTCTTACTGGGTGTTATTTGTTGCTGAAAACCACCATTTTATTTTTCTTGTTGAAGGATTATTATAACCCATATTGGAGGAATGATGAAGGATGTGATCCGAACAATAGAAGTGGATAATTTTGTTGTAATTTAGGTAGTTCAGGATTTTGTGCTAGAAAAGAAGCCTCTTGTAGGCATTTTTATACAATATCTCGCAATGTTACTAAGAAATTGGATATCATTTCTGATAGAAAGTGTGACATTAAAAACAGAGGTGCTGCCTGACTGTGAAAGTATAATATTCTCTATATTGCGAGTACATAAATATTTTGCCTAGGTAGATATTATTGGCCAAGTTATTTGGAAATTCTTGAAATAATAGATTATATAAGTTATAGATGCTTGTTAAAAGTTATTGTGAAATGTCATGCATTTGGACTTTATGCTAACATCTGTCACCACCTAGAAACTACAACTGAGATTATGATTGTATTGTACATAAAAATTGAAGTTAGTTATATAATTTAATTCGAACTCTGATAGTGGTATATGTATGATGGATTAGTTATATAATTTAATTTGAACTCTGATAGTGGTATATGTCTGATGGATCAGTTTCTCTTGCAGGGACTTACTAAGAAGTTTAAGGAGAAGGACACCGCATACTCTGGCTGGGCTACTTTCACTTACGAGTCTTTCATGCTCACTGTTTTGCCTTTCCTCATTGCATAAAAATGAATGTAAAGCATCCTAATCGTGTAGACTTCTTGTTGGCTTTGTTTTGGTTTGGGTGATAGTGTAATCGTATGTTTTGTAATGACTTGAGTGATAATCTAGTATTGCAATGGGTTCTTGTTACTATGTAGTTTATCACTGAATTTGAAGCTTATCTTATGATATTAATAGCAGTTTGTTTGTCTTTTGGAAGTTTCAAGTACATTGTTCTAGCAAATGAGATGAGGTTTCTTGTGAATCTATCAAGTTGAATTTCTTAAAGAAAGACAATGAGAGTCTTCAACTAATGGAAGTCATCCATATCATATGTCAGGGAAGAGACCGAGGGGGAATATTTATTAAACAATATATTTTTGTACAAGTTGGACGAAAATATAATAGCTTCGGTATGAAACATATCAAAACAATATTTGGATAAAAATAGTAGACGTTGAGAAGACTTTTAAAAAGAGATCTTGTTGAATACCAAGATGTACAAAGTCTGATAGAAAGCGTGCCATTATAAATTCCATTACACTTTATCAATTACAATTTCTTTCACAACTTCACCTCCATTACAACTTTCAACAAAAGACAACTAATTTCTCATAATAACAAACAAACAGAGAATAAGTATTACAAAAACTAATTTCTTCAATAATTTAATTTCATGTCTCATTTCATTTATAGTAGGATCATGCATAATGGAATTACTTGGCAGCAGCGTTTCAAAAGTTGGTGATGATTTTTCTTCATTTATAGCCTTGCACCATCTTAAAAAATCGCATTTTCCATTCGGACACGTGTAGTAGATTCGACCTTTATTTCCATTCTTATCGGAGCGGGTAATTTTACAAATCGCAAATTGTCCACAATGACATTGTTTGCTTTGAATCCTTAAATCAAATTCGTTGTTCTCTACCATGCTTGCTGATGCCATGTTGTCTTTCTACAAAAATGACAAATAAAAAGTTTTTCCTTATAATCCCTGAAATTTTATAAGAAAAATGCATTGAATGCCATAATAGCTAAACCAAGGGAAAGTAATAGTAATTGATTTGGGTGAAAACTAAAAAATAAATTGTGTGAAGTGGTTGATTATTTTATCGTTTATAAAAAAAAATTCTCTCATCACTATTTTATTTATTTTAATAGAATTCTTCTTACAATAAATTGTAACCTAATTACATCAAAAGTAATCGTTTTAAAGCTTTAATAATAAGAAATAAAACATCATCCCTATATCTATCTACATTGTGACCTTCAGTTTCGCAACAATTAACAATATTCACCAAGATATAATCCACGATTGGATACTGAACTGTTTGCCCATAAAAATCCTGCACTGTTCCAGAACTTGACTAACCTTAATCTCAAACCCTAAATTCATTAAAACCCACCTCGCTTACACCTCTATCAATCCCATCCAAGATTCCACTCCTATTTCACACTACCAATCCTAATTCTTGGTTCCATGAATTCACAAATCTCTCTCCCATTAACAAATCTAAAATTACTGGTCTCGCTCCAAAAAAAAACTAATTACCCCGTAAATTTATCAAGCATAGGATTTGTAGGCTCCATCAATGTGGCTTAGTATGTCTCTCTAATACAAAAATAGTTTATTTTTCAGTTTTCACCCAAATCAGTTTTCACCAAAGTTTCAATTAGTACCCAATAATTATTGCACAACATGTGTTTCAAAATCATGAAATTAATTTTTAGGGCATAATATATATATATTATCAATATGCGTACATTATATATTATATATATGTATGCACACCTTGAAATCTGCTGATTTGGACCGGATTTTGCTGAGAGGGAAAGATAATTGGTCAAGTGGAGAATAGGTTATGGGTATTTGAAAGTGGGGAGTTATTTGGTAACTTGATTTTTCTTTCTCTGCTAATGTGGACAATCCACATCAGCCCCGTCACTAAATCGGTTCTCATAAACGGTCGCCTCAAAATTATTGTATATATCATCATCAAGAGCATTAACAACAGTTTCACTAATCAATTCTTTATTTCCAATTTTGAAGAATACAGAAATAAATTATTATTATCCAGCAGTTTTCTTATCCTTATTTGACTCTCTATTTTAATCCCTATATAGGATTTTACTACCAGTGTGAGGGAGTCAAAAGACCGTTACCTATTTATATAAAATGACACTTCACACCCTCATTTAAGTGAACAACTCATCAATCATACACATCTTGACATTTTATTACTACTTCATTTTCAAATTATAAATTTAATATTGACTTATTTTTTAAAAATTAATTTCAAACGTATTCAAATTTAAAATTGATATATATTTATTTATTTTATGTCAATATAATTATAAATATTATAAAAGTACTACTAATTATAAAATTTATTATTTTCAAAATTTAAATGAATCATATTAAATTTAAATTTAAAAATATCACAAAATAACTTTTTAAAAGTTAATATTGATTTTATGTACATTTGCAACTGCAATCCATTCAATAAGCACTTCATAAATTACTTAAAATTTAAAATAAAATAAAAATGATTTTACAGTGGAATATAATTTATAAATTATACTCTCTCTTTTATAAATTATAAGATTATTATTAATTTGATATTTTAACTGTTGGAACTTTTAAATTTAAATTTTAAATTTTAAATTTCATTATTTAAGAAATCAATATAAGAAATCTGTTAGGTACATAGTGAAAAAATTAAATCTCTATTTTGTAGAATGACCCAATAGCACTGCAGAGTAGGGATAAAGATAAGAAAACTGTTGTAAATGCTCTAACTAGTTTGAGGCGATATTAATATGATAAAAAATGTATGAACATGATACTTATTTATATTGGGACATATTTTTAATAATTTGTTTTGTGCTTTTTTCATCTTATTTTAGGGATTACATATTTGTTCAAAATAAATAATTTTCATATTCCAATATTTCTTCTATTGTTAATATCAAATTTATTCATTTTTAAAAATTGTTTTTTGAAAAAGATGAAAAAGTTGTTTTTTCTTACCTCTATTAACTTCAAATTCTAAGTATCGAATTTCTAAGGGGGAAAACATGAAACTTTTCTTAATAACTTTATCCTGTCCTTATTTTAAAAACTCATTAAAGTCTTGAACTATGCAATATTTTATGAGTTTTTTATAGAAATATATAACAATTAGAAAGTAATTACATCATTAATGCATCCATAAAATAATTACAAAAAGAGGACAACAAATTCAAACCATTCAATTTCGCATTAATAAGGAAATCTAAAATCAAGGAGAAATAACAGCCATAATTAATAATTTAAATTCAAATCTTTGGGATCTAACAACAAAAACAAATTCCATAATTCAAAATTCAAATCAAAAGGAGAGAAAAACAAATAATTATCTTCTCTATCCTAATCTTCATCTCTCTCATCATCTTCCTTCGCCGCCTCCTCATTCTCCTCATCACCACCTCCGCCGCGAATCTCCGCATCCCCTTCATCATCCTCCTCCGCTGCCTCCCCTTCATCATTCTCTTCATCATCCTACTCCGCCGCGAATCTCCGGAAGTCCTTGGTTGCGCCGCCGCCTCCCCTTCATCATTCTCTTCATCCGCCTCCCCTTCATCACCGTTTTTCCTTCATCATCCTCCTCCGCCGCGAATCTCTGGAAGTCCTTGGTTGCGCCACCGCTACATCGCTCTCTCCTCCCCTTCATCATCCTCCTCCGTCGCGAATATCCGAAAGTACTTGAGTTACTGTTCTGAATCTTTTTAACGATTTGGTTACCCACAAAAACTAAAATGGTTACCTTTATATGAAGGTTTGGCTAACAACTGCATCACATTCAAAATAAATTAGTAACCTAATAAAATTGAATTGGTTACCTTGGTCTAAAGGTTTGGCAACCAACTACATGAAGGTTTGGCTACCAACTGCATCACATTCAAAATAAATTGGTAACTTAATAAAATTGAATTGGTTACCTTGGTATGAAGGTTTGGCTACCAACTGCATCACATTCAAAATAAATTGGTAACCTAATAAAACTGAATTGGTTACCTTGGTATGAAGGTTTGGCTACCAACTGCACTATGAAAAAACTGCAGGTGTGGAGGTGGATTGGTTACCTTGGTATGAAGGTTTGGTTACTTTGGTATGAAGGTTTGATTACCAACTGCACTATGAAAAAACTGCAGGTGTGAAGGTGGATTGGTTACCTTGATATGAAAAAATATTTGGTTACACTTGAAAACTGTTCTTAGATGTTTTATAATTAATTGGTAACCGAATAAAACTGAATTGATTACCTTTGTATGAAGGTTTGGCTACCAACTGCACTATGAAAAAAAATGTGCTCCTGCTACAGTTGAACATATCCCAGGGAGATGGATGGTGTCCCGAAGATTTCATTACCTGTTTTTGGTCTGGCTTCATACAAGTTCAAATTATCTTTGTGGACAGACAATGGCCAATTGGTAAGCTCCCTCTTGCAGGCTGTTGACAATTGGTTGTCATTGCTTCTGGTCAATCACCCAGATTTTCGTTTCTTCTGCCGTAGATGATATTCAAGAGAAGAACAGAACTCACTTGGCAGTAGATGCATGAACCACCTTTTTCACGTTACTATGGAACGGAAGGAGAGCATTGAGTAGATAAAATAGAGTTATAGAGTAGATGAAGAAGGGCTAAGCCAAATGCGAGCAACATAGGGGCTACCACCTTCACTATGAAAAAAATAATAATTAGGTCGTGCAAGGTCAATGGATGAACTAGCCACTGTTTTCAGGCGTACTCTGCTGGTGAGATCAAGAGTATAGACAATTTACTTTTTTGTGTATCGCCACTTTTTTCGCATCGCGCTCACAATTAAAATAATCACTTAAATTAAAGGGATATTAAGTACATTAATTTTATAAATAACCTATTAAAATATATTAATTTATAAATATTTTTTAGATGCACTTTTGTTGTAATTTTTTTCTTAAATATACTAGAAAATGTAATTGTTCCCTATTTTACTGCTTTTGGGCCTTAGCGGGGCGGAATTGGGATTCAGAGGCCCAATTAATCAACCCGGTTTTTCTTTTCTTGTTCACGAAGTCTTGTTCTATATTTTTGGGAATTCCTTCATCGCATCAGAAACTAACAGAAGCCATTCTCAAATACGGGTAATAAGCAGAATCAGAGAGGAGAGAGTGAAAGAGAGGGAATAATGGAAGCTCCAAAGACAATCGAGCAAGAAATCGGAGGCCTAAAGAACGATGCACTTCGTTTTGGACTTCAGGGAGTTAAGAGCGAGATCGTCGGATCTCATCCCCTCGAATCTGCTTATCATTCTGTAATCTCCTCCGTTTCTCTCTGTATTTACTGCATTTATGTATGTATTCATGTGTTTACAATCGAATTATTTGCATTTAAATATTTCAATGTCTAATTTAATCAGGCAAGTACAAGACAGGAGGAGATGAAGAGAAAAATCCTTGCAAATACTTATGGCTCGGCTTTCCCGTTGAAGATGGAGCTTGATCGCAAGATTCTTTCCAGGTTTGATTTTTTTTCTTGGTGTCAACATATAACATTAGTGATGACATTGAAGCACACTTGCTAGGGTTATGGGTTTGTCATTTGGGGATTATATTTGGTCTTATTTTTATTGCCAACTGATGCCACTAAAAAATTAGGATGAGTATTTAATTTGGTTGCTGAGGAAAGTGAAAGGAAGATTTTAGAAGAACTTAAAAGGTTTGAAAGTATAATAATTTTTTTGAGATGTTATGTGCTTTATAAAGAAAACAAAGGGATCAGTGATACAGAATTGAGAATTGGGAGTGGCTTATTATCCATTTAAGTCAATGTCATGTAATCAGATTAGAGCGGGTGAAGTAGGGATGGATATAATCAATTTAAATTTCCCTGATTTATTACTTTACATGTTGTTGAGTAACTTGTTAGGAATGGACAAGGGCTGTATATTTATATATATAAACTTATTTCAAGTAAGCTAAACTGTAGAATTAAATTTGTTAAATGCTAGTACTTGGTACTATGTTCTTAAGACAATTATAGCCTCCTTATGGTGTTTAAATTGGATAGCACTTATCTCCCAGGATACAATGACAACGTATGTTATAGCAGCACTACAAATAACATACACAACGAATCAAAGAAAATGTTCCGAACTTCTCTCTCAAATAAACTATGAATAATGAAAGACTAGAAAACTATAAATGCTTGATGCTATGCTGAATTGGATGAATGAAAAGGCTGACCTTCGCCATGTATTTATAGGGTGAACTTAATGACCCTTTGGTTATGTCCCTTTGAAAAAGTATGGTATGACATCCATTGGCAAAAACGACGTAATTTTGGGTCTTCGCAAAATGGGTGCGTCCATTCAGACCAAAAACGACGTAGTTTTGGGGCTTTGCCGAATGGGCGCATCAGTTCGGACAAAAAACGACGCAGTTTTGGGTCTATCAGAACGGAAGCTTCCGTTCGGACAGATAGCGTTTCCCAAAATGACACAGTTTTGATAATAGAACTAAATAAAACAAAATTTATTTAAATAAATTTTGTCCAACAAATATATACAATGACCCATACCCATGAGCCCCGAGCCAGGTCGGTCGGCGGCGCGTGCGTGGGTTCAAACCAAGTCTTGGCTAGGTCCTCTACCTTCTATAAAAGTGGGATGTCCCTTAGGGCCAAAACTCAAGAGCAACTTTATTGTATATAAATCCATTAATACTTTAGTTCTTAACCGATGTGGGACTTTACTTTCTACAAGTATTTATTATCATTTTCAAGGGTGATTTTTGAGAGTTAATTTCTCATTCATTATCACATGGATTTAAGCGTCCAAATACTTAATTTTAATCTACTCATGGAATAGAGCACATTGATATGTGGAGTCATTTCAAATAATTAATGAAACCCACTTTAAATTAGACTCAAATTTTAACATAACTTGGGATGGAAGTGATATGTGAGGTTAACTACGTTTTTAACTTTCCATTGTATTACTGAGTTAGTGGTTGTGTGGTCCCTATTACCATATCACTAAATGCAAGATGGAGATGTCATGTCTAATATCAATCTTTAGTAGTCCATGTTTCAATTGTTGCAGCGTTGTAGTCTGAACCCAGTGGTGTGAGTATAAGGCGTGTTGTTAAATTACTTTTCTTGTAGTTAGACACTGGTGCTTATGAGGTGTTTTGTGTAAACTATTTTTGTAGAATCAGTTATTTTGTACTTGTACAATATCACAATAGCTTGTAAATTGTTTATTATATTCATTTATTGTTTAGGGGTTAGCTTATCTTGGACTTGGTGAATGTAGTACTCTCCAGGCTGGGCTGAAGAAAAGAATGTAATAGGAGATAATTATCATTCTTTGAAGTGGTTCTTACCGTTAGTTTGCTTATGGTGATGCTTCAAAAGCTGTGCTTCTTGGTGCTGTATATATGGAAACATGAGACATCTTTCGAAGTTGAATTCAATGTGGAATTGATGAAACTTATTTGTCTATTCAGCTTTCAAATACAAAATTCTTACTTTGGTTTAGCTAGGTCAACGACTAAGTGTACCTCATGCTCAATTTTTTTTAAGACACTCGTGTTCATGTAAAATAAGCACTCTTATGTAGAGAATTGTGAAGTGAGTAACTTACCTAAGAATCACTCATCCATCCCCTCAATGCTTAAATATTCTGCTATTTTCTGGATTTATCATCACGTACTCACGTTTTCTTTTTGTCTTACTCTGTGCTTTCTATTCATCTTATTTGGTCTGTTGTGCATAAAATCTCTTTATAGGTATTCATTGATCAAGCCGAGGTGAAAGATAATAATGAAGCAGAAACTTCTTTGAAAATAAATGAAGTTTTTTCTTTTTCTATTGGATTTTTTATCCAAACAATATAAATTTTGAGCTTATTGAAGAAGGAAACTTGGAGTTAGATATTTGCGTCTGTAGGTCAGTTTTCTCACTTTTCTGAGAAGAAAAGGAGTTAAAAGGTTATAATAAATGGAATTTGAAGGCCAACATTTTTTTTGTTTTATTTCAAGCTAATAAGTAATCTTAGATTCAGTAGATATGAGAGCTGTTAGCTGATAATTCATGAACATTGTGAACATCAAATCAAGCACAATAAAGAAATAGGGAAGAATGTTCTTAACTTCTTTAGACTGCAATATTCATTTTTTTTAAAAAGCTTTTGGTTACTCTGATGTCACCTTTGGAAATGTGGAATCACTATTGAGTACGTTGTGTTAGTCTTCTTCTTATGTGTTAGAATGCCAGTCCTATTACCAGTTATTCATGTGCCTATATGGTGTTCTATATTTGCACGTGAGAAAGGTAGTCTTATTGATGAGTTTGAGTATAAGAAGTTTATTTTTCATTGGGTTAATGTTGTTAGACGATCTATATTCTTTGATGTTCCTGAGCGCAATATTTGTGGAATACATTTGCAATATTCTTTTATGTATTTGCTTGTATAATTATTGTTTTAAAATGAAGCAGGTGCTTCATTGCCTTGTGGTTTTTAGTGTTCATGCCGGAAAAATCTGATGAGTGCCTGTTTGATATTCTTTTTGAATAGACAAAACATGGCTTCTTTTTATTTCTATAACTGATAGAAACCATGTTTTAAAATGTGGAAGAGTTGGATTAAGCCAACCTGGGTCTGGGTTCATGAGTACTTTAATAAAAATATTAAGCAGCTTCTTTTAACAGGACATCTATAATTAGAAAGTTTTGATTTTACTGCAACCATGTGAAGCATTCTCTATACATGTCATTGTAACAATTAACGCATTTGATACCGTTTGTGTCCCGGGTTCTCTCCATTCTTTGGATTATAGAAAAAGTTATTTGATATACTTCCTAGTTTATTGCAAGTGGATGTATAATTTGAAGACAAATGTACAGCACCTCTTAAATGTGATTGTGAAATTCTACTAATAATTGAATTTTCCCACACTTGGTAAAAACAGTTGTGTTTTTTGTTTGTAAGGTGTTACTGTAGTAGTCTATGATGTTGAAAACCTTTTTTTCTTGCTTAAAGTTGCATGAAAGCCACATTGATGTTGAATCTTTCCTCCTAAAATTTTTGTAGGTTTCAGAGGCCTCCAGGGGCAATACCATCTTCCATGCTGGGGTTGGAATCAATGACAGGAGCCTTGGAGAACTTTGGTGTTGAAGATTACCTCAATGGTATATTATACTGATTAAAATTTATTTGTTTTAATGTCACAGTAGTGCCTTAGTAGATGATCGAGTGGAATTTTCTAATGGTTTTCTAATTTGTTGTTATATGCTTTTGGCAGACTCAGAGACGTTACGCCCTGCTGACATGCATCATGGACTGGAAGTTCGTCTTGGACTCTCCAGGGGACCAGTCTGCCCCAGTTTCATGTGAAGCATTTGTTGAGAAAGTAGTAATGATACTGTACTAATTTTGAACTTAAAAAGTAATGTTGTTACTGAAAAACCTGCGGCATATGCTCTTTAAATATTTGGTCTTTTTATCACCCTCCCATTGCTGCGCGAGCAAGTGATATTTTTTAACAATTTCCAATTGAGCTAAAAAGAAAACTGATGTCTGAGAAGCTCATTGTGCGCAATATTCAGGGCAAAACAGTGCTTGATTTTGCCCGACACTAATTTCTGGGAATAACTCGCAGAGAGCCTAGGGGCCTCCTGGAAACGAAATAAGCTTGCTCTGATTTATTTTAGGAATATTTTATACTCCCGCCATCTCATGTACTCATCTCTAAAAGGAAAAGGATGAACAAATATAATTTGTATACGTATAAAAAAATTTTGGAAATGTATTTATTGATTTTCTTGTTAAGAGGGTTGAGACATTCCAAAATAAAGATTGTATAATTGTCAAAATGTGATGTAGAGTACATAATATTCAAACAATTTTAATTTTTAATATATTAGATAAATTTTTGTTAGTTATAAAAAAACATCTCACTAAAAACTGCTGTGTTACTACTAGTTTTGATTGAATTGTCAAAGAATGTGTATTATTTAATACTACTTTCGTTTCAAAATTAAAAACACATTTTGGCATAACTCATAAAAATTTAAAACAAAATAAATTTTGTGATTAATAATTTTTATAATATATTATACAATTATAATTATTTATCAATTAAAATTAAATAAATTTATATTAATTTAAAATTTAATAGGTGGTGGTTGAATTTTGAAAGTGAAACTATATCTCTAATTTTAAAATAAATAAAGGGAGTACTATTTTTGAACAAAATATTGTTGACTTGCTAACATTACTAAAATTATCACTTGAAATGAAAAAAAAGAAAAGAAAAGAACAGAATAGAAAAGGAAACTAAAACTAGTACGTACGTATTAGGAAAATACTCTCTTTTATATCCTCGTCATCTCCTCTCGTCAGTTATCAGTCGCTGCTTGCTACTTCCCGTTTTTACTACACGACCGACCGAGCAGCTTCCTCCAATTTCATTCTCTGTTATCGCTGAATATTAAAAAAAAAACCTGGATTTTCAATTACTCTACACTTCAATTAACCCTAATATTTTCTCCATCCAAAAAGATTTTCTCTGTATTTCTAGCTGACTCTCTCCTATGGATCCTCGCCGAGCATCCCGCACCGTGATCGACCCAAAGGTCCGTCAGGTGGGGTTCTTCGCTCCTGGAGCCCCACCCGACCGTAGCCAATCGGGTCATCCCGGCATCTCCTCTTCGCCGCCTCTTGTTTCCGACCTTTCTCCCTTCGGCAATTCCCTCTCTCCGGTCATGATTCCACCTCCAAGACACCTCTCCGACATTCCTCGCCCCATTAACTTCCCTCAGATTCCCCGGTCTCCCCTGCGCTGCCCCTCCGGCGAGTCCATTCCCGTCGGCAGCTACAACCCTTCGGAGTTCGCGTCTCCGACTACAGATTTCTCGGAGTCCATTCACAGGGGTCCTAATTCTGGTAAAGTTGTTGCATCCTCATTGCCATCCGGATTTGACATGTCAGCAAAGCATAAGAACTTCCCGGCCAGTAGTTTGACTACTGTGTCCATGGTCAATATGCCTCCTAATTTACCAGGTAAACTATATATATCTCTCCCTTGGTTTGTTGTATTGAATTATATTTATATGTATGTATATGTCTGCTATGAAAAATGGAAATTCATGTTTGTTGAAACGTTGAAATTAGAATGAGAAAATATGACATATTTATCAAAAATAAATTGTGCAAAATGACATGCAATGTGAAAGCAGTTAATGTTGGATTGAAGGAAATAATAAAGGTATTCCCTTTTTGAAGTAACAGATTGAAAACTTTAACTAAGTTTCCAGTAATTAAGGGTGTAAACGAACCAAGTCGAGCCGAGTATTGAGTTTCTCAGATTTGGTTCACAAAATTTATCGAGTATAAAATAAGGTTTGATTGAGGCTCATTTAGCAACCGAGTCGAGCACGATTCTGAATCGAGCCCTTGCTGTTTGAACTTTTCAAACGAATATGATCCGAGTATCAATAGAAAATTACAATTTAAGGAGGTTCGAGTAATTTATCGAACTTTAAAATTTGACTCATTTATATTTCGAGTCGAGCTCGAATCGAACTTTTAGTCGAACGAGTACGAATCGAGCCCGAACTGTTTGCTCATTTTACAGCCTTACCAGTAATTGATTGAAAATGGTACCTAGCCTTATTTGGCACCTCTTAGTTTTAGCTTGAAATCTACACCTTAGGATTTTCATAATCTCAGCTGATTTTTAATATGAGGAGAGTGGATCCAAGCTTTATTTCCCTGTGTTGGTGATTTGGTGGGGGGACTGATATGCCCTTCTGGCTATGTATACATGTATCTTAAAGCTCAAGGGAAGGAATGATTTTGAAACTTATGACAAATTAGGTATCAACATAAAAGTATAGAGTTAGTAAAGTCAACTCAACTACTCATTCTATTCCGAACTAGTTGAGATAGGCTAAATAGAGTTAGTATTTTTAGTTGGGCTAAATAGCTCTGAAAAGAAAGATTTCCTATCCTTTCTTTCATCTCGGGAGAAATCCGATCAACAGGAGCTAATTCAAAACCCTCCGGTAAAATAAGAACAACCGCTACATTCTAAGCCCCCTTTTTACTTGGAATTTGGATAATTGCCGTTAGCCAAAGGCGCAAGAAAACTTATGCCTAAATGTGATTTTTCTGAGTTTAGATGGGTTGATTACATTTGTTGTTCAGGTTTCCAATCACCCTGTATAACCGTTTTGTATAGTATAAATGCGTACTTAATCTTTTAGCATAAATAGAGCTTTCTTGGGCATAAGATTAATTAATATTATTTGCAGAAAAAGGTGGAGGACTTTCTGTTGATGCTCAAAATGAACATTCTGCAAGTTCAAAGCCTTTGAAAGAGAAAAGTTCAAAAGCTGAAAGGCGTGCTCTTCAGGAGGCTCAACGAGCAGCAAAAGCTGCTACAAAAGGTGCACACTTTCATTTTCATTTGTTCGAAAAAAGAATGATGAAATTCAGTGATATTGTAGTTTTTTTAAATTTAATTGTCTGGGAGAGTTTGAAGCCGCATAGATTATTTGTCATTTGTCATGTATTTGCTTTTACACTTTCAGTCTCTTGGTTGAGCGCTAGGGATTTATTTAGCTGGCATTTAGCATATATGGAATTGGCAGAGACCTTGAGGAATAACCTCAAGATAGCTGGTTTCAATCCCCACATTTGGGGCCAACCTTATCTGTTCCAAAAAAAGTACGTGGGTTGTACATATGCATGATTGCTTCTTCTTTTGTGTGTGTGTGTGTGTGAGAGAGAGAGAGAGAGGTATTGTCTGTGTCTGTAATTGTAGTTTTAGTGTTAAAGACTATTTTACATGGACTCTAAATGGGTTGAACTACCAGTATCCTCGATACTTGGACAAGATATCAGACAAGGTATGGCGTATGTGTCTCACATCCGTGTCTAAAATTGGACACCCTGTCCTCTAGGTGTAGTGATGGAAAAGAAACTAAAACTTGTATTCAACTAATGTTTACTTGTTGAATGAAGAAAGAGGTAGAAACTCTCTTCCTCATTAGTAGTATAAGATTGTATGAAATGACTTGATATTTGAGGTTATAGAGCACATATGTTATCATCATTTCTGCTGAAAGTGATTCTCAATTCCTGCCATCAAATAATTTACTTCACTTTCCTAGTTCTTTAATTCAAGGATGATATTTTTTTCGTCTGCTGTAGCATGGTTTACAATTTATCTGCAATTTGCCATATTTTTTGGCATATGTGGAACTTTTGCTGTCAGACTTTTCTGCTAGACTGCATTTCGTTCTCGTTTTCCACTGTTATAACGCTTTGATTATTTAACATTTAACCAGCTGAAGGAAGTAAGGCACCTGCTGCTTCTGGAGTTGTGGTTACAGGTAATGTGAAAGCTGCAAAAGCAGTAAAAGCTGCTTCACAAAAGAAAGATAGCTCTTCGGTTGCAGCTTCTGAGAAAAGGGGAGGTGATCGTCCACCAGACAAAGATAGGAAGAAAGAAGTCCCTCATCCACGCTTGCAGTTTGATGATAAGAGCAGAGTGGAGAAAGCTAAAAAGCGGGCAGTAGTAAAACAAACTGAGGCTAGGAACAGAGTTGAACTGTTTCGGCATCTACCTCAATATGAGCATGGAACACGACTTCCTGATCTCGAATCAAAGTTCTTCCACCTTGATCCAGTTCACGCTGCTGTTTATAAGGTAACTCCATAGTTACTCCATTGCAATTTCAACCATTGATGATCTCTAAAGTTTATGCTTACAGTAAAAACTCAACTCAAACATCATCTTTGTACTCCAAATAGTTGGGTAGTCTGAAAGGAATCTATGTAGGAGTAAAAGAATAAAAGATGGAGAAAAGATTAAGCAAAGAAAAATGAGAAAATAATTAAATAGATAGAAATAAAAACACATCCACATAGAGAAATATATATATATTAAAAAGGGGCAAAATTAAAAAGTTAAAGGAAGGGGAAAGAGGGAGACATAAAACAAATGCAAAAGGGGAAAAGTAAAAGTAAAATAACTCAACTCGGGAAAATCCTTTATATTGCAAACCAGTTGAGTAGGCAAAAAATCCCATATAAAAACTTAAAGCAGAAAGACAAGAGAAAGGAAGAAGTTACAACAAATAAATTAGAAAAGGATAACTGGATAAACTAAGATTAAACTAAAAGAATGGAAGAGAAAGTTTTTAACAGAATAAAAACATCTCTGGAGACCTATAGAAAAATTCATACGCACACGCATTATAGAGAGAAAATATATGAAAGAAAGAAAACTAAAAAGAAAACAAAGAAGAAAAGCTGGAACACCCTACTTGGCCTCCGATATGAAGATTGCACTCCTCGACTCACTCCTAACAACATAGGCCATGTCTTCCTCAATAGACCAAAGTAGATAGAACTAGCTCATTCTCGCCTCTCTTTTTTTCCCCTGCTATGATACTTCTACCCATCTCTTTCTTTTTCACATGATTTTTCAATTTACTCTTCTAAATTTGTTATCAGGTTGGGTTAAGGTATTTAGCTGGAGATATATCTGGTGGAAATGCTCGTTGTATTGCAATGCTTCAAGCATTCCAAGAGTCAATAAAGGACTACTCAACACCATCTGAGAAAACTCTTAATAGAGACTTAACTGCAAAAATAAATTGTTATGTCTCGTTTCTGATTGAATGCAGACCCCTTTCAATCAGCATGGGGAATGCAATTAAGTATATTAAAACTCGAATTGCCAACTTACCTTTGACCCTTTCTGAGACAGAAGCAAAAGCAACTCTTCTGTCAGATATTGATTGTTTTATAAATGAGAAAATAATAGTAGCTGATAAGGTGATAGTAAGTCATGCTGTAACAAAAGTCAGGGATGGGGATGTTCTTCTAACATATGGGTCATCATCTGCTGTGGAATTGATTCTCTTGCATGCACATGAGCTTGGCAAGCGATTTCGTGTTGTAGTGGTGGATTCACGTCCAAAGCTTGAAGGGCGACTGTTACTTTGTAGGTTGGTAGGGAAGGGTCTTAACTGTACGTATACTCATATAAATGCTGTTTCCTACATAATGCATGAAGTTACTCGAGTATTTTTGGGGGCTTCATCGGTGTTATCTAATGGAACAGTTTACTCAAGGGTTGGAACTGCATGTGTTGCTATGGTTGCTCATGCATTCCGTGTTCCAGTCTTGGTATGTTGTGAAGCATATAAATTTCATGAAAGGGTGCAGTTGGATTCCATTTGTTCTAATGAACTAGGTACGTATTTCTAATTGTCGATTGATCTAGAACTGTTCTTCTCTTGTTACACGTGACCTTACACACTCCTATCATCTTGATTGTTCTGCTATCTATTCTGTATCTTGAAGGTGATCCAGATGCCATTTCAAATGTATATGGTAGAGAAGAAATCAATTATTTGGAGGATTGGGACAACGGTGAAAACCTACAACTTCTGAATCTTATGTAAGATTTATTTTGGTATTTTACTTTACCTTCTAGGGTCGACTGTTATGTACATATAATATTTTTTATTTTATTTTGGTAATCTTTAAATATCTGTTTTTCATTTCAACAGCTATGATGCAACACCTTCAGATTATGTTTCAATGATTATAACAGATTATGGCATGGTAAGTCAGGTTATGACTTTTGAGACATGTACTTCGCTTCTCAATTTATTTATGTAGTCTTCTTCATTTAAAACATAATATGATCATGCATTGTTGTATTTACATGTTCTTGGGTTTGTGTTGCCCTATCTATACTTTTTTTTTGGCCAAGTCTCTATGCTATGCTACTTCCATTTGATTATTTATCATTTATTTGCTTATTATTCACTATGAATCTTAAATTTGTCCAGATACCTCCGACAAGTGTTCCAGTCGTCGTTCGAGAATATCGCAAAGAAAATTTATTCATATAAAGAGGAGGTTTGTGAACCATTGAGGCATACCAAATTTTGTGGGTTTGCTGGAAATCCATGCTACTAGCAAATGAGAATATACAGCAAGACTTGTTCGGCAATGTCATTTACTTTTTAGTTATGCTTTCGAGTACAACTATTTCTGGTTTTTTAGTTGTCAACCTGACTCTGTGAAGAGTGCGATTTTTTGCCTCTCCGAGCAGTTTTATGGAGATCTATCTTGGAAGTTCAGATGAGCTCAGTATTATGAAGATCCAACTTGGAAGTTCTTGTCGTTTTACTCTTTTGCTTCTCTTAGTGGATACCCCACATTGATGATCAATCAAAGCAGAAATGACATTTTTTTCTGAAAAATTGCATGTCCAGATTTTGGATTGTGAATTCTTGGTTCTCAGGATTTACTTGCAAGTATACAAATTTTATCTGCGTCTAGGGAAAGGTTGATCTAAGGTGGTTGGTCTTGCCACTTTTGAGATGCAACTTGTGACTTGCCTTTCTGAAGTTGTGTACCCTCTCCGTCCCTGGTTAGCAGCTCTGTTGCCTAAAGACCGTAGTAGAACATGAAAGCCGCCATTAGAAAATATCAACATTCGTGTTTTCTGGGTTTTGTATTATTCTCAAGGAAAAAGAAAGATACCAGTCGGCAGGAAAAAAAAGAGTACACATTTACTATGAATTTCAATTTCCAAGACAGATTCCAACATCTCAATGAAATGCAAAGCTGAAAATAAAGGAGGAATTTTCGTATGGGAGGAAGAATTAACCTTATGTTTAGCCGCTAAAAGAGGCAGTAAAAGATCAAATCTAATGACAGCCACCCCCAAATTACCATCTGTTTTCTTCTTAACCCGCGAGGCAATCAAACAGCCGACTAAGTTTATTCAATTTCTCTTCCGTCACATTTATCTCTGTTTACAACTCGATGCTTACAGTAAGATACACCTCTTTGTCACAGTTGAATTTAATCGGTTACAACTCATGCCTATTCTATTGATCCTCTAGGAATTTCTCCTTTGCCATTTCCAGGAGAAATAACAGCGAGAATAACAAAACCACCGAGAACAATAATCAAGACACCCAAAGAATTCACTAGTAATGCCTCAGCAGAGTAACGTGAGATAACCTTGTTGGTTTGAAGAAATGTGGCTTTCTCTAGTATTCCAGTAGCGCAAGTAGCAACAGCCAGGGCATAGATGTAAATTCCAAAGAATACATGCCATGGAAGAAGGGTGGCCCTGCTGTTTCTTGAACCACCTGGGTACCAGAAGGTTGCAAATCCAGCAGCCCACTGTGCAAAAGATCAGATAATGCAAATTCAGAAACTTTCAAACTCCATAGAGCATAGCAGAAGAAAAAAGAGAGCAATATACAGTAAAGGAGAAAGATGGAAAGGGTGAGGATTTAAGAAAAGACCTGTAAGCTAAATAAGAAAAGGCAAGCTAGGCCCAACCATGAGTGCAGGCTGTAGAAATTATCAATACCCTTATCATTGTGAAACTTTAGAGCAGCCCATACACCGATCAAGCTCAAAAAGAAAGCCAAGAATTGTAACGTAAGATGAACTAGTTTTTTGAAGCTTTTTGTTCCTGAAACAGTCTTGTATGCTAGCATGGCTGCATTAAGTAAGAAAGTAAAGATTATAACTACAACTAAAACCAACAACATGGAAAAAGAGATGACTTGGAGTCAAATTGAAGGTTCAGAATACAAAAAGTATTAGAAAAGCATGGCTGGGAAGGCTAGACGGGAAACATAACTACATGGTGGTGTAATGAAAGTTACACTTTCCTGCTCGGTAGCGTCAAACATTTACAGTCGGACCATGCAATTGCCCTTAAAAGTGAGCTTAGTCTGTATGTTTAATGAAAGTTTACTAACTTTTATTATTCCATGCGGCAACCAGATTCACATCAAAATTAAGTTCAACAGAACAACTATCATATTCTGATATCAAAGAAATAATGATGAAAATATGCATCAAATTTTAAAAATAAATAAGGCATTTAGTACTAACTTTTAACAAAAGTGAACCTAGCTGAAAACATTATTTATATGTACTAGTATGCTTATTAAATTTTAGTAAGTTTCATAACCTTCAAAGATAGAATAAATTGAAAGGAGAGTTAATTGATAACCTAATGTTCGAAAACTTTTAAGCCTCATCTTTCAAGAAAACCAAACCCAATAAAGGTTTGAGAAATCTCATATTTATGCACATACATATATCCGGACACTGAAAAGTGGGTTCCTCTTGTTTCTAGAATCTGTTTCATAGAGAATAGGCTTTTGTGTACAATTTAATGCATTGTGTAAAGAGCTTTAATAGTGGAACAAATTAGACCAAGAATTACTAGTTATTATATGCATCTCACACAAAGTGTGATATCCTCAATTTTTAAAAGCTATAGTTTGAATCAATTTCTGCTAGACAAGCTAGCCATTTTTCATAATCATATGTTAGAAAGCAAATTGATGAATTCTATTGAATTCACCGTGTATGACCAGAATTGATAAAAAAAAAAACATAAGAGAATATTGCTACTTAACTCCCTTCAGCCTATTCATTAGCATAATGCAATACACTCGGTCCACTACATCCATTAGCATAAAATGAAATTATATTCAAAACATACTTCATTACTTTCGAATAATTTCTGTAAACAAGAACAATATACTAAGAGTGACATTTGTGCTTAACATTGGTGGATTTACATTAAACCTACAATTAGGATGTTTATCCTACACAGCATAACCCAACCACAGAGATAGTCTTTTCAGTTCTTAAACAGTGGGTAAAAATTTCCAAGTGATTAAAAACTTAACAAACCTAAGGAATGTGCTTTGTACCTTCACCATTTAAGAGTACGAGGCTAACCACCATTAAAACAGGATGGATCTGCAGAAACATCAACAACTAAATCAGCAATTCAAAATCGGCACTAGTAAATTTAAGTATGTGTTGAGATACAAAGATATGAATACCAACTACAAAACTAACTTCAGTTTTCCCTTTCCTAGATGATAAAAAACACACAAAATGCTAATCTCGAGCAAAAATTCTCGTTCTTAATCATCAGATGATTAATTTTTTTCTCCAATATCACATAATTTAGATAAATAAAAGTCAAAGGAGAAAGAATAGGGCCTCACAGCTTCGATGATAGATTACAAAAATTTCAAGTTAATCGCATTGAAATGATGGCATCCATCAAAGAAAGTCAAACAATCAAAATCCGAATGAAGTTGATTAATTTAAAATTAAAAAAATTGAATTTTCTGAAAATGGAAATGTGATAGAAGGGGAATAGTATAAAAGGAAGAGACTTACATTAAAGATAAGATCTTTGTTATCAGAGATGAGAGCAAGCCCACCTCTGAAATGCAAAGTCCACGTCAGAACCAGAGCTGCCACTGTTATTCCGACTAACCGTACCACAAATATGATCGGAAATCTCACCACCGGTGCCGCCATCATTAGCTCTGTAGAGAAACAAAAATAATTCTTGTATAAAGAAAGGAAGAAAGGTATCTTCAAGATAATTGTATATTTCTCGGAAGTCCGTATTCAATAAAAGCCTAAGAAAAAAAAAAAAGCGCCGTTGCCGGGGATCGAACCCGGGTCACCCGCGTGACAGGCGGGAATACTTACCACTATACTACAACGACCTGATGAATTATCTACTAATAAACTTCTTAGTTAGGCCTAATGGGGTTTTGAAACATCTTTTTTGAGAGATTAGATAAATCTAATTTCATTTGATATTTCCACAAAACCTTCACATGAATGTTACAAATTCACAACAAAATCTCTTAATACTCGATTCAAACTCTCTGATTCAAAATCTTTATCAGTAGACTCTTTTGTGAGAAAGCGTACCTAACGTGTTTAGAGAGTTGAAAATTAAGTGTTACTCCTACGTTTTAAAATTAAAGTATAATTTAATTTTTGAAGTCAAACGATAACATATTAAACTTTAAATTATTATTAATTTATTTAATTTTAGTTGATACAATAATTATAATTGTATAATATATAACAAAAACTAATTTATTTCATTCTAAACTTTTATGTGTTATACCAATTTTAAAAATTAATATGTTGTCATTTGATCTCAAAAGTCAAATTATATTTCTAATTTTAAAAGAGAGGGAGTATATTGTAATCAAGTGAATAAATCTCAACTCTATCCTACATAATTACTTTCATGGAGAGTTGGTCAATTGACCAATACAATGTTTACACGCAGAGAGATAGATCACCTCCTGAGCCTGCGTGTCGACACTGTATTGGTCAATTAACTAAAATTAACTTCATACTAACCACTCCCATCTATACCTATCTAGGGTGATGTTAAAAGTCTTAATTTTTTTTATCTCAAATAATATGTCATCATAACATTAATTAGATAAATCTCATGTGATTAACTATACCATAAATTATAATTAAAATATTTAACATCATGTCACCCAAAATTTGAGACACCTAGTATTACTCATGTATCTATCAACCTATATTATAAATAGAGAGAAAAAAAAGTAACCACTTTTTGGTGTTAGATAAGCTTTACTTTATTTACCTTTTTATCCTTTCCATCCTTGTTAATTCTCCTAAACGGACAGTTAATTTTTCACTCGTCTCTCTCTCTCTCTCTCTCTCGGTGAATGATTGCCCATATGAAATCGCATACTCTCAATAGAACACCAAGTGACAGTCACAGAGTCTTCATATTTGCAGAAATTAAATAAAGAATCAAAAATAAACAACCCAAACAAGTTACTTATAGCAGGAAGAAATTACTAAAAGTACCAGAAAATGGTCTATAGATTTTTTTATTATTATTATTATTTAAGGATCAAAAAGGGCTTCTTCTAAATTTGCAAGTGAACCAACTTTTTACTAATTTAACAGGCCAACAACTAATGGCATTTAGGTTCAACCAAGATTAGCATAGGAAAAGTCCAAGTGCGGTGAGGCGTGATGCCCCAAACCACAAACTAGATTAGCATATACCAAAAACCACAAACTAGATTAGCATACCAAAAAAAACTAAGTGCAGCTAGGTGGCATGATGCCCCCAGCCACCCCTCTCATTGTAGGCATAACTCCTTCCATAATGAGCACTGCCACTATGAAAACCACGTGACTGTCCACCACATCCAAATCCACGACCATAACCATATACAACACGATCATATTCACGACCACTGATATCAAATCCATGTCCACCGCGACCAAATACACGGCCACCATGACCACCTCGATGCCGCACAAAATTAACAAATGTCTGCAATTAATGATTATGTATTCTTCATGAGAATTTCTAATTGATCTTCAGTGACAAACTTACAAGGATGGGACAAAAAATTCTGTGACCAAATTTTCCCACAATAGGTGAAGTTCTTATTATACACTTATTTTCCTTCTTCGTATCATAGGTGGGAACAGAATAAATGCAGATGGAAACCATCCCTTGTAAAACAGAATACCGGAAGTGAGGAGTTAAATAAGAATTCACATTGTTACGTACCACAAGATATAGGGGTAAGAACTGTTCAAGAAAATAAAGCAAAACGAAAGCAAAGCCAATACAGAAATTGCAGCGAGAAATCTGAAACTTTACCTCTGTATCTAGTTTCATTTGTTCTCAGAGAACCTGGTTCTCCCATTACGTGATCCACCAGAAGCATTGGAAGATAGTGAATCGAAAAAGTCATCCTTAACGTAAACAGGCTGTCGAATAGCCAAAAAAAGAGCATGCATTTTTCTAAAGAAATCATACATATAAGAAGAGTGTGTACATAGTAGAAGCTAAATGTGTAAATTCACTGGACAAAACATACACAAACAGTTTACAGAAACATGTGATGTTTCTTGTAAAAGTTCATAAAAAACTCAGAAGTGAAGATTATAAAAGTTTAATAAGGCTGGCATGAAGTGGTCGCATATCCTTTGTCAGATAAAAAACTAAGATTGAAAGATAATAATACCTTTGTCTCAAAATTTGAAAGATAAAAAACTAAGATGGTAGGATATTGCATTGATTGATGCATGGAAGGGGGCATCAACAATCCAGGAGGTGGTTGGAGTGAAGATTGCTGCTGGGCTTGAAGCCTATCTGAGGCCGCATAAAATCCTTGCAAATACATTGGCAAAGGCAAACTACTGTTATTTGTGTTGGGAAAAATCACCTCCCAAATACTGTTGTCTTTGATAAATTAAATGGATAAAATATCAGTATATGCCAAAAGATTAAATTTGCAATTCCACCAAAAATAATAATAACTGCAGGAAATAATGAGTAAAAAATATTCAACCACGAGACACCAAGATTTTACGTGAAAAACCCTTTAAAACTAAGAGGTAAAAACCACGAGACAAACTCCGAATAATTCACTATAATAATCTAAGAGAATACAAAGATATCTTAATTTGAATACAAACTCAAATTATTTTACCACAATAACTATGTGATGGAACCCAAATAAAACATCTATTTATTTGAACTATCTTTCTCTCTCTATTCTTCCTAAAGCTTTAGAAAAAGTTTTTATTTTTCTCTCTACTCTCCTCTCATTCTCGGATGAGAGCTTATGAATTTGTTGGTGTATTTTCCCTTTCATTTGCTGCCTTTTTATAGCCCAAAAACGGAGGGAGTCTTCATAAATGAGGAGGATTAAATGAAGAAGATTTGGTGAAATGTTTTTTGACCAATTAATGTGAGTGAGGACTTTGACCAAGAATCTCTCCCTCCGAACCCATTAGAGGAGATAATCTCTGTGATCCCATCACTTAGAGTCCATTCCGACCAATTCCTTGCAAAATTCCTGCTTATCACGAGTGACAACTTTTGTCAACATGTCTGAGGAGTTCTCATCGGTATGAACTTTCTTAACTTTCATCAATTCTTTTTCCATCACTTCTCGAAGCCAGTGATAACGAACATCAATGTGCTTAATACGATTATGATACGTGGCATTCTTGGTTAAGTCAATTGCACTCTGACTATCACAATAAACCACATACTCATCCTGTATCAGACCCAACTCTGAAAAACGTTTTAACCACAACATCTCCTTGCCTGCTTCCGTAGCGGCGATGTATTCTGACTCAGTTGTAGACAAAGCAACACACTTTTGCAACTTGGACTGCCATGATACTGCTCCCCCTGCAAAAGTAAACAAATACCCCGAAGTAAACTTCTTTTCTTCAGAGTCTGCCATGTCTGCATCTGTAAAACCCTCCAAGACTAGACTCGAACCACCAAACCCTAAACACAAACTGGAAGTAGCTTTCAAGTATCTAAGAATCCACTTAACTGCTTCCCAATGTTCTCTACCAGGATTTGACAAATATCTGCTCACAACGCCAACTGCATGAGCAATATCTGGCCGTGTACAAACGATTGCATAAATAAGACTCCCTACACCAGATTAGTAGGGAACCTACAGCCATATCATCTCTCCCTTCTTTAGTAGAAGGACACTATGCGCTTTGTCAGCTTAATATGATTAGCCAGTGGTGTACTAACTGGCTTAGCATCACCCATGTTGAACCTTGCAAGCACCCGTTCAATATACTTTTCTTGTGACAACCACAGTCTCTTGGCTTTCCTGTCACGAACAATCTTCATGCCCAAAATTTGTTTAGCTGAGCCTAAGTCCTTCATATCAAAGGACTTGAACAACTCGCTCTTGAGTCTGCGAATCATATCAGTATCCTGCCCAACTATCAACATATCATCTACATATAGCAACAGAATTACGAAGTTACCATTCGGGAACTTCTTGACTATACACACAGTGATCTGCAACTGTTCTGCTGTAACCTTGATCCACCATAAATGAATCAAATTTCATGTACCACTGCCTTGGGGCTTGTTTCAGGCCATACAAGCTTTTCTTCAACTTGCAAACTAAGTGCTCTTTTCCTTTAACTTCAAATCCCTCTAGGCTGCTCCATGTAGATTTCTTCCTTCAAATCACCATGAAGGAATGCAATCTTTACATCTAACTGCTCAAGCTCAAGATCCATACTAGCAGCTAATCTCAGCACTACTCGAATATAAGTCATCTTCACAACTGGAGAAAAAATCTCATCAAAGTCAATACCTTGCTTTTGAGCAAAGCCCTTGACGACTAACCGAGCCTTGTACTTCACTAGTTTTTCACCATCCTTCTTATGCTTGAACACCCATTTGTTCTTCAATATTTTCATGCCCTTAGGAAGTGTAGTCAACTCATAGGTGTGATTCTTATGCAAAGAATCCATCTCATCCTGCATAGCTCTCAGCCAATTGCTCTTCTCCTTATGAGTCTTGACTTCCTGAAAATCCTCTGGCTCCCCCTCCTCAACAACTAAAAGATATTTAGATGAAGGATATCTTACTGATGACACATATTCTCTAGTGGATCTTCTTAGCTGAGATTCTTCAATATCAGGTTGCTCCCCCTGATCAACATTCTCTGCATCTGACCCATCACCATCATGCAAATCTGTATCAGTCATATCTTCATTCTGACCTTCTTCTCCAACTGTGGCATTCTGTACTAGAGATGAAAATTCGCTGAGGCTCTGGAACTCTATTATCTCTGGACTATATAGCATTATCAAAATGCTCATAATTCAGGTGCTCATGAAACACCACATCTCTGCTCCTGAATAATTTCTTCTGTACTGGATCCCATAACCGGTATCCTAACTCTGCATCCCCATAGCCAACAAACACGCATAGAGTAGATTTGTCATCAAGCTTCGATCTTTGTTCCTTGGGGATATGTGCAAAAGCCTTGCACCCAAATACCCTCAAATAAAAATAAGACAAATCCTTTCCTACTCCAAATCTTTTCTGGAATCTGAAAATCCAACGGTGCTGATGGAGATCTATTAATCAGGTAACAAGCAGTACGAACAGCTTCACTCTAGAATGACTTGGGCAGTTTAGCCATTCTTAACATTGCATCGCACTCTCTCAATAATAGTGTTATTCATTCTCTCAGCCACACCATTATGCTGTGGGGTACCAGGAACAGTCTGCTCATGTCAAATGCCATACTTACTGCAATATTCAGCAAACTCCTTTGAAGTGTATTCCCCTCCGTTGTCGCTACGAAGACACTTCAATGATTTTCCAGTCTCCCTTTCAACCATAGCATGAAAACTCTGAAAATGCTAGAATACCTGGTCTTTTGTTTTCAACAAAAATACTCACACCTTCCGCGAGACTATCATCAATAAAGGTAACAAAATACCTATTTCCACCCAAGGACTCAACCTCAATGGGTCCACATACATCAGAATATACCCTTTCTAGTAACTCTGATTTTCTTTTAGCGGAACTACTAAAAGAAACTCTATGTTGTTTCCCAAACAAACAATAGTCACAGGGGCTTAAAACAGTACCTTTAGCAAAAGGAACGAGTGACCTTTTTGCTAATAAGTGCAACCCTTTCTCACTCATATGGCCAAGCCTCTTATGCCATAAGTTTGGTGAAGAGTCATCCTCAACTGCATTCAAATCGCTAGAACACACCTTCACATGAGTCTTGTACAACGAACAACAAACATCACCTCTTGCAATCACCATAGAGCCCTTGGTAAGCTTCCACTTTCCACTGCCAAAGTGATTCTCATAGCCTTCTCTGTCCTAAGGCCATGCCATAAATCAAGTTGAGACGCAGATCAGGAACGTCTAACATCCCTCAAGGTAACAGTGCAACCAACACCTGTCTGAATACAAACATCGCCAATTCCAGTAATCTTGGACTGATCAGTACTTCCCATTCTCACGTACCCAAAGTCTTCAGCTTTGTAAATTGTGAAAAATTCTCTCTTGAGTGTAGCATGATACGAGGCACCAATAGCAACCACCCAATCAACTTTCTGATCATCAACATGCAAGCATTCTTCTTCCCCAAATGAAAGAATCACAACATCTTCAGTTACTGTAGCTGCAGTGTTCTTCTCCTCAACCTTTCCTTGCTCACCATTTTTCTGCTTGTCTAACCAGATTCTGCAATTTCTCTTGTAATGACCTTCCTTATTACAATGGAAGCATCTATACGTTTCACCTTGTCTGGTCTTTGACTTGCTCTTGTGATTTTTGCTTTTGCTGTGACTTTTATCTCCTTTGTGAAATTCCCTAAAATTGCTTTTGCCCATGTTCTCTGCAACAAGAGCATGTGTCTCAAAATTTACGCCTTGCTCCTTTCTCCTTGTTTCCTCATTATGAAGACTGTCCTTGACCATCTGCATAGTCATTTTTTCCTCTGGAGCTGAATTGCTTAGAGACATCACCAAAGTTTCCCAGCTGTTTTGCAACGAACTGAGAAGCAAAAGAGCTTGAATCTCATCATCAAGATTCAACTTCATGGTAGACAGCTGGTTCACCAAGCCTTGGAACTCACTCATATGCTCCGACACACTGCTCCCGTCTTTGTACTTTAGATTCACAATTTTTCCGAATGATAAAAGTTTTATTTTGTGCATTCGTCTCTGGCGAAACATGGTGGAACACACTTTGATCAATCCACTGCCGGAAAGTGACTAATAGTCTTCCTATTCATTTTATTCCAATCAGCCTCAGATTTATTCGCGGGCTTCTTTCCCTCGAGCTCCAACGGATCATACAAATCTTTGCAATAAATGATATCCTCCATTCTAGGCTTCCAGATCGAAAAATTTGAAGAGGATCAATTTAATCATGGTTCCGACTGATTCCTCTATAAAATTTATCAAGAACAACCGAGCAAATAACCTTAGCTCTGATACCAGTTGTTGGGAAAAATCACCTCCCAAATACTGTTGTCTTTGATAAATTAAATGGATAAAATATCAGTATATGCCAAATAGATTAAATTTGCAGTTCCACCAAAAATAATAATAACTGCAGGAAATATGAGTAGAAAATATTCAACCACGAGACACCAAAATTTTACGTAGAAAACCCTCTAAAACTAAGAGGTAAAAACCACGGGACAAACTCCGAATAATTCACTATAATAATCTGACAGAATACAAAGATATCTTAATTTGAGGACAAACTCAAATTACTTCACCACAATAACTATGTGATGGCAATCCAAATAAAACGCTTATTTATTTGAACTATCTTTCTCTCTCTATTCTTCCTAAAGCTTTAGAAAAAGCTTTCCTTTTTCTCTCTACTCTCCTCTCACTCTCGGATAAGAGCTTGTGAATTTGTTGGTGTATTTTCCCTTTCATTTGCTGCCTTTTTATCGCCCAAAAACGGAGGGAGTCTTCATAAATAAGGAGGATTAAATGAAGAAGAGTTGGTGAAATATTTTTTGACCAATTAATGTGGGTGAGGACTTTGATCAACAATTTGTGGCTGGAGAAGGATGCAATGAAACCCATGACCCTGAACTCCCACTGGGTAGATATAAGGGCACACTGCTTTGCGGTGCCAACTTAGGGGGTCCAACCTGCGCAATGTAGGAACTAAGATCTCGTTGAGATCTAGTTTCAGTAAAAGGCAAGCTCGTAGATGTTGCTGCTTCTTGTGGATAGTGAGACTGCAGACATATTAAGTTACTGTTAGTGAAGTTTAACAGAATAAGCAACACCTAACATAAAATTCATAAAAGCAAACCAGGAAAGTAGATTATTAAGTATCTTAACAAATTAGTAAAATGGAATCAAACTCAAGTTGATTCTCAATTTCATCAGATTACATATATTGCAAAGTCGATGGAAACCTTATTTCAAGACTACACTATCATACATTGATTATAAATGTAAGGGACAAATTAAGCCCATATATTCTTATATTGCAGAATGGTCCATATAGGAACTATTAAGATAAATGTTTTTACCTGTATGATAGTAGGATCATTGTATATAGGTGTTGTAGTCTGAACAGGTGGCGAAGATTTGACCTGTAAATCCTGGGAGCAAAATGCACAGAAATATATGTTAAGTGAATCAATCACATAATAATATTAATAGTAATAATAATAATAATAATAAAAAAATAATAATAATAAAAAAAAAATCACATAAATTTCATGTATATAATGATGATAAAAAAGACAAACACTACTAATTCTTAATATTTAGTGAGTACATATTGCACAATCTACAATAATAGATTTGCTATTTGAAAAAAAGAACATAACATGGTGAATACCTAAGCTTTGTTTCCCTTCCACATTCCATTTCACTATGCAGTGGCATTCTTGATTTCAACACATTGAAATGAAGGAACTAGTTATTACGAAACTGACTGAAGATTACATTATTTTACCTCTGATAAAAGACAAACAAGAAAAACAAACTACCTTCATTATACATGAGAGAGAGAGAGGGGAGAGTTTTTTTTTGGGGTGGGTGGGTGAGTGGGTGGGTGGAGGGAGTTGTATGTCTAACTAAGTTCACGTATAGAAGGAGGCTTTGTGTTGTCATATCTTATTCACTCCAAAATTTTAATACTGAAAAGAAGACAACTCATAACAGTAACAATATAATCAGATTCATAAGGTTAGCAATAATACTTTCTGCAAACCCATGCACTATCTTCTTACCATCTGGTTTTGAACAGCTTGAGCTTTATTAACATCATATGAGATGGTGAACCAAATTTATAATATGAAGACATAATTCCCTTCAGGTTGTTATCTATTACATGCAATACAAAAACAGATTAAGAGAGTAATATTTCATGGAATTTTCTTATTGTGCCAAATGAAGCAGTAAATTTCTTATAGTCACATACCCCTACTCCCTTGTATGATAAGAAGGGGTTTAAGGGCGGATTGGGTTTCTGAAAAATCCAGAAATCAAAATGAAAAAATTCAAAAGAAGGCAACTAATAGTTAATGGCGATATATCTCCAATAGCAAGAAAACCAATAACGGCAAAAAGAAGATCCCAGCTAAATTAAAAAATCCAGGTGAATATTTGATAATACCTTTATGTCACTTCCACGAAACAAAATGTATTCACAAACTTTGTCACTTGGAGGAAATTCTACTCTATCCAATTTACGCCCCTCAGTTCCAAATGATCGAACTACAAAATAAAAAGATAAAGATAATGAACAAATGAAAATTTTATCTATCTCATTGACACAATTGAACAATAAATAAAGAGCTAATAATGAATCACTAAAATAGAACTCTAGTGTCATATTCTTTCAATCTTTCTGAGAAGTGAGTATACGGCGTAACTTTTTCTTTCATAGATATGTCAAGATGTTGCAACTAAAGAACAAGTGTTTAGAGACTTCTTTGAATAAGATTTACAATATATTACATCTGCCTTTAGAATGCAACAGTAACAAAGCACTGCAGCTTCATCATCCAGAAGAGAATCTATCACCCACCATGATTGTTTCTTTTGAAGATATGTCAGGACATCGTAACTAAAGAACGCATGCATAAAGTCTTCAAAAATGAAATACCGAAAGTAAAAGGTACAAGGGCAGAAAAAAAAATTCACTCTTAAGCACAAGAGAACAGCAGAAAGAGAAATAGCATACACTTTTCCATAACCTACTGGCTACCACGTCTCAAAGATTTTTTCACCAGCTTATATGAAACAAGTGATTTGCCAAGCTTGTAACTTAAATGTCAGATTTTTAAAACGAGTACAAGGATTTTTGACTCATGGTCATTAGCAAACTCGCCACTGCTGCAGATTTCTAACATAGGTTTCCAGTGTCATAAGAAGTATGTGTAATTGTTTTTGCAAATAGTGTGTGTAGATATTTATTTATTTTTCATGTAGCCACCATAAAATAGAAAAGGGCATCAGCCGCCTTGTCTCATGATAGTAATCATGTTCATTTTTTAATTTCCAATGCATCAATTTTGCAGTACCCCTGAACACAAGCGAATCAATCAGCTGAAACAATAACATCTTAGTTGGCTGCATAAGCTACACTCTAGCTTCATAGGACCTGCAAAAATAACTATGACTTGGTCCTAATGACTAATGAGCACCTGATACAGAACAATTGCTTGTGAATATAGATGCAATCCACTTAAATAAAGAATATTTTTCATTTGGTCGCTACAAGGGATGAATATTGAAGACAAGCAGAATTGCATGCCGCATCTACAAATTATATTGCACCAAGTTTTCAAATTTAGGAATTTCACTTTTAAATAATACATAAAGAGTCATTTTAAATTACTATTTAGGAAACGAGGGGGGGGGGGGGGGGATGAGAACAATAACATAGGTGACACTTGTAAGGAAGTGTAAAGGTTGATAACTATTTTGTTTACAATTTTAATCTCAGGAGAGCTATAATATCATACTTAATCAACAACCTACTTCATGTGGGGGATGGTAAAATAAAAAGTTCAAACTTTGATTTGATTAACAAATAACAATACATAGAAAATTTACCAAAAAACACATCCAGTAAAAACCTTTTAAGATTGGTGTATCCCCCAAATCATAATAGCAATATATATATATATATACACACACACACAGTAGTTCAATACACATCGTGCAATCCTTGTGCCATAATGCCTTTCTAGGTGTATGCCAAAACATAAATTAGTAGTTCACTATAATGTACAAAATTTTAAAGCAACAATTTTATTATATGCATGTCAGCGTGAGACTTATTTCTGTAAAAGGTTCCAACAGTTGTGTAGCAAAAGTTCATCTGAAAGCAACTCAATAACGGCTTTTTAAGCTTGTCAATTCATTAGACAGCGTCAACTTCTTTTCCTTGCGGTGATGCTTTTTTGACAGTCTCCTTTCATCAAGGAGGGACAAGTGATCCCTCATTTGCAACATCACATTCGGTCCACAACATTCATTTCATCCGAAACAGCAGATACTCACTTTCCATAGTGGCTTGCTTCCTGTCTTGCGCCTATACAATTCTCATCCAATTTTTTTTTTACTTTTTCATGCTTAGTCATTTCTATTTTTGGATTCACTCCTTTCTTACAATTACAACCTTAAACGCCATTCCCAGATATCTCCGTCCCTCTTTTATTGATTTGAACACGTTGGCAAATAGTTTAAGGAATGTGTAATTTAAATAATGCTTAAAAGTTTGCATTTCAAATTAATGGTTAATTATGGGGCCCATAAATATTGAAATTGCAGTAATAATCGCCAAACAAAATTCTTATTTAGGAAAAATAGTTGGGTTGATAAAACTTTAAATTGGAGTAAATGTAAGAGGTATTAATTACTCTTTGAAACTTCCAAAATATGGAAAGGCTCAATTAAAGAGGGATGAAGGGAATACATTTTCATGCCGTCATTTCAATCTTCTTTTTCGTTTTCTTCTCCTCCCTTAAATTACAACAAGCACAAAAAAAAAATTGTTGATATTAGGTACTCCATAATTTTGAACTCAATTACAACATTTAATGCCACCATATAAAAGTATTAGTCTCTGCTAGTATAACTATGCTATCTCACTCTAATTGTGCTTACATGCAAAGGCGGAACTATGGGGGGCGACCCCCCAACCCTAGAATCTGAAGCATGCTAATGTTAATAAACTTGATCTTTGTTATGAGATGGTATTAATTCATTTGCTTCCTCGTGTCCTTTCACCTATAATAAATTAACAATATTACTATAAGATAAAATAATGTTAAATAAATGTGATGATTAATTAATTAATATTGCACTCATTTGTCTTACTGACTTAATCATACTTTGGTATCAATTTTTTGTAAATGATAATAAATTAATTCATTTTCTTGTTTTGAGTGGTTTCTCTTAGTTGTCTCCAAGGAAAATGACCAAAATCACAATATAAGATTTTGAATATATAATATTATATTTATCTATAAAAGTAGCTAATCAGTTGACTAAAAACTTTAAAGTCTGATTAATAGGCCCATAGTTCGGGGAAAATTAATATATATATATATATATATATGTATATGTATTTAAAGCCATTAGACTTATAATTCAAAGGATGACAAGGGTTGGAATAGAATGTTGTGAAATACTATAATTGGGCAAAATAAATTTGGAAGAAGCACTTCAAGCGTCAATAAATAAATTTTTTTTACTGATGTATTTTGACCCCTCTAAAAATATTTTAGTTCCGCCACTGCTTACATGCCTCCTTGAAAAACAAATGAACACCCTGATGCAAACCGCCAACCATCCCAATTCCCAACAGAAGTTATATAGCAAGTTTAAAAATTCAACAGCTCACAAAGCATATTCCCCATGTGTGTATAATTTACTCACATCTCTGTATGCATAGACAATTAATATATGTCAGTGCAGGTTCAATTACTACTTCTGTGTGTGATCGGACTCATATAAACAAGCATGCAGACACCAAATAACAAAAATCCCACATCAATTTCACAAAACCCCCAAAGCAAAATCCCCGTAGCCAAATTCTTCGAACCACGGAAACTTGCATACATGCTAAATAGAACAGCCAAATTGAAATCCCCATAAAAGATACAAAAGAGAGAAGAAAAAAACAGAGAAATTAGGAGTTACCATTTTGTAAGCCGATGCTTGTTTCGGTAGCGTTAACATTGAAGAGAACGCCTTCGTATAGAATTTCGGACTTGGAAATTTTACTGATCCAGGCTTCCGATATAGGAATCAGCGGCGAGCCTAGATCTTGAGGCTTCCGCAACCATTGTAGTGTAGTTTCTTGTCTTCCTCTTGTTAGTGGGAGAAGCTAAATGGGACAAATGCATGTTTTTCTGATAAACTGCAAAATGTTTTACTTACAGACGCGACCCTCTTTAATGGAGCAAGTTTTTAGTGATTTTTTTATTTTTTATTTTTGCTAAATTTTTAGTGAATCTTTTACTAGCGATAGTGACAATTTTTAATTATAGAGAAATAAGGTTACAAATTTAGGGTGCTAACTGGATAACAAATACAGTTATTTTTAATACAATTTTATTACATGTTCACGAATAATATACTAGCACTTTGTTGTGGTAATGATAGAATGATGAATGACTTCATATATTAATTAAAATAATTATTTAAGATATACCCCTCGTACTTTGTATAATAGATGTATTATATGAGTTCTATAATTTGTACATAATTTTTTTGTATATAATGTGTACATAATAATATTTATTTATAATGTTACCTCAACTTACATGTTGCGTACAACCAAAAATGCGTACAACTAAGAATGCTGTCTATAACACATTTATACATGACACATAAAAGATTAATTGTTGATGTTTTAAGTGCAATTTTAGAGATGTTTTGTTGAGCTTTTATAGTCCGATTGATATAAGGTGTGTTCGACCATTATTATGTAAATTTATGTTTTTTTAATGAGTTTGTTTGGCTATTATCATGTAAAATTATGTTTTTTAATGGAAAATTTTGTTTAGGAGAAAAAAATCGAGTTTATGTAAATGTCACTCGAGTTTTAAGAAATAAGTGTTTACTTTTATATTAAGTGAAGTCTTAGGAAAAAAATTTAAGTTTTGAAAAACTTTTTTTTTATTGTCATAACAATAATTATGATGTTAGAGTAAATATACATTTAACCATATTATTATATTTATTTTAATGGCACTTAAAACTTTCAATATAATTATTATTTTGATATTATCAATTACCTTTTTTGCCCTCTAAATTTTGAAGATATATTCTTACTTCGCTTCAAATCTGAAGTCTACTACTACAACGGCTAGTATAAATCAAATTGAGTTGGGATTATTCACAAGATAAAGAAAGAGAAAATCGAGACAAATTGTTTATTAACAATGCTACTATCACATAAATATAAATCACATAATGCTCACATATACATACATACATATTGTAGGTTCTGTTTGACATGTAGAGCCCATAAATATGCATGTATGTGTATGTGAGCATTATGTGATTTATATTTATGTGATAGTTGCATTATTTATTGTTTATTTGGTACTCCCTCCGTTTCTTAAAGACTATAGTTTTAGCAAAAAACACACAAATCAATAAGTAGAATAAAATAATAAAGCTAGCCTTATGTGTTTATTAATTATGTGAAGAAAAAAATTATTGATGAACGTAATAACTCTTTACTGCAATAAATTAAAACAAAAGTATATTTAAAAAAAATATACAAAAACTATATTGAATTCTTAAAATTGTATTTTTTAAAGAATAATTTTTTTTCTTCCTAAAATTACAGTCCTGGAAAGAACAGAGGGAGTACTTATGAAGCACCGCAAGCAAGCAATGATGGGGCCATGAATCACATGGGACAAAATAGGGAAAAGAATTAGAAAGCCATGCCTTGATGGTTGATGCTTATCTTCGCTCACTCATCCCAAAGGTTATATTTCTCCCGTTCTTTAAAGACTGTAATTTTAAAAAAAAAATTATTCATTAAAGAATGCAGTTTTAGAAACTCAATATAGTTTTTATATATTTTTTTTAAATATGCTCTTGTTTTAATTTATTGCAGCAAAGAGTTATTACGTTCACCAATAATTTTTCTCTTCATATAATTAATGAACTACATAAGACTAATTTTATCATTTTATCCTACTTATTAATTTGTATATTTTTTGCTAAAATTGTCTTTAAAGAACGGAAGGAGTACATCCCATTGACACCGTGGAACTTCAATTCAGCATATTCCCAATATGCACGACCAAGACTCCGTTTTACAAACACGCCATCAGATCCCATTTTATTTACAATTCTGTCCCACTAGAGTCATTAAGACCACCACCACAAGGTCCACAACGGATTTTTATTTTATTTTTTTAGTATTTATACTATTACAATTTAATTATAAGCATACGTGTTATAGCTTGGAGAAAAGTTTAGTAGAAAAAAAAATCATAGAAAAAATGTATCTTTGTTAGTTTATAGCACCTATTAATTTTTGTTGAGTAGAATTGAATTTATATTTTTGTACGCGTTATCATTAGATTATCATATTTGATCTTATTATAAAAAAAACGATAATAGGGGTTTCAAATTTGTTATTTCAAAAAGTGTTACCAATAATGTGTCACCATAATATTAGTTCAATAGACCTCATATAATTAATTATGACATACATTATTATTAAATTAAACTATTTAATATCATATCATTTGAAATAAAAATTTAAAAATCTTAAACATTATTATTATAAAAAAATCCATCGTTAATACTTACCCAGGGCAATTTCGTCAATGCAAAAGCAAACCTCCGATGACCCACGTTCTAGTAAAGCCTGCCTCAAGTACCCCTGGTGTAACGGAATATAGAATGATAAAAACAAGGGCAATTGTGTAAAACAATACGATGGTATTGCTGTCGGACTCGGACCATTAAATAGTAGAAAAGAAGGGACGTGAGTGATCCGCGCTAAGGCACGAAAGGTGGCTGTGAAAAAAGCGAAGTGAGAGAGAGAGAGAGAGGAGAAGAAAGGAAAAGAAAAGAAGTTAGTTTAGATACGTTACCGGATTTCACCGCTCCTATTCGCCGGAATTTGGGAACTCTGTTCACGTCCGGCTAGGGTTTCAGCTTATTCTTCCTTGCACCCTCTTCAATTTAGTGTTTTTAGGTCGACAAGAGTCTGGACGGGCTGCTCTAATTATTGAATTGTGAGGGTTTATTGTGACCATTTTTTCTGATTTTGTTGTTCGTCGTATGAAGTTGAATATAAGATCTGTAATTTTGGGTTTCAGCAACGGTGTGTTGTTGTGATGTTTACGCCGCAGAGGAAGGTGTGGTCGGGTTGGTCACTCACGCCGAGAACAGAACCGGCCCAGAAGAACGGTTCAGGGTCTGGCTCGGGCCATAATTTGAATGGTGTAATTACGGCAGAAGGCAAAGATATTGTTCTTGATGACTCCCCACATCCACATCCGAAGGATTTGTTAGAGAATAACGGAGAAACTATGAACCTGAACGAGAAATTGTCTAAGCTTGAAAACGAGGTTATATAGACGAACATTTCAATATATACATACATATATATTATATATTTTTTTTCAGGGTTTTACTGTTAAATGTTGCTTATTTAATTTTGGTGTTCTTGAGTGGTTCTTAATGACCTTTATGATGCTCATTTATTTTGGCAAAAAAGATTAGAGTTGCTTTATTGGAAAATGGGCAAAAGATTTATCAAGATTCCAAAGATCAAGTTAGATTTTTAGTTTCATGTAGAAAAATTTATAACAGCAGTTTGCTATGGTTTGTGTAACTAATATAGGTTGGGTCCAGAATAGGATCCTCTTAGTAGGCTTGGCCAACATCCAGCAGAAAGGGGGTAGTCTTTAGGAGCAACAGGTTGGGCTTTTATAACTTGGGTGAGTCCAATGGAGAAAACAATGATAGAGGTTTGCGTAAGTCTAAACTTAGGAACTCGAATGCTAAATATGTCACAGAAAAAGATGTATTCCTGGAAAGAAGGAAGGAGTGCTTGGGAGCAGGTCAAGTTAGAGAGCTGACAGATGTTTTTGTTGTGGGAACTTAAGCTGACTGGAGATTGAAAGGTAATGTAAAACATTCCGACGTTTGATATAAGAGTTAGAGCATCTCCAGCAGGCCGGAGAAGCACAAATCCTAGACTATGACTCAGATTTCACTCCAGCAGTAAGACTAAATATAGTCTACGGGATTTTCCGGTGAGCCAAAGAGACGATATCAAAGAACTAGAATTTAGTGGATTATAATTTTAAATATATTTAAATGAGAGTGTGGAAGAATGATTGGTGGACAATAATTCATTAAATATAATATAATATTTTAATATTATAGTTCATGGAATAGTCCATCTGCTGGAAGGATTGAAAGACTATCTAATGGATTGATGTCATATGTACTAAATATAATCCATAATATAGTCTATCTTGCTGGAGATGCTCTTATGGCCTATGGGTGACCGTCTATCAGGCTCATTGATTAACAGAGAGGTTGTAGCCGTTTTTTTCTCTTGTGAATTCATAGGATGTCTTCCATATACTTGATGGTGCTAGACTCAACTCGGTCTAGTCCAAACTATTTTAGGTCGGGTGAATCTTGGTTTGCTATTTTGTTCTATTCAAATTTCAAGAAATTTTATCATGTCCCTCTTTCATGCAAGTTATTTAGGTTCTTGGGAGGCTTTGTATAGGAGTTTGCATTTAGAACATATACCTTACTATTAATTTATTGTCTGTCAGGCTGCATGTTACCTGCAGCAATTAAAGTTGGCTATAACTGGGCTACTGGTAACCCTGTGGTGAGAGCATTATTGTGCTTCCTATTTCCCAAGTGACTCACCCCTACTGTAGGTAGTCATTTTAAAACACTTCGTCAATATTTCTCTATTAGGATTTGATGTTTATGCAGTTATGCTAAACTTTTCCAAGTATAACATATTTGTTAATACATACACCTTTTAACGTGGTAGAGCAGAAAGTTGGGATCTTTGTTAGGAGTGTAATTTCTTAGTCAACAGTGTTTGTAGAATTATAAAAGAGCATGAAAACCCATGCGCCACGGGGGTTGGGGGTGGCTGATTTAGAATATCTTCCAAGCATATTGGCCTTTTCTTTTTTAAATTTTGCACTATTAAACTTACCCTCTTTCTTCAAATATGTCTTGTTGTATATTCAAGTGCTCAAGTTTTGATGCTCCTCTATTACTCATTTATAATTTCATATCAGATTGTAGGTGGTCCTTCATTTTTGTTTGTTGCTCCTGATCAACCTCATCCGCAAAGAAACTAATATCTTTATACTAGACAAACACATAGATAATAGTAACATAAGTGATACTTTTGAGGAGTACTATTTAATCCTATAATCCTGTTGTCTAATTGTTGGGCTGGTATCAGCCCAAAACAAGTGCTAGACTTGTAGAAACTTAATAATCTATCCAATTTTGTTGCACGATTGTCATTGAATCTCAAAAGTGCCTTCTTTATTCATTAGTGAGAGGGGTGTAGTGACCTTATGGATGTAGTTGCTGTGTGTTTTGATTTGGGGCAAAAACTTGAGGACATATCTTTTCAATCCACATGGCTTTTTCATTTTTGACTTAATTTATCCTGCCTTTAAATTAAGACGCACGTGCTGTTATCAATTGTGAGAATCATATGTAATTGCAAGTAACATTTACATATTAGCTTGCATGCATCCAGGGAAAAAGTAAAAAAACTGCTACCTGGTCCAGTTCTATTTTTTTTACTTTCTAATCTTATATATCATTGCAATGTTCTGCCTGGACTGTAAATTACAAGTTCCAAAGTTGTAGAGTTGTACACTTTCAAGATTACGTTACAGGCTCAAAGTATTTAGTATGGGTTATCTATAGTAGACGCATAAATGCTCTTCTTGGCTCGTTTTTTATTTCCTTTTTATTTTATTAATATCTGCAACTCATCAACCCGCATCATTTTTATACTCAACTCGACTCAACAATGTTTTAAAGTTTTTTATCCCAAACTAGTTGGGGTAGGCTAAAAATAAATCCAATTAGTAAGCGTAAACGTAGAAAAGTAAGGAGAAGGGTAAAAAGATACAACTAAAAGTAATAAGGAAAGAATAAAATAAAAATGCCAATATTTGAAATAAGTAAAAAATGCACTCACTCATATATATATAAACATAGGTACAATTCATATATATATACACACACGCACGCACGCACACATATATATAGGAAAAGGGAGTATGTGTCCAACACACAAGTTTCTGTGTGTCCTATAATTTTTGGTTAATGACAGTTTTGAAATTTCACTATTTTCATTAGTGGCTATTTTGACGTGTTACCATTTTATCTAGCTTTGGCATATTGGGTGCATGACATACATGAGCTTGTGTGTCTAAAACACATACTCCCTTTCTCTATATACATGTATACAAAGAATGAAGGGAGGGGGAAAGAAAAATAAAATCAAAACAAAAGGAGATGGGAAGAGAGAAAAAGGTGGGACACCTGACATGGAGCTCGATATGTGGATCAGTGTTCTAAAAATCCCCGCCTAGGTCCGCCTAGGCTCCCCCATGGCGCCCTGCCTAGGCGCTAGGCCCCCTCCTGGCGCCTCGCCTAGGCACTAGGCTCCCCTGACGCCTCGCCAAGGCCTAAGACGACAAAAAAATCACTCCATAAAATTAGGCGGGGGCCTAGGCGGAGAGGTTTTTTTATTTTAATAACTACCCAAACCAAATTTTAATATATTTATTTTTCTAATGATTTACCGTATTCATAATGCAGTTTGTAGCATATCAAATCACAACAAGAAGTGAACAAGATTAAGTTAAAATGGATAATTTTATTATAGTTGTAATTTTTTGAACTTGTATCAACTTCAAATTATATAAATGATGATACATTTGTAATATTTAGTTTAATTCAATATAATTCTTAAATTTATATTTAGGTTCTTAAGTTTTAATATTGAAATGAATTCTTGAAATTTTAAATTTTATTATTTAATAGCAATCATGTTTATGAATAAAACTAATACGTTAAAGATATGTTTGAACTTTGAACAATTGCATGTTTGTGTTTGAACTTTGACATTGACAATATAGATATGTGTTTGAACTTTAAGTAAAGTTCTTTATTATCTTTATTATAGATTGTTTTGCTTTATATTATTGTTTTGTTTGGATAAATGTAAGATAAAATATTAAAATTGACATAAAATAAAAAATCCCGCCTAGGCCCCCCCTGGCCGCCCGCCCGCCCGCCTCCCGCCTAGCGCTTTTTAGAACATTGATGTGGATTGCACTCCCCTGATTGCACTCCCCTACTCGCTCCTATTAAAGGTCATCTTTTTAGTTATATTATGTACGTTCGAGTCCCTTACCACTTCTTATATCTTCTTCTGATACACTCCTTTTCTCATCGTTCCATTTATAGACTGATGTTGGATACGACCAAATACTCTTGACTGATATTCCACATCTTCTTCTACTCAATCGGTGCTACCCCAGCCTTTATATCCTCATTTCTAATATGTATCGTTTTTTCATCTTCTCCTAATTGTAGTGGTGAAATTATTTGATGGCCCATTTCCAACTTTTTTGGTATTTTATTCTGTCATTTCATAATTTTTTCCGGGAAAAATTGTCTAGTGTTTCTCTTTGTCTCTATAAAAATTGTGTATTGCTCCCTTCCCCCTTCTCTCCTAGGGTATGTGAAAAAGCTTCTTCAGAATTTGGGTATTCAGGTTTTTACTTTTTATTCTTTTGCCCTCTTGGTTCTTTTGTATATTTGTGTTTTCAATATTTTGGGTATGGATTTTGATTGAGGCATTGTTTGTTAAACTTAATGTGGCGTGGGATATTTTATCTGATTAGTTGGTCTTGTGAGCAGCTTTTCGAATACCAGTACAATATGGGGCTTCTTTTGATTGAGAAAAAGGAGTGGACCTCTAAGTATGAAGAACTACAGCAAGCGTTTGCTGAAACCAAGGATTCCCTTAATCGAGAGCAAGCGGCACATTTAATTGCAATGTCTGAGATGGAGAAGCGAGAAGAGAATTTGAGGAAGGCATTGGGCGTTGAGAAGCAGTGCGTTCTTGATGTATGATTTCCCTTTCCCTTTCACTTCCATTATGAGATCTGTTTTTGTATCAACTACTTTTTAATATTGACAGCAGTTTCTATTTCAGGAGTGTTGCATGATTATGATATATCCCTATATGTATGCAAATTATAGTTTTTACTTGATTTTGGTTTATGTAGTGAACATAAAATTTTTATTAATCAAAATTAATGTTTAAGGTTGTTTCAAGTATCTAGATTTATGAATTACAGTTTGAAATTTTGGATAGTATTCAAAGTGACTATTGCAAAAATCTATAGTTATCCTAAAAATCTATTTGAATTTACCAGTGATGATAAGGAATGTCTAATTATTTCTGCAGTTAGAAAAGGCTTTGCGTGAGATGCGCTCAGAGTATGCAGAAATTAAGTTCACATCTGATTCGAAGTTGGCTGAAGCAAATGCTTTGATCACTAGTATTGAGGAGAAATCTTTGGAGGTAGAATCAAGGTTTCATGCTGCTGATGCGAAGCATGCTGAGGTGAGCAGAAAGAGTTCAGAGATTGAGAGGAAATCACATGAGGTGGAGGTTAGAGAAAATGCGCTTCGAAGGGAACGGCTATCATTTAATGCAGAGTATGCTCATGAGGACCACTAATTTTCTATCATTATCATTAATTTTGCATTTTGATTCCTGTTCGCATTCACCGATTTGAAGTATTCTTATAGAGTTGGCTTGGCGAAGATCAGCTTAATTGTCAGTTGCTCAGTTTTTTTAAATTTTGTCTCTGTTCTTTTTTTTTTAGACGAGAAGCGCACACAGGTAATATATCTAAACAGAGAGAAGACTTGCGGGAATGGGAAAGAAAATTGCAGGAAGGTGAAGAGAGGTTGGCTGAGGTTCAAAGATTGCTCAACCAGAGAGAGGAAAGGGCAAATGAGAATGATAGGATATATCAGCAGAAACAGATTGATCTCGAAGGCGCACAAAAAAAGATTGAGATAGTTAACTCATCTTTGAAAAAGAAAGAAGATGATATAAGCAGCAGGGTAGAAAAGCTAAGTCTTAAAGAGAAGGCAAGTTGTCATTAAATAGACTGCTCCCTTGAAAAATCTGTATTTAATTTTTAATGGTTTGTATTCCTTTCTTCTGGTGCAGGAAGCTGATGATATGAGAAAAAGTCTGGAGATGAAAGAGAAGGAATTACTTGAACTAGAGGAAAAGCTTAATGCTAGAGAACAAGTAAGTTCTTACATTACACCTTTTCTATCTGTGTAATATGTTGCTCTTCATATTAGGATACGAGCCGACCCATATACATCATCATTATGGCAGACCCACTCTTACTTTTTCTCACAGAAATGAGGAAATGCATTTGCATCTGTAAACTTATTGACATGAAGCTTCTATTAAGTGTGTTTTTCAATTTCACCTTTTAGGTGGTGTTTTTCTACGAATTGTCTGAATGCTATTTTTAATGAAAGTGTTTTCATACCAAGTTGATCCGTTCAGACAAATTGCTCATTCTGCACCTATTTAATCACTGTATGTACCCTTCCCCTAGGTTATTAGTACTGGTTAAGAATAGATTTTTTCAACTATCCTATGTGTATTCTGTTTCTTTCGTTGTATTTCATTCTCCCATTTGCGGTATTCCTCTTGTTCTTGTTTTTGTATAGTCTATTCATCCCTATATCCAGTCTTCCCACTACAAGAACTCCCTCACTGTTAAAATAAAAATTAAAAGGATAAAGAAGTTCAATATTCCAACAAATGATAAAAATCCGCCTAGTTCTTAAAAGTCTTAAAGAGCAGGGTTATCTAATACTATTGTTAAAGAACTGAGCATGTAAAACTAGTAGTGAACCACACTGCTGAAGAAATTCTATGCGAAATTCGTATCCGAAAAAAAGAAAAAGAATTCTAGTTGAAAACAACATTAAAGGTTTAATTTGTAAATTGGAGTTTAGTATCACCTTCAAATAAGTCATAAACAAGTTGTATTTCTCGATTTAATTGTCGACGTCTTGAAAATGGAATTCTTTTAAAATTCTGAAATGTATTCTAATGATTTACAGGTTGAGATTCAGAAACTTCTGGAAGAACACAACACTATCCTGGAGGCGAAGAAACATGATTTTGAGTTGGAAATGGACCGAAAGAGGAAAGATTTGGAAGATGAATTGAAAAGCAAGGTAGCTGAAGTTGAAAAGAAGGAAGCTGAAGTTAATCACATGGAGGCGAAAGTTGCAAAACGGGAACAAGCACTGGATAAGAAACTTGAAAAATTGAAGGAGAAAGAGAAGGATTTTGAATCAAAGTTAAAAGACTTAAAGGAAAGGGAGAAGTCTGTCCGAGTCGAGGAGAAAAAGATGGAGAATGAAAGGAAACAAATACTCTCAGATAAAGAGGACCTGCTTAGTCTCAAGGTTGAGATTGAAAAAACCAAGGCAGACATTGAAGAACAACGATTGAGACTAAATGAAGAGAGTGAACAGCTTAAATTAACAGAAGAAGAGAGGTCGGAACATGTACGCCTGCAGTCAGAACTTAAACAAGAAATAGACAAGTGCAGACTTCAGAGGGAACTGGTTTTGAAGGAAGGAGAGGATTTGAAGCAAGAGAAGGAGAGGTTTGAGAAAGAGTGGGAAGATCTGGATGAGAAAAGAGCTGAGATTAAGAAAGAATTGGAACGTGCAACTGTGCAGAAGGAAAATTTGGAGAAGTTGAAACGCTCTGAAGAGGAAAGGTTAAACAATGAGAAGTTGGAAACACAGTCTTATGTTCAGAGGGAACTTGAAGCTCTTAAACTGGCTAAAGATTCATTTGCGGCTAACATGGAGCATGAGAAGTCAGTGATGGCTGATAAAATTCAAAGTGAGAAGAACCAAATAATTAATGATTTTGAGCTTTGGAAAAGAGAGGTGGAAACTAAATTACTTAACGAAAAGGAGGACATGGAGAATGGTCTGCATGAGAGGGAAAAATTATTTGATGAAGAGAGAGAGAAAGAACTTAACAACATTAATTATTTAAGGGAAGTAGTCGGCAGAGAAATGGAAGAGATGAAACTGGAAAGATCAAGAATAGAAAAAGAGAAACAAGAAATATCAACAAACCAGAAACATCTTGATGGGCAGCAGCTTGAAATGCGGAAAGATATTGATGAGCTTGTTGGCCTTAGCAGGAAGCTGAAGGAGCAACGTGAACAGTTCTTTAAGGAAAGAGAGCGTTTTATTACGTTTGTTGAGAATCACAAGAGCTGCAAGAATTGTGGGGAACTAACTTCTGAGTTTGTTCTCTCGGATCTTCAATCTTTAGCTGAACTGGACGATATGAATGCCCCTCCACTGCCAAGATTAGCGGAGGATTATCTGAAAGAAGCTCTCCAGGGTACTCCTGACAGAAAAATTAGAGAGGCATCCCCAGGAGCAGTTAATTTAGGTTCCCCAGCTTCTGGTGGAACCATGACCTGGCTTCGAAAATGCACATCGAAGATATTTATCTTCTCAGCAGGCAAGAAGAATGAGCTTGCTGCCACTGGTCAAAACCTGCCAAGAAAGCATGTTCATGTAGAATCAACACCAAAGCAATTATTGAACACCGAAGAGGAATCAAAATTACGCTTTGGTGTTGCAGCAGATGCTCTTGATGTCCAGAATATCCAATCGAACAACAGCATTAGAAAGGTGGGATCCGGCTTTGATCCATCTGTTGATGAACATAGCAACATAAACAGCAAGGCTCCCGATGATGTTGAAGATTCACATCATTCTGACGTGAGGGCCGGCTCTCGTAAACCTGGAAAAAGAGGCAGGGGTAAAGTCAATAGAACACGCTCTGTGAAGGCAGTTGTTGCAGATGCCAAGGCTATTCTTGGGGATGCTGTTGAACTCGATGAGAATGAGCACAGTAATGGTATTCCATCTGTTTATACAAATGAGAGCCGGGGAGATTCCAGTCTTGTTGACAAAGGAGTGACAAGAAATGGAAGGAAGCGGAACCGTTCGCGCCCCTCTCGGAGTGCAGCAAGTGAGATAGATGCTGACTACAGTGAAGGACATTCTGATAGTGTGACAGCTGGGGGACGCCGGAAGAGGAGACAAAAAGTTGTTCCAGCTGTACAGACCCCTAGTGGAAAACGTTATAATCTCCGGAGGCCCAAACCGTAGGTTTCCAATCTATATACATGTTAACTTAAGTAGCAAAAAGTTTAATGAATTACGAAAAACTTGGAATCATTTTCTATTTTGATGATAGATACTGTATGTAATATTAGAGTATGCTATTTGGAAGTGCTGACTCAGTCTACGTTCTCAAGGCTTGACATTGAAAAAAAGAAAGATGAGCACTATATGGTTGATGCAAGTCATGTCTAACCTACACTTTTTAGGGAATCTGGTTTCTGATTAGTGGTTTTTTGGGTCCATTTCTAATGTTCCACTCTGTTTTTCAGTGCAGCTCCAATAGCTGCAAATGGGGCATTACCTGATGGTCCTGACCCCAACAAAGGAAAAGAGAAAGATATTGATGATGGTGGTGGTAGGAGGGGAGAAATTGCTGGTGAAGATGATGGAAGCACACATTTAATGCAAGTAAAGACATTGAAAAGCATCGAGGATGTCAATGAATTCTCTTCAGCTGGGGTCCATGGGGTACTGTACTCTCTCTCTCCCCCCCCCCACCCGCCACCCCCACACCCCACCCCCACACCCAACATATTATTGTAGATGTGTATTTCTAAGTTGCATAAGGGATCTTATGAGTAAGAATATCTTTTATTTTTTGGCTTTTTAATTTAGTCAAATGATCACTCTAAATCATTAAATTTTGTTTCAAATTATTTTCTTTCGTGGGCGAGAAGTTTGTATTGTAGTCCTCTTCGACCTTTGGAGATCTTTTTGGAATAACTTTAGGAGAAGGCAGTTATTTGGGATATTAGTATTTGGGATAACATCCAAATAAGATGAAATGAATTGGTGCATCATAATTATGTTATCGTAGTACCTTGTCCAAAAAAAAATGTTATCATAGTAATATGTGTATTATTTCTGTTGTATTTGATTCTTAGATGTGCTTGTCTACTTTTAACAAAGTTCCTAGCAGTTCACATGATATATACCTAATAAAATAAATAAATTAAATTTTAGAAAGATGAGGGTGAAACCTTTCTTTAATATGATCATTTGTACTTGCATTAAACTAAAGAGGAAAAAAATGCGGAATTCGATTTTAATTTGTGAAACATTAATATTTATGCATTTAGTCATTGAAAATATAGCTTGATGCCATTTTTTTGTCAGACTAAAGTAGCAGGCGTGAGTCAGGATGGGGATGGTGATGCAGCAAACCAGTTAGTTGATGATATGGTGTTGAGTGAAGAAGTAAACGGGACACCAGAAGGAAGCAGGGAGTATGAGAACCAAGAGCACAGGAGCGGCTCCCATGGGGAAGATGATGGCGACGACTGATGATGATGAGGCCGAGCATCCTGGTGAAGTCTCTGTAAGCAAGAAGTTTTGGACATTCCTGACAACTTAATGACTTTGTAATCCTGGCTTAGCTTTGTCTGGGGCTGGAAAGTGGTGCAACTGCTTCTTAAGCATGCCTGTCCGGAGTTCTCTTCTTTTTGTTGTTGAGAGCTCTCTGTTGTGTAGTAGTAGTAGTATTAGTTTGAAGTGTAGTTATAATCACGGAAGTCTAATTCTGAATGTAGCTTGTTTGTTTTTTTCTGAAGTGTTTAATTTTTCCCCCAAGCGACGGTGTGATTGGCTGTCAGAGTCGTATTGTTATACAGTGTGATGAGGTTTGAGGTAGTTATTTGGCCAGTGAAAGTCTATCTCTGGATCTGGGTTACATGTTCTTTATTAGGCGGATCTCACCTCCCAATATACTTGTATCAGTTACACTTGATTCATCCTTTGTGAAAATGATTGTTGCGTACTCTTGATTCTAGTCTCCAATTGTTTTTCGTTGTGTTCCCTTCTATATATCCTCCTTTTCATGCTAATAATTTCGGAATGCATGTTTGAGAATCCCCAAGCCCAGAAGATTAGGGAAAAAGAGCATAATCATTTGCCATGGCTCGGAAAAACATTGTATTTGTGTTTTATCCTTCCCTCGTAATTTCAAAAAATAATATCATTCTTGATTTTTTTAAACAAAATTAATTTAAGACATTTTATAAATTTAAAATTGATGCAATTAGTCGTTGGCTCATTCTTTAAGACATTTTATAAATTTAATATTGTCGTCCAACATTACATGAGAATTGATTTCATATTCCAGAATTCCACCAAAGTTGTAAATTCAACAAGAAAGAAAACAAAAAATTCCAAAGTTTGATTACAAAAAATAAAAAAAAAATTATTTACATTTCTCTATTTTATTTATTTTCCAATTTCCACTTTTTGGTGCAAAAGAAAGAAACAAATCACCAAAAAATAAAGCTTGCTTGTTGTACCTATCAGATGTCATGTCACACCCGAGGGAGATATAGTTTATTATATTCAGAACTATCATCAACCAAAAAAAATTTATACTGCAGCAATTTTGCTTTTCTATGATCATCACAAGCAAATATTATCATATCCCCAATCCAATCTGTTACAGAATCCATCTCAACTTGCTAAAACTGCTAGTAAGATAATTGTTTCTAAGAAGACACCATCTCGGAACGCAATAATTATGAACATTGATAAAAATGACAAACAACAATCCTCGATTTTAATTTAAAGTCAAATCAGTAAAGAACAAATTAAATAACAAAAATATTCTGATTACGATAATTACAATATGTAAGGCTTAAAAAGGACTCACAATGTGAGCCAGTTTCAAAAGTAACTCTGGAACAAGCCGCCTTCTTGGGGGTGCCATAGCATCTTGAGCAAGAGCTTCCTCATCATCCGCGTGTATGAAGGCACTGATATACTCAAAAAGCTCGTCTTTACCACCTCTCATAGGATCCTGCACAACAAGAATGTATACAAAGTTTTCACAAGGATATATAGATTACGTGCTCGATCGTGAAGATTAAAAAAGACAAACTTGCAGGGAAAGAATATATCATCGGACTGATACAGAAAAAAGTTGTCTTTAAAATCTTTTGTTTCCCTCTGTCTCAGTTTGCTTTTGTTTTTAAAATCTTTTGCTTTTGACGAGGTTACAAGTGCAACATAAGTACCAAGGATTTTTAGGTAAATTGCTATCACGTATATACTCCCTTCGTGTTATGATACTAATGTGAGTTTGTTATATGGGGGACAAATCCCACATCGATAGTATGTGATATCAATGTGAGGTTGATATAGACTTGGAATGTGTGGTTGATATAGGTTTGGACCTCCCCTTTTGGATAGCTAGCTCTTCAGGAAGAAATAGAGTTAAGCAGAAAGGGAGGAAAGTAGAGCTAAGTAGAAAGAGGAGGAAATAGGGCTACTGGCGGAAAGGAGAGGAAATAGGAGTTTGAGCCTATATTGTAACATTTGGTATTAGAGCAGACGACCCCACACCATCTAAGCAAAATGTGAGGTTGATATAGACTTTGACCTCCCCTCTTGGATAATCTTGGACCTTCCCTATTGGATAGCTAGCTTTTCAGGAACTCTTGGATAGCTAGCTTTTCAAGAGGAAATTGGAGTTTGAGTCTATATCGTAATACTCCAGTTCTATAAAAAGAGTCTCATAACTCTCGAGTCAATTTGCGAAATCTTAAAATTTAAAATCGATTTTACTTTTTTGATTTAATTAATGCAATAATCACTATTGGAAACCACTAGAGAAGTATTACAAAATTCAAAAATAACATTTTGAAAATTTATATAAATTCTTATCAAAGATTTAGATAAGACTTTATTTGTGAAACGGAGGGAGTTATATACCGAAAATTACTCGTCGATACTTGTACTAGCTTTGAAAGCCAATCTTAAGAATGATTTAAAGTTCTAACAAATAATTCGACCACCATAAAAGGGTGAACCAACTCCAGATTTAATCCTTGTTGCAGCCTAACGTAAATTTAACATGTTTAGCTCTAGTCAAACTTCACCCTGAAGTCTTGAACAGACCAAGGGTGTGATAACACAAACACTAATAACCTGGATAATGGTGATTCACACATCAATTCAGACACAAGCTTCAACAAGAGCAAAGGTGGATGAAGTCAGCAAAATTTGCTCTTTGAAGTGCTCATAAATCACATCTTCAATTCAAAAATCATATAATTACAGCTACTAACAAATAGACAAAAGGAATTCAAATCTCTTACTTGCAGAATTAAATCTGTATGAGTTTTACCATCATACAAAATTAGTTCAGCCTCTGCCCCAACTCTCCGGAGAGCATCTACGAAAGTTTTACTGCAAAATGTGAAGAAACATAATTTATCAGAAACATTAATTAGTTGTAATATAAAGAGAGATGATATAATAGTAGCCATAGGCAACATGTGAAGAAACATAATTTATCAGAAATATTAATTAGTTGTAATATAAAAAGAGATGATATAATAATAGCCATAGAAACAAGAGTAACATGAATGCCACATCATCTAAGGAAGTCACAATTGGTATACACTCGAAGAAATCAGACTACTACAACAATCATAGACTACTCTGAAGATGCGACTAGAGCAAGCTTTCTAGCTAGGTCATGCTGGTAAATTTTAACAGTTCTTATGGAGATATTGCCATGATATTCAATCCACACAAGTAAATTTTGACAATCACCTACTTTAATGCTGACATATTTATTTTCTCATAAGGAAAAAGGAAAATAAACCCTAGTAGTTGGTGATAAGTGGGATTTATACCCACAAATCAAGCTCATTTATCTTTAAGAGTTAGCTTGTTTTCCTACTATACTAATGCTTTTATATATTATTACTGTGTTTTTGGGTTAAAAATGTTGTGCAGGTGTTAGTAGAATAATTCCAGCTTTTGAGGGGCATTCCGGGCATTTTCACAAAGCTGGCGCTGCAGCGCCCATGCTAGTACAAATCTGGCGCCGCAACGCCAGTGGCCTCCTCCATTCCCTGCCAACCTAGCGCCGCATCGCCCTTGCCAAGTCTATTCTGGCTCCGCAACTCCAGGTCAACCGACCTTACAAAGATATTACTCAGCGCCGCTGCAAGGCTTAAAGCTGGCGCCACAGCGCCAGCTCTGGTGTTTTGGCAGAAAAGGTCATTAAATGACCTAATTGAAGGAGGGAGACAGACACTTAATTTTCTACAGCCTCCTTAACTCCCTAGAACAGTTTTAGACTAGTTTTTATGGTTTTCTAGCTTTAGGAGAGATTTAGTGGTGCTATAAGTGGTCAGAATTCATTGCGTCCTTTACAACTCGGATTCTACACAGCGAAGGGAAGAGTTGGAGCCAGAAAACTTCATAAGAGGAGTCTTCTTTAGCCAAATCTTTTACTTCTTTTGTGTAATTTTGAGCATGATGAACTCTTTGATAGTTGATAATTAGTTCAATAGTTATGAACTAATTCATTTCTAGGATTGCAATGTAACCTAATGTTAGTTTAATCGAATATCTCTCCTTTTTATTGTATTGACTCATGTGTGAATGGATTGTTGCACTTTATGCTTATTAGATTGAGTGCTTGAGATAGTATTTGATATGGTTTTTATTGATATTGGAAAATTGATATTATGACCTAACTTAAGTGCAACAACACTTGTATTGTTCATGAAGTGTGTTTATGAGCGATTCTTGCATGATAGAATAGGAATATCTCTATTTGCCTCGTGTAATCATTGAGAACGGCTCTTAATGACCCTTAGTCTATTTATTTTCACCATAGGAATGTGATGATTTATATAGCTGAGGGATTGCATTTGATACTCGGAAGAGGCTTTTGTACACTGTTAGTTCTCGGTTAACCATTCTTGTGAGTCAGTACTAGAGTTAGGAGATTAGACAGCGCATTAGGGGAAATTGTAATTCTAGTTTGCCTTTCTTGAACTTAATCTTTCTCTCACTTACTGTTTTAATCATTCTATTTTAACAAACAACCGATAATCAACCAGTTTAAACTTGATTGTAATGAAAGGTTTAGTGTTTGGATATATTTTAGTACTCTAGTCCTTGTGGGTTCGACACTCTACGTTTATCACTATATTACTTGTTTGACCGCATATACTTGCACGTGTTCATCGATTGGTAATCCGACCAACAGTTGGCGCAGTGGTTCAAATGAGATCCCGGGAGGCCGGGAGGAGCCGTAAACTCGAACTTCTTGGGTTCGAATACCACCAACTCCAATTTGTCAAGCCCATAAAATGGTCATGGGGCCACGGGGAAGCGGGCGCAATTTCGTATGAAAATCCTGATCCGGGGTGGGGAGATTAGTCAAACTGCGGACCGGATACTCCATATTATCAAAAAAAAGGAAAATGAAAAGATGAGTGTAAATATAAACAACTTTCTTTTCACTTACATTAAAAGAATCACAAAAAATAATATACATTGTATAAAGAACATGCATTAATTGTACAAGTATGATCGTAGATTGTCATGATTACAAAGGAAGAAAATATTCCTGTATGAAATCAGAGTTTTCCAGTTTCATTTCAAAAAAATACAAACCTTGAATCATGTGGTATGGAAATATCTGCGGTTCCATGAAAAAGGACAATGTGGGGCAAAATAGAAACACCAGCCTTAATGCTTGGATCTTGTATGACAATTTCAGGAGAAAATTTTTGCAAGGATTCTTCACCTTCCATTATACTGTAGTGACATATCAGCACATCAGATCATGAGGAAACAAGTTAAATTTTTTTTTAACCATATTGGTGAGCATGACATATCTGCTTCACAAAGAATACAATAACAAATACCTAAGAAATATAGAACGATACAATCCTCGACCATGAAAGTGATCAACTAGGTTGGTCATATTGTACCTGTCCACCAAAATTGAAAACATCATTTTATGCAGAACAATGTGGGTCCAATAAAATATAAATATATGCGTGTTCCTGATGCATGAAGAATGTAGTAGTGGTATAATTTAAAATAACATATAAAACAGGGAACTCAAAGAATAATGCTGCACAGCTAACATAGTTTATTTTATATCCTCAAGGTAAAGACCTTATTCAGAAACAGGGAGATGTATCAACCACACACAACCCCCCTCATCCCCCACACCCCCACAAAAAAAAACACCCTAGATCTGTTATCAGAAGGTTTGTACCAGACATCAATCCTTGTCAACACAAAAGTCAAGCCCTTGAAAACTGATTTTGAGTAAGGAATATCCAGCCAGCCCCAAGTACATTTGGCCTTCCCATGTAAGATGGAATTCCAAGATGACATGACCAAACAGTATTCCTTTCATAGTGTATATAATCACTCTGCTAACTGGAACATGCTAATAAATCTCCATCTTCAAAAGAATATATACGTTAATTTGATAGGGGGTCCCTCTATTGAAAATTACTCTGGCGCAGGAATGAGAGAAAGAATCATGTTGATAACTGTTCTCTGGTCCTCAATCAAGTTAAAGCAAGATATGCAAATGATACAATCCTAACTAGGCTCGCATTAAGTTACAATAACTCAACTCAGGTTCTAGAAGTTCATCGAATGATTTTAAGTAATTTGGCTGAAATTTATTCAAGGATGCTTATGGAGCTCAAGGAGAGATTATATGATTTGGGATTTTTAGATACAATATATTTAGTAAGATCAAATCAATACAAGCCGAGTCATCTAACCCGTGTTCGTGCATGCCATCAAATCCTCGACAAAGATATGTTCCAGACTTCCAATTCATGAAGGGATTAGCGTTCACGCGATAATGTATATGTCCAAGCATGACAAGGGTTTACAATCTATCATGTGACAATACAAGTTTGAATTGCACGGAACAAAGGAAAGGGATTCAAGTTACACGACAACACGTTCGTTATGAGAAATGTTTCTAGTTCATTAACTTGGTCCAAACAAAGATTCAAGTTTGGTGGAGGAAGCGAAAGATGGGTAAAGAACCATGTTCGGGACTTAAATGCATCAAAGAAACAACTATGCCAAGTACTAATGTTGGCACAACCGCGCCATAACCCAGGCTAAAACATGGCGTTGTCGCACCCTAATGCAAAAACAAAAAACAAGCTTCTGGACTTATGGCGCTGCTGCACCGTTACCCCAATTCCTGGCACGGTCGCGACGTGCACAAAAATTGAGGACGCGGTTTTGACAAATTTTATCACTTCCATAGTTTTAGGGATTTTAACTATATTTTCAAATGCTAATGTAATTACGATGCTTTTAGATAGGATTTAGATTCCAATTTGAATTGTTTATTCCTTATAGGATTAGGGTTACTTGTGATTAATATAAATATGATCCATGGCTTATGTAATAGTTAGACTTCAGATTATTAATAAAAATTTTGGGAGATTATTCTCCTTTTGGATCTTTGAGAACTCTCAAACTATTCATAGTTTTTATGTGGGGTTCAAACCCGACTCATCATACAACAATCCATAGTTGCGTGACGTTTTCTACCGCATCAATCGTTGATTGTATCAAAGTTCCTGCTTCTTCTAAGTACGAGGTTTAGGTGTCGTCGATGTTCATTCAACGCAGACTTCCTTGCGCAAGCGATTGGACCAAGGTTCTCATCTCCATATAGACAAAAGGTTGAGGTGTCGTGAGCGTTTCATCTTACAATTTTGCTAGAAACGATCTAGGCGACAACCATCTCACTCAAGCGTGCCGTGGAGTCTATCAACAAATATCCACAGAAATCCATCACCTAGTTCTTTCTTCAATTTCTTTGTAATTTTAATCATTTTAGTGGCTTAGGTTCTTGCACAAAAGAATGGAAAGACCTGAATTGCATAACCTCCCTTGTCAAAGATGTCCGCCACCATTTTCAGTCTGCTTGTTCTTTTTCTCTGAATAAATCGTTAGTTCATTTCAGTTTCCTCTCATCTTATGTGGTACAGTTTGTTTGGGTAAATTACATTTGGGGAGCTTTGGCTCTCCTTGATTCGAATTGCTAGAACTTTTCCTTATATATCTTTGATAAAGGTTATCCTAAGCATCATGCACCTTCTTCATACCTATCCATCAACAGATCTCTACTTTTCACATTCTTGTGTTACATGGAAGAGCAGATCTTGACACACCCTTCTGGTGCTCATTTTTGAGCTAAGGTTGGCAGTAGCCCTGGGTAATCAACGGGTTATTAATTTCGAGTTTTTTGAATTTGAAGGGTACAAGATATATTTTAGCAAACAAGAGCAAGAGAGAGGGAGGATAGTTATAAACTTTGGCTTTTGAAAATCCATAGGGGAACATATTTGGGATTTTTGGGGGGGGGGATGGGGGAATGAACATGAATGTTGCTTCCTTTTTCATTCTCTACTTCTCTAAAAAATATTCAGGTCTTTGTCCCATTAACAACAGCAATAACAGCCACAATACTAGTAATATTAAATAATGATAGTAGTTCAAGGTATTATCCTTACCCGCCTGATAAACCAAAATAAGCTTTTATCTGAGACACACTCCAAGAAATGCTTGCTCCTTTAGATTCTCTGATTGCTTGCTCCAAAAGAGCACAAGAAGCGATATGTGCACCAGCTGATTGCCCCATTAAATAAATTCTGCACCAGCAAGAATGAATAGACCATGACACAGTCAATCAGAAGAAACAAAGGAATATAATATAGGGTCCAGTCTCCAGTCTCTACCTGCTAGGGTCGCCACCATAGTCGACAATATTGTTGCAAACAAATGAGATCCCTTGAGAAGCATCTTTAACCATATCACTGATTGTTCCTTGAGGAAAATTTCTGCAATCTTGATTTGTATTATACATTTGAAATGTAATTTGCCAAAAAAGTATTATGCATCAGAAATGTCACAATTCTATAAAATGTTTATCCAGTGAAGGGAGTGCTGATATATTGAAGGGATGGTAACTAGACCCCAATCTGTGGGGTAATATGCAAGAAGCTACCCTTTAGCATTTTCACATGCTGACCTTAAAATTTAAATATGGTGAAGTAAAAGCTTTGTCAATTAATAACAATTATGGAAGACAGATTTATACTTTGATTACTTTTAAATGTGCATAGTGTTTATTCATGTCTAATTTTAGAGGGTAAGCGCAGCATTTCATTTTGTCTTTAACTCGGGGATTCCTGATGACTAATAACGAATTGTTTATAAAATAAAATTTAGTGCATAAACCAGAAAAACTTTGTACAAGTATCATATCGACTATATAACAAGTCTTTTAACATAAACTGAGTGAAAAAGCATATCGGCAATACAACAATAACAATACCTGTAATCGATGCAAGCTACTATAATATCTCTTTCTGCTAACTGCTGTCCTAAAAGAGAACCCCATGCTTTGTACCTATATCATGAAAGAGTAGAGGGATCTTCATGAAAAATATGGAAATGTTTTTTAATTTCGTTAGAGATATTTTTTTATATTACAAGTACCAAGAACCTGATGCAACCTACAACGAAAAAGGAAAACATATCTTATCTAAATTAGCAGGTGGTGCAAATACTTGTATGGTTAGAAATTGTGAAATTAACAGAACAAACAGATTAGTTTTAGTCTTGCACCAAGGAAAACTTCCTAACTAAAAACAAGGATAACACTTTGCTTTTTAAAAAAAAATCAGTTTAGGTTTCTTGTTTTGAGATAAAAGGAAATTTATTACTTCATATATGTGTATCTATCTTGAATCATGTTTGGAACGGTAAGCACAAGGCTAACCAGAACTAACTTGCATAGCATGTCATCTTGCATATTTGCAAGCTGGTACCATCTTCAATTGATTTTTCCCAATAGAATTTGGGAAGTCAAAAAACAGGATTACCTCCCAATAGCCCTTGATTTTAGACTTTTAGTTATAAGACAGCCATATCGAAGAGATATGCTGCCAACTGGGTGTCTCGAACCACCTGGCACTGGAAGTCGAAAAACATATCTAAAAAAATGAAACACCCTTTGCAATTACAATATCCAGGGATAATCATTTTATAAAAGAAACAAAAGAAACCAGAAAAGTTCTCATAAATGCCCAATATCTCTCACTACAGTTAGACTATGCACTTTGGGAAAGCATAATTTCTGCTATGTTTGTGGGGGTAGGACCTAGGGTCTTGTGTTAACAAAAACAATTATCACATTTAACACATCAAGTTCCTATGTAATTTGAAGAGATGCAAGATGTCTTATATACCCAATAATCCAGGCTCCACCGGTCACAAATGCAACTACTGGCTTTGGGCTATCCATGTTTTTGGGTAAGTAAAGATCCAACCTGCCAAATCCTCCCATGGTCATATGTAATTGGAAAAAAATAGATGCAAGGAGAAATATGACCTGAATCACAGAATCACATACCTATTTCTAGGCAGATCTCCATAAACAATACTCCTCCGGACTTGGCTTGAGAAGAAATAGTAATAACCAACTGAAAAAATTCCAAGATAATCATCTTCAAGTAATATGCAGAGAAGGATAGCCACATAAAGGAACTATTATATTTACAAACTCAACCTACACATACTATATAATGTTGTAAATACATTGCAGGAAGTTGTGCAGATAGTTCAAATAGAAGGCATGCATCTTATTATTGAAAGAACTACATATGTACCAAAGTCTGTAGTTAACTCACTATGTGTTCCAAAACCTTAAGAAGTTAGAGAGATTTGAACAATGTACATCATACTTTAACACTCCCCATCACATGCAATTCCACTTGCACATGGATCTACAAATCGAGGTACATCATAATGCACAAACCAAACAGCATGCACATTTCACTGACATAATAAGGGAACAAACGCAAGTGGGATGAACCCAAAACCTTGAGAAACCAGAGCTTTATACCATGTTAGATCACCAGTTGCTCAAAAATCTTAAAGCCAATAGAGAAAGGGCCCAAAATGTGCATCTGCCTTCTGAATTTACTGGGCCAGGAAATGTCGCAGGCACAGCTGATTGCTAGCATAAACAAAAAACATGCAGTTTATTTTGTTACATAATGAACACAGGAATTTCTTTGCTCCGTAATGTTCATACTTCGTACAAGTGACCAATCATCAATTAATCACAGAACAATTGTACAGAAGCAGTATCTCTGGTTTCTTAGTTTCTTTTCATTTACGTGACTTCACCAATGTGAATTCCTAGTCCAGTTTGCTAGATAGCTTACATCTATCAATAATTTTTTCTGGGGTTCATATATAGTCAATCGAGTGAAGAACTAGTCTCTCATATGCATGCCAAAAACCAAATTACTCGTATGAAAATGAGCATTTATTGCATGAGTTCACCTTGTAATTCCCATGTCTTTACCTATTGTAGTCAACGAAAAGGTTATGGAAGAAAACGAAAAAGTAAAGGATACAAGGTAACATATTATAAGATACACACCTTGGAGAAAACCAGGCATAAGTAATATGGCATATAAACCAAGGGCAAGAAGTTTTGAGATCCAACGGTAACCTACCCTGAATAAAACCAAATGATAAGGAAAGCATTTCACAACAAAAATACACAGTATACATCAAAAACAAGGTAACGTAATTGATTTGGCAATATAATCTATTTTCTTTCAACTGCTTAAGGAAAATTAATAGTCAAAACAATCACACACAGTCCTGCACAGAACCCAGACTATGCCAAAGTTGGCAGAAAATTACTTCCAACAGGAGAGGGAAAAGTCTAGAGAGGTTGAAAACACTCGGTTCATAGTCAGATATGAGATAACAAAGGATGCCTTCAAGGTGTTAGAAGCCCTTATGCAAAATTGAGAAATCTAAATCTTACACAATATCCCTAAAAATTGCATGCCAACTACAATTCCATTCGCGTTGAGATGTGTATTGGTCTCATTTGCTTTAGAGTTTCACCATCCATCTTCTATTCATCTTTTGCGCCATATATTTAGTACCTTCATTCTAGTTTAGTTTCTTAAAACTCGTCTCTCTATGCACCTCTTTAGGATGCAATAAAAGCTCATCACCATTACTTGGTATGCGTGCTCTTGTTGTCAACAAGACATAAAGAATTGCAAATTCAGATGCTTTTCATTTCATCTCTCATCCGTATTGCAAATGCATCTGTAGTCCTATGATCCTATCATCTGCTCTAGGTTCAATTAAGTTTATATAGCTTGGTTTTGATACAACTCTTTACCCAATTAGTATGAGTAGTATTAGTATAAATGCTGATAATTCACTAGTCAAATTGCCGATAATTCAAGTCCTACATCTCAATAATAGTTCAATTAATGTCAATTCAGTGATATTACTATCAGAAAATGATCCATACAAGTACCATACAAGTACAGGACCCCGTCATAAGAAAAACAAAAACAACGACCTAACAGTTGTTAAAAAGATGACATCCATGAAGTCAAAAAAAAAGAGAGAAGAAAACGGTAAGAAGAATAGTACCCGAGATAGCCGAGGAGCTTGAAAGCAAGGCGAGTCATCAAAAAGGTCTCGGCAGCCGCATGACTAATGTCACGACTAAGAGACTGTTGGCGGCTGAACGAAGCCACCTGCGGCGATCGTTTACTGGAGGTTCTCCTCCTCAGTTGGTGGTTCTTGGGGGAGTAAGTTGAGTCCCTCGAGAGTAAGGTTTTTTGGGCTTGATGCATATCGTCGGAAAATGTATGACTACTCGGCGGAGACGAAGGAATCGCCATCCGGAGAAGAAGAAGAAAACTGAATCGGAGTGATGGGTATCCGATAGTAGTTACTATGCGAGGAACAGAGGGAGGGAATTTTTTATTTGTATGGGTTGGATCGATTGTTTTTTAACATGGGGTGGGGGGAAATGGAACCACAGACTCCAATGATTATTATTATTAGGAAATTGTTATTTCTAAATTTTTTTTATGAAAATATCAATTTCTGCTTTGTTATTTGTCCATGTGACTGAGAGAGGAGTTTGCTTGTTTAGTTTGTATTGTTGCGGTTATACATACGGGGAGAAGACGTAACCGCAAAACGTTGTTTATTGAAATCAGCAAGCTTTTTCCTATACAAAAAAATGCAATGCAAAATGCAAAAAGCAAAATCTAAATTTATTTTCAAGGTTACACCTTCCTTCACACAAACTTTAACCCACAATTTCCATTTTCCAACGCCTTAATAATAAAGAGGTTCTAAATTTGAAATGTGAGCTGCCTTCTTTCTCATTCCATCATTCATTCATTCTCCGAGATAATAAGATGCAAGGCCAATCATATAATAATTATTCAAGGAGTGGGGGGAGGCGGAGGGGGAGGAGAGGGAGAGGGGGGCGGGCTTAACAATATCAGTGCATAACCCATCCAATAAGACAATTCAGAAAAAGGCGAGACACCAACCCCTAACACCCAGAAATAAAATGACAACGCACATTTAACATTAAAAGCTATTCATGTCTTGGACCAAAAATGTGCTCCTCGGAGATTATTATTATTAGTAGTAGTAGTAGAGATTGAATTGACCAATTAATATTTCAAATTAAGATGACAATTACAACACTCCAAAAGTAATCTGGCTTTAAAAGATCTCCAATTACAATTCCAAAGCTTTTATCTCAACCACCATTTCTGTATGGCGGAAATTGGAGTGTTCATGAATGGGGCGTAGCGGTGCACAAGGGGACTAACTGTCCTGCCAATCTTAGCCCACACACTTTGATGGTAACCAGCCATCACGGGGGCATGATACATGAGCTTTAATAGCTGCCAGAGAAAATTTCAGAAAAAGATCAGCAGGAAATTAATTGTTGCAATTAGGAATTTGAAAGGGAAAAAAACCCCCCAGTAAACTGGAAGAACTAACAGGCATCTTGTAATCTTATTTTTCTCTCTTTTTTTCTTCTGCAAGCTATCATACCTACCTGCCTACCTCTAGATGCAGCTATCAAGAAATCTATTCTATTAGATGCAACATGCACCTATATATTATTTAAGATTTTCAGGTTGACTCTCTAAGTGTGTTACGGTATAGGCCAGGTGGTTTGCCGTACCAACTTGTGCCTATTAGAGGCTCATGAGTCAATTACACCTTCCATACCGAAATGATTTGAACTAACAAACACCAAGTAACAGTTTTTGAAAGGGACGGAGGAAATAGCAAGTGCAAGAGTAAGGAGGAAAAAAAGGTCTGAATACCCAATCAAAGCTTGTGACCTGATTACATTCCAACAGGCAACCAAGAATGTCATTACACATTTTGGCCCTTGGTTAATCGAGGGAATCAGAAGGGTGGAACTGAGTACAGTAACTTATGGTTTAACCCTGCAAATATGGGTGCCTAAGATTCAACAGCACAACCTCACGATTGTCAGCCCTAATTAAGATAAAGACTATCGAAGAACAAACGAGAAAGGAACAAACCTGCCAGTACATGAATGTTTGTATTATGTTGCGCTGCCACCTGCATGTGCAAACTATTAAGTCCAGGGAGAGTAGAAGGGATATAAAATTGTGAGGAAAATAAGAAAGACAAGACAATGATTTAGCAAGAACATAGAAGGGAATATAAAGGACACATGTTTAGTTACTGACGAGACAAGGGAGATTATTAGGAGGAATCCAATTCCAATCTCAGCATGTGAAGACAGCATGTTAAGGGTAGCTGTGTTTGACTCCACCCACACACAGATTTCTTCCAAGTATTTTCTGTCAAGATCACCAAAAATGTTATTGCCACGGAAGAAAAAGAAACTAATGCAGAGTTGAAACAAATGCATCACCAAGAGGGAAATAAGAATACAGACTTTCACTCCTCTCTGTGCATATTCCAAAGGGAAACAATATTACTCGACCTAGAGACAGCTAAATTTTACAACCTTAGCAACAATTTTACAGGTTAGACAAAAAATTAATATTGTATGTTAATCACCCAAGCGATTTCTCGTGAAACAAAATACTATAGAAGAAAAGACCTACGCATAGGCCTAAATAAAACAGATCCAAGAGTATATTGAGGCTGCTACATTTTGCATTAGGACTTGGGGAAGAACAGTAGTCAAAATCAACCAAAGGATAGCCAAATGAGGTGTAGAGTATAGACTCAGCCACATAAATTATGAATGTACATTCTGAATGAGGTGTAGAACATAGAGACAGTCAAACATATTAATAAAGCAAAATCCTAAGGATATTATTCTCAATCATTCAACAGTTTATGCCGCAAAACATCATTCATGACCAATGCTTACCCCAAAAATAAGGGGTTATAAACAAAAAAAATGATACTCCATTGTCTCATAATAAGTCTCTTTGGGATTCATATTTTTTAAGGAGAAACAAGGCACCAAATGCATAATAGTTGGTAGGTAAGTGCAAATTTTTGAAACCAACACCAGCTTTTAAAATAACTTCATAATCTTGTTTAAAAACTTCCCAAAATTGAAAATTAAGAGGAATAGGAAATTTTTATTTTTATTTTTTTGTATTTCTTCAAGACACCCAAAAATTGAAAAGTGACTATAACTCAGACAGCGAATACTTAAAAATAGAATTTCAAGAGGTACAAATTATTTAAATGATAGTTTAGAGCATTTAATACGAGTTCAAAGTTCAAATATTTGTTAAACAAAACCACACTCAAATATTCAAATGAAATCTTATCACCTACTGAGGAGATTCGTCTACAGTAGGACACAGTTGACAGTAATTTGAAAATCCTAACTAGAACTGAAATTAATGCCTCAAGGTGTTTATAAGTTATAAAATAGGGCTGTTTTGCTCTGGGAATGCAGCATTTAATGAATTTAGGCATGTTCTATAAAAGTAACGCTCAACAATCACTAGTAAACATATAGTAATTAAAGACACAAATGCGTTCTCAATAAGAACAGTCCCAACAAAAGTTGCCTACCGGTACAAGGAGGAGCGACTGAAATTTCGTCTAAGAAATTTTGCAACATGTGCAAGGGCCTGGCACAAAATAGGAAGCAAAGCAACTGCAACAATAAATAACATCAGCGCACTGGGTTCAATAAAAGAGAAGAGCCTACTATATATTCAAGCACGATGAGAAAAGAAATGCATAAAGAGAGCCAATCAATGCTAACATTTGAGGCTGAGTTGTGATGTGACAAAAGTAAGACAGTAAATGAAGTAGATAAAATCCTTGGTTGCAATTACTGACTGAAACCACACTTGCACAGCCTGCATATTCCATGCCCTTGGTATCTGCAAACAAAGTCTGGTTAGTAAATGAAGTGTCACAGGATCATCAACTTTAAAAACAATACACAATAAATAATTATAGGAAACTACAATTGCGAGATTACCCCATATAAAGAGTACAACGAATACAGAGAAGAACATGCAGTGCCAACTAAAGATAGCCGATATGCCCTATTTGAAAGATTTTGAGGTACAAGTGGAAAAACTGCGACCACAGCCACAACAAAGACCTGCGAGGAGAAAAAAGGGGAGTACAAATAAATCTTTACAACCACTTCTTCAATTTCATAACCACAACTTTTCTTCTCATGCAGCTCATTTCTACACCAATATATTATGCCAAAGACTCAAAGAAAGAAATCTTTGAGTCTTTAACCCAATCCACCAATCCATAATCTCTGATTTGCGAGGACCAAACTGTGAAATGGCTCTCTTATCCAAGAGCTGCTGGATAATAAAATTACATCTAGGTCAACTAAGTTTATTATTTGGAGTTTTCTATGAGAATATGAATTCAACCAACAATTTAAACTACAAGGATTATTTTTTTTATAAAGAAAGTCATCTTTCTCAACGAAGAGAAATAAGTATTTTGTCAGGTCATTCAAACATTTTTGAGTGTGCAATCATGTACATCATATATGTTTGTGTTAAAACAATTTTATTTAATTTCCATTTTTTTACAACTAATAGTATAGTTTTCAATTTGTACACATAATTAGAGAGAAAGAAAAAAAAGTATTCAGTACCCAAGCATTGACGGAAAATTGTATGGTTTGCCGATCCCAGCGCAAAGAAGTTGGAGTGGAGGCTGGAGCTGTAGATGTACCTGATGCTCTAGTATTGGAGCCTACAAAATAAATTGAAACAGCACTCAGGGAGGTGAACAAGTAACATAATCTACGTAGCTGACGAGTCAGTTTTCTTTTGAAATGACTAACCTGAGCTATGCTGGCGTGTTTGATCATTTGGAGTTGATGATGATGGTTGTGCTGATGGTCTCGTTGGCTGCGAAGAACTGCTTGTAGACATTGCCTCAACAACCAAATCAGGATCCTGCATATCATAAAATAAAAACACCACCAGGATGCTTTGTCAAGATTAAAAATATGTATTTCCAGAGACTCGTAAAGCCTGTGCAAACATTTACTCTCTCTGCCCCCAAGTCCCAAATTAGATGTCCCAGCAGAACAATATCAAGAAGACTTTAATTAGCAAACACCATTGAAATTAATGGAAAAGGAACAAAAGAAAAAGAAGAAGAAAAGAGTGACAAAAGCTCAAAACACAACTAGGATATCACAAGAAAGATGAAGCTAAGTAGAGTTTCACGTGGCTCAAGAAACCAAGAAAAGTTAGAATAGATAAGTTTAGAAAAAATTAAGTTTTAAAAATGTGTGTACTATAGAAATTTCCAGAAACACCATCTTAGCAATAATGATCTAATCACCTAAACCTCCAATGAAAATACCTAATTCTTTAAGGAGAACAGTTTGACTCATTTCAAATTCCAGGAAAAGTTAAAGTGCACTGTCCGAAAACCAAAACAAAAAATCAAGATTCAATATTATTTAGCTAGATTGCATAAAATTCTACCAGTTACATAAAAGGCCAATTTTTGGAGATGATATGAAAGAATTAGTTAGGACCCGGTTAAAGTCCAGTATAGAAGAGTAAAAGTTTCACTATGGTGTGGGCGCAAATATTATAGAAACACCACCTAAACAGTCTCTAGGAATCAGAACCCAAAAGAAAACATAAAAACATTAATGAGGTTCTTTTAGATCAATTTAAGTTGCACAAAAGTAAAAGCAATTTTACTTCACAAATATAATCTTAAAAAGGAGAATTGAATAGAAGGAAAAGCTCATACGACATTCTAGAAAAATGTTACAATACAGGGAAATGTAAAATCAGTATACAATACACATCTGCGATTATGTAATAATGTGATCAAACAGTTACTAATTTTACTTTAACAACTAACCCATCCCATCTCACAGATCAGAGAGAATAACAAAGAGACACTAGACAAAAGAAACCGAACCAGACGATCATCTCTATCTTGAATTAAATTATAAAAATTCATCAAAACCCATATAAGGTATAGTCGTTTTGCTTCTGATTCAATACAACAGGGATGTAATAGTGGGAAAAAAATGGATAGGGGCAGTAAAAAGTGAAAAGGGGGTTTAGGAGAAGTATACGAACAATATAACGCTGATAAAATTTGCGCTTGAAGTGGTCGATGACATCGGGGCGAGATGCCATGTGGGGTGGGATTAGTATGTTGGACCAATAATCCGCCCATCTTGAGTCGTTTTCATAGCCGTACGCCGCCGCCGCTATCTTCTTCAACTTCTGTGGATCATCTTGCTCCCCCATCTCTCTCTACAAAAACACAGAAACGGAATCTCCCTTCCCTGTTCCTTCTACTGGTCTCTCTCTCTCTCTCTCTCTGAAATTCTAAGTAGTCGTATCTTCTTCACTCGCCCTTTACTTGCAAACTTTTTTTCCTAAACGGTTCCCTTTGGATCAAATGCGATGTCGTATTATCAAGTTGCCACTCGGTCTCGGGCTCGCGGTCACGACTCGCATCCCTCCCAGGCTCCCATAATAAGTAGGATGCTCTCCATTTCAACTTTTATTTTATAATTCAAATTTAAAATATAAAAAATGTGATATCATGTTGGTAGAAAAAAGAGTGCATATTTTAAATCTGAACTATGAAATGGAGAGAATTCTAATTCCCCATAATAAACGTACTTTAATGGCCAAATTGAACATTTTTAAAATTAATAATTAAAAATTTTGTATAAAATTTTTAAATTATGAAATTTGATTATAGTAGTAAATTATTGGTGATTTACTATGATTATTATCACTTGACTATATTTTGATATGTTTTAGGATTTATTAATTTTAAAAACAATTAATTTAATCATAAAATTCAAATTAAAACATTTATTATGAGTGGGAGGGATTGGTATTTTGCTATGTTTAGCCTAGGAGTGAAAAGTATTTTTGGGTTTGGGGGAGTATATCTAGGGAGAATATTGCAAGGGTATTGTATTTTATATTATTTCATTAGTACTCTTTATCAAAATAAAAGTTCCATATGTTTTTATAAGGTTGATTATTTTATTACTGTAATTTATGTTATTATTTTGTTGAAAATATTAGGTATTATGCACTATTATATTTTACCAAATTTATAATATATTTGAATTTCATAGGCATAATGAAAACTAAAGTTTTAATTTTGATACCCTGTAATATTTCTTTAAAATACATGTCGTAATCTAATTGAATCAAGAGTATATTGCATTGAAATTATTGCGTTAAATAGCAATAAAGTAATATTTTAGGTCTCAAATAATATAACATTGAATATTTTAATAATAATTTATGACAACCAATCATATGAAATCTATACAACCAATATTATGGTGATGAGACACTTTTAGAGAAAAAAAAATAGAAATGAAACAATTTTATTATTAGATTTAACAGGAAAAATAATATCATTAATATAAATTCGAAATATCAGATCCAGAACCTGAAATATAGTATTACGAGACACAGTACTACTAACATGCCACTCTTGTAGGCTCATATATAAAGGCTATCAGGGGATTTCATTGTATTCACCTTCCATTTCTTCCCCCACATTAGTTCCCCTGTTTCTGCAACTGAAAACAAAAAAAAGCATTACAAAATTTGGGCACAGGCATTGAAGAAATAAGACATACGCAAATATGTAAATTAGTCTAGGGGTTGTTAGATAATATACAAAGAATCCTTGAACCATGTTACAAAAAGATTCAAACCTGAACCATGTCAACTCTAACAATGACATGGAAAGAACAGCATAATAACACACATTAGAAAACGACCAGGACCTAATTACAAAGATCTAAACTCTGAAAAAAGGTTTAAATGATTCTAAGACCGGGGGAGGAGTCGATACTACCTCAGACTCGGGGGAAGTCTATGTTCAAACTTACCTGGCCAAATCGCCATGGTAATGCCTAAATAATTCTATAATGCTCCATATCCGTGATGAATTCATGGACTTTCTGTCTGTCGCTGAATCTCCACCGCTTGACTTGTGACTTGAGCTAGCAGACTAAGCTTTTGTGACGATATGACATTCACCACAATCTCAGCTCCTCCAGCTGCTCTGAGAATTATTGAAGAATTCAGAACTGTAGTCTTGACTTCCAAAGGCCATCCTCTGAAACATTCTGATCTGTGCAGACTGTTCCCTTGAATCAAAAATTTCACTTAGTCCGGGTTTCACTCCATTTGTCAGATCTGAGAACTCAAACATCGAATCTAGAGCTCTCACCACCTGTGAAGGGGAATAAAATACGGAAAACAATTTAAGACACCTCATAGATTAAAGAAAAGAAGACGTGGCCGGAAAGCCTCAAGCAGAATGCTTAAAAAATTGTGCCTGGCTCATTCGTGGCCTCTTTGCAGCCAAATGACGGACACAAGCTGCAGCTGCTTCAATCATCCGGAACATCTCATGTTCAACAAAGTTCTTTTCGAGCCTCGGATCTACCAACTCTTCAAAGTCTTGCTTGTCGAGGGCTTGTGAAAGTACAGGTCGAGCCTGCACGATATGTTTGGTAGTCTTATTAAACTTCTTACTGACATCATCAGGTATGACAGTATAATCATAACAATGAAGAAGATTAGGGAAAGAACAGACAGAACTTTGGGAAATCTAATACATCGTGTGTATATTAAAACATAAAAGAATCAAAATCCTTCTCTCTTCATCAATCTTATTAGCGGTAAAACACAGCATGACAGGAACCATTTGTGAATAGAACTTCAAAGACCAAGATACTTTCTTAAATGTATTGATTTTCTTCAATAAGCTGCAATACCAATTTCTAGACCTAGAATTCGATATTTGTTTATTCTGGAAGAACTCTAGTTCAAAACAATGGCTCTTTAGCTTTCTATTTACTAATTACTATACACACTCTTTGCTTGTCTCAATATATCCAAAGTATCCAAATATACATAAGCAAGATGAATGAAAAGAAGGGGTTCCATTCCAAACTGACTCATTATAATGACTCAGGGCTACTGATTCCATGATGCCACTTTTAAGGATAATAAGCTCAAGCAACAAGCTTAAGACAATATAATGTCCCGACTCATCTCATACAGAACAAAGATTTAACAATGCTTGCTACGAATTTAGTAACATGATGGAGAGTATAAAAGTCTAAAATCATCATGTAGGTATTCAGCATTAATCTTGAACTACCTTTAAAATGTTCTACATTTTATTTCAGTTGCAAACTATCTTAATATACACAGCATCATTGGAGAGTTTTGAGTGAATTCAATGAGATTTTCCATGGAGCCGGTATCGCCTTTAAAAATCACGCAAAATCAAGATTAAAGCAAGCACATAAGATCTTATGGTTATCTTTTCCAGTAATAATTGCAGCTTTTTTGTGTAAGAAAGGAAAAACATCACGCCACCAGAAAATAAATTTATCATTAGTACTCACTCAATAGACCATGCGTCCCATTTATGGAAAATCAGGGCTTTCAAGAGGTATGAAATGTTAGTTAAGCCCACAGGAGTAGAGAGACCAAAAAGGAAGACCACACACTCGAAGCAAATTTTATGGTTGTGAGTGTTGAAATCTACAAAGAGGAGACATAATTTTTAAATGCTTCCTTTTTCTTTTTTATTCCTATATTCTCAACTTTCCCCAAGTTTGGTGAAAAAACTTCCCCGATAGTATATTTTTTAAAGCCGATTTTGAAAGGTTTCCGCATCCTGAGACCCAACACAAACATAATATAGACAAAGAAAACTTTTGTATACATGCTAAATACACAACACCAAGGTTCACGTTATGGAAACATACCCATTCAACCAGGCTCTCATCACCCAATGGCTGAGATGAGTCCACAGGCTTACGACCAGTGATGAGCTCTAAAAGCACAACCCCAAACGAGAAAACATCAGACTTTTCAGTCAACTTGCCGCTTGATGCATACTCTGGAGCCATGTATCTGACGAATTATCCGAGGTCAGTCAGCAGATGAATATAAACTAGAGCATAAACATGATAATTGTCACAGGTACCTTCTCTACTATTTCATTGACTTAAACAGAACTTACTAAGTCCCGAATGATATACATGTCTAATCATAACACTGCCAGATTTAATCAATTTTCATGTGGTGAAGATATTTACAAATACAAAAGTCTATGATTGTATTATATGGTTGCAATCCCCACACTTGGAACAAACTTACCTATACACATAAAAAATAAAAATAAAAAGTATATGATAATATGATTGTATCATATAAATTTCTGATGGTGTTTATATAGAACAAATTAGACACTAGGAAATATAAGTGCCAACCATATCCTAAATAGCTATAAGACGACGAATGAATCACCTACCCAAAAGTTCCCATCACACGAGTGGTTACATGAGTATTGGAATCAAGCGCTAACTTTGCAAGCCCAAAATCTGCAACCTGTCAATGAGGGAATACGCATATTAAAGAAACTACTTGCATCTGAAGAAAATGATTACAAATCAGTTACATTGTGATATCTGAGGGATGTTGATGATCTGCTAACATTATATTTCTAAAAATAAGAAAATAACAAAACATTAAAAGGTTCATTAGTAGGGATGATTGACTGGAATTTTTAAAAACTTGATAGGTTTTAAGAGAGAGATTTCAGCTGCAGAAACTATTTATACCTGAGCATCAAAGTTGTAATCCAAGAGAATGTTCGATGACTTAATGTCCCTATGAATAATCCGAGGATGGCCTGATAAACACATCAAACCAAAGAAAAAGGAAACATCTTAGCAATGTTAATGGTACACACAAATCTAAAAAAACAAATTGAGCAGGACATTACACCATTTAACATTTACTGTTCAGATAAAATTAAAAGGCCTTAGACACTTGTTTTAATTTGAGATCCAGAGTTCATTATGTCTGGAACTTATACTGCAGGGTTTACAACAATCTGAACTTCAATGGAAAAAATGACTAAACAGTGGGCAACGCATCTAATGGTTGACATTAACTTTTTCAAAATTATGTAGATATGGAAATTCAGAAGACATTAGATAGCAATTGAATTTAAGGTCAGAAAGAAAACAAAGAAACTAACAATCTTCATGAAGGTAAGCTAGTCCACGAGCTGCACCAGCAGCAACTTTTACTCGGGTTGCCCAATCCATGACTGGCCTACCTTCATCCTGCAAATGCCAGAACATACAGAATACTAGTGAGATTGTCACCATTGCAAATACTGATTCTTGTGACTTTTCAGTTTAGTGCAAACAAGAATTCTAACACAACTCAGCTAGGTATACACATATTACTCTTATGGCAGAGGGCCCTCTCACAGTCGACAAATCTCTTAAGGGAGTGTAATGAAATAATGGTCATTACAGTTGATCAAAACAAATAACTTATGCGTAGATACCTGAAGACAAAACTGCATAACACCATTTAGATTTTCAAGCCATGTAATCAACTCAATTCAAATGTAGTGAAATACTTGTAAATATGTCTTACCATGGATATGGTAATGAAGAGTGTTGTTAGGCACATAGTCATATACAAGCAATCTTTGATTCTCAGATATACAATAGCCCACAAGTGAAACCAAATGGCGATGGTGTACTCTGCTGATAATCTCAACTTCTGCCCTGAACTCACGCTCCCCCTGTCCACCACCAATCTTCAGCTGTTTAACTGCAACTTCTCGTCCATCTACCAGGAATCCTTTATAAACACAACCAAAGCCACCTTCGCCCAAAAGATTGGTGGCTGAAAACCCATATGTGGCTTCAGCTAATTCTTCATACGTGAACCACGACCTTGAATTGCCTACACCACCTGGATCAGGTGAATACCTGAAATTGCTACCAGAAGCACTTCCAGCTTGGTGAATTGACTGTTGGGGCCTCAGGAATGACGAATCTGGAGTGTAACAAGGTTCATCAACTATTAATTTACATTGTTTAGGAAATAAAATTGAAATCATCCTAGGTTAGTTGGATCACAAAATAAATTGCATTTTTGGTGTGCCAAAGTGCTTCACAATAATTTGCCTGCTGATAAATTTTCAGGAAAAGAAGACCGAACCTGGGATTTCATATGAACTAGAAAAGCCAAGCTCAATATAAGGTCAAAATTTTGTAACGTGAATCAGAATAGCAAAATAATGCAAGTAACTTCAATATCCTGGACTTCACTCTTTTACAAGCACACAAGAACCAAAATATAAGTTGATTTATTAATTTATTTTTGGAGGGTGGGTTCTGGGAAGCTGATGAGGATAGAGCTAAGTTTCTGTGTTGTTAGTCAACAACATGATTCAAAATGCATCTATGTTCTAGATTAGATTCTGTAATAACCCTATGCATTTTTAAAATTCCACTGAACATAACAAGCTATGAAGCTAGTATGTGATGTCTAACTCCTGAGACTTACAGGACCATACTGGATGATAAGTTAATTTTTTGTACGATGACTCAGTTTACTTTCTAATAGTTCATGGGGTATTCCAGCATGATCACCAAAATAAAATAACAAATTAACCTCTGATGTGGTTAATGCATTACCTGACTTTTGGGATGAAGCAAATGGGGCTGGCAAGATGTAGCCACTATGTGAATCAGATCCCTTTCTCTTTCGTCTTCGTGTGAACCACACAACCATCACAATAAGACTAAGTGCAAAGAAACTGACAAAAATTCCAATTGCCACTGCTCCTCCAGTTTTTAACCCCCCAACATCTTTGGATGCAGCATTTGCTGTAGTATTGGGACCAGGTGTCGATCTTGCTGTTGGTTTCTCTGTGGGAAAAGTGGGTAATGCGGAAGCAGGGGAAGTTCCATTCACAGATGAGTTACTTGGGGGATCAGGATGTACAATAGGAGGCGGAAAAGATGTGGATGGGACAGGAGGAGATGACACCGATGGAGGGGTAGGAGCTGGTGGAGAATCAGATGAAGGTGGAGTCAGCAGAGGTGGTGGAGGAGAATTTGTAGGTGGATTTGCAAGTGGTGCAGGTGGAGGATTGGAGGAAGGCGGCAATGAGACTTCTTTCGGAGTCGGTGGAGTGGGAGTAACAGGTAAAGGAGGTGGTGGAGTAGGAGTAACAGCTAAAGGAGGTGGTGAAGTTACCATTGGTGGAGCTGGGGATGCTTGGGGAGGCGAGTCCTTCTAATGGTGGTGGCGGGGACAAAATCGGAGGAGGTGGCGAATTTGAAGCAGGAGGAGGGGCAGCAGGAAGGGACGGTGGAGATGAATCCGGAGGGGATGGTGGTGGGGATGGTGGAAGTGGCAGGGAAGGTAACGCGAGAGGTGGCGTGGCTGCTGGTGTTGATGGAGGAGGGACAGCAGGAACTGCAGGTGGAGGAGATTGAGGAGGTGGGGAAGAGGAATTAGAGGGAGTTGAAGGGTTTGACGGAGCTGGTGTATCAGAAGTCTGGTTGGGCTGAGACAGGGTAGGTGGAGGTGTAGTGGTGGAAGAATTGGAAGGGGAAGAGGAAGCTGGTGGAACTGCTGTAGGAGAAGAATCTGGGGAAGGTGATGTTGAAGCCATCACTTTCCTTATGAACAAAATGTAGTGTATTTATCTCTTATCATCCATTTATATAGTTTTCGCATGATCTATAACACTTAAAAAATTTAATCTTTTGTTTTCCAGAAGATATTAAACAACAAAATTCCATAGCTGAATCCTGCCGACAATACTATTATGGTAAAGAATAAATCCTCCAAAGTCCTCTCCTTTTTATCCCAAATTTATCTAGATATCAAAAAACCCTCACAAAGACTGCAACTTTAACTGGGAACTATCCACCTAATCAAAGGCAAACAAAACCCAGTGAAGAAAAACCCTAATGGAGCAAAACCCAAATCACCAATTTCAAGATTTTGAGCATAAAACAGATAAATAAAGTGTATCTGCTGATTAATAGGAATTTCTTATCTGATAATATCAACACCCAGATTCTTTAGTGAAGTTCGCAACATTTAAAATTCGTGGTTCCAATGTAGTACCCTTAAATCACCAGATGCCTACACAAATAAATTCAATTCTCAAAACTGAAGGAAAGTCTTACCTCTACATGACCCAGTCTCTCTACCTTAGTAACAAGTTGGAATCTTTAAAGTCCAGAAGATTAGCCCAAAAACTACTTTGCAGGAATAATGGTATTTGTTCACCCTATAAATGTGCAAGGAAAGGTAGGGGCGACCTCAAAATGGTTTTAGATTCTTTAGACTCTTGAGTGTATGAGAGAGAGAGAGTCAGGGCGTGAAGTATACTATATTTGTTTATGATAAATAAAATATTAATAACAAATTAAAACACAGTGATTATCAGCAAATATATATACATCCAATCAACAACTATGAACACTGAACCTTACATATGTTCGTAAACGAACTGTTCGTTCCAGAGCCTTATCCTATATATATATATATATATATATATTTATTTATTTATTTATTTAGAAAACTGATTGTAAAAAAAAGTAACACTTTCTTATTCAAACAGTATTATTGTGTGTGAACTTTAAGAAGTGAAGTCAAAGTAAACAATCATGAAGTTCTGGCCCGTGGGCCGTGACGGTAAAGATAAGACATTTTTTTGCTTGAAAATTAGTTTTAAATTGTTTTCTGAGATCTCATTCTCGTTTGTCTGCCATTATTGATTTAACTGTCATTTTGTTTGAATGCACGCGTAAATAACTCTCTATTTACATTTAATTACCGTAATCTGTTGCGAGTTAAATCTCCTTTTGCCTTTGTGGGTTTTTCAATCCATATTATTTAAGCATAGGCTGGCTGGTCATAAAAAATGAATGTTATTAATTATTTTAAATATTATTAATTATTATTATTTTAAAATAAATACTGTATTAATTAAATTAAAGAGACGGATAACACATAAAATATTAAAATAATAAATAATTTATTGTTACTTTTGGAGATACTCTCAGCTCAACAAACTTACGAGAACTGATGAGGAAATAGGGGTTGCTTAGAGGATGGTTATGCGTGCGTATATAAAAAACATCATTTTTAAAATTATTTTGAAACGTATAGTAATGATCAATCTATAATCTATACACACAAATCCACATTATTCCTGGGTGATGACCCACACGGTTGATATTGTAAAATTGTGAACGCAGATTGCAGAGACTCACTTGTTGAGTATGAAGCTCAAGCCATCGAAGATAAAGACGAGAGATGGCAGGATTACTAGCATGGGCAGCAGATGTAGTAGGAAAACAACGAGCATGATTTATTAGACTCCGACCGTTCGAATCCCATTCATCTTCACTCCTGATCAACAAAAATATGCCAGAGAATTGGATCAGCAGGCAGCTTCTCTCAGCCGTTGGATCCAAGATTTACGCCTTGGGCTCCCTCCCCCTCACATCTCCGAACGCCTCCCAACCTCCACGCTCATGCTCTCGCTTCCAACGCCGCTATCGCTCTTCAATTGAACGCTCACTCCACCACCAAACAACTGGTTAAACAACAACAAAAATCTCATTTTTACAGCTTTTTCTCATCTGGGTCTTTGATTCCTTACTGTGATTTCTCATTGAACTACATATTTTTCGAATTAGGTGGGTGTTTTTTGTTTTTTTTTTATAAGGGCCTCGGATTGTTTAGAAAATAAGGATTTCTTGTCATCAGGATTTTATAGTTCGGAATCAAAAGTTGTTTTTGGTAGGATTATTAATTATAGGTTGCAGACTTGCAGTATTTCTGAACTTTGATTTTGTTGTTTTCTTGCTTTGATTGAAACACGCTACGAATTTATATATCGTACAAATTGATTGGACCTAGTTGACACCTAAAGGTTTTTTTTTCTGATAAGGACTTTGATGAATGTAAGTTTAACAAGCTATTGGTGTATGTTGTTGTTTAATTGTTAAATATTGGTTGAGTTACTTCTTTACCATATTCCATTTGGTGCTCTCTTGCTCTAAATTTTGATTTCTCTTTTTTCCTGTTAAGTTCTAAATTTTGAATTTTGTTTATAACTGAACTTCAAGTTGGTGTGTTTTGGAGCAAATTTCTGAATACTGATTTCTGTTTTTTCCTTACATTTATTTTGTCCTACGGTTTTTTGAAATTGAGTTTCGTCAACTGGATTTTGTAGCAGGTTCCATTTGCATGTTGAGTTACATAATTTGGGTTGTTCCTGCCCTTGGCTAATTAGCTGAGTTTTGACTAATCTAGCCCCTAAATGTTATGTCAGGCGCAACTGAGAGAAGTTACACTGCAAGAGGAAAATGGTGCATATGAAAAGGCTATATCAAATTGTCAGAACAAAATACAAGAGAAGTTGGAGGAAGCAGACCTACTTCCCAGTAAGTTAAAGGTTAGAGCAAGGTTTCAGAGCCTATACATACCGCTAAATATATCAGTTACTGTGAAATTTCTTTCTTTTGCACCCTATACGATTATGTTACAAGCTGAAAGGTTAAATCACACTTAAACCAGATGATACTTGATGTTTAATTATTTGTAGGATCTACTTATGGGCAGTACCATTCGGTAGCTTATATAGGAACGCATTATGGAGCAATTCTATTCCGAAGGTACCTTTCTTTCCTAGCAAAAAATTACCTTTGAGTACTCAAGTTGTTCTGGGTTTTTTTTCGGCTTAGGATTATCATTAGGTTTGTGTTCAGGAAAAAAGTATATAAAGATCATATAATAACTTGGATTTAGCACATTGTTGGTTGCTAATATTTTGGGGACCCGAAGAAGTAACTGGATTACAACTCTGCTTCTTTTGTTTGTCATATCTCCTCATCTATATCCATTCCGATACTGGAAAACGGCCCAGCTAGTTTTGCATGGAAGATGAGGATCTTGTAGCAAACAAGGGCTTCATATGAATGAAATTTTTTTAATTCACCCATTAGGTTATCAAAATTGAAGCTTTAGATATTTTGGTCTTTAATAGTGGAATTTGAAGACTCTTTGTTGGTACTACAGTAGTGGGTGAAATTGGGTTTTAGTCTGTTATATGGACTGGAGAAGTGAGCTATAAAGATCGAGATGGGTTTTGGTTTGACTTCTGACAGGCTTAACCTCTAGCCTTCCCTATATTGTATTAGTCTGTGATGCTTTTGCAAAATAATAATGTTTGAAAATAATCCCAAGATAACCCTGAGAATAAGTTTGAACACAAAAAAGTGAGATCAAGGTATACTACTTCCAAAAGTCCCAAAACAGAGTAGCTTTTCCCTAGCCAATAGGCTAGTTTGAAATCTAGAGATGGCACATATTATCTGGACTCAAATTCCCAATCTTGATGTCCTGAATCCAAGTAACTGATTGACTAACGAGTCATATAAGCACCAAGTGGGTTGTTACATACTTACATTGCCACAAAATCACGCAGGAAGTTACTTTATAGTCTATTGCTAGAGGTCAAAATACAGTTGCACCTTTCTTACACTTCCGATGGTCCTGCACTTGAGCAATTCATCTAAGACCTTGCCCCAAGGATGTGGGAATCCAGAGGCAAAGTCCACCATGCTGCTACCTGGTCTCTTGGTGTTCTGCTCTTCTTTTAATGGATCAAGTGTTAATCCAAGAGACTGCCTCGAGTTAAGATTTTTTCCTTCATGGTCAATGGATGACCATCGATATTGAATCACTTAATTTTATTTGTTTCTTTATTAATTCAGTTGACTCCTAAATTATCTTGCATGTTGAGTTTGGTTCGGGAATCATTATTAGTTTATTCTATCGACTGAATCAACACTCTATCTAATGCAACTGTTTTTTCCGCAACTTCTTGGGGTAAGCTTTATGCAAGTGTTTTTTCCATGTAATTCTGTAGTAGCCGTATCACTTGTTCAATCCTTGGTATTCTCATTTCCAAAATTTTCTAAAATGTATTACTGAACAGGAAATGGACTTGGCTGAAATAATCTGACAGTTGAATTAGAAATGAGCAAGCTTCTTTTGTATGCTAGACAAACTGGAAAAATACGGAATTCGTCTAAGGCGCACTTGAAGTTCAAGCAGGTACAGAAGCTCTTTTAGAGAAGTTAGATAACAAGAAAAAAGAACTAGTCTGTTACATATTATCTTCATTTATGTATTTCTTTGTCAACTAATCCTCTCTGTTCCATTAATATTTTCTTGTTTTCGACCAAATTTTAATTAATGAAAGTATGAATCTTCTTAGGGTTCAATGTAAGAGGTTGTTCAGGAATTAGAGGAAAAGCGGGCACAAGTTCAAGATAATGCACTGAAGCAGCCTACTACAGGTATCTTCATCTTGCTTTATTAATATTTATGTGGATGATATGTGGTCAGCTCCATACATGTAAACAACGGAAAAACAAAAGTGTTTCTCAACTCATGTCTAAGCATAGAAATGATTGACCCAGAACAACTGATCATTGGTCATGTGATGCTATATTAAAATTCCTATAATCCTAGTCATCTCTGGAACACGTCCTACTTGTGTTCAAGCTTTGGTATATCATAGTTGACCCTGATTTTTTTTTAAAATTAAATGTTTTTTTTGGTAAACAAGATGCATGTCCTAATTTGTTTAAAATTTGATAATGGGAGCTTTTAAATTTTCCTACTATAATTTTACTTGATGCATTTCTGTTCAGCTCAAAGAGAGAAAATACTGGATAAACAGCTTCACAGCCTAATTGAACAACTAGCTTCAAAGCAGGTTTGTATTTCACAATTCCTTAAATTGCTAACTTTTTCTATTTTGTCAAGTATAATGTTCTTAATCTCCTCCTGTTCTTCTTTGTAGGGGCAAGCAGAAGGCTTGGTCAGTGATATTCATGTGAAGGAGACTGAACTTGAAAGATTGAATGGGTTGTGCAGGAGGCTTGATGCCAGCACTGCAGAGATGAATGCTTCCAGGAATAGTTATGGAAGGAGCAGCTCTCAGAAGGGGGGACCTCTTTCTTCAGCTTACGTTGTTGATCCACATGACAAGCTTCCTTATCACATGGGTGGCTGAGTTGAGAGCCTACAGAGGCAAATGCTGCTCAGGTCGGCTTTCGTGCTCTACATTTTAGCTTTGCAGGTATTTAACAAGATCTCTTTCAAAGGTCTTCTCAACGTCTACTGTTTCTGTCCAATTAATTTTTTGATACGTTCCATGCCGAAGCTGTTATATTTCCATCCAACTTGTACAAAAATATATTTTGTGTATATATAATGATATATTGTTTCAACCCTACTATCTCAACTTAATTGTTATGCTTGTTCTTTAGATGCTCCCTTGACTCTCTATTTATGATGATAGAAGGTGAAAACCATACATGCAAAGCTAAAATGTAGAGCACGAAAGCCGACCTGAGCAGCATTTTCCTTAATGCCACTGTAACCACATGCCTGCCTATCTTTAGGTTATTCGGCTGAAAAGATGATCATAAATGTTAAAAGGCATGTCCAAAACTGTTTATCCCTAATTGATTGTTTTTGATGATGCAAGAAGATCTAGCCTCTGCAGTAAAAGATTCACCATATTTTATTTTATTTTCCTTTTTTTGGATTTTTTTTTTTTTTTGGCATATTGGGTTGGGATGATCATTTTCTTTGTCCTTGTAAGCTTCTGGACTAATACGTGCGTGCATCTCAGAAATGTAATGAAATCATGAACAATTTGGATCCTGCAGAACCTTTGGTCCATGCTATGTATGGAGTTGAAGCTAGCTGTCTCAATATTAAAAGAGGCTTCTGACATTATTCCTTAGGGCAAAATTTAAGTAAATACACAATAATTTCAGTCATCGGAAAAAATGATGTAGTTCAAAGACGATCATAGAGAAAAAACTTATATCCAATGTATAAGTGTGCAGCATTTCCTTGTAATGGAATTTTGGTTTATAAAAATTCCGTTGCTTTGTTTAAACTTTAAATATATCGAGTATAATTCTTCCTTTGCTCTTTCCATTTGGTGATAAAAATCATAGGAACATCGATGAATATGAAATATCTACAAGGAGACGTTCAATTGAAATATAAATCGCAAAAAGGTGTAATTACATCTTTATAAATCAAACAATAGGATGTGTTAATATGCATATGCAAACAAAATTACGAATTTTCAACTAGTCTTCTTTCTGGAGCTTCTTAGTCTTGATTGATCCTTCTCCTTCAACCTTCAACATCTGAAACAGAAATTCATTCCATGTGTCAATAGGGCCTGGCAAGCACCAATGGACACAATCGGCCAAGGTCTTGTTCTCTTGTGGCGAGTGCCCATAATGGTTTGGGTGTCCATCTGGTCTCAACACCATTGCTTCGGTAGTATCTAGCAACCTAAATTTCAAACCCTTGTTTTTTTCCCCTTCCTTTTCTGCCGCCCTGAACTCTTCAACTTGAGTCATGTAAGAGTCTAAATTATAACCGTCCAACTTCATCTCTTGTTTTGTAAAGGGTCTTGTTCTTATGCAGTTCCCTCCTTTATTCCAATCCCCATTCTCAAAATGCGATGGTGAGTACGTTCTTAGGAATGTCATCCCTCTGTATCTTTCATTGCCGAGAAGGGTCCGAAAGGCAGTGCGAAAGGCCATTTTGTATCCATAATAGTGGGGAACCTCGGTGATGTTCTGCTTATTACACTTGAAGCAACCAACAATTGTACCATTTTCATAGTAAATGAATGGTCGAAAAAACCATTGTCCAGCCGAGAATATCACAAAGTCCACATCCTCTATTTGAGCCGTCCAGACCTCATCTGCCTCATCTAGATAGAGGTTTAGGAGGCTGTTCCTAGTGAAACCACTAGCGTCGGCATCACGGGATTTAACCAACAGAGGGGACCAAAGTTCTGCTAATGTGAAGTTGTGAGCTGGGTAGAACCATCGTCTGAATCTTGTGTCATTTCCATAGGAAATATCTACAGGATCGGCTGCCTGAAAAGGACACTTCATGCATTTTCTTTTTTTGTATTTAAAGATGAATAAAAACTTTAACAAAAGAAGAAGAAGAATCTAGTGCAACTACTACTACATCATCCAGCTGTGTTCATCATCTTATGTCCTATCTCTCTCTTCCACTAAATTGTATAGTAATTGGGACCATTTGAAAAGTCCCGTTGGGTTTTTCAATCAATCTATCAAACAATGGGGTCTTTAACTCTCTTTATTCTATATTGTCTTTAAGCTCTTTCCCGAGGGTGAAACCAGAACAGGGAGTTTATAGTAATTTTCAAACTAGTTGCTTTAATCCATTATTGGGAGGACAGAAAAAAAGGTTGTGAAATTGGAATTATTCCATTTATTTCAAATCATTGTTGCTGTTTATTGCTGTCACTGTTGTCTTCTTGTTGTTGTTCCATGTGTGTATATTATTCTTGCCAAGTGGGACCATTATCATCTGTTTGCTTTTTATTCTCCTTATCTAATAATACTGACATTACCACCTCAGCTTTAAACTTAAAACAACAATGCTACTTTCACATAAAAAATCTCACGTAATAAATGTACCCCCTACGACACATATCTATCTATGCATTCTATATATCACCTCTGTCAGAAATGGAAAAAAAGAAATAGATTTTCAATATAAAAAAATTACAAAGAAAGTAGGATTCTTTTTTCTCGATGGGAGTGTTTTACTACAAGAAAGACAAAGTAATTATTTGTTTTTCTTCCTGCAATTCATCCTTCCAAGTGATATACAAGTAGAAACGCGATATATTTTGAGATGCAGATTAGGAATTCATGCATAGTGCTATAGTGAGTTGGGTATTGAGCACTTACACTAGCTAAGAGGCACACCAGTGACTGCATTTGGTTTCTTCCCACCGAGTCCCCAACAAATGCCATTGTCTTCCCTGTGACAAGCTCCAAGAACCGGGCTGCATCAAAAAGAGGCAGCTCACACTCATCTGGTTTCCATCTCCACTTCATAAACTCAGTGTCTGGTCTCCCAAACTTGATACAATTCTGTCGTTCATCCATCTCACACCCAGTTTCATTCGTGTAGTAAGGCCCCTCAGAACTTAGCACCCAATCTCCTCGAAACACGTTACATTTATGCTCAATTTCCGCGCTTCTTGAACCATTGATATAAATCTCTAGAGCGTGCAGCGGAGATAATGGACTGTTTCGTAAATACAGTGGAATTGTGGTTAGAAGAAATAATGCTAGGATTGGTAGGATAAATTTTCTGGAGTTGGGAAGCTCAATGGCATAGCCCTTCATCTTGAAAAGTCTGAAGGCTGGAAGTTTGATTTTGGCTTTTTATATAATACTTGAAAGTGATGTCAAGTAGTATCACTGGAAGATGCTACAGACTTTTCTTTATTTTTCTCTTGGCTACCCCCTAAAATCGCCATCATGAATTATCATTATAAGACAAAAATTAAACATAATCTTGTCACCGATGCTTGAGAGAAAATCACTATGATGTGTTTAAGTATATATATGATAAGCATATGAGCTGGATACATGTGGCCAAACTGTATGTACTTCCAGATAATAAATATTGTTACCTTACATGCATGATGGCTATTTTATACATTAGCTGTGGCATATATATATGGTATATATATGGTTAGGCCACAGGTCTATTAGTAACTTAAAGATGATTAGTAGCTTCTAAACTTAATCCCCCACAAGGAGGCTGCTGCTTTGCATTAACAGACGTAAGGGTCTATATATCCTTTCCTTTTTCAAGCTTATTATGTTACACTACCAATTTCGATCTCCCCTTGGTGAGGTGAAGTTAGTCAGGTAAGAAGGGTACGTAGCTTTTGAAAGTTTTAAAACTACTACCCATGCACTCGTTTCTTAAAGTGCATCAAGCTCCAAAAGGGACAAATATTTTGAGACTGACAGGTAATTTATGAAACTGTAAATATATCTTTTGCATGCACAAGGGACAAGTAGAGAAGTAAATAATACAGGTGAATTAATTTTCAGCATCATTTAGGCCCTAATTAATTGTAACAACGGTAATTTTCCCATTTCTAAACTAGATTACAACTTGCTAAAAAATTTCATGTAAAAAACTTGCCGACAATGCTTTAAATAGAAAATTACCATTCCGAATAATAAAATAAAATCTGGACTAGTCCTTATAAAGCGACTATCAGGTAGTGCATGAAAATTATTAGCAAATATAAAAGAATTCATGTCATTTTCTGATCTCGCAGTTAGATTGGTGAGTGATTATTTTAGTTATATTCTAATCCCTTTTGATTTTATCTTTTAAGCTTGGGCAATGTTGATGATCCCTTTGTTGTTGTTTACTAGTAACTGATGATTTTTTAGCCTTTCTGGATCAGAGACGGTCCCCACAAGATGCAGCTTCTTTTGATTAATTATTACTAAAAAATTTGTGCAAGGTCCTCCATCTCTCAAAATTCTCTCTTTTATATATAGTTATTTAGTGATTGAGTTTTATTTTCCTTTTTTTCTGGGGCTATCATGGTAAGTGTAATATTTGTGATTCTGATACGAGATTATACAAAAGTGATTGATGGGTGGCAGCCAGCCAGCCTGCCTGCCATGCCAGGCCAGGTGAAAAACTGGCTCTCAACCGGATGGCAAAGCAGGTGATCTGGTGGATGCTTGCAAAGGGTTTTTGTTTCTTTATCTAAGGTTACTTCTTTAATCACTTTCACGACAAAGAAAATGAGATTCTTTCCTTTTTATGTATAGTGATCAACTTTATACAGTGAAAGTCATAGTAATTCTAATGCTAGCTTCAAAGAAACAACATTAATTTGTATTCTTCACCTCAAATCTATGACGCTATAAAAAGATGAGTCGGGTCCCATTTGTTACAATTGAATATATATTGATTACAAATTATTTAGGGATGTTATACGTGTTGATGAATATATGAGAAACACGTTTCTCTTTTATACAAAACTAGTATTAATTCTTATGTAAGAGATTACCGAATGAAATGTTTGATATTCATTATCTATAATTTCTCACCAGAACGATAGTGATATTTTTTTTATAAAAAAAATAAAGGAAAGAAAGAAAGAGAGAAGGTATTTTTAAACGATAGCTAATTCGATAAATGAAATTATTGGTCCAATGTACAAGTTTTTGGTGCTACGCAAATTGCAATGGTAGAGTATTTACCCTATGAAAATTTATATGTGACTCTGATATTGATATGACTCCACCGGATTAAATCAGATGATGCAACTTTTTTTTTCTTTTTATCTTTTCAAAAGAAATGGAAAGTGATTTAAACTTTTTTGCAAAGGGGGCATCTTCATATAATTAATAATAGTAATACTAAATTATTAAAGAAACCTCTCTTTCCATCCCATAGAATTCTGCAAAATAAATGATTGTCATTTTTTTAATTTAAACTATCAATTGCACAATTTCTCTACCTAATTGTTGATTGATTAGTAGCAACTAAAGCGGCATTCAAATCAAGTTAGCTGTCAAATTATGGGGCAACTAAAATTAAAATTTTGTTTATATTTAGTACTCTCTTCGTCCCATAATAAGTAATCTCTCCGTTCTTAAAAGATTATCGATTTAGAAAGAAAAAAAATTTGTTCCAAAATGTTTGTCGTTTACAATTTCCTAGAAGAATAAATTATTTACTTTCTTATATTACCCTTATCTTCTCTCATTGTTCCAATAAATTCTCTCTCTTGTATTAATAGTTTTCAATTTCCCATAAAGGGGTAGTGATGGAATTTCAAAATTACTCCTCATTACTCCTACTTCAATATCCAGATATTTTTAACTCTCTCCCTCCTTATTAACACAAAGGGTATTATAGACAAATAATATTATATTTAATACTACCTCCGTCCCACAATAAGTGCTTTTTTAGGCTTAATATTTTTTTCCAAAATAAGTGATGTGTTAGAATTTCAATACAATTTTTATAATATTTTTTCATATGTGCCCTTATGCAACCAATGGTATTTATTGCATATTTATTGGGAAGTTGAAAGGTTGAAGAAAGAGAAAGAGAAATCAAAAGACAATAAAAAAAGTCTCAAACAAAACAAAGAAAGTATATTAAGGGTATTTTTATCATTTTAGTTTATGTATTGATTTATGTAATTTAAGCTAAAAAAACACTTATTATGAAACGAAGGTAGTACTACACAATTATTTTTTTAATAATTATGTCCAACTTTAAAATATCACTTATGATAAAACGGAGGGAGTATATGCTAGTGCGACAAGCCGACAGGGACATGTTTATTATTGTTGGAGACGTTATGTATTGATTATTATTTTATTGAAATTTGTAGGCAGTATGTCACATATGTACGTATGTATGTATTAACTTGTATTATTATTTTATTGAAATTTGTAGGCAGTATGTCACATTTGAATGTACGGCTGAAATTGAAAATATCAAGGGATGTCCTGTTCAACCTATCATTTGAACTGCCAAAATAGACTTGTGACCAATTTTCTTATAAAAATGTTTTGAACCGAATTCATCAATTAATAATACTCCACCATTGGAGTATTAAAATATTATTTTATGATGTTTTTGGTCTTTTCTTAGAAATTAGCTGAGCCTGAATTACAATTTTGGCAATCCTATAATTTTTTTAGTAATTCTTTTTGAATAATACTATGGTGAATTATATAAAATAATTTATTAAATTATAATTAATGAATATTCCATCATATATGAGTAAGTCCAATGATTATAGCTAATAATTATTAGTAACATTTATTTTGTATCTAATCTTTTGTCATTAAAGTATTATTGATTCTTTTTAAACGATTGATACTGTTGAAACACAAATGATGTAGTTAGAGTAATATATTATTTTTTTTAACGTTAAGTATCGCTAAAATAACTTATATGTTTACTTTATCAACACATGAGTTTTTGCTATAACAATATCAACTATGCATGTTTTCTTAGACATCCCTTGTAATGTTTAGCCGATAATTAATAATCAATATTACATAAAAAAGTATTGTTACCCGGCCCGGCCCCTTTTATTACAAATTATACTCACTCGGTTCCATATTAATTGTCTTTTTAGCTTCATGTACATGAATTAAAAAACTCATTTAATACTACTACTACTCCCTCCGTTCTTAAAGAGTGCAATTTTAGCCAAAAAAAAATTATTCCTTAAAGAATGCAGTTTTAGGAATCCAAAGCATTCTTTTTTCAAATATGCCCTTGTTTTAATTAATGCACTAAATGGGAAAGTTAATGCATTAAAGGAATAGAAAGGCTAACTTTGTCATTTTATCCCACTTATTGGTTTGTGTGTTTTTTGTTAAAACTGCACTCTTTAAGGAACGGAGGGAGTATCATTTAAGAATTAAAATTTGTATGAAATTACATCACTACCCTTTTATGAAAAATTGAAAATTATTAATACAAGAGAAAAATTCTTGGGACAATGAAAAGTGTTAGGGGTAATATAGGAAAATAAATAATTTATTCTCCAAGAAAAATGAAAAGTGTTAGGGGTAATATAGGAAAATAAATAATTTATTCTCCAAAAAAAATGTAAACGACAAATAAATTGAAACAAATTTTTTCTTCTAAAAAGACCGTTAGTATGGAACGGAGGGAGTAACTTTTATTATATAATCCTCATATTTATATATATACTTCATAAATAACAAGATACAATGCTTGGACCTCACCCCCCCCCCCCACCCCCCCACCCCCGCATACACAACTTGGACTTGGAGGGAGGCAATAATACAATTCATGATAATGAACCTCTAATGTAAAGGTTCTGGAGAATAATAAATAAATAAAAAAAACACACAAAAAAGAAGGAAAAACAAAACAATGGAGTAGTTTTGCCATATATTTTTTTCCCAGTGGGAGGTAGGGGGAAAAATCTATTTAATTCTATCTTTCCTTTGGTTGGACCGAAATTTCTCATGATCTCCAAGTGATTTCCAATTTTCTGTCTTCAACATCTGAAGCAAGAAATCACTCCAAGTATCAATTGGTCCCGGCAAGCACCAATGCACGCAGTCATTATACAAGGTGACATTTTCATGTGGCCAGTGACCATACTTACTGGGGTGCCCATCCGGCCTTAACAGCATTGCTGGTGTCAGATCCAATACCCTAAATTTCTTCCCATTTTGCCTTGCTTTTCTCTGTGCACCCCTAAATTCCTCCATTTGTATCATGTACATTTCTAAATTCATCCCTTCTAAACTTATCTCATTGCTCTTAAGCGGCTTCCTTCTCACACAATCTCCCCCACCGTTCCACTCCCCGTTTTCAAAATGCATGGGTGCAAAAGTCCTTAAAAATGCGATTCCCTTGAAGTTTTCCAAGCTATTAATCGCTTTAAACGCCGTTCTGAATGCTTTTCGATATCCGTAAGTCATTGGATAATCGGTGATATTTTCCACCCCACAGAATCGACACCCGATCATGCGGCCTTTCTCGTAGTAAAAACCGGGACGGGTAAACCAGTGACCACCATTGATGATCATGTAATCGAAATCTTGAATCTGAGTCGTCCATTTCTCGTCAAATTCATCCAGGTAGAGGTTAAAAAGACCCGTGTGGGTTGGTCCATTAGGGTCTGCCATTTCAGCCTTCACTAAAAAGGGTGTCCAAAATGTTGCAAGGGTAAAATTGTAATCAACATATCTCCACCTTTTGAAATTTTCATCTGTGGTGTATGACTCATCAATGGGATATTGAACCTGAAAATTTGTAAAAATCAAGACACTTTTTTTTTCTTTATGCTCACGAGTCACGACAGAGTACGTCGCTGATAAATTAACAATGTTATTATCACATAAAAAATAATCATATAAAATTCACATACACGTACATACATATTTATGAGTCTCTCCTATCATATGAGACCTATATTATGAATGTGTGTGTATTTTTTATATGATAATAACATTATTTCCGATAAATCACTCAGCGCATAGATATACATAAATTCATCATGCACATGCAGTGTTCTAGAGTAATCTTTATATGATGCATGGCCACACCGCATACGGCCACGGTGGTCATGGGGTTGGCTATGGAAGAAGATAATTGTATTTTGGAAGATAGGCGAGGAGCCCACTTGCCAGGCTTGGATTCCCTAAACTTTGTCATCAAGTTAATATTCAAAAATACCCATCATCCCTCACTCAATTACTCATCTCCATTTTACTTTTATTTGTTTTATATTTATGTGGATTGTTTTGAGAAATAAAAAATATAATTGACAAATGAGGCTCTTTTTATAAAACACTGAATGTTATATTCAATTTTAAAATTAACACGGATCCGATCCAGTAAGAACGAATAACTTTCGAATTTTAAAAAATTATGTACTTCCTCCGTCCTTTTATATAAGAGGTTTTAGAGAATTATTTTTGTCCTTTAATATAAGACGTTTTATAATTTTAAGTAAGCATTAATTACTTAGTTTTTAATATTATCCCAAGTAATAAATATAATTTTGATTCTCACACTATTTTTAATCCAATATATAACACTCTCTCTTTCTAATACAAGGATAATATAGATAATTAATATTATATTTAATATTATATAATTATTTTTTTAATATTTATATACAATTCTAAACGACTTATATTAAGGGACGAAAAAAATATGTATTTTTAATTAATTTGTTTTGTCAACTAGCTAGGGATAGATAATTTGAGACGGCGAGGGTAATTAATATAGATTAATTAGTAGGCAATGATCTCATACATAATAGACATTCATGCACACTAGCTAACCATCATCATACTTAAGAACTTTATATTATTAAGGAAAGGAGTTGGAATGTCCAAATCAGTCTGTCAAAAACTATATATGCAGCTGGCTACATATTATTTCTATTTTATATATCATCTTTTGGGCTGCAAGCACATGAGTGCCCTTTTGATTATTAGAACATTATACATATATATATATATATATTATTTTTGGGACCAGATGCAATGTTGATTAAAAAAAATACTAACAGAAACTTCGTCTTTTGAACCAGTATGACAATGACAATGACAGCATTATTTCATGTTTTGTCTTCAAGGTTCACAAATAAATTACTCCAGATTTGACATTTTTACCAAGTTACTGCGGTACGAGTACGTAATCCAAGGACAACTTGCTTTTGCTTTCAATAGAAGGCGTAAAGAATAAAATAATAATGAGTAGAAAACACAAGTAAGAAGACAAAATCCTCTCAAATAATGAATGATCAATTTATTAGTAGTTTTTTATTTATTTATTATCATTCCAGCCTATTCAAATTTGTAAGTATCAGGGTCAAATTAACCAGGGAATTAATATTTCCGTAAGGCTCTTTTTATATGAATAGTAAATAAAATTTATATTTATGTGAATAAGATTTTGTGAAAATATTAATTTTTTTTGTGAAAATATCAATTCTCATTAACAACCCACAATTTCTTTCAGTTTTCAATAATTCCCCCCATTTTCCAAAATCATTTTCATCCACACAAAATTTTTAAGAAGAAAGACCAAGATATATATCCCACTTGCCTGTCTAGGGAATTAGTCTAGCATATGACCCCGGGAGGAGCGGCCATTTGAATTTTCCACTCAAATCAAATTAAATTATGTCAATATTACAATTAATAAAATTAACATATATGATCTAGAACTCTTCTATTAGATTATGAAAATTGATATTTTCATAAATAAATTTGATAGTTTTACAAACTGCTCTTCGTAACTAATACTTCCACTACTTGTGAAATATCAATTGCTTAAATTATTTTTTAACTCAATCTGAATTTATCCAAAAATTTTGAATCTCCCCGTAAAAAGAGAGCTAAAGTTAGGTTGACGCTAGCAAGCAGCTTATTGCTGACCCGCAACTTGCGCAATATGTAAAGAGTTGGAGCTCTCACTTGGATATATAGTTCAAATTTTGACGTTGTAAAGTGGCTTAACTATATCCAACAATACTAAAAAAGTTGAGAATCTTATATATACACACACACTCACACATAAAAAAAAAACCCTCATTTCAACTTTGGCAAACTTTTCACGTCTTCATGCATCCCAATTATTCACGTGCATTTGTTCATGTTTCACTGAAATATTTGTACTATTACCCATATATATAATTAATATTTTACCCAATCCTTGACAAATTTATACTATTAAATAAAGATGTCAACCTCATGATACAAAGTTGCATAAATTTAAGTTCATAAATATTTATACAGGAGAGAAAAATAATAGACTATATTTATATATATGGTATAAATGAAATGCACGGTGGTGAAAATTAATATGAAGTTTTACATACGTACCCGGGATAACATACACATCAAGGATTGCATTTGGTTTCTTCCGACGGAGTCTCCGACGAAGGCCATGGACTTTCCCCTAACAATTTCAAGGAACTGATAGGGGTTAAAAATAGGTAGGTCACAGCCATCTGGTTTCCACCTCCATTTCATGAAATCCGAATCCGGCCTACCGTATTTCATGCAGTTTTGGTGCTCATGAATGGCCCAGCATGTTGTGTTTGTGTAGTAAGGTGCCTCCGGATTCGGAATCCATTCCCCGGAGAAAATGTCACACTTTTCATGCTCAGTTATTTTTATGGAATCCGCGGCAGAATGATGAAGCGTTGGAGATTGCGAATCCGGGGAGTTTTTGGGCAAAGATGGGGTGGATTTTTGGAGAGGGAAATAGAAAGGGACGACGGTGAGGAGGAGTAGGGTTAAGGCGAGTAGTAGAATTATCTTGGGGATTTTTTGGTTTGAGTTTCTCCCTAAGGGATACTCAATGGGTTGGGATTTCATTGAAGATCAACTAGTCCGTTGGTAGGTAGGGGAGCTAGAGAAGAAGAGAAAGAGAAGGAGAAAGAGGGAGAGAGATGATGAAATTGAAGGGTGAAAGAAAGAAAGAGACTTAATTGGCAGCGGAGATTTGTCATATAGTAGTAGTAATATGGAGTCGTTAGGTTCCAAATTCCAATATATGGTTTTGGTTGAACATGGCTTGGTGATGGTCCGTTTAATTCACTAGCTAGGAGACATGACCATCTTCACTGTTTCAAAAGGAATTGATATTTTCACAAGAAAAATTAATATTTTTACAAGATTATTATAACATGAATAATAAACAGGATTCACATTCATGTGAGTGAAATTTTGTGAAAATATCAATTTCCCACGTAAGAATATCAATTCTCATTCCAAAGCTACCCAATATATATATATAACAATAACATATACAAGAATCTTTTGCTTTTGCCTTTGCCTTTTTTATCTTTTCAAATCTTCTTAGATTATAGGACAAGTTATGCCTTGCAGCCGAGTATTTTTAGTTTTGGGAATTGCGTTACACATCTATCTATACTATTATAATTAATTTAACTCTCAAATTTACGGTGATTGGGTAAAAAAAAATTCTACTACAATTTTTGTAATAATCAGCTAATTATTAATATTACCTTAGTCCCATAATAAGTGATGTATTAGGTGATTTTCTGTCTCAAATTATTTGATGTTTTAAAAAATCTAGGAGCATTAATTACTATATTTTCAAAATTATCCCTCATTACTTCTATTTCAATACTCAGATACTTTTAACTCTCTCTCCCTCATTATTAACACAAAGGTTATTATAGACAAATGATATTATATTTAATGCTATACAATCATTTTTTTAATGGTTGTGCTCAACTCTAAAACATCACTTATTATGGGACGGAGGGAGTAATAACTACTACTACTACCTCCGTTCCTAAAAAATTATCGTTTAAGGTTTTGACACATGGATTAAGAAAGTCATTTAATACTAGTAAAATTTGTTTGAAATTCCATCACTACCCTTTTATGGGAAATTGAAAACTATTACTACCTCCGTTCCTTAAAGGGTGCAGTTTTAGCAAAAAACACACAAATCAATAAATGGGATAAAATGACAAAACTAGCATTTCTTTTCCTTTAGTGCATTAACTTCCCCATTTAGTGCATTAATTAAAACAAGGGCATATTTGAAAGAAAAAAAAAAGGCTTTGGGTTCCTAAAACTGCATTCTTTAAGGAACAATTTTTTTTTTGCTAAAACTGCACTCTTTAAGGAACGGAGGTAGTGATACAAGGGAGAGAATTTATTGGGACAATGATAGAAGATAGAGATAATATAGGAAAGTAAATAATTTATTTTTCTAAGAAGTTATAAACGACAAATATTTTAGAACTAATTTTTTCTTCTAAAACGATAATCTTTTAAGAACGGAGGGAGTATCTTTTAACGTCAATAAAATTCTTCACTACTTAATTAATTTGTTGTCTGCGCTCACAAGTCACAACCGTATTCCAAATAGTTTGTACGGTATCATGTTTGGCTATATAATTATTTTATTTTATTTTCTGTTTTCCTTTTAAGCTCCTCATATGATATATATATATATATATATATATATATATATATATATATATATGGGCTATATGTAGCTACACAGCTGTGTAGTTACACAGTAGGCTATAGCGACGATTTTCTAGGGCTATAGCGACGGTTTGTCTGTCGCCATAGATATTCTGTCTATAGCGACAGACAAACCATCGCTATAGCCCTGAAAAACCGTCGCTATAGCCAACTGTGCACTACACAGCTGTGTTCTTGCATTTTTCCCTATATATATATATATATATATATATATATATATATATATATATATATATATATATATATAGTCAGTTTTGACTTTAACAACGGACAAAATCGTAGCTAGAGTATAACCCTACAATCCAAAAAAATTAAGCTGTTTATGGTACTACTATCCAAAGGAAAGGATGCCCTTCATCTCTCACGTAGTACTGACTATTTTTTTGTCCGTTTGAATGGAAAAATGTTCCTTAATTCTCGGGAAATTAATGTGATTCAAGGGCCTAGCAGTAGTTTTAAATTGGATATTTATTGCGTGAGTAAGGAAAGACCCCCGTTTACTAAGAAAATTATGACGAAGTGAGAGACCTGCCTCACAACTACTACTATATACGACAATATTTCTTTAGCCTAAAAGTCTTATTATAATAATTACTATATCTAGCTAATTGTTTAGACTAGAGACATTAAGCTTGTTACATACTCTTATACCAAGTCTACAATTGTATATATATATATGGGTCCTTTTATTAGGACATATATTAAACACACAGTTCAAAAGAATATTCTTTTAAATTGTGTGCATATTCTTTTGATTTCTGTATTTGCACCAAATTCAAAGAAATAAGCACACAATTCAAGAGAATATTTATTTAAACTGTATGCTTAGCATGTGCCCTTAAGGCACATGTTAAGAAATTTCTATATATATATATATATATATATATAGCCCATTTCAAGGGTTCATTTCCTTATTTTACATACCATGCTCACCCCCTTTAGCAATGGACCTGACGACGGTTCGGTCCGTCGCTATATCAGAGAACTGTCATCTTAACTTTTAGCGACGGATAACATATAACGACGGACCGAACCGTCGTCAGGTTCATCGCTAAAGGGAGTATGCAAGGTATGTAGGATCAAGGGATATGCCCTTGATCCTTTCCGTGTGTGTGTGTGTATATATATATATATATATATATTTATTGGGAATAGACACTGTCGGTGTTAGTGTTATGAGAATAAAAAGTGATGCAATATTTGCCACATTGGATCCTCATGAAGGTTTTACTTAATTATTCTCAAATCAAATCTTACCATGAACAAAACACCAAAAAAATTCATATTGCTAATTTTAACTGCAATGACTCTAGATCTCTCTCTCTCTCTCTCTCTCTCTCTATATATATATATATATATCATCTCAAAAAAAAAAAGAAGAAGAAATCTTAATGGATTAGTTGAATATCACTGATCTAGCTAATAATTAATGTTCTGCATTTAATGAATATATATTAGGTGAATCTAATTGGTTTGGTATAAAAAAGATTAGTGGTTAATCAGTCGTTACCATATTATTTAGTTAGTTAATGTAATTCTTAATTTTTTGCCTTAGAGAATAAATAGAGAAAACAATTTTTTCTAATTTGAAACTTAATCTCCTCTCAAATCGCAATATATATATATATATATATATATATATATATATAAAATATAATTACGTATGTCTTTCTGTTTCATAATTCATTATATATATGATGATGATGAAAGGCGAAGAAAAACACTAGTCCATCGGTTTTTTCAGATGAAATTAATTAGTCCCTAGCTAGCGGCTAGCTATATATATAAACAACAATGCTACTATCATATAAAAAATTTCACATACACACATATACATACGGTAGGACTCAGCCTAATATGTGGAATCCGCAATATGTATGTGTGTATATGTGAACATTATGTGAAATTATTTATGTGATAGTAGCATTATTTATATATAAAATTAAAATAGTTGACCAATGACCATAACTAAATAAATAACCTAACTGTTAGGTTGGTGTTACATCTAAATCCCATGCGTGAATGACTGATGAGCTCGCTCGCTTCTTTTTTCTAAATTCAACTTTCATTAATTGTCTCATCAAGTTTGTATTATCATAATTAATTAGGTGGTTAGTTAGATGGTTATTGGAAAAAAAAAACAAATTGGTTAGATGGTTGTTTTATATACTATGAAACATAAGGGTGAAAGCACGTGGTCGATCACATGTGCCACCGAGATCATATTCTTTTTTCTGGTTTTGTACGTTGTTATATTATCATTTGGTTTGGAATTTAATTTTGATGAACGGTTCCGTATATAGTTTAAATTGGCAAAACTATGCTTTTGGTCACTAAAGTCGGTACGTATTATTGAATATCTGATTGAACTTTTAATTTGTCAAATTAACTAACTGAAATAATTAAAATTGTTAAATTGGGTCATTCTATCAAATCTGGCTAACCGCTGTTAAAAACTTTTCTGATGTGGAAGAAAAAAAAGGGAAAATAAAAAAGAAAATGACATGAAAAATAAAAACAAAAAAATAAAAACAACTTTTTGCAAAACAGATCTAACAATCTTCATCAAAACAAAAGAAAAAATTTAGGATTTTCTTCATTTTCTTCGTTTTCTTAATCTTTCCCAAATTTTAGGGTTTTCTTCATTTTCTTCATCTTCCCCAATTTCGCCTTCATCCCTTCTCTCTCTTTTCTCCTTCCAAATCAAATTCGAAACCCTAAAATTGTTCTCTCCTTCTTCCAAATCAAATTCGAAACATTAGAACATCTCTCATTCTTCAGATTGTGATATTTATGCAAAGTATCTATACAACCCCATCAGAACATCTCCTCCGCCTTTTTCGGCCCACTCTCACTATGAACTGATCCTCATCTCTTTCAATTTTGTATTCAACCCCTCATCAGCAACCAATCACGATCGATTGCTTCTCTCCTTCAAAGTCCTTACAGGTATGTGATAAATACTATTTATCTGTTCTTCTATTTATGTCTCACTCATCCTTTACTTCCAGCTCCCGTCAAGTATCTGACCTTCCATTTATATCCAGTATGGAACAGAGTGAGGTTGACCTCACTTTTCTAATGGGGGAGTCAAGTTCGAATCTGGAGAAACTTTTTATTGTTTAATTTGTGAGATGTTTTCTGCGGAGTAATTGTGGGAGAAAATTGTGACGCCCCCCAGAATAAGTCCATTCAACCCAACCCATTCTGACTCGCCAAATACATGGTACAGAATTCAAATACAAACTTCATATCATACGGTCGTGCAAAATACGACCACACAACTGTGAGTGTCAATACAAATATGTAGAAAATATTAAGATTCAAACTAAGTCCTCATTACAATTATTATCACACTATTTATCAGAAATAGTGAGGACTACTACTACTCTAACTCGGACCATCACTCTGTCCCCCGACTAGTTCCCGCAACATTCTCATTTCCTGAAGAGGACAACAGATGAAAAGGGTGAGCTCAACTAGCTCAGTAAAGAATATTATGACTAAGATAATGGAAAATAAATTATCGTTAGCCTTCAACAAATCAGATAAAATATAATGGACAACCAATCTTAGGTCAATATTCGCAGCGGAAATAACAATTCATTAGAAGAATTAAGCAGAGAATAAAGTCTACTATCTTCTATGATTTAAAAGTCCATCATCAATATTTTATCCCTGTAACATCAATCAATATACATCTCGACTCAAATATTCATCTTTGCACTACAGGCCAAAGATATTCATTTGTATCATCAGTGGTCATATTCATCTCAACACCTGTCATCTTTGCACTACAGGCCAAAGATATTCATCAGGTAATCATTCATCTTTGCTCTACAGGCCAAAGATATTCATCAAGTAATCATTCATCTTTTAAGACTGAGAATGATGAAAAACATTTAAAAAAAACGAATCCAGTGAGATAAAAGACAAAGACTAAGGATTCGTATTTTAGTATATCCAATTCAAAAATACCTCGTAATAATCAATTATGGAGCAAAATTCAAGAATAAAGCTCAAAACTTGGATACAATCAAAGATAGTAACCTTAACAAGCAATTTGGACAAATAGAAGAAAATTTAAATTTTCCGTGAATAGTGCCGTATACGTGAATAGTAACCCCGACGGAAAAAGTAAGAATTTCAACATAAAATCCATGACAATATTTCTGTATAATGATATTAAAAAGAATAACATCATTTACGAAAGAAAATAACATCCCTTACCTCAAAAAGATAGTACCTCTGACTGAAATATCGGATATAATACCGAAGGAAACTTGCACTGAATACTAATACTCAAAGTATTGAAATACTCACAAAAATACGCTCGATATTATAGAGAGAGAAAACTTCTGATTCTGGTGTGATTTTCAATTCTAACCTAAACACCCTATTTATAATAAAAGCTTAGGATGCCAAAGGAGACTAAAATAATAAAATAATATTATTATTTTTTAAATTCTCCAGCCGCCGGCTGCTACCAAAAAAATTAGATTTTTCAACAAAAGTGGGTCCCACCCATTAAATAATATTTATTTTCCGAAACTTCAATAATTCATAACAAATAGCCCCTTTGTCAGAAAAATACAAATTCCATGTCCTTCAATAGGAATTTTAATTCTCTACAACTTTGCAGAAGAAAGTTTTTCCAAATTCCAAACATAAATTATCCGAAATTCATAAACAGATGATTTCTCACACCAAAATATTGATAAAAACTCACCAGCGCCAATTCCTTCTTTAATATCCACAAAATAAATATTTCCTTATCATATAAATCAATAATTAATTATTCACTATTATAGAACTACAATATTAACAACCAGGTCGTTCCCAGGACAGAGGGGGCCTTCCGATAAGGACTTCTCCTTACTGGCGCGCAATTAAATAACCCTCCTAGACAGAACTTCCTTAGACATTGTCAATAATGCTATTTAATAATATTATTCAAATAATATGAATTATTGAGTTGATAACGTGAAATACTGTGCAACGACAATTATTGAATCAATACTACAAAATATCAACTGTAGCCATTATCAATCATAAAAAATAGCAACGTAGCAATTATTGAGTCAATAAAATATCAATGCAGCAATTATTGAGTCAATAATATAAAATATTGAACAGTAATTACTGTAACAATAATTGAATAAGTTCCTTCTCACGTAAGACTCAATAATTCGAAATACTGTGCAATACCGTGTGCTACTGTGCAACACCGCGTATCACTGTATTTTAACCACCGGGTATTTCAACAGTACTAACGGTAACAACCACGCCGTTATTTTGTAAAAAAGTTATTTCTGTCGCTTTCTATATCCGACAGTTATTCCGTTGTGGGGGCCCACAAATAGCTGCGCCGTCGTACGAATATTCCCCGACAACAAGAATATTCCACGACCAAACGAATATTCCCCGACAACAAGAATATTTTATAACCACTTGCTCATTTTAAAAATATTTGCACATTTCATCCATAACTTTTATATTTATCAAAACAACACCTTACTGTTTCGAAATAATATAAAGAAAATTAAATCTTTATTCATAAAAATTGGGGTCTTACAAAAATGGCCGCCGGTAAGGGAGGAATTGAGAAGATACGGAGAATTGTACGGACGATGTATTTCATGGTTGCGATGGAGGCGTCGCTTCTAGCCACCGAAGGAGAGCAATGGTGGCGTCGGCTCCGGAACAACCGGCTCAACGATCGGATCCCGAATCTTCACCGCCACGGGCGGCGCCACTCCTTTTTCCAATCCAGACAAAAAATCGACGTGATTTATTCGGCGGCACCTTCCGGGTTGATAAGATCTAGGGTTCTGTTTTGGGGTTGATTGGGTTGACTTTTTTGTTTTTATTTTTAAGTTTTTTTTATTATTTTTTGCCACGTGTATAAGGCCATGTCATTTCCTTTTTTATTTTCCTTTTTTTTTTGCTTCCACGTCAGAAAAGTTTTTAACAGCCGTTAGCTAGATTTGACAGAATGACCCAATTTAACAATTTTAATTAGTTCAGTTAGTTAATTTGACAAATTAAAAGTTCAATCAAGTATTCATTAATACGTGCCAACTTTAATGACCAAAAACATAATTTTGCCAATTTAAATTTGACAGACTGGAAGTGTGGAACATGCACAAACGTCCATGGAACTTGACAGAATCCTAATTTATTTATTTTTTATCTTTTTTTTATTAGATCACAAGTTTGAGATAATAAAGTACTACTATATACTTAAGGCTTCGTTAAAAGCACCAATGACAAATAGTGCTCCCAATTAAAGTCGTCCATTATATATATATATATGGACATATTAACATGCATGAAATATCTAATTAACATGTGAGTTAATTTGACTAAACAAGTTGAGTTAATTTGACTAAACAAGTTTTTAAACATAAAGGTTCACTATGCGCTTGCTTGTCAAATATTTTAATAAGAAAATTAAATTAAATAGGTGACTAATTATAATATATTCCTTTAAGTGAAAAAGAAAGTCTTAGCTAGGTTAATTTCAAAATTATTAGAACAGAAATGATGTACTACAACATATAAAAGACTTTAAAGTAGAGGCAGAATTAAAATTAGATATAATGTTTTAACACCAATAAAACTCAATTAAAATTTGTAGTGGCACGTACGTAGTAGTAATAAATAATTAAATTGTAGAGCGAGCGAGCCAGCGAGCCAGCTAGGCCATCTTAAAATAGTATATATAGTTGGACGATAATCAGGCCTTAATAATAATGGGTTGGACGGAAGTTCATAAAATGATCGGTGAACCAAGTTTGGGATCCAATGAAGACTTTAAAGTTATAATATAAGTTGATGTATGTATATACTTTTGAACAGAAATAAGGGAACAACACTAAAAATTAAAAATTAAAAATTGTAATTAATGATCATATCGTACGGACCAATTAACGTCCTTAATTTTTCTCCCCCCTCTTGAACAAGTGCAACAAGAAATCATTCCACGTATCAATAGGTCCCGGCAAGCACCAATGTACACAATCATTAGCTAAAGTAACCTTCTGAGTTGGCCAGTGTCCATATTTACTAGGGTGCCCATCTGGTCTCAACAACATGACTTGCGTCATATCAAATAACCTAAACTTCAATCCCTTTCTCCTCCCAATTTTATCCCCAATCCTAAGTTCCTCCACTTGTATGTTGTACATTTCCAAATTATAATCCTCCAAAACACGACCCTCATTTCTCCTAAATGGCCGGGTCCTCGCACAATCTCCCCCTTTGTCCCACGCCCCATTTTCAAAATGCGACGGTGCAATTGTTCTGAGAAATGTTATGCCCTTGTAGTTTTTTAAACTATTGATTGCTCTAAATGCCGTTCGAAACGCGCGTCGATAGCTAAATTGTGACGACCGGTGGGTGACATTTTTCTGAGGGCAGTAGAGGCAGCCGATAAGACGCCGTTTCACGTAGAACATGGTCGGACGGAAGAACCATTGGCCGGCGGAGATGATTACGTAGTCGAAACCCTCGATTTGTGTTGTCCATGACTCGTCAAATTCATCCAGGTACAGATTGAAGGGTCGGGTTACGTCGCTAGGGTCTGTCTTTTGGGTCCTTACCAAATAAGGTGACCAAAAAATGGATATGTTGAAGTTGTAGTCTCGGTATTCCCATCGCTTGAAATTCTCATCTCTCGTGGTTGAAGCATCTATTGGATATGTCACCTTGAAATTGCAAATTAAGAAAGAGAGAGTTTAGTAAGTCCATATATAAGAATGTACCAGCTAGTGTAGTACTATTTATATATATATATATGATCCATTTGCATTAATTAATTGCAAGAAAAAGGTTTAAGCAAAAGGAAAAACAAGGAGCAAAATCAAATGAAATGCAAAAATTAGAGTAGCTAGCTTAGCTAGGGTTTTGAAAGTAAAAGTGAATGCATGCCCTCATGCATGATACAATTAGGTGACAAGGAGAGAAAGAGTAGTGGTTACGTACGTACGTACGTACCCTAGATAAGAGGCATATTAATGACTGCATATGGTTCCTAGCCACCGAGTCTCCAACAAATGCCAAAGACTTCCCTCTCATATAATTCAAGAACTCCAAGGGATGAAACACTGGTAAATCACATCCATCGGGCTTCCACCTCCACTTCATAAACCCCGTATCCGGCCTTCCAAATTTCATGCAGTTTTGATGCTCCTGAATCGCCCAACAAGTCCTGTTTGTGTAATACGGCCCTTCCGGATTTTCCACCCATTCCCCCGTAAACAAATCACACTCTTCTTCTTCTTCTTCTACAATATGATTCATATTATTATTCTTCTTAGGCAACTCCGGTAGTAATATGCTCTCTCCTTCGCCGTGGCCCGAGTTTTGCCTCTTGCCATTTTTTCTTATTGTTTTTTTGCCCCGTCTTTTCTCTCCCTGCTTGTCTTTTTTTATTAAATCACCAAACGGATGTTTTTCCTCATCATCGTCATTGTTATGGTGATCGATTACGTCGTCAATACTCGATTCCAAAAAATTATTAATATTTTTTGATAGGGTACTGGTTTGTGGTACTATTTCATCATCCTCAGATGAAGATGGTTGGTTGGTTGAATAGTAGTACCGTATGGAAGGGTGGTGGTATAGAGGGATGATCGCCAAAACAATCGTAAGGGCAATTAATGGAGCAATCTTTGGGGTTCTCCTTCTTGCTTTCCCTGATGGAACATCAGCTTGGAGCTTCATTGAATTAAAAAAAAATGATTAATTATAAAAATAATTAAGAGAAAAAAGAACTAGAGCGATCGAGCTAGCTAGCTAGGAGGGATCAGAAATAATAAGAAACGAGACGCATGTTGCGGTTTATTCAGTAACAAACTGATGGTTCCCTGTCAATTCCAATTTAATTATATATACTAAAACGAGTACATTAAGTTTCCTTAAATATATTCTAAACTATATATATATATAGGAATTCATTCGTATATATGTAGATATTTCATTTCTTCAGTTTTATTTTTTGTAAAAACTAATAATGAATATATATTTGACATAGCTACATGAATGGATATTATATACATTTTTGGCCTTTTTTCTCCTAATTTACAAAATCTTAAAACTAAAATTAAGACGATAATTTTAAAATTATGATAGTAATAATTAGTTAATTAAAAATATTACTTATTTTCATTTTTCTTAAATAGATTCATCTTAATTTAAATTTAAAAATGTTATAAATTTACTTCAAAATTTCAAAATATACCCACGCGCAACACCATAAAGAAAAGATTCACTTGCCTCTCCGGACCAATTTCGGTTGTGTCACTTAGTTAATGATGAGTCATATATATCTCTTGACATGGCATTATTGTCCAACAATACGGATAAGCATACTGCCTGTTCAAATAATTCAGTAAGTTCGGTATTTTTTCCGGTAAATGCCATACTGAGCCTACCGGATTCAGTAAATCTCATAACCGATTTGGTACTGGTAATTTTTTTCGGATAGGAGACCCTTTTCTTATGCTCTGATTATACATATATGGTGAACCAACAAAGTCTATTACACATTTACACCTTTGACTTTCCCACTATCTTGGATCTCCACTCTTTCTCTCTCTTAGCAATGCAATCTGTGAAGTATTAGGCAAAGAATGAACTATCAAAGTAAAACCCATCTACCATCAATGAATTGGAACAAAGAATTAGATAAAATAAGGCATGGAGTCCATCAATCGACAATGAATTGCATGTATTGGGTTTATGCTAAAAGATTTGGTGATGATTGTTGGGTTTGCAGAGGTGGTGGAATGATAAGAGACATGAGAGGGGATATGGATGATGATTGATGAATACTACTATAAATTTTAAATTTAATTTTTGTGGTCTTCCATGATTCCTTCTCAACTTTTACTTCAGCTTTAGAAAGTTTATATATATATATATATCACGTATGTATTTATCGGTACGTGTATCGAATTAGTACGGGATACCGCGCGATATATATTTTTGCTACTTTCCCAATCAAATCTTTTTTAGTTACTTCCAGTGCTTGATTAATTCTAGATAGTAAAATTAAATCATACTACTGTATTTTTGTTTGCTAGTCGGGACCTGATCGAGGTGCTCTCGATCGCACGAGAATTGATGCATGGCTGTGGGACATTAATTTACATGGAGGATGGAGGGGCACATGCAACTAATACATACTTTCCACACAGCTCTTGTTGAGCTAAAAATGACAAAACCTTTCTATTGATTGGACACATGATTTTATACTCTCCTGAATCCTGATTCCACATAAACAGTCTGAAACAATAAATTGTGTGAACACAGACCAAACTGCCCTACACGCCCGCCAGGCGCCAGCCATATTTTATTTATATATGTGGACTGGCGCAATTTCCTCACCCAAGTTGCACCCTGGCTATTTTCCTTGTATTTCCAGATTTGTAGGCCTAAACAATTACGAATAAAGAGAATCGGTATATATATATATTTCTTGCAAATTAAGGACACGAGTCAAAAAATGTTCTTGGAGTATATAAATTAATTAACGCTAGAGTTGATTAAAACTGAAAAGGATAACCCCTGAAAGAGTGCGGGAGATTATATAGTGAAGGGGTCAAGCTGGTCCGACTTCAAATTGACTAACAATATCTCTCCATCGTTTCATCTTCCGTCAAGTCAAGGTGTAAATTATTTACAATTTTTAACATTTAAATGTGTATATAAATAGAAATTATCAAAAACGAATACAAGGAGTAGTTGATAATTAAAGAAGATGATAATATACAGTAGTTAAGAAGATGAATATTATTTTAATAAACGTGCGTGTATTTTTAAGTTAAGATAAATAAAATTAATAATATATTTGAATTCTGTCAACCGTAATTATTAATTGCTATTGCGTGGTCTGCCTTCTAAGCCCTTTAAATAAAACGTACGCCTACACTTCATTTTGTGGCATCCAATCCAACCGTTATTATCTCTTTCTTTCTTTCTTACTTGTCTCTCTCTCTCTCTCTTATATCTATGATCTATCCATATATCTATATATATATTCTTCTTGTTGAATTGATCAGCTCATTTCTCCTCAATTGACTTTATGATTGGTGCAGTTCATATTTTAAACCTCGATCAAAACTACCCGTTAATAATTGATGTAAAGGTTTGTCTAATTTCTTTACTCTTTTCTTTTTTCTTCAGCAGTTTAATTATTATTATTAAACATATATATATATATATGCCTACAGCCTACTTAATTATATATATATATATATATATATATATATGTATTTTGAGTGCAGGTAGCTAGACAGCTGGAACGTAATAAAGGTAGGTACGTACGTACGTAGTTGTAATTAAGATTGATGGAGATGATGGGTTTGGAGAGATTGATGGTGAGCTTGAAATCAAAGCTGAGGTGCTGCCTGAAACCCAAGAAACCATTAGACGTTTACGACAAGATTGAAAAGAGTGAGAGCATGCGACTTGAAATTAGGAGCAGGAAAGCTCGGAAGCTCATCCAACAGACTCTCAAACTTGCTGATTAATTCTTTCTCGACCGGCCCCAACACCTAGGCTAGGCTAGCTGCCACAACTTATGCCTGGCCTTAATTCTACCTACCTACTCAATTTTAATTAATTATTGATCATTAATTAATATTTCCGATCATTGCAGCTAGCTAGTTATTCCCTCCGTTTCTAAAAAATTGTCGTTTAAAGTTTTGACACATGGATTAAGAAAGTCATTTAATACTTGTAAAATTTGTTTGAAATTCCATCACTACCCCTTTATGAAAAATTGAAAACTATTAATACAAGAGAGAATTTATTGGGACAATGAGAGAAGATAGGAGTAATATAGGAAAGTAAATAATTTATTCTTTTAGAAAGTTATAAACGACAAATATTTTGGAATAATTTTTTTTTTTTAAAACGACAATTTTTTAATAACGGAGAGAGTAGTTAGTAGTAGTATTGTATTGTATGCTCTGAATTTCCTATATAATTAATAATATTCATGTGGATTTGGATGTGGATGTGGTAAAATCTGTCTCCATAGATATATATATATATATATATATATATATATATATATATATATATATATATATATATGTGGCTTGTCACGAGTTGATAAAAATTAAGCCTTTTATCTTCATTCTTCCACTGACTCCAAATTATCTAATTCATCTTTAACTTCATTATTCCACCGAGTCCAAATCATTCATCTCGTGAATGAATTTCATTTAAAAATAAAATTAAAAATTACAAGCAAACCTGCAGATCTTGTGAATTAGTCCTCTCAAGGTCACCCACCCGTAATCAAAAACAAATTTCTACCTTTTTTTTCCTCAACCATGCAAGAATGGGTAACTTATGGGGGGCCGGATCTAGTGTATGCAACCATGCAAGAATTGGGTAAGCTAGAGTATGCAATATTCTGCGTAATGGAGACTGCGTTAATTAAAAAAAAAATATTAAGTCAATTAGTTAGATCATAGGTAAGAGAGAGAGACAAAATGAGGAGGAGTCAGAAAAAGTAAAGAGTCCTGGCTGGCAACAAAGCGCCATTAATTAATTAATTAATTTATGCAACTTTTAGCCTGCTACGGTGCCTTTATATATGTCAGCGGTCGGCCCGGTCCGCCTTTAAGACCTTTAACGACTAATTTTTATTAGGATAAAGTGTAAGATTGAGGCGGAGCAGCGGAGCCGCCGGAAAAGTCGGTACTAGTAGCGAAGACGTTTTATTGGACATTCATATTATCAAACAAAATTAGTAAATATATATTTATTTATATTTTTTATCATTATTTTAGTGATATTTAAAATTTTATTGGGTAATATTTTTGCTCTAGTAATATCAATCGTTTTTTTAACATTTTATAAAAAATAGTATTCAATAATATTCATCAAATAAGCATAAACATAAATATTTGTAATCCTTCCATTCCGAATTATAAAATCAATATTAACTTTTTTAAAAGTTAATTTAAGATGTTTTTAAATTAAAATTTAATATGATTCATTTAAGTTTTAAAAAAAATAAATTTTATAGCTAGTAGTATTTTTTAGGTAATTTATGATATTTATAATTGTATTTATATAAACTACATGAATTGATATCAATTTTAAATTTAAAAATACTTGAAATTAATTTTTAAAAATCTGTATTGATCCTATAAATTAGACGGAAGGAGTATTACATTTGTCCTAGTCAAAACATAGCCCTATTACATTAATAATATTCCCGAAATTTTGCAAGAAAACTATAATTTAAAGACAAATATAAAACTCAATTATGAATTCTTTTTGTGAGGAAATAGTATCTTAAAAGTAAGCAAAGTTCTTTTTGCTGGTAGCTAAAAAGGCCATCTTCAACAGTTTGATATAAGCTCTAATATACTCCCTCCGTCCTATAATAAGTGATATTTTAGAGTTGGGCATTATCATTTTCTAGTAGTATCATTTATCTATAATATCCTTTGTGTTAATAAGAAGAGAGAGAGTTAAAAACATCTGGGTATTGAAGAGTAATGAGGGGTAATTTTGGAAATATTATAATTAATGCTCCTAGATTTTTTAAAACATCAAATAATTTGGGACAAATGAAATCACCTAAAACATCACTTATTATGGGACGGAGGTAGTACTGTATAAAATAACTAATACTATCAAATATAATTAAAACAATTAGCTGGTTTTAAATGTTACTTCTAAGTTCTAATCAAAAGGGGTGGTGGCGCAGTTGGCTAGCGCGTAGGTCTCATAGCTGCTGAGTTATCCTGAGGTCGAGAGTTCGAGCCTCTCTCACCCCAATATTTTTTTTTCTATTCCAACTTGAATTGTTCTACATTTTTTATATATATATTTTTTTCAATTTTCTCAAGTGATTGACAAAAATCATAGGAATTGTATCATTTTTTTAAAATTAAACTATATATTTTATTTTATTTTTATTTTATTTTTTATTTTTTTTTGGGGGGGGGGGGGGGGGGTGGATGTTGAGCCAATAATATTAAAGCTATATCAGCCTATCCCATTTATTATGCCCGTATAAAAAATGAGAGGCCCTCTATTTACTCATAATCTAATTCATGCAAAATGTATTACCACACTAGTAGAGTTTTGATGCTTAAGATTTTATTTCATCTGCAGCTTCTGTTCCAGAAAATCATATGTAACACCCCCTTCCCGAAATAGAAAGGGAGGTTACTCAGAACACAACAGAACTAAAGAAAATAATACTAAAGCTCTAAACCACAAAAAAATAGTATTTAAAATTAATAAGTATCAACAAAGTCAAACCAGAATACATGCCAAACTGGCTCAAACCATAATTTGAAATAATTATTACAACTCCAAAGAAATTAATATGTCCAGCCTAAACAGAATATTCCTAGACCATTGGATCGAATGAAGCTCTCATCACACTTGCCCTTGATCCCCCTGATTACCTGCCGGAAGAAAAACACAGCATGAGCCAAACGCCCAGTACGGATATAGAATACAAGAATAATGAAACGAAATAACTAACTCAACAAATGAACTAAACTGAAACGAACAAAACTAACACAATGAAATAATAGGCTGAATCAAATGGCTGAGTGTTATTTCATACCGAACTCAAAATAAAACAAAGATATATCTTGCCACACAGGCAAGGTCAAATAATGTCACACAGGCAAGTCACACACATTGGACCGCGAATCCAACGTATGCAAAATCGGAAAGCGTGTTTGGCACAAACATCGCCACTCCGCAGAACAGAACAGAAAACTAGGGTCGACCCATACGCCTCCCAAACAAAACACCAAATGGTCAACTCCCACCGGAGCACAAAACGGAGACGCCGTGGACTGATCACACCGCCACGGAAGGTGTCATGCCTCTCGTGCCAAGACGACATACCTGTGGTACCCCCACAGGTGGTTATAGCTCAGGTATACCCTACGGTATAATCTAATAATAATATCATGTCACAACACATGCGACACAATATTAACACAAGGGGTTCTAGTATGTACATGTAACAACGAAACAAATCGACAACAAATTCTCCAAAATATATCAACATGTACAGTACTACAAATATCGAAATAAGCTCTAGACATGATACACTAGTCTAAAGAGTACAAATATGAGTCCCGAATATCAACGTCAAAACAAAACCATCACATGAATTTGAGAACGAACGATCATGTGAAACAGTAAACGAAATCTAAATGAAAAGTAAAACGAATATAATAAAATTAAAAGGATCATCGCTGAAGGAGTACGGAATCCGTACCTGAATTAAGCAATGTAATACTCAAATTATACTCCAATTGTAACTCCTTAAATCATCTCCGTTCAAACTAATTAGGCAAAATTAATAATAATAAAAAAATTAATTAATAATTGAATGAATTATACGTTAACTGTTAATTATTTTCTTTTTTCTTTTTTTTGAACCATTCTGCATATCATGTACTTAACAAAATGGTATACAACGAAAAAAAATTACTGCCTACATATAATGCCCACGTGATGCATTTATTATCAATAAATGATTAATCCATGACCAAACCTTATATATATGTTAACTGCAAGCATTCATATATACTGCATGCCCACACACCCACACATTATATATATATATATATATATATATATATATATATATATATATATAATATACACATGCTTTATTAATTTTTAAGACTTACTGAAATAAACAGCACACCAAAGAAAAATTGCTAGGCTTCGCCTTCTCCCAATTTGCAACGCCGAAACTCCTTTTTCTTGTGCCGCCTCTGTTTCCCTTTTCTTCTTCTCTCGTTTGTATAGATATAATAAAGTAATTAGGTTTTGTTTATTATTTATATCTCTTATTGTTTATCCAAATTTTAATAGGATTTTAATATTACACAATTATAAATTAAACCCAATAAGTTTTAAAGCCCAATTAATGTAGTCCACATACTTAAATACATTATTGACCCAAACACAAGAAAGGCCCAATTAAAATATTTAAAATAAAATTTTAAAATGTCATTTTTTTTTTCTTCCGAGTATTACATCATACCCTTGAGCCAATAGGGCAAATTAAGGCGCTTATTTTTTGTAATTACCAAACAAGGCAGATCAAAGTTTGGAGGTTGAGATTGGCTCAATTTGGAAAGAACAAGAACTTGTAACACCCAAGTTTTCCAAGCAGGCAGCTTTACATAAACAAATTGTATCAACCAACTTTTCACCAATGGATGATGTAGACATATAAACCCTCCCGAACAAGATAAAATTCAAACTCGTTGACATTTCAGTCAATGAGTACATCAGTCGTGTGGAGAATATGAGCAAATGGCGAAGCTGAGAAAACTGCACCTTGAACATCTGCCTAGGTAGAAGCGATCTAATGGATGTTATGGTAAAGCCTTTGAAGATCCTTACAATGAATGCATGTCCATGGAAGCACATAAGGATCCAGGCAATAGGAATGAACACATCTAATCTGGCAGAAATGACATCTGATGAGAAGATCCTCAGGTTCCCGACAACAGCATTGACTACAAACCGATGCTAGTGACGACTATATAACACCAAAAAATTTAACAAAAGGTAGTGTTAGCACGAGTAATATGAAAAAGGGAGAAAGGAAAATAAAATTAAAGGCAAACATGGCAAACTAAAACTAGCTCATTCATGTGAATTACGAATATAGGAAAGACACCTACAGGGAAAGGATTACTAAAGCATGTTGATTTAAATATGTAGAGCTCTGATAATGAACTCATGTACCCAAACTCGAGTTGTTAAAGGAATTGTGCGACGTGCGGAAGCAACAATGGCAGACAAGTAGTACTTTCAAACGATCACTGGTCCTTAATCACCACAAATTCTATCAGCATGCTATAGCAGATGATTGAACTAAATGATGTGTACACTAAGATATAGACGCTTAGATAAATACCACAACATTATCTATTCTACACTACTAAAGCCAAATGGTTTGATTTGTTTGGTTATGCATAATTCTCCTTCAATGTGATGAAACTTGACAAGACAAAAATAATCTAATATAAAAAGGATTATTTTCAAATTTACAAAACAATAACTACATTTTAAAACATTTTTTGTCTAAAAAAATATAGAAAGAAAGGATTTGAAAGGATAAAAATAATAAAAACATTTGCACCATCTCGTGTCTGTCACAGATCCAGGCTAGTGCATAAAGCAAATACAGCTTATAACACACAGAAGAACAGACAAAAGAAAAAAAATGTTCCTCAAGAATGAACAGGGATCTTTAAAATAAAATGTCAACTAAAACTATACAGCAGTAACTAGCAAGCATGTAGCTTACCGGAGCCCTGAAAGTGGGTGGTTCACGATTGGGAAGAATGTATATATCTACTGAAGGGTCATGTGGAATGGTTTGCGAGTATATTTTCTGATCAGAAGAAACTGCATCATCGACCTTTGTGATGCTCACAAAGCTGGCCTTGCATAAAGGGCAGGTTGAAATTTTTCTGCTTGCAGACTGGAAGGAGCAATACCATACAGTTATATATTAGAAAACAATGGCATTTTAAACCTGTATCAAAGAGAACTAGCGAACATAGAAGTCAAATTTTCTATATTTCCATTAACTTAATAGGATCACGTGTTCAATACTTCGATTGTTATGCATCTCTTATTCTTGGGAAGATCTACATAGCAACAAATTTAAAAGAACATCAATGGAATATTGATAGTATAGAAATATAAGGATTTTGCTCGAGGGAACGTGTGCTTGTCCAGACAGAAAATGTTGTATGAAACCACCACAAATGATTAAAACAAAGGTAGCAAGGGCAATAAATAAACATAATATCAATAACAAAACTAATTTTAAGATTTTAACATGAGCAATAGAAACACTTTTTCAGAGAATACCATGTTAATTTTCCTGGATAATATAAAGTCCAATGACCAGAAAATAAAGCAGAGAATGTATACCATATGATCAGCCCAGCTCTGAATGCACGGAAAACAAAATCGATGTCCACATGGCAGAACCCCCCTAGTTGAACTGAAATCTGTCCAACAGATAACACATGACAATTCTGTTGATTTAGATAATCTGGTAACAGGCTCGATTTCATTGGAATCCTTGTGAATAGAAGTCTGATCTACTAAAGCATTGGCTGGAGAAGTTGCGGCACCCTCAGCAGATAATGAATTTTCAAAAGAAAAACCAGTCAAATCTTTAATCTCTTCAACATCTTCTGAATCATAAATTCTATTCCCACCGTGGTTGTAGAACTCATCATTAGATGCTCCCCTGATTCTCAGCATACTTCTGTTACTCCAATTAGATGAATTACTAGATGGAGCTGTAATGTCATCCTGCCAGTTGCGAACCTGTGTTGGGTGGCAGTCTTCCTCAGACTCCAATAAGGCTTCCAATACGTCACCCATTATATTCTTCCGCACCAGCTTACGACCTCTGCGGGATGGTTCAACTGAAGTAGTGCTTCTCTTCTGTCTCACCCAACGTGTAGAGGAAGAAGAACCCAATTCTTCGGGCTAATGGAAGGGGACACAAATTTTCAAGATTCATTAGAAACATTGTGTACTGTGTAGATTTTAATTATTTTAAAGAAAAACCTATGCACTCTAGGACAGTGAAGGTACTGGATATATCATGCACGAGGATAAGAGACCCAGACAGTAATGCATTTATATACTCAGCTATAGATGCTAGCAGTTTCCTTACTCGTTTATTCTTTTAGTATGCATTCTTGTTACATTTTACTTTTAGAAAGAATTCTAGATGCACATAACAGCACCACTTAAAATCTCAAAACCACAACCATTTCTGTAGCTCTGTTTCTCATATCACACATTTCTGGAGGTCGGCAGAGGATATAAATTATTAATCTAGGAAATATCATTCATAAAGCATGATAATCATTGTCGGGCTCATTCTCTAACAAATTAAGGTTTTAGAGTAAATCAAATGACATGGCATCAGAGCTCTAGTTTTGCAAAGTCTTGAGTTCATCTCTTCCCACTTCGACTTGCTTCTCCCTTGTGTTATCAGTGCAAAAACACTCTTTTGGTTTGTGTATAATGATACACCTTGCTTCAAATAGGGTTTGAACATGAGCAGATTGTTAAACCATAATACACATTGTTGGGCCCATACTCTAACAGCTTTAGTTTTATAGAGCAGTTAATAACTTGGCAGTCATTCACTAATTTGACCCAATTCTCTTTCCTTCAAAAAAATTGAGCAGAGACAAGATAAACCAGAATCTTTCAGAAAAAACTACATAAACATTTCACACATGTCCAGCAATCTTCTCCAGTCAACAATACAGCTAATCTTATATTTCATGTTGTTTTACTTTCATTGGTGATTCCTACAACTCGTGTACTTCGCTAATACTCACATCTTGATCCACGTGACAATCAGGCAACTGCTTTGATAGAAAGTAGTTTGCAAAGTAATAAATAACTGAATGAGAAGAAAATACAATAGAATTTATACCTCCATATTAGTATAGCAAGATAAAGGAGGCTTATCGAAACGATATCTAGCACTAGACAAGGGGTCCTGCCTTAATCTTTCCTTCACTACGTTTCTCCTTGATCTGTAACTTTTCTTGTTTCTTTCCAGCACAGGAAACAAATTCTGCAATAGAATCAGCAAGAGAAATTTAATATTGGATACAAAGTAGGGCTCAATAAGACAATCAATTTAACAACATAAAATGTATCAGTTGCAGGGATTTGACCAAATCTTAAATTAGGAATTTTGAGGTTAACATTCAGAGGAATTTATTAAAAATTACTGCAGGGAAGTCCACTAGTGGCAATACCTAAACATCCCACTACCTATTAGCGAGAAGTCATTGGGATCATGACACCAGAAGACCAACTCTGTCTAGAACCATATGCTTCAGTATACTACATTAACTACCTCACCGTGTGTCAATTTTCTACCTCAGCTTTATCGTTGTTAATAATGACCGAACATCAACTTCTTCACAAAATACAGTTCTTATGATCGTCTTATACACATCTCATTCAGTTTCACTAAAAATGTAATTAGATGAGCAACATTTTCTCACATCTCTTTATATGTAAATATAGTCAAGCATAGATAAAATAATTTAACTTCCCCTATATTTGTATCTCTACTTTTACCCTAGTAACAATTAATATATTCTGTTTCACGCACACCCCACAATGTCTTTGCATTAGCAAGCACTAATTTTTTTACTTCTGCTGTCTAATAAGTTCAGACTTCAGACATTACACTTATAAGGCATTCCAAGAAAATAATAATAATAAGAGACCCAGTATATTGTTCAGGAAGTATATTCTTTCCATTATCACATATGGTCAAGAGATTTGTAAGTGACATGCAACATCTCTCCACAGCACACAAGACTATGAAACTTGTTACTTCACAGTGCTATTTAACCAAGTGATCTAATGAATGGGATAAATTATACAAAATTGGCATTTCAAGTCACTTGTATACGATGCTACTTATTTCATGGATTTTCTTATATGAATTTACTATTTAGGATACATAGTTTATTCTTAGGGAAAACAAGTGCAGTTTCCATCTAAATTCATAAGCATCAACAAAAAAGGATGGGATTCTGACATTCTGTATTCAATTTTAATTTTGCGCCCATACATCTTAACAATGCACTAATTTCGAATATTGAAAAAAACATCTGCATTCACATGTCCAATCGAGGGAAAGAAGGCACCAGTGGAGGTATAATGGTACAGAATAAGCAAAGGTTCACACTCCCCAGGGCAACGGAGCCATCATGTGTGGAACGTAGCAGCTTCTTATATGGGGAGCAGGCAGGTTATTTGCCAAGAAAGCCTTCCCCATTATGGTACAGATGCAGCACTTCAGTAGATAAAGATAGTTTTGTTATATATGCAAAAATGTCATACATGTGCATGTTATATTTTGTTGTTTATAACGGAATAATGTCTCACCTAATTGCTGTGTGATATAGAAACCCATGAGATAAGTTACTTCTGCAAATACAGATATGAATACATGCATTGGAGTCAATTAATTGCCATGTGATATGGAAACCCATGCAATGAGATAAGTTACTTCTGCAAGGAGTACATGTAGGCTGTAGCACTTGGGCAATACCAAAATTTGATTCCACATAAATGGCAAAGCTTTCTTAATTCATTGAGAAAAGAAAAGAGAAAAAAAATACAACCATTGGCTCTTCATGCAGCTACTAGAGCACAGTTGAACTTAAAATTTGGAGCATGAATCTTAATCAAAGAAGGTAATACACAATCAGATACCCATTAGAGACTTGGACTCTTACCTCCTTGAGCAAACTAGAATCAGTCCAAACAGCATGGTCAATCTCTTCAATTTCAACATCAATCACATGTGTTTTAGAGTTATTGTCTGCAATGGATTTATCAGGATGCAAATGACTCGCTTTATTAGCAACAACTGGCATATCCATCAGTAGAGGCCCTATTTCTTTCCCGCTGCAAAGAATGAAAACTCAATACTAGTGAATCCCTAATTGGGAATAAAGTTGTTAATTGCTAGTGCCTAGTGAATGTACCATTCCATTGCAACCAATAACTTCTCTAAAGGATGAAGATCTTGACAGACGCAAATATCTCTTGTTAACAGTTATTTGTCGACCAAGAAGTTGCATAATTTGAAATATGTGATGTCTAATTCCTATAGCTTCACTAGCTAACACATAATTTATGCATAAAAATAAGAATAATCAATGTGAAAAGAAAAACACACTCAATTCAGCCAACCACCATGATTGAGAAACCCAAATAGTAAACAAAATATATAATATATTCCCCTTTGCTTTAGCCACTTGCTCAACAACAAAATGAAGGATGATTTATGTCACACATCTACATTCTAAATAGAATTTGTGATATTGTTTCAATCATACATTATTCAGCATTTCAGTCCCAGTATAACATGCAAACTATGTAACATGTACATTCAATAATTCATAAAAATAAAAACCAGAAAGCCAGAAATTCTCGTACCAACACAAGGTATAGGAATGCTCCGGAACACGTCTCCCTTGCTTTAAGCAATCCTCAACCCACATATGATTCACTATCATCATCTTGAATTTTCTCGCAATCTCATACTTCCGCCCTTCAAACTTCCAACAAATCTAATCAAGCAATTAAAAAGAGCCAAAATTTCAGCTTAACAATCACATTGTAACTAAAACACTGCTAAAATCAAAATACTACAGCTGTAGAAAAATAAAAGGCGCTACCAAATGCGTTGTTGATTGATTCAATGCTCCAACATAGCTTCCACCGGCCTGTGATATCAGTTTGATGAGTTTGAACCGCTCTGAGCCATGGTATCCGCTAACTGTAGCCACAACTGACTCCATGCCTTGGATGGGGGAAGCTGTAAGATTAGAAGTTTTGTTATTGGATGAGCACGGAATCAAGCAAATTAAACATCGAATTAGATTGAAAAAGTTCGGTTATACAGAAAAATAACAGGTCTGGTAAAGATTCGGGAAACTTCAATGAAACCCTAGATTGAAGAATGGTGCAGCACTATCTCTATTCATTGCTCAATCCGTCGAGTAATACATTATACATATGTATATGTACACAGATATATATATGGAAAGAGAAATGACCTCCGGATTGCCGTCCACTGGATTTTTCTTCCACGGTCGCGATGTGCCTTGCGTGTAGAGCTTTGCCGGGAATTGAAAATTTAAATGTGACCTGTGGGCCGTGGGTAGTGTTGTACTGTTGTCTGTTGTAGATTAGTTGAGAGGTGCTCAGTAATCACTAATCAGTATTAAAAGAATTGGCAAATTATATAGGTATGGAAGAATGGACGTATGGTTTTAATTTTTTAGCAATCTTAAAAAAATGATTCTATTACATTTCAATTTTAGCACGCCTTATGAATAACAAAATAAATAAACTTTTGTACACATTGTAATATCAATTATAGAATTAATTTTGATGCAAATATATATATATATATATATAAGTTTTAATTTTTTAGCAATCTTAAAAAAATGATTCTATTACATTTCAATTTTAGCACGCCTTATGAATAACAAAATAAATAAACTTTTGTACACATTGTAATATCAATTATAGAATTAATTTTGATGCAAATATATATATATATATATATATATTAGCTTATTACAGATATATATATGTATTAGCTTATTATTATTATAATAATAATAATAATAATAATAATAATAATAATAATAATAATAATAATAATGTATAAGGCAATGGGCATAACAGTAATAAGCTAATACATATATATGAGGGGAGGGCATAACAGTAAATTCGCTAATCAGTTTTTGGCCTTTAGTGTTGCCACAAGAGGCTGTTGTGGCAGGGGAGGGCATAACAGTAAATTCGCTAATCAGTTTTTGGCCTTTAGTGTTGCCACAAGAGGCTGTTGCGGCAGGGATGAATTTTTTTTGATCTCAGCCGTTGCTCCTTCAGATCAACGGTACAAAAGTTGGTTGCTGAACAGTGTCCGTGGCAACCGGTTGCCACGGATTAGAACCCATATATATATATATATATATATATATATATATATATATATATATACAATAATCTAATCGTTCCTTATTTGATCGAATATTATTTCAATTCGCATGATAATTATTAGAAAACTAAAATAATAGTCTTGCAAATATCTGACGACTACTGCAAATATCGGTTTAATATAAACTATTTCACTCTATTTGTGGTAGTCGGCAGATCTAAGGGGGTTTATTGGGTCAATTTTCTCTTTTATTTTGTAATTTTGTTTGGTGTTTAGAAGGATTAAAATTAAATATGATTTTAAAAATTTTATGGATTAAAATTAGCTATGATTGTAATATTTTGTAATAAAATCACTAATTTGTAATATTTTTAGTATTTCGATAACGATAATGTAATAAAAAAAAATCAGTAACTAAAATAAAAATCAATCCCTAATACAATAATTAAAACATCAATTAACCTGATTCACGTCACTTGTCATGTCATTAACACCTGTCAACCGTTAGTCTATTCAGCATTTCCCGTCACTGAATCATAAGTAATAATCATTTTGTAAATTTTTTTGAGTATAATAATGCGTTTATAACAAAAAAAAATCGATAACCACAATTAAAATCAACCCCTAATACAATGATTAAAGAGTCAATTAACCCAAAATTTGTCCATTAGGCATGTAACACGTTCAATATTAATGGAAAATTTGTCTACTTTTGTAATTGTTAAAAGAAAAATAACAAGATTTCATAACATTTCTCAATATTTAAGATTGCACGGTACTCCCACTACGTGAGAGAAAAATAGAGGGCATATAAGTGTAATAAAAGCTTTAATTTCAACAACAAACAAAATTTAACAAGTACATATAATTTTTTCCTAGAACCTCAAGAAGGGAATTTCAACACACTTTCAAAAACTGGGTCATCCTGATCATATTATGGTACTATTCGTATAACTCTGCACCTGATCATGTTCTCGTACTCTTTGTATAACCCCGCTCCTGCCCCTGATCATATCCTGCTACTCTTTGAGCCTCGTATCCGGGTCCTCTCTGTCCGTCATAACCAGGCCCTCTCTGAATGTCATAACTAGGCCCTCTCTGAGCATCATAACTAGATCCTCTTTGCACATCATAACCTGGTCCACTCTGCATGTCATATCCGCCTCCTCTTTGTGCATCATATGTAGGCCCAACAGGCCCTCTTTGTGCATCATAACTACTTAGACCACCTACCCTTTGTGCATCGTATCCGGGTATGCCATGGCCTCTATGAGCATTATAACCATGCCCACTGGGTACTCTCTGTGGATCGTACCCGGGGCCACCAAATCCTCTGTGTGCATCACAAACAGGTCCACCTATTCCTCTCTGGGTGTCATAACTGGTACCTCCTGGTCCTCTTTGTGCTTCGTGGTTAGACCCTCTTTGGACATCATAACCAGGCCTTTCAAGAGCAGTTCCAGATTTATCACCAGCATGCGCAGTTCCAGATTTATCACCAGCACGAGGAGTCCCCCCACCAGAAGCTGCAGGTGCAGCAGGTGCAGATGAAGTAGGTGCTGCTCTACCACTTCCAACTACTCCACCACTCACTCCGGGAAGAGGGCCATGTCCCTGCAATACATTATGCAGCCGGAAAATCAGGCTACTAATTAATCACCTGTATAACAATTTAGAGGCTAGAGTGCAAGAACAAGAAAGACAACAATTTGAAAACTTAACTGACAACTTTCTTGTGGCTAACAACAGCCTTCTTGTCACATATCCTCTATAACGTTCTGACATGTCCACATCCAGTGGATATTGAATTCAATTTATTTGGATGATGTGACCAAACTATAGCAGAATAGTGCAAAAGGAAAAGAAAAAAAAAAGCATTTGCACATGCATTTCAGACATCAAAAAAACCAAGCAGCTATGTAACATCAGAAGTTTAAGAGGAAAACTCATGACATCTAAATTTTTTAGTTTGACTCGCATTTTTATAATTCTTGAATAAAGAAAAACCTTTTGAAGTTCATCTTGTGGTAGTTTAACTTTCAGGTAATAGTTTCTCACTGTATCACAACCAGCTTGAAGCATATTCAATATAAAGATCATGTTGACCAAATCAACAAATCACAATCTCTTTCTTGCATGAAATGTCCGTTGATGTTTCGTTCTCAAGAAAATAACATGAACATTCATCGCCAAATATAGCAAATAGAAATAAAAGCATCTTTTTCATTTCCTTTAAATTCCAATACACCAAAAACTTAGATAAATTCAATGGTGAAAAAAAATAACTAACCCGGAGTAGACCATAGCCCTCATCATAAGCGTTCTGTGCAACAGGGTAATGCCCAATAGCATCATTCTCATAGTATCCAGTATGGCCACTGTAAGGTAAACCTGTACACGTGCTATGTCAGCAGTTTACAACACTGAATAGAAGGGCATTGTCTAAGATAGAAGACTAGAAGAGAAAATAAATATACAGCAAATACAAAATACCAGTCTTCCTGTCAACGTTAGGCAGAATTAGTCAACTCTGCACGGAGCTTTTCCACCTCTCTGGCCATGAACATATAGTTTTTTTCCATCACCTGAAGAGATTCAAGATGGTCGTTGTATAATTGCTTCTCATAGTCATATGTAGCCCTGTAATGGCCAATGAATGAAAATCAAGACATAATTCATCTGCAACTGCAACTTCAACTTCAACAGTATATAACACCTTTACAAAGATTACTGGCAGTGAAACATCTAGTCTAATTCTCTAAATTAATTTCCAAAGAGCTCCCTAAGAAACACCAATCTCGCGAGAGTGAAAAATTTAGCACAGGCAATAGAAAGCTGAAACTAATTACAAATCCAATTCAATGGCCAGATCACCAAGATCCATATACGCCTCGGACTAAAATTTAGCATGAAAACCACTTCTTTTTTTAAAAACTTGCTTTTAAACCCAAGTCAATCAGGGAAAGATACCTGCAATGGTGATACTCTTGTCTAAGGTTCTCAAGTTCCGACATCAGACCAGGAAACTGTTGCATATCCGCATGAGCCTTCTGAAGATCCTGAGTCAAATCCTGTACCTTAGATACAAGTTCCTGCCTTGCTGCAAGCAATTCTTGCGCATCTGTTCGTGCTTGCTGTAGATCCACTTTAAGGGGCTCGGCTGCTTGGAGGTCAGCTTCCATCTTTGCAATTCTATCCATAAGGCTCCTCAGTTGTTGTTCTCTTTCAGACTCAAAGGCTCCAATGTGACCGCGCAACATCTGCAGCTCATGTTGTGCAGCAGCAAGTTCTTGTCTCAAGGTCCCATGGGTGGCTGCAAGTCTCTGGTTTTCAGTTGCAAGTTTCTGCATATCGACATGTTGTGCAGCAAGCTTCTGTTCCATAACTTCAGGAGGAGGAAGCATATCAAAAGGAGGGAAAACACTATGTGGCGGCTGTAACCCTGGAGCAAATGGGTCAGGATGCCCTATGCCAGGCCCAGGGAGAGGGCGCCGTATGTGTTGAGTAGGGATTCGGCCTTTGCTTCCCATCGGGTTTCCGATTTAACCTGGAACTAACAAGGGTAATTAGTAAAAGTTGAAAGCAGAATAGTTTACAACAATATGGATTGCAACATATCAACGTCATAAACATTGTGAGTCAAAATACTTAAACTAAGATAACAACACAAGCATGTGAAGAGTTACAAAAACATAAGAAACTAAAAACATGTACACATGTACGATCACTCATCGAAATTGATGAAACAGAGATAGGGATAAATAGAGAATAACACTGAATTCTGATTCAGTGAGAGTATAGTACAAGGGAAGTTCATGAGATGACCCTAAAATCACAGGAACCTATCCAACCATGTTCATTTGATTTTGAAATCTGTTATTATCCAATCATGACTATTTAGTTCAAACATAAGGTCTAGAAAGTCATGTTCACATTCAGAACATAAATAAAAATGGCAAAACTATGCTTTTGGTCACCGAAGTTGGCACGTATTACTGAATACCTGATGGAACTTTTAATTTTTCAAATTAAGTCATTGAACTAATTATTATTTTCAAATTGGGTCATTCCGTTAAAAAAAGTTGACAGACGTTAAGATTTAATCTACGTGGATCTGACGTGGACATAAAAAAAAGGGAAAAAAATAAAATGACATGGAAAATAAAAGACAACATAAAAAAATCAAAAATATTGCTTATGTGGCAAAAAAAAACTTGAAAATAAAAACATCTTTTTGCAAAACAGATCTAACCATTTTCTTTATTTGATTCCTTTTATTCTTCATCAAAACAGACCTAAATCTTCTCCAAAACTTTCCTTTTATCAAAATCTTCATCTTCCCCAAATTTTCATCAAATTACCTAGCAACCAATTTTTAAAAATTATAAACCAACAAATAAAAGCAATGCAAATTAATACAATGATGAACATGATGGGCACAAAACAGATCTGAAAACACACCTACCAAAATTTAAAAAGCAAATAACATGATGAACCACTCTCTCTCTCTCTCTCTCATCTCCGCTCGCTCAAAACTAGCCCCCTGAAATCTCTCGATTTCGCTAACCCGATCGTCTCCCTATTTCTCTCTAGATCCAAATCAATCGAATTATCTGTCAAACCTCTCGACCTAAGCCCTAATCCTCGAATTTAACCCATTCTGTTGTATCAAATTTGGAATTTCTGTTGTTCTCAAGATATTTTCGTCGAGGAGGTGAGAGACGGCAAACCCCCTCCATTTTTTAGATCTGTGCTCCTTATGTTCTGGGCATTTATTTGATCGAATTGCTTCTCCGGTCGGCCGCTTTGAGTTTGAGGGTTATTAATTTTCCAGTGGAATATTACTGGGTATAAACTATAACCGCATAATGCTTAATTATTGGCCATGTTTATTATTTTGCAGTAAAAGTTAATTACTAATTTGCAGTTCATCATATGTAATTTTGACAGAGTTTCTGACTTTTGGCCAGAACTGGCACCGATAATTTCTGCCGATGATAGTGTTTCCATTGGAGTTGTCGGCGTTTTTAGTTGAGTTTTGATATGTCATCGGTGATCGTAGGTGCCCAAATTCGTAGCTGTTTCCGGTCCTGGTTTATGAATCAAAACTATCTACTTTACTATCTAAAACCAAAAATTACTTTGATCAATAAATTCGTAGGTGCCCAGATTCGTAGGTGTTCTTCATCGACATATTTAAACGATGAAGATTTGATGAAGATTTTGATAAAAGGAAATATTTGGGGAAGATGAAAATTTTGATTTTGATTTTAATGTCTAGTTATGGCAAAACTAATGACAAACATGATGAACATGATTTGAACATGATTTGGGGAAGATGAACAGACTGTAAAAAAGTGAGAGAAAGTGAATTGGAGAGAGAAAATTTGGGGAAGATGAGTTTGAGTTGGGTTAAATGAGTCAACTCAGATAAAAGAAATCAAATAAAGAAGATAGTTAGATCTGTTTTGCAAAAAGTTATTTTGATTTTTTTGTTTTTATTTTCCATGCCATTTTATTTTCTTTTTATTCATTTTTTTACGTCCACGTCAGTGCCACGTAGATTAAATCTTAAAATCTGTCAATTTTTTTTAACGGAATGACCCAATTTGAAAATAATAATTAGTTCAAGGAGTTAATTTGAAAAATTAAAAGTTCCATCAGGTATTCAGTAATACGTGCCAACTTCGGTGACCAAAAGCATAGTTTTGCCAAATAAAAATCAATGACAATCCACTAATAGAAGTGACCGCACCACACTTGAAATACCTAAATACACCCCCCCCCCCCCACCCCCACCCCCCACCCCCACCCAAACCAACCCCAGCCAAGAAGCCAGAAGAAAGTTAGATCACCACATACTGTTTAAGATCGAAGAAATCTCAGATATTCATATAAGAGTTGTGCCCAAACTCATTACATTAGTGATTCTAAGGCCGCCAGAATTTAAGAACTTTCAAACTTACACATTAGCAAAATAAAACAAACAAAATTCCCTTAAACTTTTCACTCTTGTTGGTAGCATCAATTTAACTATGTTGATTTCAAACTGATTTTTCATTATAGGAATCTAATATTATTCTTAACCTAGTGCTTCGGAGGAAATTTTATAAAGACAAAATAAACCCATCAACTAAAACTCAGACAAAGATTGGTAAATTTAAAATCTTTGAGCAGCTAGACATGACGACATCTATCAAAGAGAAATAAGAAATCCAAAATAATTTCCTTTCCTATTGCAAGGGAGTTTCTGCAAAGGATAAGTTTCTTTATATCAGCTAGTCCAGTAAGTGCCTTAGGGGCAGTCAGATATACCTAGTATCATTTTTTTAATTAAACAAGTATCAGATACTTATTCTCTAGTATTAGCGATCCATGACTACCATGGAAAGAGTATCGACAATCATTTTGAACAAGCAAACTAACAAGTAAGAAAAATATCAGAAAAACATAAAATTAGGAAGCATCAGAAAACAATAAACAATTTTGCACACTTAACACACCAACTAGTAATCAAGGATTGAAGAGTCTTAATTAGATAAATAATGTATTTGAGCTCATCAGAAACATAAGAAATTTGGTAATGCTTCAATTGAAAATTTATCTCAATCCCCAAAAACCTAACGTCCTTGAAGGCTTAAATGATTCCTGGGTTGTTTAATAATTGAGTGTTAAATGGGTAATTAGCAGAACATAATCGGCATTGATATTTAAAAGCAAACCTTGAAAACACAAACATATATATGTAACAATATAATGTGTGTGTATATATATATATATATATATATATATATATATGTGTGTGTGTGTGTGTGTGTGTGTGTGTGTGTGTTATATAGGGTTGAAAGATAACGTTGTGGAGATTCACCTGATCGGACAAGTTATAGGAAAGTCGACAAGCGATGATCTGCGTCTTTCCGGAAATAATATTTGAACCCTAAACAAAGAGGGGAGTGAGGAATAAAAGTATGCTGCTATCAGTGGCAGAATTGCAGTGGTTTATTCTCTCTATAATTAACGAAGCGAACGTATCGAATCGACGTCGTTTCTTCCTCCTGTAATCCTGTCATTTATTTTATTTTATTTTTAACTTTTTAGTCCAACAATGAAGAGTATAAAATAGACAATGCTACTGCTCAAATTACTTTTAAAAATGCTTTAAAATTTATTTATTTTTGATAATGTGGAGTTTCCCGCGCCTGCATTTTTGTGGCGTCATGACACTTTCGGATTTGACATTTGCAGTTAGTGGAATTCAATTCCAGGATGACCAAGTTTACTGCTCGCCCCGATATCTCATTTAAATCACTGCGATAAATGTTGGGGCTTATGCTTTAAAATTTAATGATGTGGAATTATAGTACAATATTTTAAATCATTTTTGAATAATGTAAGCCCAAATTTTTTGGAAACGACAGTTTTTTTTAAGAAGATATTCCTTACAAGGCCAACAATAAAATGCTTTAAATATATAAAAAGACTCAAGAAAAAGAAATATATTTATCATAATTGTAACAATGAAACCGTAATTATTAAACAAAATAAAATACTAAAACAATGACCATGTAATGATTTGTTTTTTACTAATACCCCAATATTGGTTAATGTACCCAAAAACACACACTATATATTGGTTTAAATATACCATAATAAATCACAAAGTTAAGCAATCGTTGATTACCGTAAATAAAGCAAGTTAATTGGCATAATAATATTTGATGGTTAGTAATTGAAAAACTTGACTTAGAATTTATGGTTAGGAAAATAATATATATTGTGAAAGTTTATATCTACTCTTTGATTGTCAGTTAAATGAATAAGTATTAGTGGTAATTTAAGTAGAGCTCTCTTATCAATCCTATCAACCACGTATATTAATAAGTTTTATAATTATAATCCGGTGTAAATACTATACTCTATTCTAAAAACAATAATAAGGAAAGTATTATTCTCATCTCGGTGTGTACCAGGGAAACAAATATGAAAAAGAGTATCTTTAACTTTAACAATGTTAAAAACAAATATTTGTTCAAGTTGGCTGCTGATTAATCGGACACTGTTAAAGTTTGTTTAGTACTAAAATTTATCTGCGTAACTAATAATCAAAAATTCGAGATAAAAACTCCAATGTATATAATATTCCTTACATTTTTGTAACACATCACCATCCATTCTTCTCTTTAGAACAGGAGTACCTCTATCCACACAAATTATGCACAAAGGGTTGTGCACAAATAAAAAAAATAAAATAATATATTAGTCCTACAACTTAAATCATTGATAAGATTTATTAATTTTGCAAATCATTATTCAAGTATTTTCCTTATTTTCCTTACCGGCACACATACATGAAAATTGATATTTTCACAACAATTTTATTTAAGCATTTTTCTTATTTTCCTTACCCACTGAGTAGTGTATATTTAGTAAATTCTCAGCTGAAATTGCATGGGGAATGCCCTGATTTCATCATTATTGAAACACCAAATTGAACAAAAAAAAACTGTATATTAGTGAGCATGAATCGGTACTTGGGTACTTCTCATCTGAAGTTGGTACCATATGAATCGCAATTGAATTATTATTATTATTATTTTCCTTCCTTAATTCTATACAAGATTGATAGTGGCTATGGTTAAACTGAAATGCCTGCTGCATGCATGCATGGTTCCATGCCATGAAGAAAGAATTTGTTCTTATACACTTTGCTTTTATATTTATGAGAGGAGCTAGGAAGTAGCTAGTCATGCGACGCAAATATATTAATGTCAATGTTGGAGATTAATAATAAAGTACCCTGAACTCAAATTAAATATCAAAGCAAAAATTCTCCAATTGCACAAAAACCAAGTGCCTAAAGTCATGACAACTCCACAAAAGAGAGATTGTTCCCTACATACATTGTTGTTCAAAGGGGAATTAAAAAAACAAAACATAAAAAAGAGCCACCAGCAGCAGCAGCAGCAGCAGCAGCAGCAGCAGGAGAATTAAATATTGGAGAGTGGATTTATTGACTAAAATGGCTTTCATTTATTAGTTCCGCTAGCATTCTTGACAGCTTCAGCTGCCCCTTGTGCCTTTGCCTGCATCTGCTGACCAGTCTGCAAATTAACCGGTGCATAACAAAATTAAGCATCCCTAATTACCAGTACATATATACTTCTATATATATCTATATATTTTATTTTATTTTATTTTTTTAAATGAACAAAATTATAATTTTATAACAAAGTAAAAATGCATATATATATATATAGGGTTCTAATCCGTGGCAACCGGTTGCCACGGACACTGTTCAGCAACCAACTTTTGTACCGTTGATCTGAAGGAGCAACGGCTGAGATCAAAAAAATTCCTCCCCTGCCGCAACAGCCTCTTGTGGCAACACTACAGGACAAAAACTGGTTGGCGAATTTACTGTTATGCCCTCCCCTCATATATATGTATTAGCTTATTACTGTTATGCCCATTGCCTTATACATTATTATTATTATTATTATTATTATTATTATTATTATTATTATTGTTATTAATAATAAAAATAACAATAATTATTATTATTATAATGACAAAAATAATATTAATAATTATTATTATTATAATTATAATAACAATAATAATATTAATTATAATAACAATAATAATAATAATTATAATAACAATAATAATAATAATTATAGTAATTATTATAATGACAAAAATAATACTAATAATACTAATACTAATAATACTAATAATTATTAGTATTATTAGTATTATTTTTGTCATTATAATCATTATTATTGTTATTATTATTGTTATTATAATTATTATTATTATTGTTATTATAATTAATATTATTATTGTTATTATAATTATAATAATAATTATTATTAATATTATTTTTGTCATTATAATAATAATTATTATTGTTATTTTTATTATTAATAACAATAATAATAATAATAATAATAATAATAATAATAATAATAATAATAATAATAATAATGTATAAGGCAATGGGCATAACAGTAATAAGCTAATACATATATATGAGGGGAGGGCATAACAGTAAATTCGCAAACCAGTTTTTGTCCTGTAGTGTTGCCACAAGAGGCTGTTGCGGCAGGGGAGGAATTTTTTTGATCTCAGCCGTTGCTCCTTCAGATCAACGGTACAAAAGTTGGTTGCTGAACAGTGTCCGTGGCAACCGGTTGCCACGGATTAGAACCCATATATATATATATATATATATATATATAAGTTTCTCTAAATATTACAAATGTAAATTATATACCAACCTCCTGCATTGATTCCTTAACAGAATCCGCAGTATTGCTAGCCTTGTCTATCATTTGGTTAGTCTGTTCCTGAAATTAACCAACAAATACTATATTTATCCCATACCAAATAAAAACTCATATATAATCATTGCTAGCTATGTAGCACTAATATATGGAGAGAGAGAGAGAGAGAGAGAGAGAGAGAGAGAGAGAGAGAGAGAGAGAGAGAGAGAGAGGAGGAGCTTATAATTAATTACTTTGAATAAAGCTAGAGACAACTTATTCTACAACTATTTTACAATTTACTGATGTGACATACTCCACCTCAACTTTTATGTGGGGCCGAAGACTACATTGAAGCAATTTATTCATCAATATGTTGAGGTGGAGTATACCACATTAGCAAATTATAAAATAATTGTATAATAAATTGTGTCTCTAGCATTGCTCTTATTAATGCCTACAAAAAGGAAAAATGAGACTTCTATTGTGCATATATATATGATACAATAATACACTATTTAAAAAAGTATAAATACATGAATAACATATTTATGTGTCTACTCGCAACAAAGGTGGAAACGTTTTTGTTACAAAATATATATATATATATATAATTTTCCATATTTATATGTATGACTGATCAGGAGGAGCTTAATTAATTATAGAGAACGATAAACGTACCTTGGCTTGGCCCATGGTCTGGCCAGCATTGTAGCTTGCTTTCTCAGATGAGCTCATCTTTGGTTTCTCTTTTGCGAAATTGGAACACAGGCCTAAACTGCAGATATAACAATTACTTGCTTACAATTAATTGACAATTAAGCTTCCAAAACTGGGGAAGCATTTATAGTTTTAGAAACTAAATCATTGCATGACACGTAGCCATATTGAATGTGATCCTAAGAATAAGGCCGGTTGAGTAAATACTATTTCAACAAAAGTTTGTTAAGAGATTATATATTGGGAATAATATTTATATTTATATGTACTTAATATATATATATAAATGTAATATTGTTTCCTTCCAAGATATAAGATGACTAGTATTTGTATGTTGTCTAGGATGACTAAATGTACAATTTTTTCCCCAAAAAAATGAGATAAAGTACATAAAATGAAGGGTAAATATATTATTTAGTGGAGTCTATTAGTATAAAAAAATACTCATCACTATATAATCTTGTAGGGTCACTAAAGATAAATTTGATTTTTTTTTACTCTTTTTCCTCTATATTTATTTTTCTTAATATATGTGCAAATTGTAATTTACTTATCCTTTTGGGACAAAAAGAGTAATACATATGCAAGTGATTTTATATTTTGAAACATAATTAATACATAAATGTGTTTTATTAATTATCTTAATATTTATGCTCACATATATAGAGTTCATAACGGTAAAACCAAAATCAAATATTCAAAAATAATTTAAGAATAAAGATATATCTTGTGACTTACTATGTTAGACTTTTTAGTTGCGAGTTACGTGATAATTATAGTTAGGGTTGGTCATTCGGTTATAACTGAATATACTCGATTATAACCGAAAATCGAAATTTATATAGTTTTAATATCCGAACAACTACCTAAATTATAAGGTAACTGAATAACCGCTGGTCATTTTTTAAGTTAGTAACCGAAATTAAGAGTTTCCATAAATTAACTGTCTGGCGTCAACAACAGAAGCAGCCAAGAATTTTACCATGGGTGTGAACAAATTAGTACTAGAAAAAGATGCTTACTATTTAGATGGTATGGTTGTTGACTAATTTTCTTAATTTTTGTGGCGGTTTTGTCCCTCTCTTGGCCTGTTTTTTTTTAGAAGAACTTATATACCTTATTAGGTACTATTTGGTGGAAGATTAATTATATGGGTTTGGGATCCTTGTGTTTTGTTGGGATGATCCGAATTTTGTGAAAGATATATCTACTAGTAATTAGTTATATGGTGTTTAGCATGATCAAACATGAAGTATTTTCTCGGATTTGAATTAGATACTTGTTAATTATTGCTGTTTTTTACATATGAAGTAAAATGATTGCAAATGTCTTCACTTTCAAAATTTCATTTCTGAAATTTAGATTTACCTGTTTTGATTTCAAATCATACCCTCAAAGAGACATGGAATTCTTGTTTTCACCTGGGAATTGAATTTACCCGTACATAAATCACTATGCATTATACGTACAGCCAATGAATGAGAAGAAAGTTACCAAAAAAAAGGAGGGAAAAAAAAAGAACACAAAAAATAGCACTACATATTATGGTCACCATTCCTTGATAGCTAATTTGAAGTAAAGTAATTCCAGTATTTACAGTCTCTCTGAAATGAAAAAATGATAATGGCATGGTAGGGGAGGGGACATGATTTAAAAGAAAATGGGTGGGGAAGAAGGGACCCTAGCCTTGCTAGTATGTGGTGTAAAGGGAAAACCCCCCATTACAGCCAGAAACACCAACAAACCCAACCCCACTGATTTGGTTATTCGGATAACCGAATGACCAAATTTCTAAGAATCAAATCTGAACTCAAAAATCGAATATTAAAATTGATGTAACCGAAATACTCAAAATAATCAAAATATTTCGATTAAAAAAATTCAGTTCAGTTCGATTATTCAGTTTTACATGTTTTTTGTTCAGTCCTAACTATAGTTAGTAAAATTTTAATGACGTATAGTAGACCAATATTATAATTATATCAAATTCTGTATATTAATATACGTCGTAATCATAATTCGACAAAAAATTATCGCAATAAATAACATAACTTATACTTTAAATATATTTCATAGTGGTAGAATACATAAATGTTTTTTTTTTAATTTTGATTGTTCACAATGCATCTACTAATTTGAGATCGTTGGTCGCAAGTGACGGACGGATGGAGGCTTGGGCAAGGTAGGTCCTGGTGGACCCCTAAATTCTATTCAGTACACATATATTAACATATATATTACTGGTCCACTGTCCTTCTATGTAGGTACTCACAATCACATGTACATATATGAGTATATTCCTCATTATTTGCTTAAGATTGCAATAACACATTACTAAAGTCACGGTTTACATATTTTTTAATTAATCTTAAAATGAAAGATAGGTTTCTACTTAAGACTATAAATTAACATTAAGTTTCTAATTCACTATTGATTTTCTAACATTATTTTTAAAAAATGATAAATTCACAACAGAAAACAATATTTTCATATGAAAATCGTCGTTATATATAGCGAATACATGTATAGCCACACTTTTCATGTGAAAATATAAAAAAATATTGTGGAAATATCAATTTCCTATTTTTAGTATTACAACTCTACTACTAAATTCTCTTTTAATACTTTGAGATATATTTGGTAATATAAAATTATTCTTTATATAGTTATTGTTTTAAAAATATATGTCTAATTTTGGAACAGAAGAAGTATAATTTAAAGAGTCATACTATGTAATGCGATTTGCGACAAATTTATACTGAATTATAATTGCAAAAGATATCAATACATGGGTGTTAACGCCATAATCTCGCCACGCGCCTCAACCACGAAAAGCACACCTAATCCTGCACAATGAACACGTCAGCACCGGATCTCGACGGTTTTGGGCCGCCAGGGGATCGCTCCGGTGTGAGAATAAGTACAGGTCGGAGAAAATGGTTTAACAATGGAGGTTGTGTGCTCTAGTGTCCGTAGAAAAAATGTTAATTACCCCCTTTCCATGTAATGCTCTATCCTCATATATCATCTCACCAACTTACATGTTTTCTCCCGATGAGTCCATCAGCTAGCTGTATGCAGGCTTTTTTCTACTTGCCCTCCACCCAGTCAATATTATGTCAACTCCCCATTAATGAAGGAGGCTAAAGACGGCTGGGCCCATCACCTCAATCAGCCGCATGCTAATCCCATAGATTAGGGATAATTTTTAGTTCATAATCTGCCACCTGTCCCCCACTACCGGCTCCAGCCCAAACTTTATCTGAATAATCATTTAGACAATAACCCAATACTTCAAGGGCAAAAATGGGTTTGACCCGGAAAGCCCAAGATAAATAAGATTTGACCGGCCCAAGATATTCACGACCCAACATTGCCCCCTAGTCTTTTATTAAACAGAGTGTTTGATAAAAGAGTATAAGAATTCAGTCCAACCATCAATAAGAATCCAAACAGATTCGGCAAAGCCCAATTAATAAAAGGCCCATGTCCAAATACAGACCCCTTAAACTCAAAATCAGATACCAACCCTTTAAATTTCAAAAATAAATGATAGCTTCCTCAATTCCAAGAGCACACGCCGATGGTTAACCTTCCCAATCATTATCTCTATTAAATGTGCAGCCTTTGGGTTTCGTGAGCCTTCAAAAAAGACAACTCTATAAAATCTTCAATCCCCCAAATCAGATAACTTTACCTGTTCATTTGAACTTCGAAATACTCTAGCTTTCTTCTTTCTTCAGTTCTCTTCCTCAATCGATTTGTTAACAATGGCTTCCCAGGATCAAAGTAACATCCTCCCACCTTCTGAGACCTCTGTTCCAACCACCCAGAATCCCACTCAAACTATGTCATCGTCAAACCCTAAGTCTAAACCCTCTTCTAGCAAGAATCCGTCCACTGATCTTCCAAAAGACATTCCTATGGAACCCCCTTTCGACTTTACTGATGTTAAACGATTTGCTCACGCCAATACCCCCTCTCGAATTACCGAATCAGACATTCTAGCCATTAGAGACAGATACCAGATTCCACCCAATTACCAGTTACGAGCCCCTACTCCAACTGACCGCATGTATCATCGTTCTGATGGTTATGTTGCTATGCCCATCACTCTGCTGGAGAAGGGACTTCGCTTCCCTCTCCATGCTTTTATCTTAAACATGCTAGGATTTCTAGGGGTTGGGTTGGCCCAACTAGTCCCCAATTCTTACATTTACATACTCGCGTTCGCCGCTTGGTGCTTCGAGCAAGGTATCCCCCCATCTATCGATTTCTTCTTTTCTCTCTTTGTGGTGGGCCAATCTAGGGAGAAAGGATTCAAGGGGCTAAGCAAACCGTCCAGCGTCAAGATTGAACGAAGATATTTGATAGACACCCCCTCAAGCAACCAAGGGTGGCATAAGGACTGGATCTTTATCAATGGACCGGATATTTCTTCCATTCCTGACTGGACCACTGCCCCTATTCTTTATCCAGACTTCGGTGTTCTCACACAAGAACGGGGGAATGAAATGGTGAAGCTGTTGAATAAGCTACCTCTGAAAGAATGGAGCTTCGGACTCCTCAGCAAATAAGCATGCTTATATGACCATAAGCGTAAGTTCCGAAACCACCCTCTATGCAAATTTATTCAAATTTCCCTCAATAATTGTTCTAAAGTATTACTTTCTGTCCTTTTGTAGTATCTTTGATTAAACCTACTTCCATTGATCGGATGGATTTAGAAAAATTCCTTTCTGCCAAATTGGTCCCGACTTCTACCGAAGCCGAGGATACGGAGGCTCAAACCTCTAAAACCCAACATGTGGATCCTCCTGCTGTAGAAATACAAAATGCAGAAGCTTCAATAAAAGAGATCCCAACTACTATCCTTCCAATAGATGATTCAACCCCTCCTGAAGGGACAAGCCGACCCCGAAAGAAGAAACATGCTGCCAAGAAGCCAAAATTCACTCCCGATCCCGCCCTTACTGAAAGCCTTCTGGATATGCCCATTGAGCAGCACACCAAAATCCTTTACACCAAGAAGCGAAAGGCCAAGGTCAAGATTATCCCCCTCACCACCGAAGAGTTGAGAATACCCGCTTCCTCCTCCAGTCAACCTCTTCCTGATTCAGCCGATACTGATGAATTTGAGGCTGAACAAAGTCCTCCCCTCATCCAAAAAAGAAGAACCATTTCCCATGATCAACCACCTTCATCCCCCATTAGACAACCGACGCCTCCGTCAGGACAAGAAGCGCCTTCTTCGCCTCCCTTATCATCCTTCTATGGTCCGAAACTGGGAATTCCCTGTTCACCCAGTTTATGGCCGGATCAAAGGGAAGATTTTCCTTTACATCTTTATAAATCATTTGTTTTGGATACTGATAACCACCGCTTTGGCAACAGCTCTGTTTCTGACTTGCTTGAAGAGGGCATGATCAATCAGGCTAGAGTGAGTACATATTTTATCTGCCTTAGTCCATGGATATTTTCTTTGAATTTTTTCTAACTCCAAATAACTGCAGGCAAATAGAATTTTCGGGCGCCTTCATCAAAGATATAAAGAAGCCGAAGCCGAAGAAGAGGCAGCCCGAAGAGAGAACGCCATTTTAAAGTCTGCCTTGGCGAAGGAGAGAAGTGAACACGAGAACCTCCGCTTCAACTGTAAAGGTCTCCAAAATGATCTTGCTAAGATGAAAGAACATCTAGCTGCGGCCGAAGTTCTTCAACAAAAGACTAATGATCAGAATGAAGGATTGCGACGGTCTAACGAGCAACTAACTCGGAATAACCTAAGTCTGGCCGAAGCGGTTGCCGAAGCCAAGGCTTCTGAAGAGCGACATCTTCATCTTCGAGGTAAGGTCGAAGCAGAACTTCGTGACCTCAAATTGGCCGGCCCTCCTCTCACTGATGAGCTTCGCCAGGAAATTCAAAATGAATACAGCAAGTCTCCGGTGTTGACCAAAGAAATACTGAAAATGTATACTAAAGGCTATGAGGTGGCTCGAGGCAAAGACAGGGCTAAGTTGACTGCCGCTTCACTCGACCCAACTCTTCTTAATTCTTCCGAAGATGAAGATGAAGAGTAGTGCTAAAGACCGCCTGTCTTTTTATCTTCATGTTTATATTTATGAACTTTATAAAAAAAATTCACTTTAATATTGTACCATTAGTTTCTCCGTTCAGTAATATATATTTTATCCCTTATTGCTCCTTTTCAAGTCGAACTGTACTGTTATTTAAACGATATATAATTTAAGCTCAATACTTCAAATAAAATCAAACAACAATGTAAGACGAAACTTACTCATTACCGGAGGATACTATACGTCATTGTTAGAATAAATAATTCACCAATCTTTTAATAAGAATATTAGTTCCGAAGAACTTATAATGTTATTCAGCTTCATAACAATTGGATAATCCCATCACTCTCCGAGAGCTGAAGAGGTTCAACCCATGAAATATTCCGCTTCGCTACGAGGAGTCGAAGGGATCCAACCTTAACTGGTGACCACGTTCTCTCCGAGAGTCGAACGGGTTGGACTATCAATAGTTCACTTCGCTACGAGGAGACGAAGGAATCCATCCTTATACCAAGCTGGCAACCTCGTTCTCTCCGAGAGCCGAACAGATTCAACCCAAGAAGATATTCCGCTTCGCTACGAGGAGTCGAAGGGATCCAACCTTATAACTGGTGATCACGTTCTCTCCGAGAGCAGAACGGGTTGGACCATCAATAGTTCACTTCGCTACGAGGAGACGAAGGAATCCATCCTTATACCAAGCTGGCAACCTCGTTCTCTCCGAGAGCCGAACAGGTTCAACCCAAAAGATATTCCGCTTCACTACGAGGAGTCGAAGGGATCCAACCTTATAACTGGTGATCACGTTCTCTCCGAGAGCCGAACGGGTTGGACCATCAATAGTTCACTTCGCTACGAGGAGACGAAGGAATCCATCCTTATACCAAGCTGGCAACCTCGTTCTCTCCGAGAGCCGAACAGGTTCAACCCAAAAGATATTCCGCTTCGCTACGAGGAGTCGAAGGGATCCAACCTTATAACTGGTGATCACGTTCTCTCCGAGAGCCGAACGGGTTGGACCATCAATAGTTCACTTCGCTACGAGAAGATGAAGGAATCCATCCTTATACCAAGCTGGCAACCTCGTTCTCTCCGAGAGCCGAACAGGTTCAACCTAAAAAGATATTCCGCTTCGCTACGAGGAGTCGAAGGGATCCAACCTTATAACTAGTGATCACATTCTCTCCGAGAGCCGAACGGATTGGACCATCAATAGTTCACTTCGCTACGAGGAGACGAAGGAATCCTTCCTTATACCAAGCTGGCAACCTCGTTCTCTCCGTGAGCCGAACAGGTTCAACCCAAAAAGATATTCCGCTTCGCTACGAGGAGTCGAAGGGATCCAACCTTATAACTGGTGATCACGTTCTCTCCGAGAGCCGAATGAATTGGACCATCAATAGTTCACTTCGCTACGAGGAGACGAAAGAATCCATCCTTATACCAAGCTGGCAACCTCGTTCTCTCCGAGAGCCGAACAGGTTCAACCCAAAAAGATATTCCTCTTCGCTACGAGGAGTCGAAGGGATCCAACCTTATAACTGGTGATCACGTTCTCTCCGAGAGCCGAACGGATTGGACCATTAATAGTTCACTTCGCTACGAGGAGACGAAGGAATCCATCCTTATACCAAGCTGGCAACCTCGTTCTCTCCGAGAGCCGAACAGGTTCAACCCAAAAAGATATTCCGCTTCGCTACGAGGAGTCGAAGGGATCCAACCTTATAATTGGTGATCACGTTCTCTCCGAGAGGCGAACGGATTGGACCATTAATAGTTCACTTCGCTACGAGGAGATGAAGGAATCCATCCTTATACCAAGCTGGCAACCTCGTTCTCTCCGAGAGCCGAACAGGTTCAACCCAAAAGATATTCCGCTTCGCTACGAGGAGTCGAAGGGATCCAACCTTATAACTGGTGTGAAGAAAAATCCCTATTGGAGAGAAAAAGAAAGCCACTTTTATTGATAATTGTCGTTGTATTTACAGACTTCCGGACTTTGACACTAGCTCTACTGAAAATACTTGCGGAGCCTTCCACCATGCCAAGTATTCTTGATTTCAGATCCATCTAAAGCTCGCAACCGGTAAGTTCCGGGCTTTGATACGCTAATGACTTCATAAGGGCCTTCCCAATTTGGCATGAGTTTACCCATATTCTGAGGTGTAGAAGCTTCCACCTCCCGAAGAACAAAATTCCCAACTTCGAATCTCCGAAGTTTTACCCCTTTGTTGTAGTATTTAGCCACACGACGTTGATATGTGGCCAATTTTATCAAGGCTGTCTCTCGGACTTCTTCGAGCAGATCTAAGTTGGCTTTGAGTCCCTCATCATTATACAATTCTTTAAATTGACTGACCCGAAGACTTGTAGATCCAATTTCCACCGGAACTAGAGCATCAGAACCGTATGCCAGTCTAAATGGGGAATCTCCCGTTGTAGTCCTTGGCGTAGTTCGGTAAGCCCATAGCACACTAAGTAATTCTTCAGGCCATCTTCCTTTGGCGTCATCCAACCTTCTCTTGATCCCATTCAGGAGTATTCTGTTAGTTACCTCAACTTGCCCTTTAGATTGTGGATGGGCAACCGAAGTCTTTCGATGCTGAATCCCTAACTCCTTTAAGAACACCTCAAATTTTGATCCCACGAACTGGTGTCCATTATCTGAAATTATCACCATAGGAATTCCAAATCGGAATACTACTGACTCCTTGAGAAACTTCAAGCATTCTTGTTCCGTTATCAGCCGAAGAGGTTTCGCCTCTACCCACTTGGTCATATAATCAATTGCTACTATAACAAAACTGACTTGACCTTTTGCTTTCGGAAGTGGACCCAGTATATCTATCCCCCAGACAGCAAAGGGTATAGAAGATAAAACCGAGTATAGCTCTTCTGGTGGCTGATGTGGGATTGAACTATTCAGCTGGCATTTCGGGCATTTTTTCACATAATCAGTAGCCTCTTTGAAAATTATTGGCCAATAAAAACCTTGGCCAATAAATGATTATCTGAATATTCATTTAAACAATAACCCAATACTTTAAGGGCAAAAATGGGTTTGACCCGGAAAGCCCAAGATAAATAAGATTTGATCGGCCCAAGATATTCACGGCCCAACAATAAGGTTGGATAAATCATAACATAGCCCTACTTATTACATAACTGTCCAAAATGATATCATTATACTTATCCATATAATTAATCATAAAAAATGGACGTAAACATTTATAATTTTTTTCTAATTTAAACTTTATGTTGTTACCTTACTAAATTTTGGTGGTTATAAAAAATTTATTTTTTTAGTTCCTCTGTCCCATTTTAGTTGTTTTCCTAGAGTTAATAATTGAATATATGATGACTTGCAGTGGGAAAAAATGTATTTTATACTACTGAAAATTGAGCACTTATTAAAATAAATCAAAAGATGAAGTCTCTAATAATATTTTTGTACCGTCTTTAACGTAATTTTAGTGGTAGGCTGTATTTTTTTAACTTGATCATATTATATTGTCGTTTTTTTTAATAATTATATTAATATATTGCCCATCCTTGACAAAAATTCTGAGGCAGCTTGAGACACTAACAATTAAAATATTTAGCGTACCGCCCACCAGTTTTTATTTTTTTATTATTTTATATTGTATTTAGTAAAAGAGCAGCATCCAGTCAATGATCGTGTGTGATATGTTTAACAAAAAATAAATTAATTAATTAAATTATCTTGACTGTTGACATATGCGCCAAATAAGGTTTAGAGGTGATAAAAGTAGTAGTGGGTGGTGTCACATATGAAGTATTAATGATGAGTTGTATCCAGAAAAAAGCCTACCCAACTTACGTGAGACAGGCTACTAGCTAGACGATGATGCTGCATGTTTACCAAAGTACATTCGGAGTTTTTTTTCTTTTTATAAAAGTAATTTTTTAACATGTGTCAGGCCACATGTTCAGTACACAGTTTAAAAGAATATTTTTTTAAATTATGTATATACTAACACGTTATATAAAAAAATTACATCTTTTAAGTTCGCTCTAAAGTGATGTTTGATTGCATCTTAACAACCTACCTCTTAATGCATCATAGGTGCTCACATTTTTGTATTAAGAGATCATTTAAATAATTAAAATATAAATATGAGTTTAAATTATTCAGAGAACATTTTAATACAAAAATATAAACTATTACGATATATTAAAAGATGAGTTGTTAATTTTTTTTTAAATGCAATTAAAACCACCTTAAGTCTTATCTAATTCATATAAATAAATAAAAAAACATATGAAAAAAGTAGCGTAAAACTATTAAATTCACTTATAAAATATTTTTAAAAAAATGTAGAATTAGATGCCTTTGTTTGGGCAAAATTTAGTTTCATCTTGAAATGGGCGCAAAGGGGCGTACATTTTCAACTATCTTAGTGTTCGCTGACGACGCAATTTTATCTCTTTGGGCATACACTAACTAACCCTACTACTTACTCATCCTACTCACTCCAACGTCAGCAATAGAATCTCCAGAATTCTCTCTTGAAACTTCGCACCACTTCAACACGCGCACAAAGAGCGTGTATCACAACTCTAACATTATTTGAAGGTCCGACAAAATTACGTAGCATAAATCAGTGTCTGGCATGGAGAATTGATCCTCCCGTCTATTGCTTTCCAAAATATAACACACTTTTTCCCAATATTGAGCATTCTATTTCTGTAAAAAAAATTAACCAATCACAGTAAATACACGCCCTAAAAAAGTATAGCATCCACTATATATAACTCAGCTAAGTATAGCGAAGTCTTCACAAAAGACTCGGGAAAACTAAAGAACAGACCACCACTTTTAGCTCAAGCATAAATATAAATATATACGTATACCTGTACGTATACGTATACACGCCGGCCATAAGCCATTGATGTTTATGGCAATCCGTCGTGTTTCATCTTCTCTCTCATCAAACCTACCTCTCCAAAACCTCCGCTCTCGTTTCATTAGACCTCTCTCCTCTTCTCCCTCGTCCACCGCCATCTCCCCGTTAAATTTCGACGGAAAGCAAGACACCCCCGTCCTAAAACCGCCCACCGCCGACTCAATTCTTAATTTTGAGGATGGCAAGGGATTATTCTCGTCGGTTTCCACTGGAAAGTTGATAAGGTCAGCTTTCACGCTTGAAATGGCGGCGGCTGGGCCCGTGGTGGATTTCGGCACGTGGGTTATGAACTCCAGGCTCATGGACATGGCCCTGCTGAGGGAGATGATTTTGGGCTTTACGAAGTGTACTTTTTTTGAACATTTTGTTGCGGGTACGAATGCGGAGGAGGCTGGCGAGACTGTAAAAATGCTTTGGGACGAGGGATTGAGAGGAATGTTGGATTATGGACTGGAACATGCTGATGATAATGTTTCTTGTGACCGGAATTCGGTGGCGTTTATTCGGACGGTTGATTCCGCCAACTCACTTCCGGCATCTTCCGTAAGCTTCTTAATTACTTCAAATTAATTAACCCACAAACAAGAGTTGATGTTTTCTTGATTCTTATTTGTAGCGTTTCTTGAATTTCTCTCCCTGGTTTGCCATACTCTGTTTCATAAACTTGCTCGATGTTTTAAAGGAATGTTCTTGATGATAGACCAGTTTCTTTTTTTCATTTCTTCTTTAAAAAATAATAAACTTTGAAGCATTTTTCTGCCAAATTCATAAGCTTTTACATGTAAATTAAGTCTTAATTAAGAATATTCATACATTTATTCACCTGTATTGTTTTTCTGTACTAAAATCATCAAGATTAATTAAGAATTTTGTTTCCCTTCATTTTTATAGGTTAGTTTTGTTGTGGTGAAGATGACAGCAATCTGTCCTGTTAGTCTGCTAAAGCGAGTAAGCGATCAGCTCAGATGGGAATACAGAGAAAAATCTTTCCATCTCCCATGGAAGCAAAATACTCTCCCAATATTTTCAAATTCAAGCCCTTTATATCACACCATCAAAAAGCCAGAGCCCTTGACCTCACAAGAAGAGCAAGATCTCCAATTAGCCCACCAAAGACTAGCAAAAATCATCCAAAAATGCCAAGAAACAAATGTCCCTCTAGTAATTGATGCAGAGGAGACCTTAATTCAACCTGCCATTGATTATTTTACATACTCCGCCTCAATCATGCACAACAATAATGATCATAAACCGTTCATTTTTGGGACGATTCAAGCATATTTGAAAGATGCAAAAGAGAGATTATTACTAGCAAAGAAAGCTGCAGATAAGATGGGATTGCCTTTGGGTGTTAAGTTGGTAAGGGGAGCTTATATGTCAACCGAAGGACAAATTGCTGCTTCTTTGGGCCGTGAGTCTCCAATTCATAACAGCATTAAGCAAACTCATGCTTGTTACAATGACTGTGCATCTTTCATGCTTGAGGAGATAGCTGATCGCCCGGGAGCTCTTGTTCTTGCGACTCATAATTTTGAATCAGGTAAATTAATACTCCCTCTGTTGCAAAAATGAGTCGATGATGGTGTGAAGTGCAGTCTTTCATCTTTACAATCACAATTTCACTATCAAGTTTGTAATATTTTTTGAGGCCATTGTTTAACATCCAAAAGTTGAATGGTGAATAGGGAAATTGGCAGCTTCGAAAGCACAAGATTTGGGAATTGGGAAGGAAATGCAAAAGCTCCAATTTGCTCAACTATATGGAATGGCAGAGGCTCTGAGTTATGGGTTGAGAAATGCAGGATTTGGGGTGAGCAAGTATTTGCCGTTTGGACCAGTGGAGCATATCATTCCTTACTTGTTAAGAAGAGCCGAAGAGAACAAAGGGATGTTATCTACTTCAACCTTTGACAGACAACTCATGAGGTAATGTTTACCTACACTATAACAAAATTTGACAAATGATTTCACAATCAACAAGTGAAATTTGCTTTTGGGTTTTCATTTTTGTGTGTTATTTATGGTTCTTGTGCATGCAGGATGGAGCTTAAAAGGAGATTAACAGCTGCAATTCTCTAAGGAAGATGAAAAGATTGTAATTGTTGTAAATGGGCATAGAAAAGCTTTAGTTCTTGGTGTGTTTAATTAATATATTTAGTGGAATATGAATTTTTGGAGATTTTGTTGAAATGCACTTTTTTCTGTTTATTTTTACTTGGCATGCTGCCAAGGCTCGAACCCAATCTCATGGTTATCATAGGTTGATTAATACCACTCGGGCCAAAGGCTTTGGGTATGCACATTTAATTAAGGTTGTAAAATAAATAAACATTTCGGACCCAATTCATATTTGCTCGATTAAAAGTTTGATTTGAGCTTGGCTCGAAATATAACTGTTTGGGCTCAATTCGATATCATGCTCGACACGGTAGTTAAACGAGTATCAATCAAATTTTATTTTATACATAAATTTTATGAACCAAATATGAACAATTCAATACTCGACTCGATTCATTTACGCTCTTACATTTAATTCCACTTCCACTGAGAGGACGTCAACTAAATCTCAAAGCAAAAAAAAAAGGTGCTTAATTGTGGTGTTTAATATATTTATTTAAATTAGTTGAATTCGAACATTTGGAAATGAATAAATGAAAATATTATCTAACACGTGGTCGACATCTAGTAAATTTTAACTAATTACTTATAATTCAAAGTAAAAAGAGTACATTTTCTTGTATTCATAAATAATATTATCCTGTAATTATGCACCATTCGGTGTGACCTTGATTTGGGAGGCAAATTTAGCTGGCAGCATGGGCCATGGGATGTATATTTATTGTTAAGATTGAGAAGGGACTCGATTTATGAGCTGGATGCCATTTACACCAATAATAAGTTTGAGCATTTAGCATTCAACCATAGAAACCCACTGGCTTACTCGAGGAAATAATGCTATGTTGATTCCTAAAAGCAGAAATTAATATGTAGGGAAAATGACTTTCAAGTTTCAACCCCATGCCAAGTCATTTTGTCTACGGAATCTACTAGTGGAGTGGCAGGAATTAGGTGGAATTCCAAAGTAATAATCCGGTTGTTCTACCACTTGTACAAAGGGAAATGAAATCATCAGCTCCTCCACTTTATATCAACAAATGGAACACACTCATCAGCTTAGAGTTTGATAACCCAGGGGTCCTTCCATTCCATCCCGTCTTGTCACATTCTTACCCATGAGAGATGGCATCCATGGAAAGAGTTTCCCAATTTCCTTGCTTATCGTAGTTGGTCTCATTTTCTTATCATTGATCCCAAACTTTGCTCTCTCAATTGCTTCCATGATATCTTCTCTCGCCACACATTCACCTCCTGAGAAATTAATAACACCTGGGATTAACAAAAAGTGCCATACAACAGAAAACTGAACTCAAACACAACAACAACAATAATCTCATAAGAGGCGCCCCCATTTAATAAGGTGAAACAGATTCGTTGCATTATTACTTGTACTTGAGCATATACTTAGAAAATAGGACAAGGTGGAAATAAGCAGTAAAAGCTAAGCTATGTTCTTATACTAACTAACAAAATTCATTACCATGCTAGTCTATCTATATTTTTAATTTTTTATATCCAAGTCACCACTTCCATCTGCCAATGAGCTTCAAAAGCGGAGTGAAAGTAATAGATATTAATCTAACCTCGGCGAGCAGCAAGTAGAGCAGCTTCATTAACAATGTTCGCAAGATCTGCACCTACAAATCCTTGGGTAACAGATGCAACTAGATTACAAATAAGGCTGATGTCTTCCTCCAGAGGAATTCCTCTCAGATGTACAGCCAAAATCTTTCGCCTTCCATCTTCATCCGGCTCTCCTACATATACTTTCCTCGAGAAACGGCCAGGGCGACAAAGAGCTGGATCTAATGCTTCTGGTCTATTAGTTGCCGCTATAACCACCACATTTATTTCCGAATCAAAGCCATCCATTTCAGTCAGTAACTACAAAGGCAAAAAGAGTCGTGAGAGCCCGTTGGAATTACTCTGTTGAACCTTACTACGAAATACTATTTCAAAACTCAAGACCTATTTCTTTTTTCAAACGAAACACTAATATTCAAAACTAAGACCTATTCTGGAAGCTCGCCAGCTTATAGAAATAAGATTCCACACTTGCCATGAAAGAAAGACAAGTATCAATAGACAATAGGTATTTGCCCTATTCTCTTAAAGTACTCTATTTTAGACAGAAAAGAAATAAGTACGTAGTGAAAATGTTAATAATAAAGTACTTTATCAAAAGACCAACTTTTCTAAGTGCTACGGAACAGGTACACAAGTAATTAAATTAATAACACCACTGAAACATATGTATTCTATGTTCTTATATTTTGACAAGTATGTATGATATAAAAGTATTAACAATTTCAAATAAATTCAACACATCAGATATTTTTGAGAGATGCACGTAAAATGTAAACTAAAACTACCTGGTTTAATGTTTGGTCTCTTTCATCATTGAAACTTCTACCACGCTTTCCTCCAACAGCATCAAGCTCATCAATGAATATGATCGAAGGCGCGCTCTTCCTTGCCACATTAAAAAGGTCTCTTATACGAGCTGCTCCTCTACCAACAAACATTTCCACGAATTCACTGGCAGAAACAGTAAAGAAGGGTACTCCAGCTTCTCCAGCAACAGCACGGGCTAGTAGTGTTTTCCCAGTACCTGGAGGGCCCACAAGAAGCACTCCCCTAGGTAACTTTGCTCCTAGTTTGTTATAGTTAATAGATCCTTGCAGGCACAAAACAATCTACAAAAGAATAAAATGCATGAGTCCAAGTCGAAAGAAAGATTGATGGGCACTTGAATAGCTTGTGAGAATAAAAGGAAGATGTCAGTAAACAATAATCTTCAAACTGTTACCAGAAAGCTTAAACAAATTTATGCAAATATAATCTTTTCTGCTTATACAATTGCTACTACTAATATAGTTAAGTAAGACATGCACATCCTTACAAACCTACTGGGTGCAGAACCTCCACTCTTTGGGGGTGGCATAGTGGTGCTAAAAGTCATATAATCAAATACATAGTTGTTTGGCAACTGCAATGGCTCAAACAGCATAATGATTGTAAAGTAAGGAATAGATAGTAGTGATATATCAGTGCCCATGACTCCCTATCAAATGTAAGGTCATTTTTGTTCTAGCCATAGAGCACATTTGACAAGAAACCCAAACCCTCTTAACTGGTTTTTGACAACAAAAGCAATTGCACCACCATCCTTACCATCCAATTCTATCTTCACTCTTTAGTAGCAGATCAAGAAGCTTCCCGCAGTTAATCAACATAAATATTGCTGTGCTCTAATATCAAATTGAGGGCAATCAATATTTTCCAGGTCAATAGCAGTGTTCTAGTTCAAGTTATGGGCAATTAGGATTTGTCAGGTCAATATAGAGTACTTATATTCTCGAGATATTGTCAAAATGTCCACTTCCTTCAGGCGTCAGATCAGTGTCCGGGGTCAATATACATGACTCTGAGTTTCTACTGTTGCTAGTCTCCATGGGAGTCTCCTTGAAAGGTAGTTTCTCTTGACGCATCAGGTGTAGATGAATTAATAGCCATATTGTTATGACTATTGGAGCTGATCATCTTCCTCCACTGATAGGTCTCGGAAATCTTTCAAATCAACAGTGAGATGAATATAGATATCTTTCTATAAGGTTCCCTGAAGAACATTGTGACCTGAATTCTATGTACTTAACCATTTATCTCAAGGGAAACAATCACGAAACTTTAGAATTTGAGTAGGCTCATGAATTAAAAAATGACTTGATACTGCACATATCAATAGCACATTTGGAGGATCTGTGGATTACCACCATTCAGCATTTGTTCCTATAGTAACTCAGAAGATACTATAATACAAGAACTTGTCTTTTGGAAGAGTGGATAATATTTTAAATTACTAACACACAAATTTGTATTTGATTGTTGAGACTTCTATAAGGAAGACAGTTGTTTAACTTTAAATGGGTTCAAAATATATGTTCAAGTTTCAATATTTGGATCACAAGTTTCAGAAATTACATGGAAACCTAATTAAATCAAGCTCCACCATTTATAATTTAATTTCTTTATTCAAACTGACTTTGAATCTTATATTTTTTAAGGATGGCTATGAGTAAACCTTGTCACTACATGCTCGAGACTATTGTTAAGGCCAAATTTGATCTTGCCTCCCGTCAAAATTTGAAATTTAGTTCAAATATAGCAGCAACGGATAATATTGAGTTCATTAATCATGACTTTCTCTCCTATTGTCCTGCCTCATTTTTATCAATAGACAGATGAGCAGATTTTTTTTAACAGAGCACCACAACATAATTATAATTTTAAAAATTCCACTAAAAACTTTAATCAGGGAAATTAGCTCAAATGACCATTTGATGTGCCTTTAAGCATATATGGAGGTAATATTGAACTAATCTAATAATAGTTCCTTTAATTATCAACAGGGATTAGATACTGATGGGAAGCAAAACCCTTTTACCACTGTTACAATTTGTTGGGATATATACTAAAGTTTAAGAGATTTAAAATACGAATACTAATCTGAGGAAGTGCAACATTGTGTGCTGAACTCACCTAATTTCAGGGTCCAGGACTAGCCTTTAGAAAACAAAATATATTTTCAGCTTGATTGAACTTAATCCACCAACTATTGTTTTATGTCTTAATTTGCTCTAGGAATTATGAACGTAATTTCAAGGTGGCAGATGTGCCCCTATATGGTGCTAAAAGCTATTGAGCATGGGATCATGTTGCATAAGCTTGTACTCCTCTCCGAAACACTTGACTATAAGTCATTTTTAATAAATATATCAGAAGATCAACACTTTGGACATAAGGATGTGTAGAGATAGAGGCTTTCTCCTTTCCAGTTTTTCGTTTTGAATAATTCCATCTTCATTACCTTGTTGAATAAGCCTAAAGCAAGTGAGGAACCATAATCCAACTCTACCCTTTATATTCAAGGAAGTTGATGTATTTGAATTTCTGCATTCTACAATTAGCGAATACTTTGTCATGCACCAATAGTAAGAATGTTCTCCATGACTTTTCGTTTTTCAACAACTTTTAATTCATTTATGCATGCTAACAATCATGATATTGGAACTATAGTAAATTGATATTTTCATGATTTCTCTCACATGAACAGTGAGTGGGAATATGGGGTGAAAGAGACCTAAGAGACCCATGTAGAAATATAATTTTTTTCATGTTGAAATACCAATTTCCTATATTATACTCCCTTCATTCCATAAAAAGAGTCCCGATTACAAAGTTTAAGGATATAATTTTCTTCCCAGTTTATCCTTAAATATAATGAGTGTTTAGTTTAGTAGTGGCGGCATAGAAGTGTAATTGTGTTGTTATACTTGAGGACATTATGTCATTTTCTACTATCATAAATAAAAAGTGAACTCTTTTTTGGAACTTTTTTTTTTGTGCGTAAATGGGACTCTTACACTGTGTTTGTAAGTTTTTATTTGAAGGGAAGGGAAAGGAAAATAATTAAAATTTCTCCAAATCTCATGTTTGTGAGTTTTTTTAGGAAGGATGGGAAGAGATTTGGAGGTAAAATTGATTTAATTTTTGGCTCAAAATTTCTCCCTCAAAAGTGGGAGGATTTCGAGGGATGGGAAAGGATGGCAAAATGAAATATTTTATATTACCAAAAATAACCTTGTAAAATAAATAATATGACAGTCTTGTCCCTAATTAAATCAATAATAAGGATGGGGAATGAATATACTGAATTAACGACACCCCACCCCACCCCACCCCACCCCACCCCACCCCACCCCACCCCACCCCACCCCACGTGCACGGCAACTTATTTCAAAAGTCCAGCAGACAAATCAGGAAGCTAATTTACAATGTAGCAGGCGAAATGCAAAACAATTTTTTGGGTTATATTTTGTGAGCCTTTGAGATTATATTTTTTTTATATCTAGCCCACAAAACTGAGCAAACCAGTTCAAGAGAAACCTTTCGTAGGCGGTAGGCCTATCCAATTTAATAACAGGCCGACTTCTTTTCCAATATACTAATTTTTCATGTACTAATTTTTATTTTTAATTCAATATATATATATATATATATAATTAAATCTAATTATATATATATATATATATGAACATAAAAAAAGATTGAACAAAATAATTTAATAGATAGATATTGTTCATACATTTATTATATTTATATATAAGGGTAATATAGTAATAGTGTAGTTTAAACATAAAATTATTTTCCCTTCCCTTCCCTCCTTCTAAACTCACAAACAAGGAAAATATCATAAAAATCCTATCCCTTCCCTTCCTTTCTAAAACTCACAAACATGACAAAGGAAAATTATAATCCCCTCCCTTCCTATACTTTCCCTTCCCTTCCCTTCCCATACTTTCCCTTCCCATCCCTTCCCTTCCCTCTAAACTCACAAAAGCAGCCTTATTGTGGAACGGAGAAAGTATAATATATCATACATACATTAGTCTATTTACAATACAATAAACAAACTGTGCAGTCTTAAGGAACAATTCTTTTGCAGACAATAATTGCCTATCTTGCTGTTGGATAACAATATTAACTCAATTAAAGTTGCACTACATTGTCTTCCGAATATCCCGGTTGGTCATTTTTAGTGACTAGTTTAACTGCTTATGGTTTTGTCTCTTTACAGGAAAAGATCCTTATGATACCTTTTATTATTACTTCATAAAAGCCGGGAAAAACAAACAAACAGTTATATGAGAAGATCACTACTGCAAAAATGTAGCAAGAAAATTATATCTACCAGATGTAACTTAAGGAAGGAAATTTCTTACCTCCATAAGCTCTACTTTTGCAGCATCAACTCCCTCCACATCTTCAAAGCTAACCGGCTGGTTGCTAGGTCGTTTTTTCTTTGCTGGGCTATTAGCAGCAGAAAGTTGACGATAAAGAAGCCACATTAAAGGAGTCAAAGGAATCCAAAGAGTTAACACAGTAACTAAGATACTCCGCATTGACGTAAGAACTGATTGAGGAGCAGAGCTGTATGTAGTTCCTCTTTCTCTCATCAAGCTAAGAAGATAGCTTACGTCCTGGTCTATCTTCCTGGTAGAAAACTGCCACTGGGGTGCAGAAGGTCTTGTCTTTGTCAATTTCCTCCACAAATTTGACTGTGCTACCTTGCTGTTCCTCACAACATCACTGTCTATAACCGCACCCTCCGACCTATTAGCTTCAGCATTTTCTGCTACTGATTTATCTTTTGACATTTGAGTATTTTCAGCAGTCCGCAAGTTGGTATTAAAGTAAATACGACGTGATCCCTCCTCAAATAGAACTTTCACTACAAACCCATCCTGAAGGCTCATTATCAAGTCCGAATACGGAACAACTTTTGGAGAAGGTATTGCAGTTAATTTTAGAAACAAAAAGCACATCCCCAATACAATAGAAACTGAAGTGGAAAGAGCCACTTTTCTCAAATTCTTGCGCAAAAATGTGCCAAGGTCATTTAACATAGATTTAATTGAAACCCTTTTCAATCTTTTTGACAATAACTGCAGCCTTGGGCGCAATCTTATAAATGAAAATCTCTTTCTTAAGCCACTATTTACTCTGTTTGCCAAATGGGTTTTGGTATTCCTCTTCTCATTTTTCAGTGACCTAATCCTAGTGTTACATAACAACCTCTGCTGAGTCTTACAACAATTATATATCCCCAATAAAGGAAAAGAAATTGAACTATAGCAAGAATTAGACAATGAATAAGACACGCCTCTATATCTCCCCAAACATTCAGTTTTTACAACATGAACCCTCAAGTTCCGTTGAGTAGTCAAAAACCCATCATTTGAAACAATGGGTAAAGAAGCCATTTTTTTTATAAACAGGACCTCAAACCTTCCATGGAACTTAAAGATTTGAAAGCCCAGTACAGAATATTCTTCAAGGATACATGACAGAAGATAATACCTGATTTGACGAACTTTGGAACCTTGAAGTAGAGAAACGGGGTAACCTCGAGCTGGTATTTTGAAAGGGAAGATAAGAGTATTCAGAAGATTCTTTTGTACTATTTGATTTAGCAGGGCTTATGTCCACAGTTCAACATATATAAATCCAGGCCTCCAGAATACACTCGAATCAGATTAACAGGGTAGTCGACCCGCAAAATTTACCCATACCCGCATGCATGTGAGGTACGGGTTTAATAAAAAGTATCAAAATATTTTCGTAATAAATTTATTCAATTATCCTTTTATTGTTGCTTTTGTACCAAATTTGTGAATACATACCAATCACTCGTGTAATTAAATTTGGAATTTCTTAATATGTCCCCTTAGGGCACATGTTAAGCACACAGTATAAGAGAATATTCTCTTCAATTGTGTACATATTCTCTTAAACTTAGTGCAAATATAAAAATCAAGAGAATATGCACACAGTTCAAGAGAATATTCTCTTGAATTGTGTGCTTAGCATGTGATCTAAGGGCACAGTGTTAAGATGATCCATTAAATTTAAGCAACTTTTAGTGTTTCTGACAGGGGGAAACGAAAGCATAATTCGTTCGGCTCATTCCTTCCAACACGTTCAATCTCTTTTAACGTTTCCCTATATATCTTAACTTTTTTTTTACTCATTCATGAACTTGTATTTAGTACGTTTAAAAAATATAATTAATTATTCATCGTTAGTCAATGTGAATTAGTTTGGATTACTTAGTGTTGTGTGTCTAGGATAGCAGCATACTTTGAATCAGCTATTATGGTCAGCCCCCTAATCTAATGCAGTATCGAATTCCGACTCAGGAACTGTAGCATAAGAGAACGTCCGATCATTTAATTCGTTGCCACAATACATAAGCAAGCTTGAAAACCCCAATTTTGGAAAACACATAAGTTTGAACATCATCTTAAATGGGCAATTGACACTACATGGTACTTGTGTAAGTGAGGCATCGATCGATCTTATAATTAAGTATCAATTATACAAATTTATCAAATTCAATATTATGTATATGTTCAAGTTTGATTAAGATTTAGAGTCTAGGATTTTTAGATTTATGTATATATCTTATATCAATGCCTAAAGCTTGTAATATATATTAAGTTTAATATCAATTAATTAAAAAATAAGATTTTGAAACTTGTTGAATGTGGTTTGCTTTTAAATTTTCTAGATGTGATTTGTCTCCCTCTCTCATTTTACTTTATAGAAGAATTTTCGTGAGTTTTGGCAGTATCATTATTTTAAGTAGCATGAAAGCAAGAACAAATTTTTAAATGTAGATTTTGACCATTTGAATATTTACCTGCAGAATGATGAAACCAAAGTGTGTATATATATATATATATAAGAAGATATATTTCTTTTATGTAATTTATAGATATGACAAAATTAAATTGTAAACATGCATTGACCGGGGAGCATCATTGTAGTATCATTTTACATATTTTGAAATCTACCTTTTATCAAGTTATAGTGTAAACTACATTTACATTGTTAGTTTTTTGTTTTTGTAAAGTTTGAGAAAGTTAAAAACAATTATCGCTTATGGTTGACCTTTTTTTTCCCTTACAAATTGTTACAAAGCGATGAAGACTTGTCATTTTTATTCCATTTTGCTAATTCTATTTGTAGATCCGTGTCGTCTTTTTTATTTTTTATTTTTTTATTTACAAAAAAGACAGTTAACAAAAACAAACTTTTAGTGTCGAACAAAAATAATATAATTTTAATCTATGAATATTATTTAGTTGACTTGTATTTTTTTGGGAGTAAAAAGATATTCTGAAAAATAAACATAAAATGTTTTTTTATTTTTAATTGTAAATTTGAGGTTTTTTATATGTATATTTATCTTATTGATTATAATTCTGTTAGATTAATTATTTAATTGTATAATATAATAATTTTATTATTAGGAATTGTTATTTTTATAAAAAAAATTAATTTTTTATAAGACTTTATTCACATAAATATGAATTCTATTTACAATTTATTTATATGAAAAGAGTATGGTGAAACCATCGATTTCTTTCGTAAAAATATCAATTCCATTGTTAGTGTGATGTCCAAAACGCGTCGTATTGTACGGCTAATCGCCATTACTAAAAATGAAAAGCATACAGCGAAACGACAACTTTTAGTTATTTTTTCCGGAACTCATCGTTTCAATACTAAGACGAAGCCAATTGAATTGCCTTAGATAGATCAAAAACCCTATAACTACCAAATTCAAAAATCTTCAACATCTCCCAGGTTGGTTCTGTATGTGTTCTTCTTAATTTTGTACACACGTACATATACAAGTAGATATTTACTTATTTCTATATTCAACGTTGATTAAAAGTTATTGGGTTTTCAATTTTAGATTAAGATGTTGGGTTTATGATCATTACATTCATTGATGAATTGAATCAATTGTTCTATCCGATTGAACTCGAAGTTTTCCCACTATTGGGAAAGTTTACTTCCATTGTTTATCATTGATAGTTTAATGTTTGATTGTTGTCCTGTAGTACATATCATCTTTTTATGAGAGCATTGAAGTTTCCCCCTAATTTATGTTTTCAATTATATGTTTTGTATATATGTTGTCATTGGTATCTCCCCAACGTGTTTGTAAATTGTACTAACAGAGAGAGTCATTTCAGCTTATCATTTTTAATTCTATTTATGCATATTATAAATGCATCTTTTAAAAATTTGTTCATTATATTTTCAGTGTTTGGCCTCTTTAAGTTAAATTATTTATCATCTTTGATCTATTTCAGATATTGTGTGATCTGTGATTTAGAAATTGGTTAAGTAGCCACCATGTTTACAACTTTGTTGGGTTGTGCTGCCCTTGTGGAGGTGCCGGAATTTGTATAAAGTAGTGGAATGGAAAAGAAAAATGTAGATGATGATGAACCAAGGCCAGTTCCGCAAGTGAAAGTTGATAGATTTGGATTTGTGAAGCAAGAACTTAATTCTCCTGATGGTATAGTCAAGAGCAGGTCAGCCTTTGAGTATGAGAGGTATGCAATTTCAATACTGATTCATTTATAATGTTGTGGGAAGTATTTGCACTTTGTCTTAATGAAATAAGAGTACGTTCGTAGTACCATTGATATTTTCCTTATTTGCTGCTGCCATGTATCCGGGCCTTACTCAGAATGGTCAATTTGCGATTTCTGAGGTTCTAGATGTTTTTTAGTCTAACTAGATCTCTAAGGCTTTTTCAGAGAGGAAAGGAAGATTAGAAAATGGAGGAAAATGATTGGAGTTGGAGGCAGTGATTGGAAGCATTATGTTAGGAGGAAACCTCATGTTGTCAAACGGCGAATAAGAAAAGGAATCCCTGATTGTCTGAGGGGTCTTGTTTGGCAGTTGATCTCAGGAAGTCGGGACCTCTTGCTGATGAACCCTGGTGTTTACGAGGTGATCCTTTCTTTTACCCTTTTAAAATCTTCTTACCCCTATCTATTGTTTTTCTTTATTATCTTGGTTACTCGGCTTCTGTAAAATGGCATATCAACAAAAAACAATGTTATCAATTAGTTTTAGGCAGTAATCTCAGTTAAGTGGGTTGACCTTCTTTCTCCCTTCTTCTGACAAGATAGGTTTGGTGTCAGCTAATATATTATTTTTGCAGCAGTAGTGGCTGGTAAGCACAGCTTGCAAACGGTCTATAGCCTTTTTGACGTTGTAACCTTGAAGAATTGATTTATTTCAAGTCTGAGACAAAAAAGTATACTGCTTAGGCATTTAGTAGCTTCTGTCTTTCAGTCTCTGCTTCTTTGCCAGTAATATTGAACAATACATGTCATTTCTTATGTCTCAATTAGCTCGTTTGCCATCTTGTTACAGTTTTTATTTTATTATTATTTTATATAAAAAGTAATTAGCAATCCTAACTTTTAGGATGTAGTTTAAATTGGTTAATAGGAAAATATTTATAATTACAGGTAGATAAGGTAAAAATTGAGCCTGTGTCTTTGAGTGGTGCTTCACTGATAAGGAGGGACCAAAGTCAATAATGTAGGAAGGATCAAATGTGTGTCAAACTTGATGAACCTGATATTCATTTTTGCTTATCATACGCTGTTGACAATTATTTTCTGGCTTTTTACAATGCTTTTTGGGTTCAGCTCGTATTTATTTTATGTTAAATTTGCTCAGGTTAGTTATGATGCTTTTGATGTTGATATTATTTGTTCTGTGCTTTTTCCCTGTGCTCATATTTACTTAATTTTGCTTTTCAAATATACTTTTTCGGCTGCAGCAACTTGTTATATATGAGACTTCAGCTTCAGAGCTGGATATTATTCGAGATATTTCTCGGACATTCCCTTCGCATGTTTTCTTCCAACAAAGACATGGACCTGGTCAGAGGTCCCTCTACAATGTTTTGAAGGCGTACTCCGTGTATGACAGAGATGTTGGATATGTACAGGTTTATTTCTCACAAATCTTGTACATATCTATTTGCTTTTGCAATACACTGAATAAGTTGAGATTATTTTAACTGCAGGGGATGGGTTTCTTAGCTGGTCTGTTGCTTCTTTATATGAGCGAGGAAGACGCATTTTGGTTATTGGTTGCATTACTAAAAGGTGCTGTCCATGCCCCAATGGAAGGATTATATTTGGTAATTCTGTTAGCCCAACAATATGTTGACTTCATCATGTATATTTTTGTCTCTTGACTTTGTAGCATATTGTCAGCTTTGTGTTTGATGCGAGTGTAGGACTAGAAAGTACTGTAAAGCAGTAGTCTTAATTGATGGGGACTCCAAGTCAAGAACAAAGAAGATATTTTTTATATTTATTATTTGGAGTTTTTATTATGTTTAATATAAAAGTAGTTGATGTGATTTATGTATTTTATTTATTAGTGGGGATTTAGGACATTAATTAGTGATTATGAATTATTAATAAGGGTATTTTAGTTGTTTAGGATTTTTATTATTCCCCAAGTAATATTAGGGTTTTGAGTCTATTTAAATAGTGATGTAATCCTCACAAGTCTGGAAGACTAGAGACTATTGATATTGAAATTGATTATTTTATTCATCCCGTAGAGGTATATTACTGTAGAGGTATTTTATCCATCGTGGAGTTGATACACTTGAGAGATCCTAGTGGTTTAAACGTGGAGTTTAAATCCTAGTTTATTTTCCATTAATCCTTCACCCTAAATATATCCTACATCATTAATCAATTTAGGTTCTTGAGATATGTGGACTAATTTTGTTTCTCCTTTTTATCTTAATATTTAAAATTGTCAGCAAAAGAATTATTTTGATTATCTATTAGATTTCTTGAGGAATCTGTGACTCACTGGTGAGACTTGAGAGCTTTTCATGGGAAGATCAAGAATTTTTGTTATTTCTTACTCCCTCTATCCAAATTCAGATTCTTACTTGACCTTCTTCCTTATCAGGATGGCCCAAAATCATGTCACCTTACCACCTCCTGCTTCTTTGAAATCAGCAAAGTTTGGTGTAGTTCATTGAAGGGTGATATTGGAACTTTATGTAACTTTTTTATTTTAAGCTTCTTTTCTGTTTTTTCCTCCTGTTTTTTTGGATAAGTTACGTAAAAGTATTATACAGAGGCCTTTAAGACCATTATCGTTATTATCTTAAGCTTATATTGCCTGAAATTTTGGTGGTTACATCTAAAAACTGGGATGGAGGGAGTACTTTGATAGGTTTAATTTTGTGGTAGTGTTGTAGCTCTCCCAGTTTGTGTGGCTCATGTGTGCATGTTCTCAACTTCTCTTTTAAACTAAAAAGTTCAAATATATTAGAGTGCATAATTTGATTAATTTCCATCAAAGTTGGTATTATTAGCTTATGGACTTGGCACGTTTCACTTGAGGAAATGTCCCATCAGTGTCTTGCCTAATAGATAATTACTCGTACAACAGTTACATGATAGTGTTGTTTGGAGTTACTGTTGGCACTGTAGATCATCTTGGAATCAGGTTACCAATATATATGTTGGTATGTTGAATATAGTGTTGGAGTGTTTCCTCTAGTTGCTTTTTTCTTTCAAGTTTCCTGAGCTTTCTTTCTCTGAAAATACGATGAAAAGAAATCTGAAAATGGTAACTTCCCCGCCATCACTTTGTGGAAGGTATGAATTTTGTTGAGTTTTAGATTACACCTAATAGCATTTTTCCTGTTTTGATTTAATTATTTCAGTCAATGGCCTCTTTCATTTTATCTAATTGCTCATTACCATGTCCAAAACCTATTATCTATTATATTTTTTTTCTAGACAGAACACATTCCAAGATTCTGAGAACTCTTATCTAATATTTTTGGAGTAGGCTGGATTGCCTCTGGTACAGCAATACCTTTTTCAATTTGAACAGCTAGTAAGGGAGCACTTGCCAAAGTTGGGAGAACATTTCACTCAAGAAATGATAAACCCTAGTATGTATGCAAGTCAGTGGTTCATAACTGTTTTCTCGTACTCTTTCCCATTCCATTTGGCTCTTCGAATTTGGGATGTTTTTCTCTACGAGGTTAGTGGTCTAATATTTTTTTGTATACGCCACTCCGTTGCACATATTCAAATAGGCAGAGATTAGAAGGAAAATGAAATTAAATGGATAAAACTAGAAGCACCAAAATTTGGTTTAGAACCTCACATATTTTCACTGGGCAGGGTGTCCAAATTGTTTTCAAAGTCGGTCTGGCCCTATTGAAATATTGTCATGATGACTTGGTGAGTGTTTCATATTGTTTCCCCCATTAAATCCCTATCAATTGTAAATGTGTCTGCTATCTAAACATTTTTAACACCATCAGTTAAAATTACCTTTTGAGAAACTCATACAAGCCATGCGCAATTTTCCGGAGGATGCAATGAACCCAGATACACTATTACCAATGGCCTATTCAATCAAGGTATTCACTTTCCACTAGAAAATACTAATGTATATGGAAGTATAGCTAATTTTTAGATGTCATCACAAAATCTCATGTCATTTTTCCTCGATATTATATAAGCTTTATATATCTGGATGAACCGGTGTAGTAATAACTAATAAATAAAGAATTAGGTTGTTTTTTTTCTTTTTTGATTGTTCGTGTTATCATATCATCATCAAAATCCGTCTTGCCATATCCTTTTAATGGACAGCTAGGGTCATGCATGTGTATACCTTGTTATATGTTACACATTTGTTGATTTTTATATTTTTGATGAAGCTTAGGTATCGAAGCAGTTGGAAGACCTAAAGCAGGAGTATGAAAAGAAAAATGGGAAGCTAGCGGAATCCCATGAGAAGCTGAAACAGCAACCACCCTGAGTGTGTCCAAGTTGGCTCAGCGCCTCAGCTGAAGCAACTTGTGAATATATCTGAGCTTTTTATTAATGGTTTGGGTGGGTGGGGTGGAGTGGGTGGGGTGGGGGTTATAATATTACATGTATACAAATTTATCAGTTCAATACCTGCTTTTCTGAGTGGTAGGTTGAGTTCAATTTTCCATGTAAAGTAAAACTTTGATAAATGAATGTTTGATAAAAGTAATAACTTTGTTTAGATAATAATTTCTTCCGGTTTCGACTTGGGCATTTATACTAAAGTAATAACATTGCTAAATGCATTAAGTAATAATAAAAAAAATTAATCCTTAAAGGCTCAAAAAAAAAAAAAATTACTAAATTCCATACAATATATATATATATACAATTTATATATTCTTGAACTTTTTGTAATAACATGACATCCATACAATATTTATACAAAAAGAATTTTTTTTTTAAAATATGTATCTTAAGTTACTTGTTTTTTCTTTACACTTGAACCAAATTTAACTTTATTCTTAACTTTTTGTAGTGCATACACAACTTCCGGAATAGCTTAAAATATTTTATTTTTCGAGATATTATAAGTTTTACCAATTTTTTTTAGCTTTTCTAAACTTAAATAAATAAATAATCTCATTAAATTAATATTTTTTTTGTTCCCAAAATATTCATTTATAGATCGCACTACAATCCTATTCCTTTATAGGAAAGTGGTGGTGGCATCTACTCATCTTCTGATAAGATGGAATCCTATTCCTGTGTGGAGCAGAAGGGAGGAGGACAATGGATGTCATTGGGAGAGTATCTTGTCAGGCAACACAATCTCTAAAGAAGTTGGAAAAAACTTGTCTTCATTAAGCAATTTGTCAAACGAATCTTTCTTTTAACACAATTTCACCTGCATTTGTCTTCTCTTCTTTTTCGCCCACTTTGTAATTGGCTGCCAAACACACTTTAATAACGGAAATAAAACCTAATTTATAATAATACTCCGTGCGTGTGTAAGGAGGAGGCTCACAAATCACAATGGGGTGGATAGTCCGGTAAATTGGACAAGTGGACCAAATGATGATCCCCATCCCCATCCCCATTTACAAAGACAAGACGTGGCGTTATCATACGAACAAAAATCCAGCTCAAGTAATATTTACTTATAGAGTCATGCTACTATCACATAAAATAATTACATAACGTTCACATATTCCTATGTAACAGTATGTGATTTGTTATTGATACGATCCACTTAACTCAACAACAAATCACATACTGCCACCTCATTATTATGTGAGAGTTATGTTGCTTGTTTTATGTGATAGTAGCATTATTCTTACTTATATTCCAACCGAGTGACTCGAGTCGAGTATATATTATTATAATGATGCTACTATCACATAAAAGTATTACATACCGTTCACATATTGCATGGGTGATACTTATGAATTTGTTGTTGACATGATCCACTTAATTCAACAACAAATTTATGAGTGTCACCTCATGCAGTGCAGTACGTGGGTAATATGTGATACTTTTATGTGATATTAGCATTATTATATATATTATGGGGGTGGTCGGGTCCATGGTAATTGGAATGGGGCCCTTGAGCCTTGGGCTGTGGTTAAGATTTGACTTGAGAGGGTGAAAGATCAGATCAGGACTTCACTTGATGTCCACAAGAATTTATTCCCCACAATCCCACTGAGCACCACAAATTATTGAGGGGCCCAACATTAAATGAAACGAAATACTCACTCCCTCCTTAATTGTTTGACGTAGAAGTGGAACACAAAAATTAAGATAATGATTAGAAAGTATTAAATATAGTATTTAATTATCTATAATACCCTTAAATCTTTTGTTGGGATAAGAGAGTTTTGTTGGGATAAGGAGAGAGAAAAGAGAAAGAGTTTAAAGTATAAAAAAATAATCAGAGTAATGAGGGGTAATATTGAAAAAATTGTCATTAATTCTCTTATATTTGAACAAACGTCAAATAATTAGGGACAAATAAAAAACTCTAAAACATCAAATAATTAGGGACGGAAGGAGTACTCTTTATGGTAAATCTAAATATGCTTTTCTACCCTCTATTTATTTTTGAATTTATTGAGTGTTTAGTTTAAGGAATTTCTTAACCTGTGCCCTTAGGGCACATGCTAAGCACACAATTTAAGAGAATATTTTTTTGAATTGTGTGTTGAACTTGTGCAAATGTAACAATCAAGAGAATATGCACACAGTATTTAGATTAATATTATTATTTTATAACAACTTTAAAGTTAAAAAAAATGAGATTTTCTTTTGAAACAAAACAATTAACAAATGAGATTTAATTTGAGGGACGGGAAATACATATAATAATTTATTTGTTTGTATGTGGTACTTACGTGTTTAATCACCATACTACCATTATATTAAAATTTATTAACTTTGCAATTAAAATTCTTTTTATGAAACAAGTGTAATACTACCTCCGTCCGATAATAAGTGTTTTTTAAGTTTAATATTTTTTTTCAAAATAAGTGATATGTTAGAATTCCAATACAATTTTTACAATATTTTTTCATATGTGCCCTTATGCAATCAATGATATTTATTGCGTATTTATTGGGAAGTTGAAAGGTTGAAGAAAGAGAAAGAGAGACCAAAAGACAATAAAAAAAAGTCTCAAACAAAACAAAGAAAGTATATTAAGGGTATTTTTGTTATTTTAACTTGTGTATTGATATGTATGATTTAAGTTAAAAAAACATTTATTCTGAGACCGAGGTAGTAGTTTTTTTTGAAATCTCTACTTTTTCGAAATACAATAATTTTATAATTTTTCCAAATAAACTCACCTACCTAAATGAGAATCGAACTTGAGATCTAAAATTCACAGTACTTCAGTCTTAATTTATCTCATCGACAAGTGTAGTAGTTGAATGGGCATTCCCGAGGGTGTTAAGGAATGGGGATTTGGATGAGTAAAAGAATGAGATATACACAAGTTAAAATGACATTCTTTTTAACTTGATTATCAATAATATTTTTTTCCTTTTGTTCCACCATTGATTAGGTAGGATATACTCCCTCCGTTCTTAAAAGATTGTGTTTTAGCACATAAATTAAAAAAGTCATTTAATATTAGTAAAATTTATTTAAAATTCTATCACTACCCTTTTATGAGAAATTGAAAACTATTAATACAAGGGAAAGAATTTATTAGGACAATGAGAGAAGATAGAGGTAATATAGAAAAGTAAATAATTTATTCTTCTAGAAAGTTGTAAACGACAAACATTTTGGAATAAAATTTTTCTTCTAAAACGACAATCTTTTAAGAACGGAGGGAGTAATAAATTAATAATTTTCTTATTTATAAGGTAAATACTAACGACATACCGTTTATTTATTTATTTATTATTATTCATTGTGAAAAGAGTTATTATAAAATACTATTCTTTCCGTCCTATAATAAGTGATATTTTAGGTGATTTTATTTGTCTCAAATTATTTGATATTTTAGAAAATTTAGGAGCATTAATTACAATATTTCTAAAATTACCTCTCATTACTCCTATTTCAATAACCAGATGTTTTTAACTCTCTCCCTCTCTTTCCTTATTAACACAAAAGGTATTATAAATAAATAATACTATATTTAATGCTATACAATTATTTTTTTAATAATTATGTTCAATTCTAAAATATCACTTATTATGGGACTAAGTAAGTTAAATAGTCCGAGATAGAGACGGACCAAATGGAAGTGGGTAATTTTCCCATAACATGAAGGGTAAACGTGGCACAAGGAAATATCACGAATAAATGTGTCCAACGCGTCTGGTTGCGTTCTTTCCCAATATATAAGCTTCTCCTCCCGTTGTTCCGTTCCACACACACAAAAAAAAAGAATTGTATTTTTCTCTCTCAACATTGGTCTTTTATAAATTCGTGATTATCTGCATATCAATTGTTTGGTCGAAAAAGGTGGGGAGTTAGGCTTTATTTCGATCCATCTTTCTGATAATCGTTCTGCATTCTCAATCAATCAATTCGGTAATTCTTATAATCCCTGAATTCTATCATTATGGTGTTTTTGTTCTTTTTATTTATAATATATATATATATATATATATATATATATGTGTTTTCTTTGATTTACAGGGATTGATTTGTTGAAGTTCTCCAATAATTGATTCCTTTAGCGCTCTCTATATCACAACCTTTTGTATCTGTAAGTATTTAATTTTATAAAGATTTCCTTCGTAATCGTACGATGAATTGTATAGATTTTTAGGTGTTTGGCTGATCTAATCTGTATCTATAACTATTTTTTTTATATCGGTACATTTTATTGTCTGTTCTTGTATTGTTTGGCTCATATTTTTGGCTTACATTCTTTATTTTTTCTTTTTGTATTTTCTCATTCATATATCAGTTTCTGTAGTAGTTGCCAGTATTATTTTCTTTGTTATGTTCTTAAGGGGAAACTAGAGAATAAATTTGCATTTTAATAGTTTTTTCCCCTATTTTCTTTTTGAAATTTCCATGTGTTTTGTATTGACATTCTTCTAAAGACATCTCTTTGTTAGTTTTGTTTTCTGGGGATTGAATTGTGTTAAACAGTATCTTCTGTAGTTATGATTGGTATTGGTTGATTTAAGATTTAATTTGTTTTTTAATAATAAATAATTAAAAGGCAATTTCAGTACTTATATATGGGGAATCAAGTGCTCTAAAAATAAAACTTGTGGGTTTTTTTTTGCTACTGGATGTTTGAATTAAAGCGATTTTATTTTATATAGAAGAAAAGGAGTGTTTATGTTCTCTAGTATTAGAATTATGCAACTCAACTCTTTTTCCCCAAAACCCACAATATATATGGGAGAAATGTGGCTATGATTGCCACGTCTAGTTGGTCGCGGCAGCAACCCTAATTGATGTAGTCTTGGGTAATGAATTGGTGAAATGACAAAGCTTGCCATTATTTAAAGTCGCTTGCATCTCCTTTTTATTAAGAATTAAATAGCATTACTCAAATAGTAGTTATTCAACTTCCATGTTCTGTAAAAGATATGTGTTTCAATGGGACATTTCTTTCTGGTCATGTTTATTTGTATGATTTATTTGAAAAATTCTAATAACTGAATAAATTGTGCTTCCCTTTTCTTGTTAAGAATTATTTTAGTAATTTTTTTGATTGCTCACTTACATTTAGTGCCTTAGCGTTTTTAATCATTATCTTCTGTACAATAGGTGTTGAATGGTTCTATCTTATTTATATGGGAACCTGGTTTTCCTTGATCGCTTTGCCTACTTATTTCTTCACTGTCCTTGTTAGTTTCCCAATTGGTTCTAATTTTGGCTCTGCTGATTTGTTTAGGTGGGATTGAATGTTCTAATGGAATCTAAAGGTGGAAAGAAGAAGTCTAGCAGTAGTAAAGCATTTTATGAAGCTCCCCTAGGTTACTGCATTGAAGACGTTCGACCAAACGGAGGAATCAAGAAATTTAGATCAGCTGCATACTCCAACGTGAGTACTATATCTCAGCTTTTATTTGTCTTTTTATATTTCTGAAGTCCTGAAGTGCTATCCTTTCTAACTACTTGGGTAATATGTTTGCAGTGTGCACGGAAGCCATCCTGAGACTCTTCAAGTTTTCCATTAACCACCATACGTGGTTCAAAACTAGCGGTTCAATTTCGATAGTTTATTTCAATATTAGTTTCTTTCTAGTTTTTCCGTCCTCGTGTTCTCTAGTTGCAACAGCAGTTCTTTAAGGCAAGATGGCCTCCCAGTTGTCAGCAATTGGATTTGAAGGCTACGAAAAGCGGCTTGAGATAACTTTTTCTGACCCTGGCATCTTTGCCGACCCTCTTGGCAAGGGCCTCCGATCCTTGTGCAAAGACCAATTGGATGAAATTCTAACACCAGCTGAATGCACCATCGTTGATGCGCTGTCAAATGAACTTGTGGATTCTTACGTCCTTTCAGAATCCAGTCTTTTTGTGTTCCCTTACAAGATTATCATCAAAACTTGTGGGACTACAAAGTTGCTTCTTTCAATCCCTCCCATACTGAAGTTAGCCAATGCACTTTCCCTTTCTGTGAGATCTGTGAAGTACACTCGTGGAAGCTTTATATTTCCTGGAGCTCAGACGTTTCCTCATCGTAATTTCTCTGAAGAAGTGGCTGTTCTCGACAGCTACTTTGGCAAGCTAGGTTCAGGAAGCAAGGCATATGTGATGGGTAGTGCTGACAAAGCACAGAAATGGCATGTTTACTCAGCTACTGCTGAATCAGCACAGCATTCAGACGCTGTTTACACTCTTGAGATGTGCATGACTGGTTTGGACAGGAAGAGGGCATCAGTCTTCTACAAGACTCGGTCAAGCTCTGCAGCTGTGATGACTGAAGACTCTAGTATTAGGAGGATTCTTCCAGATTCCAAGATATGTGATTTTGAGTTTGATCCTTGCGGGTACTCCATGAATGCTATTGAAGGGGATGCAATTTCTACCATTCATGTTACCCCTGAAGATGGGTTTAGTTATGCTAGTTTTGAAGCAATGGGCTATGACTTCAAAGACGTGAATTTCAACCAGCTGCTTGAAAGGGTGTTGGCTTGCTTCCAACCGACCGAGTTTTCTGTAGCTTTGCACACTGATGACATGGGAAAGGGTCTTGGTTTCGATATTGCTCCAGATGTTGAGGGATATTGCTGTGAAGAAAGGACTTATGAAGTGCTTGGCAAGGGAGGATCAATCATTTACCACAGTTTTACAAAGGCTGCTAGCTGTGGGTCTCCCAGGTCAACTCTGCAATGCTGTTGGAGTGAGAACGAGGACGAGGAAGTGGTGAAGAAGTAGGGTGCAATCAATATGCTTTTAATTAGTTTGTTTGCTTAAATAAGAATTTGGGAGATACACTTGGTATTTTGCTCCACTAGTCAATTGCTATAAGTTATGTTCTCTCTATGTTATGGACCTCTATCATCATATGTTGGACCACTGGTGTTAACTTGTCTTGATTATCATCTAAATAAAGGTATCATTGCGTTTTACTAATCCTTGGATTTATCAAGTGTTGCCCGGGCATTTGTTCATAAAAGTCCTTGTTGAATATGGTTTTAGTAGCAAATGCCTTGTTGAATAGGGTGTTAGTTGCAAATTTAAGATTCATATTGGTGAATCCCACTAGTAGTAGCCCTAGTGTTTATTTGAACTAGTAATGACTCAATTTGTTTCCTGATGGGTTGGATGCTGCGAGTTCTGTGAGTTAGGTCTTCGTTTAACAAACATTATGTATTTGGTGATTTTTGGGTTATGTTGTATTAGCAAACGCCAATTAGAATTTTTGACTTTATTAATTAAAGTTTAGGATTTATAATCTAGAGTTTAGAGTTTATTAACTAGGATTTAAGATTTATTAATCAATTATAATTCTTTATCTCTTCTGCATGGGTTTGGGTAATTAAATTAGCGTTTAGGGTTTATTAACTAATCGGAATTTTTTATCCATTTCATGCGGGTTTAGGTTTAACTTTATTAACCAGGATTTAAAGTTTATTAACTAGGGCTTGGGATTTTATAAATTATGGTTTAAGGTTTATTAACGCGAGTTTAGGATTTTGATCACCGTCCGCTACTATAAGTAGTCTATGAATTGTGTTTTTTTTAACTGTCCACTACTATTAATAGCGGACGACGGATAGGATTTTAATCACTGTCCGCTAGTATAAGTAACTTATGAATTGTGTTTTTTTAACCGTCCACTACTATTAGTAACGGACGACATGTTTTGTTGTGTAAATCTCGTAAGTTTGATATTTAAAATAGATATTAGAGATGATGTATACCTTGTACGCATCCGTAGCGAATAGGTATTATGGATCGTGACCAATCCTGTATAGTGTTAGGAATAGGATACCACTATTGTGTATCCTAACATTCTACAACTACTTCTATTACCGAAAATGCCTCTTTTGGTTTAATCCTTTTAATAGATACAGGGATATAAATGTAACATCTTACAAAAATTAACAATCGTGCAAAACTAACTCTTTGTCTCCCCTCTCTCCTCAGATTTGCTCTCATAATTTCTCATTGTCGTCAAAAAGTTTCTGCTTCCCTCTTAAATTAATCTGAAAAATCTTTATATAAATCCAGTACTTAATAAATAATTAAAGGAATTTTTTAACATGTGCCCTAAGGGCACATGCTAAGCACACAGTTCAAGAGAATATCCTCTTGAATTGTGTGCTTATTCCCTTGAACTTGATGCAAATGCAGAAATCAAGAGAATATGCACACAATTGAAGAGAATATTCTCTTGAATTGTGTGCTTAGCATCCCTTAAGGCACATGTTAAGAGGACCCTAGATTTAAAAAGACTTGAAAATTATTACTATCTAAGTAGGTTTTTCAAGGTGAATTTATCTGAATGAGTTAATGCGCATGCATGTAACTTGGGTTTTTTGGTCCATCTGATAACGGTGAACCGTTTCAAAACCAGAATGTGAATGCAAGTAGTAGGACTGAAGGGGTAAGGCGCAGGATATGTTAACTGAATTTAGGTGGTAGGAATGATATAAAGACGTGGTGAGTTTCAGTTGACATATACCTGCCGCCTTTAATTTTTATTTTCCTTTATATTGCCTTTTGTGGTTGGAAGGGGCTGGCTGCTGGACCTTTTTGTGGAGACATTAACGGTGGGGTGGTCTGGTCTTGGACGTCTGCCAAACTTGACCATGGAAGGTGACAAAGTACCAGCTTGTATCGGTAAAGAAAAGTTGCAGCCAATAGTCTAGTTAGTATTTGACACTAAAGAATGAATACTAAAATTCGATACAAAATGATGTGTGTATATATATATATATATATATATATATATATTATAATCATTAGCCCACATCAACTGATCAATATTCTAACAATACTCCGTATCAGCTATACCCACTACCAAACTCATTAAATTTTTTTGCAGTTCTGATGAAAAAACTTTTCTTTCAGTAACTAGATCCTGAATTTTCATTTTATGCCCACCTCGGGTAGCTCATAACTGAGAAATACATAGTGCTCATGCCTAAATACTTCGACTACCACATGACTTCAAAGTTTTGACAGGGGACCAACAACATTTAACTCAGACATCCCTTAAGATTAACTCTCACACAAGTGTGAACAGCCCATAATCATAAATTGTGAATGGAAAGTGATAAAAGCTAACAACATTTTACTATGAAAAAGAATGCTCATTTCAAGAGAATGACCAAAATTTCAACAGCTGCTAAATTAATTATTTCGCACCATTCAGTATGGCCGAAACTTCCTTGCAGCTCTCATTTGCTGTATCCGTTTCTTATCCTGCTCGAATTTGCTTTGCAGCATCATAATTTCTGCAAGAAATACAAGTTTCCAAAACGATTTAGTAATTGCATTGACAATAAAAACCTAAACTTAAATTTAATACCCATGTTGGAGCCATTTAAAATAAGCATAACTTTAGTGGTCCAAAGCAGTGTAACCTAAAATTAAATATGTACCCACTATTGATATCTGCATTGCCAATAAGATAATAAGATTGATTTTTTATCAGAATTATGTATGTCTACCTATAATCAGGGAATAGACATTCCTATTGAAGACTGGGCCAAAAAAGTTTAGCCGGAAATGCAGAACGTATCAAAATCAGATGGAAGTTTTGGATATAGGAAAGCACATATTTTCTCCCCTCCCCCACTCCACAAAAGAAAACATCAAACTGATATAATCTTATAAACTAAATGAATTATAATAAAATTGTTCTATTAACAAATATATTATTGTGCTTCCAGAAAAAGGAAATGGAAATGTGTGTCCTGACGAAATTCAACATACCATTCCTTTGGGCCTCCCTTTTCTGAAACCGGTAGAAATCTAACCCCACTTCTTTATTTTTCTTTTTTGCCATCTTGTCAGTTACAACAGCATGGGCAACGGAACCCACAACAACTCCACTCTCAGAATCTGTCGTCTTTTTTCTGCCCTTGTGATGTACAACAACAGTCCATCCACCTTCTGCAGCACGAGCTTCTCTTTCTTTTCTTTCCTGTATGTCACACAAGAAATGGAATGGCATTCAGGAAATTTAGTACAGAAAACACAAGTTTGTGGACACATAAAAAGAAGAAGAAGACAACATATTTGTTTTTAAATATCTTAGTTATTTACAGCACAAGTAAGAACAACTGACACAAATGGTGCAGTTCCCCCACATTTTGGGGTCCATCAAGTAGAAGCTATATTTTACTTGACCACCAAAAGGAAAAAGCAAAAAAAAAGAAGCAGCAAAAATGTAATTCTTTCATCATAGCTAGTTTTCATAAATGTTTGAAGCTCCAGATTATGGTTAAGGATGAAAAAGCAGCATACATCAATTATTTTTTATTTTTGATAAGTATGCATACATTAATTACTTATTGTGACACATACATACAAAACAAGAGAGAGAGAGAGAGAGATTTTATTTACATAGAAAATAGCTGCACAAAACACTCAAGGTCTACAAAGCATGTTAATTAGCACCTCATGTGCATATTGATAAAAACACTGATAAAAACAACTAGTTGTCGCATAACTGGTAGGTACAACAGAAGAAATACCTGCTCCTGTTGTGCCTCATGAGCAATTATGAAGTCATCAATCCTTTCTTGCAGTATCTCGACACCTGGTTGACTTTGATGGTATTCCATAATCCATTCTATAAGCACCAAGAAATTTCAGTTAGCTCAGGCACGAATATTTCAGAATGCTAAACTCTCTTGAATTTTTTTTATTTAAAAAAATCTGCATTTTTTATACGTGAATGTGTCCCTGTATGGAAATAAAAAAAATGACCTTGAGGTTATTCCTTAAGGCCTTTGCATTTCGCTGACCCTTTGGGGTTTATAAATAAATCAACTTTCAAAGAATCCATTTATGAAGACAATTGATTTAGTGAAGAGGTTTCAAAGAGGTACGAACCTAATTAAGAAAACTGATTATTACACGGTGTTAAAAAAGTAATAGGTCAAAAGTTGACATGTATGCTGAATACATGGACTTACAGGAAAGTATATATACGTATAAATATGCAAATACATTTCCATGGTATATTTTCAATATACTTGTATTATTGCATAGCAATAACTTGCCATGGTTAGAATAAAATTTTGGAAGATCAGTATAAACTCAAAAAAATATAGATGCCTCATTTGTGTGGCTAGTGATTGTTTTGATGTCAATAACTTATGAGCAATAAAAATCATTTCGTTGTAACAGGAACTAAGTTTAATCTCAGTAGCGAATGTTCGTACTTTTCATTCCTTTAGAGCAGTCCTCATCTCCTGAAGATATCTCATAAACCTCATCTTGTTCCGCATCTGTCTTTTCCGTCAACTTCTCATTCTGCAGTAATAAACTATCCTTCTTTTTTATTTTACGAGTCTTTTTTGACTTACCTACAAGAAAGAAAAAGTGAAAACGATAAATACAACAAATACCACAAATCTGACATAATCTGAATCTGGTTGATTTTTATAAGTTTGAGAGACTTTCTGATTTGTTAATATTTGAGCATCATAAAGTTAACTAAAGTGTCATGTTACTGATATTCTTTTTAATCCAGAAATCCAGGGGCTGCTAATTAGTGTGCGAGCACAAACGTGCACTCACACTCAACTTAAGGTTTTTTAAGGAATAATTCCATAACCATATATGTGCATATATGTGGTGTGTGTGTTCTAAATCTGGTTCTCAAGGAGCTTGGTAGTTCCCGTCAACAATGCATTTGAATACCATTTCGTTTGTTAGAACCATCTTCAACTTCATTATCGAGGTCAACAATTTGTTCCTCAGCTTTCTTTGTCTTCTCATTTTTCCTCTTCTTCTGCCTTATTTTGCTTCTTTTATTTTCTCCCACTTCAACTGAGCAGTTATGTTCATTGAGACCATCTTTCATTGCATCAGAGAGCTGGTAAACTTCGTCAATATCAGCTTCAATTATCTCTTCATTCTTCGTTTTCTTATACCTTAATAATTTTCTTTTTTTCTTCCCACAGTCTGCTTCATTGAACTTATCTGCTGAAACCCACAAAAGTCTCCTTACATGAGAAGATAAATAAAACAACAAAATACCCTTAACTACACACATAATACATCAGAGATGCATTCACCTTCATTATTGAGGTGATTAGCTTGCTCGTCCTCAAATTTCTTCCTATTCTTTGTGTTTCTTCTCTTCTTGCCAGCACATTTTACTTTTTCCTTTTCTTTCTTAAGTTCATGCGATTTTTCCTCTGGGGACAACAAATAGGCAGGGTTAGGTTAGCATTCGTAGTAGCAAAATGCAGGAAATCTAAAGTAGAACTATACCAGCAAAAACACAAAAAGTTTAAAACAAGAATCTAGTAATATTAAGTGCAAGACACTAACAAAGAATCTTTACTTTTTTTAGAACCCAAATCAGAATTGAACAATTCAATACAATGTGAGTTGTTCTACATCTAATCATGCTAGTATGTAACAGAGTGTTGAGACACATGTTCACTTATCAACAAATTAATAATTAACATGACATATGATAACTCACCAAAACATTTTCATTGCCACTCGTCCACCCAATGCTATATCTTCAGATTGGCAGTAAATACACACACTTTGCGCCCGCATATGTACGTGCATGTATGTATATATTTAACAATCTAGACAATATAAAAAGTCTCAACAAAGTACATTTTGAGCTATACATATCTTAAATTGAGCACCCTATTAATCTTCAACAATTAAAAATTTCACATATTATCATATATGTACACCGATTTGCAATTCTGTCTGTCAAAATAAGGAGTAGGTTTTTTGTTTATGCATATTTACCTAGATATGTTTATGGTTCATACTCAACAACACTCTTAATTACGGCTGAAAATAATCAGTATCTCATTTTACAAATTATCACCTTACATACACACAAATATAGGAATTCAAATTGAAGAAAGATACCAATTTCAACAAGTGTCGACATTTTCTGCTCGTTGTTTTCCTTTTTGTTCATCGTCTTTTTCTTCAATCTAGCCCTTTTTGGTAATTTATCACCATCTTTAATCTTCAGCTTCCTGCTTAACTTCTCTTCTCCCATCTCTCTCTCTCTCTCTTGGGGTCAACAGGAGTGAACTAGGGCAGATTGGAGACGAGGGCGGAGTGGCGGACTGTTGTTGCCTAAGCTCCAAGCGAAACCATTTTTTTGGACTTGGGACCCAAATGGGCCTAAATTCTAAAGAACGTAAATACACAAAAAGACCCACTGCAACCGGGTCGGACCTAGTGATTACTTATCAGCCCGGGATATTTTGGCACTAGTCTTGCAAATTGATATGGGTCAATTCTTTCTTCGAGCTTTCTTGGTAATTTCAGAAAGAAGCCGCTTGAAATTCTCTCTTTTTCTTTCCCAGGGTTCTTCAACTGGGGTTCAAGCAAGATCTCTTTTTTATGCTACATTTTTGAACACTCTGCCAGGTAAAAAAATCTGCTTACTCACATCTCACATCCTTTTGATAGTGTTTAATTCTTTTTCTGGATGGCTAGTCTAGTTAGCGTGACCAGTGACAGTCAATTAGTCAAAACTGTGTATGCAATTGTAGTGAAGGGACATTGGGACAATCTTTTGAAGCCAAAGATTGGATCTTTTGTTTCTTCAACGACCATCAATCAGGTACTTCTGCATATTTCATTATATGGGTCTTCTGTTTCTTGGCCATTCTTTAAATGGGTTGAATCAATACCCAATTACAAGCATCCATTAGAGTCTTGTTGGACTATGATTCATATCCTCACCAAGCAAAAGCACTTCAAAGATGCTCAGAATTTACTTGAAAAGATTGCACTCAAAGATTTTATGTCGTCGCCCACTGTTTTAAATGCAATTGTGAGTACCCATGATGAGCCTGATGTGAATTCGCATGTTTTGAGCTGGTTGGTAATATTTTATGCAAATTCAAAGATGACCCAAGATGCAATTCAAGTGTTTGAGCACATGAGAGCCAAGGGGTTTAAGCCTCATTTGCATGCTTGCACTGTGCTTTTGAATTCATTGGTGAAGGATAGATTGATTGATATGGCTTGGAAAGTCTATAAGAAAATGATAAAAGTTGGGGTGGTTCCCAATATTCATATATATAATGTGTTAGTTCATGCTTGTTGCAAATCCGGAGACGTGGAGAAGGCAGAACAGCTGTTGAGTGAGATGGAGTTTAAGGGTATGTTTCCTGATCTTGTCACCTTTAATACGTTGATTTCATTATATTGCAAGAAGGGTATGCATTATGAAGCTTTGTCTATTCAGAATAGAATGGAAAGTGGAGGAGTGTGTCCTGATATTGTAACTTATAATTCCCTAATCTATGGTTATTGTAGAGAAGGCAGAATGAGAGAGGCTTTAAGGCTCTTTAAGGAAATTAAAGGTTCCACTCCAAATCATGTGACATACACTACTCTGATTGATGGTTATTGTAGAGTGAATGACCTTGATGAAGCTTCACGATTGCGTGAGGCTATGGAGTCTAAAGGGCTGTATCCTGGGGTTGTAACGTACAACTCAGTTCTCCGCAAATTGTGTGAAGAAGGGAGGATTAAGGATGCAAATAAACTATTGAATGAGATGAATGAGAAGAAAATTGAACCTGATAACATTACCTGTAACACTTTGATTAATGCTTACTGCAAGATTGGAGACATGAAGTCTGCATTGAAAGTCAAAAATAGGATGTTGGAAGCGGGGTTAAAACCTGACCCGTTCACGTATAAGGCATTGATCCATGGGTTCTGCAGGAAACTTGAGATGGACAGTGCCAAAGAGCAGTTGTTTTCCATGCTGGATGCAAAATTTTCTCCAAGTTATTGCACATACTCGTGGCTTGTCGATGGTTACTGCAACCAAGACAATGAAGAGGCAGTCATAAATTTGCCCGAGGATTTTCTTCAAATGGGTCTTTGTATTGACATCTCCTTGTACAGGGCACTAATACGAAGATTCTGTAAGAGAGAAAAGGTTAATTGCGCTCAAAGAATTTTCAGCATGATGCAAGGGAGGGGAATGTTGGGAGATAGTGTAGTATACACTAGTATGGCGTATGCTAATTTAAAAGCAGGGAAGCAAATTGCTGCTTCAGATATATTAGATGAGATGTATAAGAGGAGGTTGATGATAACTCTCAAGATATATAGAAGTTTCAATGCTTCGTATGCTGGTGACAAAAGCATTTTGGATATATTTTGGGATCTCGTGATCAAGAGAGGCCTCGTATCGAAGACTCTTTCTAAGGATATCCAGCAGTTAAAAGTACATTCTTAAAGGGAAGTCAGCAATTCCCAAATTTGCAAGGCTTTAGCCAGTTAGCACCTTCTTCAGGCTGATCTATCGAGTGCCTGAGCTTGTGCCTACATGTACATACCCCAAGTGAGTGATCTTAAAAAGTATCTGGTTAGCCAGAAATCAACTCTTGTATTATTGACAATAACTTAGAGAAATTGATTCTCTTCCAAAAAAGTTAGCTTTACACTTTTCAATGTGTTTTGTAGGTGGTAAGATTCATTAACAGACTCTGACCATAGCTGGCACTGGGGAGAAGTATGGCAAGAACATGGTGGCTGATCTTTGGGTGTTAGGGTGATTGTAATTTGCAGCACGGCAAAGAGAGTTCTGTCTAGTTGAAGTGGAGTCTTATTCACAAGCTGCAGTGCTATTGATAGGAAATGCAACAGCACTTTGTCCACTCTTCAACCTGTTGCTAAATATTTGAAATAATCTCCAACGGAATTGGCCATGTATGATAAGCCAAAGCAAATATCAGGCAGAGCAACCTGGCAAAGCTTCAGTTAACTTCTCAAGGAATGACGGTCACAAGCAGAAATCGGAGGGAGTTGTACTCAGCAGCCGATGCAGCAAGAGGTTACACAAACATCAGAAATATCTTCGTAAACAGAAGAATTTTCCTAAGAACTCGTGTCCAGTTTACAACTTTCTGAAAGTTTTTGAATTTGTTCCAAAATGGACCCTCCTATCTATTGAATAGGGGACTTGTATGCACCTTTTTTTTTTTTTATATATATTTTTTCCAAGATCAACTAGTTTCTTTTTATATATTGCGACAAAATATGTAACTCTTATAATAAAAATTTACATACCCAAGACCTTACGTATTCAGTTATTCTCATGGCCTATAAATTTTGCTTTTGAAAAAAAGATAAAAAGAAAAAGAAAAAGAAAAAGCACCTTTGAATTGATCCTCCATGGATGGATTTCCTCCCTCCCATAACAGCTGCTTCTCCCAGTTCCTAGTCAGAGGGCCGAAAAAGCAGCCTCAATTTGAGCAAGAGGTGTACACGTGTCAGGCATTGGAATGGTTTGAAAAGGCTATATATACACGTATATTTTTGTAAGCATGGCATTTGCCAACAAAACACAAGAATTCAACCATTCTTCTTCGCGAGAAGAAACGATCCAAATATCATTAATTAATTAATTACCATGAGTTCACAACAGAACATGAGCTACCAAGCTGGGCAGGCCACTGGCCAAGCTCAGGTCATATGCTAATTATATTATACTCTTTGTAATTTCTATGGGGTACCACCCTTTTTTTAGGATAGGATAGGATAGTAATAATAGTGCTGTTTTATTTCAGGAGAAAGGCGGGCAGATGATGGAGCAGGCCAGCAATGCCGCCCAGTCTGCCAAGGAATCAATGCAGCAGGTTCAATTATTCTAAATTCTTTGTATTTTCCTATTTTTTAGCTTAAATTAATTATTATTATTATTATTCAGACAATTATATAACACGAGGATTAATAAATAATACGTGTGTGTGTGTGTGTGTGTATGTAATGTAGGCTGGTCAGCAAGTGAAGGAATCAGCACAAGGTGCAGCTGATGCTGTTAAGAACGCAACTGGGATCAACAAATGAACATACATCTCATCCTCCTGCTACCACTATTATGCATCCTCGCAGTTTTTTATTCATTGTAATTTTTCTTTTTCTTCTTCTTCTTCTTCAAATTGATTGTGGATGGTTTTAGGTTTCTACTTGTATGAGGAGGAGGAGGAGGCAGTTGGTTGGTTGGTCAATTGGTTGATGTTTGAACAAACAAGAGAATTCCTGTAATGGGGTTCTGACCCTTGTTCCAATAAATTTTTCAACTATAAATCAAATGAAATTCTCTCCCCTCCTCCCTTTTCTTTTAGGAATTCTTTGTGATTCTTTCTTCATCGTTACCATAACAAAAACTCGTGAGCCAATACTCCTTCCTAAAAGTGTTAAGAGCCGATTTACTTTCCTTTTTATTTTATTTTATTTAAATGACCAGGGACGAAGCCATTAAGAGGCCTGAGCCCAGCTTTTATAATTTTTTTTACCCATTGTTGATTTTTTCCTTAGGCCCTCAAGTTTTTTTTGTTTGTTTTTGGTAAAAACTAATAACATATAAAATAAATTGCTGAAATTAAGAGAGAGATCGTTGAAAAATTCTCTTTAGAATCAATTGTGAAAAAATTAATCTATATAAAAAACGAAAATCAAAATTCTTTTAAGTTGCAAGGAATGATAAAAAATATCAATGTTTAATCTATTTTTCATTATTTTGTTAAATAAATTTTATGTAATTATCTATTAAAAAAAGTGTCCGGCCCCTTAAAAAAAATCATGACTCCGTCCTTGAAAATGATCTAGGCCCAGGAATAACTGATCATCCTTTTCAAAATAAGTTCTCTTTGTAAAGTATACACAAATAAAAACTCATACAATCACCATTTGAAAATGAGAATTTACTTCAACATATTTTCGAACATTAATATTTGTTCTACACAGATATTTTTCTCATTAATTTTTTTAATAATAAATTATAGTCCAGCTAGTTTTATTATAATTAAAAAGAAAAAAATCTAAGATTATAAAAAAGTTCTAGGAAATAAAATCTAGACTTTAAATTAGGAAGGGAGATACTTTATTAAGGGTGTTTTGTAGTGTGACAAGTGTCAATAGTTTGAGATACCGGAATATTATAGTTTTAGTTCGATTTTTCAGTTTATTATTATTATACTTTTTATGTGAAACTTATTATATCGCTATGTGGAGTTTGTATTCTTCTTTTATGTGAAATTTGTATTCCTTATTTATACGAGGTTAATTGATTATTATAAAAATTTATTAGACATGACGAGTTTATTATAATTCTGAGCCATAAAATTATTCTTAATTATGAAATTTTATGTACTTGTAATTTGTTACTATAGTGGCTGCATTGTAGTAAAATAAAATTATGAAATTATTCAGGTCTACTATTATTGATGTAAATAGTTATTATGAAATCTTTTGTAAATCCACTTTGGTAATGGAGCGATTCGAACCCATCTGCAGATACCAAACCTGGAGTTGTCATTTTTCATTCAACAATGCTACTATTACATAAAATATGGTTATATAAAGTTCACATACACGCATATACATATTTATGAATTCTGTCTGTCACATAGAACCTATAATATGTATGTATATGTATGTTAATTTTATGTGATATTTTTTATGTTATAGTAGCATTATTTTTTTTTTTCATTTTTCATCTCCAAAACCCTATGGCCTATAATGATCAAAATTCAAAACCCCAAAAAGGCTTAGGCACCCCTCCATCTCCAACCAGCCGAAACTTGTAAACCTCTCTCCCAATCCCCCAAATCTAAACCTAAGCCCAGAAGATGAAAAATCAATGGCGTTTACTTCTTCTCCGATCTCAACTACGCATTTCCAGGCACTCCAATCACTCTCTCTCTCACTCCCAGGTACAATCTTCTCCACTCTCTCGCTCTGTCTCTTCCTTCCTTAACTCACGTTCACCTCAAATTCTCTCACCATGCTATTCTGCCCTAATTCAAAACCCTAAAATTCCTTCCTTTCGCTGTTTCTCATCTGAGCTTGCTGTTGAACATAAAGATTCAGATCAAATAGCTATAATAACCGACGTTTTCTCTAAACCATTAAATAGTAGTGAAGCAATTAAACTCGAATTAGAGTCCAATAATGTCGTTATTAGTCATGTTTTGGTGTTAAGCGTTTTGCAAAACCCTAATACGGTCCCCGATGTTGCTCGGAGGCTTTTCAATTGGGTTTCGGAGGTGGAAATTGAGAGATTGAGCTCAAAGTCATATAATTTTATGCTGGGTATATTGGGTGCTAATGGGTTTGTGAAGGAGTTCTGGGATTTGGTTGGAGTTATGAATAAGAAAGGGTTTGGAGTGGCAAGGGGTGCAGTAGTTAGAGTTTCTGAGAAATTTGAAAATGAAGGTCGGACTGGTGATCTAGAGAAGTTAAAAGAGTTGTACTTGTCGGGGTCAACAGATAATTCAGTTGACAAGTATTGCTCAAGGGTTTGTAAGGTGATTCGACAGGATGTGTGGGGGGACAATGTTGAAAAGCGACTAAGGGAATTGGATTTTGCATTTTCGTGTCATTTGGTTGAGATGGTTCTGGATAATCTTGAATTGGAACCGAACAAAGCTTTAATATTCTTTAGGTGGGTTGAGGAGAGTGGTATAGTTAAACATGATGAACGGACGTATAATGCGATGGCTAGGGTGTTGGGCAGAGAAGATTATGTTGTGAAATTTTGGCGCGTGGTTGATGAAATGAGAGGTGCTGGGTATGAAATGGAAATTGGTACCTACTTGAAGGTTTTAAACCAGCTTATAAAGAAAAAGTTGATAAAGGATGCTGTCGATTTGTACGAGTTTGCTATGAGCGGTGCGAATAAGCCTTCATTGACGGATTGCACCTTCCTTTTGAAGAAAATAGTTGTTAGCAAGGACCTTGATATGGATTTGTTTCTAAGAGTTGTAAAAGTCTACAAGGAGAGTGGAAATGTGTTGACGAATTCAATGCTTGATGCTGTTCTCAAGTCATTAAACAGTGTTGGGAGATTTGGTGAATGCAGTAAGATTTTGAAAGCAATGGAAGAAGAGGGTCTCTTACTTAGTGGTAAGTTAGAGAGTAAAATTGCCTTTCATCTTAGTAGTGATGGGAAAAAGGATGAAGCAGGTGAGTTTATTGCTAGCATCGAAGCATCTGGTATTGGTCCAAATTATCGAACTTTTGTATCTCTAGTTGAAGGATACTATGTAGCTGGTCATCTTGATAAAGCTTCTGATTGTCCTTCAAAAGATGATAGAAAAAGAGGGGCCATCATGTGCCGGGTATGCTTTTGAACTGTTGGTTACTGCTTATTGCTCTAAGAAAAGAGTGATGGATGCTTCTGAGCTTCTCTCTATTCTGGTCAAGGAGAAAGAGTTAAAACCTTTGCATACTACCTACAAAGTATTGATTAGAAAGCTGTTGGTTCGGGGGCGATTTAAAGAAGCCCTTAACCTTCTTGGTTTGATGAAAAGTCAAGGATACCCTCCTTTCTTGGATCCTTTCATTGAGTACTTGTCAAAACGTAGAACTCCAGATGATGCCATTATGCTCATGAAATCAATGACTGTGAATAGGTTTCTATCAACAGCTGTATTTCTTCGTGTATTTGAAGCACAATTCAAGGCTGGGAGGCATAATGAAGCACACGATTTCCTTTCTAGATGCCCTGGGTACATCCGTAACCATGCTGATGTTTTGAATCTTTTTTGTTCAGAAAAAGCTTCTGATTAATCTGTTGCTGCAACTGCTGTGGCTTTTAAGAATTCAGAGGGGGTTATTCTATTGTATTTTGTAATGAAGAAGTGAAGGGCATCTCTTCAAAAGTTCTTGTATGGAAACTTTTCTTCTTAATTTGTTGATTGTTGGATCATATTTTGATTGTTTTTCTTACAAATAAAGTTTCTGGTGCTAAAATCTTTCTAGGATATTTTCCTCCGAACATCATGTAGTTTCTTGTGATTCCCAGTGATTGGTGAAGTAATTGACTTTGAAAAGATCAAACGAAAGAACAAGTGGCCAAGTTCATATATATTTTTGTTACGTTGCTCAAGTAATTATTCTATGAACTGTCCTATATACATTATAGAAGTGGGTCCTTTCCCCTGTGAAACATTGAACCAAACTGAAACTCATCTACCCCTGTATGTCCGAACTTGTAACTTAACTCTCCCACGAAGACTTGAAAATCCTGCCATGTCCTCTTTCCCTTGTACTCGGTTCACATTTCTTTATACACGTTGCATTATTATTGGGTAAAAATCAGCTCAACAAGTTGCCATATATTGAATCTAAACAAACCACTGGCCAATTGATTGTTAAACACGAGGATGATATTGGTTCTAGGTTAATGGCCCATGCAAGTGGATCTTGGTTCCAGGTCTAATGGGCCATGAGCACTTAAAAAGTATGGGCTTAAATGCAAATATTCTTGCTATGAGGATTCTGCTCCCAGATCAAGAAGGGTGCTGCATCCATATTAAAGTTTGTCTTTTGCTTTAAAGCAAAGGCTACATGCATGCTTTCTCATTGTAGGAAATAAAGCGGGAGGAGATAGATACATGTTCCATTAGATAGATATTACACTCTCATGTTTATGAATCTTTATTTGCGCCTTTTGATTTTAATACTTATCATTCATCTGCTCAAACTGTCCTTAATTTATTCAATTTCATTCAAATTGATTGGAGCTTGAAATGTTGGTGATCTTAATGAAGTACTCCCAATGTTATGCTTTGAGATCATGTATAGAAAAAGACATACGAGTCACTATGCATTTTCTTCATGGACCTTATTAATGTCAGTAATACCGCGGTGTAGTTAGTATGTAATGAATTCGATTTTAGGTGCAGCAGCTTTATAGGCGAGGTAGGGAGGGGAGGGGTGGGGCGTATGCTGGTGGGTTGAGGGGCTGAATGAGACTTGTCAATGAGCAAAATATATAGAGAGTTTCTGAAGATAAGGGGAAGATGACTGAAAATCCTGCTCATTCATTGCGAGTGTCTTGGAAAATGGCTAACAAACAATAGACAAGTCATGGTGTTAAAGGCCAAATGGCAATCAACTTGTGATGATTAGTAGCTATTACTACGGGGGAATTTTGTCTACCAGATTTTGATTCTAGGGAGGGGACCAATTACTGGACGAACTAGTCCCTCTAGACCTTTACCTAGTTTTCGAAATTTAATAAAAAACTCAAGGATGAAATAAATGTATATATATATATATATATTAACTGCACAATCTTAAACTTTCTACTGGCTGAGCTGAATTAGCAAGCAAGCATGTGTTTATGACTAGTGAAATAGGTACAATTAATATTGTTCCTTGCTTTTCAATTAAGGATGACATGATTTTTGAGAAATAGAATGGTGGGTGGTGGAGTGGAAGAATCAAGTGTGGGTGGGAGTCCAAATGATTAGGTTAGGGAACAGAAAAGGGACATGTAAAGTGAAAGATGATCACTTTAACAACAAGTCTTTTTAAGCTGTGAAGACAAAATGATGGGTCGAGGATAAAGAAGGACGGACCCTCTTTGTTCCCTCACTTGCTACTAGTATTACTTAATTACTATGATGATTTCAAAAACATTTATGGTCTTCCTTAGTTGCAATATACTACTAATAAAATGTAGCTTTGCAAGGAGGCCTTTATTCAAAATTTAAAGCACATTGCTAAGGCTCACAAAAATAAAATAAAAGATGCTAATTGTCACCCAAAACCCCTTGACATATGCTCTTTCTTGAGTTTTAGTGCGAGTTAACCCCAACGGATTGGTCAAAGAGGTTTTCTCCATTTCTCCTGAATGCACTGGGCTGATGTGGAGGATGCACTGTGATTTAATCTCGGTTAACTGACCTGAGAATATCCTTCTTTGACGTTAAAAAACAAAAAAAGAAAAGAAAAGAAAAGTGTGAGTTAGAGTTATGTAATAGTATCAAAAATTTAAATAGTTTAAGAAGAAATTGTCTTAAAATTGCTTTAATATTGGAAAGTGCCTAAAATTTTACCCACATGTTCTATTAAGCACACTTGGCTTGAAACATATTAACAGGCAGGCACATGTATTATCTAGTTAATTTCTTATCATCTAATTATTTATCCTTTCACTCTGTTAGCAGTGTTACATTACTGTCAATACAACATCTTACTCCAATACTATCACTAATCGTAAGGCAAAACATAGTAAGAAAATTCCAATACTAGGCTGGCTGGCTATTTCTTTCATAGGCAGCAGCAATAGCATATTGAATAGAAATCACACAAAAAGGTATTCAACCATTTTATATTTCAGTAGATCATGCATGCCTATGTTTATGTTTATGTACACACACACAAACACATATATAAATCCTTGTATAGAGTGGGGGTACCCCTGATCTTATTGAATAAAAGGACATATAATGCAGCCAAAGGGTTAGACACTTAAATCTTATCTTAGATTCAGTATTTCTTTTTAGTTTTTGGAATTTAATGGTCCCAAGCTTAGACTGATGGGAGTTCTTTTTCTTTTTTCTTTTTCTGGGTTGTGGTGATGTGATGAAGAATGGGACAATTATACCCAGCTGTACTCAGGGTAATTACTGGACAAATTTGTCATTTTCCAATATTAAAGCATCTTGGTCTTTTCTTCTGTTTGGTCCTAATGCTACTTGGGGTTGCTTTTGTTCTATGACTATCCATCCCATTCACATGACTAACATGTTGTTTGGATGCAGGTAAAGCTTCAAATCTACAACTATTATACCTCACTCATTGGGTCTTGGTCTTTAAATTTAATTTTATAGTATATAATTTGTAATGAGGATAAGATTTGTTCTCATCATCTAAATATATGTGACCAAAACCCATCATCAATCTCGAGCTCTTACCATTCATTATATGGAGATTCTCACATTCTTACTATTTCCTATATAAAAGTTGGTACAATTTGGGACTCTTGACGGGTGGCCAAACTCAGGGAATGTTAAGATTCCTCACTCTCCCTAGTAAATCCATCCCCATGCCTCTGCCTTTTAATTAATTAACTAATTTATTAATACAAACATATATTATAAAATTCTATTTACCATTTTCTAAGCTTCAATAAACCAATAGAATCCACAAGGACTGCAACAAATTCAGCACACATCTCTAGGCAATAACATGACTTGGGAAATATTTGATTTTATTATGTGGGTGCAAGACTGCAATTGCACACTTTTAATGTTTTTTTTTTATAAAAAAATGTTTCTCGATTAATAATCGGTTTAAATTTTGAAAAAATATTGAAATTTCTCGGTTACCCTCTTCATCCAAATGAATGATTATTGACCCACCAAAGTCATTTCCATGTTTTGCTAATTTAAACTAGATTTTGGGTACTATGATTGTCTAGTTCAAGGCAATAATATAATATTCTTTACTTTACAGTTACTGACCCCAGAGACAGAGCATGCTCTACTTCTCTTTATACTATACTACTATACAAAGGGGGGCTGAGTGCCTTTCTTGCGGGCAAGGCAGAAACTGCAGTTTAATGGACGTCTGTCATGAAAAAAAAGCTAGAAATGGGTTGCGAAGATATTGGGGTTTACATTAAGAAAAAGAAAATCGTTTGAGGCATGCTCGATTCATCATTCACCATAAGCAGGTTTTGGCATCTGGGTATCTTTTGAACTTATGAATCATAAGTTTGTTGTATAGAGATGAAAAGAGAGAGAGAGACTGTGTTCTGGTTTCTGATATTTCTGTGGTTTTCGAGTACTGCAAATGGTTTGCTTTCTCCCAAAGGTGTAAACTTCGAAGGTAAAAATATGAACTTTTCTTGGGTAATTTGGTGTAAAATGTAAACTCCAACAATGGAGGGTTTCTTTTTGATTGAGGGTGTTCATGTTATAGTGCAAGCTTTAATGGGAATAAAAGATTCTTTGGAGGATCCTCATGGTGTTCTTGATAATTGGGATGGGGATGCCGTTGATCCTTGTAGCTGGACAATGGTCACTTGTTCTGCTGAAAGTCTGGTCATTGGCCTGTAAGTCCATCTCCAAAAATAAATAAATAAAACAATGAAGTAGTAAATATTGATATTCTAAAGGTTGTAAAATATGCTTTTCTCTCAGGGGAACTCCTAGCCAGAAGTTATCTGGCACTCTTGCTCCAAGCATTGGCAATTTAACCAATCTCCAGATTGTGTAAGTATTGTTCTGTCTGTATCTATCTCTCTAATTGAAATTCTTTAAGGGCGTGTTAAATTCTTGTTACTGATTCTGGGGGATGATTTGGTGCAGACTCTTACAGAACAACAACATTACAGGACCAATCCCGGTAGAGATAGGAAGGCTCTGGAAGCTGCATACACTTGATCTTTCTGATAATATATTCACCGGTGAAATTCCCTCTTCTCTAGGCCACTTGAAAAGTCTACAATACATGTAAGAGTTGAATTGGATAATCATCAAATCATACTTGCAAGTACTACTACTTTATTGGGTTGTAATTAATTAGTTTTTCAACTGCTTTAGGAGGCTCAACAATAACACTCTTTCTGGAGAAATTCCGGTGTCATTGGCCAATATGACTCAGCTTACCTTTGTGTAAATCTCTCACTCCTTTTCCGATTAAACATGTGTTAATAGGAGTAATTTTGTAACTAATTTGGGGTTTGTTTATTTCAGTGATTTGTCTTTCAATAACTTGAGTGCTCCCCCTGTACCCAGTTTTCCTTCTAAAGCATTCAAGTAAGCAAATTTTACACGATTTTCTCTCTTTATCTCCTTTAAAACAGCAACTAGGCTACTGACCATCTTTCTGCCTTGTGTGTTCTTGTGGTATTGCAGCATTGTGGGGAACCCTCTTATATGTGCAACTGGGGTTGAGCCTGAATGCCATGGAAAGACGCTGATTCCCATGTCTATGTCACTGAATCATACACAAAGTATGGAATTGAAGGCATTAATCTCCTATAAATATTCTTTAATATAAACCATCTATGTGCTTTTGGGTAGTTAAAATTTTACGTTTCTTGGTTTTCTTTTGAGCTTAGTTCCTTTGAATTTCTTTGTGATCACCCTCGCCTTTTATTCTCTGTGCTCTTGAAGCTGTTAATCTACATTCAGGAAGACCCAAGAGTCACATACTTGCTATTACCATTGGCTCAAGCCTTGGGTGCATATCTTTGCTCATCTTTGGATTTGGCCTGTATTTGTGGTGGAGGCAAAGGCATAACCGGCAGACCTTCTTTGATGTCAAAGGTTTGTCAAATTTATTGGAGCTCGACTAACTACCAGTAACTAATTCATCTACTTATAAATGGCTTTGAAATCTCAGATCGACATCACGAGGAAATTACCCTTGGAAATTTAAAGAGATTCCCTATCAGGGAACTTCAGACTGCAACCGAGAATTTCAGCAGTAAGAACATACTGGGGAAAGGGGGTTTTGGAAATGTATACAAAGGGCATCTTCAAGATGGCACTGCTGTGGCTGTAAAGAGGCTTAAAGACGGTAGTACTGTTGGGGGTGAGAGACAATTCCAAACGGAAGTCGAGATGATCAGCCTAGCAGTGCACCGCAACCTCCTAAGGCTCTATGGTTTTTGTATGACTTCCACAGAAAAACTCCTAGTTTACCCCTATATGTCTAATGGAAGTGTTGCTTCGCGTCTCAAAGGTAACATGAATGATTTTTTTTGTTTGAAAATTTTGGTGTAAGTGAGACAACACATTTCTTGTTTAATTATCAGCGAAACCAGTCCTAGATTGGGGCCTAAGGAAAAGAATTGCATTAGGAGCCGCGAGGGGATTATTATACCTCCATGAGCAGTGTGATCCGAAGATAATTCACAGAGATGTTAAGGCAGCCAATATACTGCTTGATGACTATTGTGAGGCAATTGTAGGAGATTTCGGATTAGCAAAGCTTTTGGATCACCAGGATTCACATGTGACAACAGCGGTGAGGGGCACCGTGGGGCATATAGCCCCCGAATATCTCTCAACTGGCCAGTCGTCTGAGAAAACAGATGTTTTTGGTTTCGGCATCCTTCTCCTCGAATTAATTACAGGGCACAGAGCTTTAGAATTTGGCAAGGCAGCAGCTAACCAAAAAGGCGCCATGCTAGACTGGGTCAGCACATTTTATATTTTGCTCCCACAGAAAATTATGAATGAATGAATGAATGCCAACTATTCTGGACTAGTACTAATATGTGAAATTGAAATAATAATAATAATAATAATGCAGGTAAAAAAGATTCATCAAGAGAAAAGACTTGATATTCTAGTGGACAAGGACTTGAAAAACAAGTATGATAGGATTGAGCTGGAGGAAATAATCCAAGTGGCTCTTTTGTGCACCCAGTATCTCCCAGGCCACAGGCCAAAGATGTGTGAAGTGGTTCGGATGCTTGAAGGAGATGGAGTTGCCGAGAGATGGGAAGCCTCTCAGAAAGTTGAACCAAACAAGTACAAATCACAAGAACTCTCCTCATCCGAACGATACTCGGACCTTACGGACGATTCTTCCTTACTGGTACAGGCCATAGAACTATCTGGCCCGAGATGAGTTTATTTAGATTCTTTTAAAATGTGATATAAAATTAGAATAATTTTGAGAGGAGTTCATATAGTACTTGGAAGAGTCCAAAGGGATAGACCTATATTCGATGTTGTATTACAGTTGTATGTTGGGGGTGGTGTTTCAAAGGTCTATAATGTTATATCTAATGTACAGAAACTGAAATGATTTATATTGCAAAATCGAGTTCATACATACAAAATTAATGGTGGATGGTGGGAGTATTAAATTTATTTCAAATTTCAATTAAATACCTCTAGTATTTAGTGGACTAGAATATTGTGTGTATTGGAGATCCTATTTGAGAAGGAAGGAAGGTTGGTTGTTATCCTATGAGAAATAGTATTGGATATAGTAACTAAAAGTGGTGAACCCAAGCCTACTGCACTGCTTGGGTATCCGATAAGAAAAACTAAGGCTTAGTAGGTTGTTGGGAGCAAGCCCAATAGGCAGCACTAACGCGTTCTTAGTATAAATCTTCTTTTTGCAAAGGGCAAATTAAAGTAGATATTTGTTTCTGTATTAAGAAACCCCTTCATCAAAAATACACGAATTGAGATTTGAGAGTTTAAAAACCTGTAATGTCTTTGTTTCCTTCATTTATTTGAATTAACCTGACACTTAAAAAACACGATCATTGGGGATTCTGAAATAATTTAAAATTTATTTAAATTCGGTTATCTTAAATAAATTACAACAAGGAGACAAATAAGCTGAAAATATTAGTATTTGGGTTCCCTTATTTGAGAATAAAACACTTGTGCAGAAAGTTGTATCGCTGGCCTGGCAACATGAAAGTCAAAGAAAATCACTTGAAGACTAAATCTAGTACAGTAAGTCTATTAATCCGGAACAACAAAATGAATTTATTTCTGCGAATAATTGGACAAATTTATTTTATTCTTCCGATCCGTCCAAATTTTTGGTAAACGTAGAAGTATTCAATGTAGTATTTTCTAAGCAAAGTGCAAAACTAAGTTGGACACGTGTATTGGATCAGGGTCATCCCAATTTGATCCTAATCTACTTGCTTCTTTACATGGCGTTATCTTATTGGTCTGCATGATATCCCGGGGACCCGCTTCCTACGGTATACCGAATGAATGATTCCAAGGCAACCACGTAGGTTGCTTCTAATACCGAGTCTGTTATTGGGGCGGGTTAATTACCAACAAGACAGACAGGAGACAGACAGAGAGAGAGAGTCAAATACTATGAAGAATATAAAAGAAATTTTAGGCAACAGTTAGCAGCAGCAGCAGCAGCAATGAATATTTAGGGAAATTATACAGCAGTATTGATTGATTAGATGTTCCTAAAATCATCAATATTAAATTCGAGTATTCAACTAAAACGCCAACAACTAACTGTAGTACTACCATAATCATTCATCATCAACATAAAAAGCACAGCACTGGGAGATTAGTTTTATGTCAAGGTTATTTATGGCGATTTCAACCATTTGCACGATAGTTGATGATACAGTTATAACAATATGAGGCTACAGTGATGTAGAATCATTGACAACATATATCCGGACAAACACCAAAAACCACAGCACACAACCTACCTATTCTTTTACATATATATATATATATATATATGCTGCTACGCCTGTCTGTGTATATGGGTGTGAAACCCCCGTGGAGCTCAGCCACAATGTCTTTCTTACTAAACAGTCGGACACTTTACAGTCAAAACTGGCAAACTTAGAGATCGTCGTCTATGTAACTCACCCCTCATTCTCTCTCAAAGGTAACCCAAACAGGCGAGTACAGGCCACTTGAGAGAGTATGATTGATTAACCCTATTTCTCCAACATTATCCAGACAGACGGAAGGGCAATGCTGTTGGGCCTATTTGAAAACCTACGTCTAGGCAAACTCATAGGTCCCGCATAAACAACAGCCAACCACAAGTTAATCCAACTACTTTCTGCAACCGCTTATTCTTCGCCACGTGTCGTTCCCTGGATTCTCTTCAGCTCCACTTGCAATTGCCTACAGCTACTCCGCCCCTCCCCTTACTTCACTGTGCCCGTGCCCGTGCCCACAAGTACGACTAAAATCCCACAAGCAACACCTCAAAGAAGAGAGAAATGTTCAACTTGAAGGAGGAGCAAAATGTTGGCAATAGCAACACTTGGGCGGCGCACGTTTGTGACACGTGCCGCTCCGCGCCATGTACAGTGTACTGCCGGGCCGACTCAGCATATCTGTGCAAGGGCTGTGACGCCCGTATCCACGCTGCCAACGGTCTGGCCTCACGCCACGAGCGCGTGTGGATATGCGAGGCCTGCGAGCGCGCTCCGGCTGCCTTCAGATGCAAGGCGGATGCCGCGTCGCTCTGTACCACTTGTGACGCGGACATCCACTCTGCCAACCCACTGGCGCGGCGCCATCACCGTGTTCGCATTCTGCCAATACCCGGATGCCTTTTGGGCCCCCAGGCTGCCCACCCAGGAGGGTTCATACTAGGCCTTGGAGGGGAAGCAGATGACGGGTTCATGACACAAGAAACGGATGAGGCTATAGAGGCAGAAGATGAAGATGAGGCAGTTTCATGGTTGCTAATCAATCCTGTGAAGAACAATCAGAACCAGATGACTAACGGGCTATTGTTTGAGGGAGAGGCTGTGGATGAGTACTTGGACCTTGTTGAGTATAATTCATGCCAAGACAATCAGTTCACTACTGAACAGTATAACGACAATCAGCAGCAGCAATATGGTGTTCCACATAAGAGCTATGGAGGTGATAGTGTTGTGCCGGTTCAGTGTGAAAAGGCGAAAATTCATCAGTTTCAGCAGCAGCAGCAGCAGCAGAATTTTCAGTTGGAGATGGATTATGAAACCTCAAACACAGGGTATTGCTACCCCGGTTCACTTAGTCACAGTGTAAGTTGATTCTTCACTATATCAGTATTTCTGCATTTTATAACATTCTTAGCCTATATATGCTGCCTTTTATAGTTAAATACTTGGGCTCTTGGATTTGCGGCTTTATGACTAAACATTCTTAGTCCGCTTCTTTTTCTCAAAATCAGCTCTTAGATGATAAATTGTTCTCTATAGGATTTCCTTCAGGTTTCCCCCCCAACAGACGGACTAAGATTTACAAGTTTATCTTCAAAAACTAACGTCAAGTTAATTACTCTACAAAAATCTATCACTTTATCATCGTTTGGATAGACTCTCTATAATCAGTTATTTTTCTTAACTACCTTGCCAAGTTTAAAACTTAATATTATATAGTTTCAACCTTGATAACATTGAAGCTATTTGTGAGATCAGGTTTCTGTTTCCTCCATGGACGTCGGAATTGTTCCAGAATCTACAGTGAGTGATGTTTCAAATTCAATATCACATCCAAGACCCCCCAAAGGCACAATCGACCTATTCTCTAGCCCTCCTATTCAGATGCCTACTCAACTTACTCCAATGGACAGGGAGGCCAGAGTCCTCAGATACAGAGAGAAGAAAAAGACGCGGAAGTTTGAGAAGACAATCAGGTATGCCTCGAGGAAAGCCTACGCAGAAACCAGACCTAGGATCAAAGGCCGGTTTGCAAAGAGGACAGATGTAGAAGTTGAAGTGGATCAGATGTTCTCCTCAACACTAATGGCAGAAAATGGATACGGCATTGTCCCTTCATTCTCTTCACACTAGAATTGTACCCATAGCAACTAATCTACTTCTTTCTCAATCTAACTAGTTTTCAGTTATTGAGAAATATGCTTATTAGCTATTTTCTAAATTGTTTCGACCTAGTATTTGCTTCTTGTAAATGCATGTATTCTACAGTTTTGATGTTTCTATCTATGCAAATACAATTCTAGGAATTAAATATCCACATTTAAATGGTCTTTCTTTTGTTACATAGGAAAAACATTTAAAAAAACTAATTTCAAGAAATATTGACCACATAAACTGAAGATTTGTATCCATAAGGATAAAGGACTCAAAACTCCAATCCACTACTTTTTCTGATGAAAGTTAAAAAAGGTCCAACACCGAAAGGAATGTTAAAAGAAGGCACCGGTAGGATCAAACTTAAAGTTGGGATAAACCTTTTTCTGTTGGTATGTATTTCATGCTTCACTCAGCTTTCTGTTTCTGGTTGGTTTCCTTCTTCCTTAGACGTCGCCCTTTACATATAAACACTAATTCAGCAGTTCCTACTTATTGGCCCAAGTGCTTTTGATTCCAACCACTCAGAGTGTTGTTATATAATTTTTTGACTTGAATATAAATACAGTTTGGGAAGCACCAAATTTTAGCGTCTCTTACTTCTAAAAGCACATAAATCATTTTACAACGCACACTTGTAAGTATTCTTAATTAATCCCCAACAGCAGGCAGTCCGCCAAACAAAAACTTAGTAGTACATAAATATACTTATGCAGCGGTATGGTTCTTGGCCCAGCCGTAAATCTTGTTTTATGGTTTCGTGAAGTCAAGGGTTCAATTCTTTCAATTCTTGGGTGTGTGAGTGTGGTGTGTGGAAGAAATTAGCAACAAAAAAAAAATCCTCTAAAAGGCATATCAGTAAACTTTGGAGGCCATCTTTCAAGTTGTCTAAGAAAAATACATCCGTGTCAATTTTATCAACATCAGTTTTGCAACGATATGAGCTTTATCTAACAAAATAAATACCTCAGATTCCAAAGCGGAATTGCACTTTTATACTTTCATGCACATCAACTTGTAAAGTAAAGCGAAAAGAGCAAATCACAGGTCTTACGTGACTTATAGATGCATTTGCCCAGTGCCCTAAGTTTGATAGCTGTGTTGGCCATGAATGTCGTCATCAACTCTGGCTCAAACTTTTTGCTTTGCCATACTTCTCCAGATAGATGCTTGGACCGACCGTTTATGAATAATGAATATATAATTCTGCATTGTCATTTTCAAGGATCGTTATACTTTCATCAATAATATTCCACCACTGTAAAGTTGCCGCACAGATTAGTTGAAATATGAAAGAAAAATCCAGAATAATAAAAAAAAAAGATATATAGGGAAAGATTTGGGGGAATATTGATGAGGATATTTAAATCCCACGCCACGGATGGGAAGATTATTGTATTGGTGAGCAGAAATTGAACTGAACTAGATCAAATGATATTGCCTACTGGCGCGAAAACTTAAGATTAAATCGAGTAGTTGATGAACTAGAATTACAGAACGTACCGGCTGGGAGATGAAGACGATGTAATGATCAAATGAGATTGCACCAATTTCACCTCTATATAAGGGATGCATGTCTCGTAGTATACAAAAACAACAAAATCAGTCGAGAATTAAGATTTATCTGTCAGAAGATTAGGTCTAAATTAAACCAACAAAACATACCTTATGCAAAATTTCTTGTTCAAATCAATCATGTGAAAAATATAATTAAAAAGATGTGGTGGATTAGTGGGCGTTGATAAAATCTATAAGGCCCCCTTTCCCATATTACTTCTTCTTCTTCTTCTTCTTATATTCATCCTAATCCTGTTAGTCAGATTCCACCTTGATAAGATGTGGATGTTGTTTTGTTAGACTTAAACCAGAGAATATAGCCAACATTTTTCATTCCCAAGTATTCCCTTCTTGTGGCGAAGGGTTTATAGTTATATATCTCAGCCGTTATTAATCAAACATAATGATTAAAATTAAGTTCATAAACAAAGTCGTCATCAGTCCCTGACCACCAAAGTCATATCAATTTTTATAATCAAGATTTTTATTTAAATTATCTAAAAAATATTATTAACTATAAAATTTATTATTTTTAAAAATTTAAATCAATCGATAATATTAAATTAACTTTAAAAAGTCGTTCTTATATTGATTGATGTAATGAAATGCTAGATTCTGGATTTTGATATGAAGTGGATGATGTTTAATTAAAGTTTTTCATAAACGGAGACGGATCACTTGAAGATAAATCTGTTGTTCATGAGGATATGATCTTGGGCATCCATTATTTGTATGAGTTAGATCCTCAAGTATTCCGCAACAAACAAAAATACATAAAGTTTTTAGTTTTTTTACAGTCTCATCATAATGTGTGAGATTAATTAATTAACTAGGACAAGTATATAATTGGTAGTAATCATTGGGATTGGGACCCTTTTGTTTCCTGGTCTTTACCTAGGCTAGCTAGTGAATGGAATCCGAAATATTAATTAATTTGTTTGTTAAATATTTACACCATAAATGTATTTTTAAAATGTTACTCATAATAGAGGTAGGCAGCGATAATAAAAGAGATGAACTGTTTTTTCTTAATCAATATGACTAGTATTTTGTGCTTCAAACAAGACTTTTTTAGATTCATTTGCACACCCTTATTTTGATGACCAAACTGCAAAGCTCCGCTCCTCATACAGATTATTCCACATAATTACTTCTCAATGGGATCAAAAATTTTAATTTGACTCCGTATGGTAGAATATTTATAAAATTTGAGTGAGATTAATATATATATATATATATATATATATATATATATATATTACACTTCAAATTTATAAAGTTTACCCTACATTATATAACAGTTTCATTTTTAGTGGGGTCAATTGGCCCTACACCTACATATGTAATTTCGTCCCTGCCTTATATATTTTGTGTTTTAGCACTTATTTCCTCGAGGCATTTATTAATGAAAAATGATATATATTGTGAATGTTTACGTCGATTATTTGGTTGTCAATTACATAATATTTTTTTGGAAAATATATATAATAATTAGAACCTTTTTAGAATTTCTACCAATCCTATAGATTAATAAATTTCTTGTTCAAATCAATTACGTCCATTATTTGGTTGTCAGTTACGTGATATTTTTTTTAAAGATATATATAATAAGTTAAATTTTCTTATAATTTCCAGCAATCTTATATATTAATAATTCACAATTGTAATTCAAAATAAATTTTTTATAATGCATAATGGGACTCTTTATTAGTTTAACAAATTATTTTAAACTCATACAAGAAGTCTGAAACTCTCTACATATCAAATAACAAGAGTGCCATAGTTGGGCGCATGTCTCTTTCTTCTACAATTCTATTAAAAATTGTATAGGCCATTTAATGCGTTTCTTTAGTTTGTATAGTTGTATTACCTAAGAGAATTTATTACAGTCTTTCCAAAATTATCATTCATGAAAAAATATTAAAAATGAAAGAGAGAGTATGAGAATAGTAAAAGATATATAACTCTAGAACGTCTAAATATTTAATGTTAAACAATTATTTACTTAATTATTGTGCACAATTCTAAAACATCATAATACATATATTATGAGACGGAGGGATTACGATATACAGTAACATTAAATTAGACGGATGAAGTATTAGATAAGTGTCAGCGTCTTCAAAACAAATTCTGAGTAATTGTTTGTTTCCGGCAAATGACATATTCCCCACCTCTAGAAATTATAAAAAGAGAATTATATTAAATGGCATTCAATTATTTACAAGAAAAATATTTGTCTTTATACATCTTCTAAGAGCATCTCTAAGAGCCTCTTCAATCACTTTAAATTACTCAAATAGATGAACCACGTCAGAAAAATCATCTCCAACAGCCTCTTCAACTTTAGTCATCAAATCTGTTACCTCATTCTCACTCTTCAAATCTGCTACATTCTTCAAATCTACAATTAAAGGCTAAAAATATTTATTACCTCTTTTTCACTTTTCAAATCTGCTACCTTCTTCTCATTTTTCAAATATACAATTAAAGGCTAAAAATATTTATTACGCTTGATGACAGCTCATTGAATTGAAAAGACTGATGAGACACAAAATATGAAAATAGCAAATAATACTCTTCAAATTGCCACGTAGGTCAACAAACTTCAATTCAAAAAGTTTTTTTTTGCTACTCTTGGAGATGTTCTAACTTGGGCAACACGCAACTTAGTAATCAAGACATACCTAATATAAAAATACCTGTTATAAAATATACCAAATCTTTTAATAATAATATATATAATGTTCTAATGCAAACATTTATCATTCCCGATAATCTTATACTTCTTTTGTTTTGAGCTATAAGATCAAGTTTTAGTTCTCAATATTAATAAAAAATTATTTTTAAATTCTAAATTAATGTCATTTATATATATTGTGAAAAAGAACAAATCTTATAATAATTACTAGTATTGTATTGCTTAAAATTAAATTAATTTATATTAATATTAACTTTAAAAATATCTCAAGTTAATTTCAAAAAGTTACAGAATCTTATGTTTATAGTGAATCACAGAATGGATTACTCTCAAAATTTTATCATCATTTACATGTTCTTGAATTTTCTTTCAAAAATAAGCTAAATAATCACTAATACAATACACCACGTTTTTATGTATATAATTAAATATAGAAGTGTATATATTGTGTTTGGATAAATTTTATCAGTTTTGATTGACAAATCGAAGAAATATATTTTGAATACTCTGTGCGGTCTCTGATTCTGATGTGATAAGTTGTATTTTAACTAAAATTAATGTTATTAGTAAATAAACACACAATGTGGGCAAGATAATACTAACAAAATACATCGTGGGGCCGCCCGATAAGTAAATTTATTCAGAAAATTATATAAAGTTGAGGGCTAGTGAGAAAAAAAGAAAATTATTTTGTTTCTAAGCAAATTCTATGGCAGACTAGACTTATTGTGCTGTCTGCAAAAGTTGAGGAAGGTAGGGTGATTATTGATTTAATTTGTGCCACTGAGGGTAAAATCGGAAAGGTAGAAATATACTTGAGCGGAAAGGATACGTTTTGTGGGCCTGCTGATTGGATACGCATAAGCCCATTGAGGGACAAAAACAATTTCACACTCATTCCCTTCTTTCCACTTTACTTATGGTTGCTCACGTCATTTATTCATACTAAAATGACGAAAATACTCTTTGTACTATTTTACAACCAAGTACTCATCATAAACCACCAGCACCATGTCCATGTGGAAATTGACGAACCAGAATATTTTTAGAGAAGAGTCAAAATATATTAATAAAAAAAAATATTTGTTGACACTTGAAGTATTTCTTTTAAATTATTTTTATCCAATTATAGTATTTCACAACATTATATTTCAACTCTTGTCAACTTTTGGATTGCGAGTCTAATGACTTTAAATATATATATATATATATATATATATATATATATATATATATATATATTAATTTTTCCCTAACTATGGGACTATTAATCAAACTTTAAAATTTTTAATCAACTAATTAGCTACTTTTATGGATAAATTATAATATTATATATTCAAAAGCTTATATTGTGGTTCATGGGATTAATTAGCTTGAAAGAAGAAATTCCGGTAACCAATAAAAAAGAAAAAAGAATAAGAGAGATTTAATAATCTTGATAGGATAGAACTATGGTGCACTATGGTCACTATAGTGGAATCCAAAAAAAATTATTTTATGTCTTTAACTTTTTATTTTTAATTAGTTTAATGAGAGAATTACTATAATTTTTTTCTTTCCCACTTTGATGATAAAGCAAAAGCAAAAGAAAAACAAAAGAAAAATAAAAATACCTAACAAAAAGGAAAGGAATGAAAAATCAATAACCCCCAAGATTCCAAGGTGGAAGGTCATATGACCCACGGACCCCTTCCCCTTCGGCCTCTACATGTGGGAATTGGGATAGGTTCCAAAAGACACAAAAAGAACCTTCCCAATGTTTGAAACTTTAAGTACTAGGAATTTTTTAACATGTGCTCTAAGAGCACATGCTAAGCATACACTTTAAGTAAATATTTTTTTAAATTGTGTGTATACTTCTTTAAACTTGGTGTAAATACAGAAATCAAAGGAATATGCATACAATTCTATTGAATTGTGTGCTTAGCACGTGCCCTAAGGACACATATTAAGAGGACCCTTGGGATCCATTCTTTTACAAGGGCAAGAATATTAACATTTCAACTAAAAACTAGCAAAAATAAATAAATAGTACTTCCTCCGTCCCAAAATAACTGCTTCGTTTTGACTTTTTAAAGTCTAATTGACTATTTTTTAAAATTATTTTTTGTATCATTTTTGTCAGAATATAGATGCAGAGGTTATAACAAAAAAGTCTATACAATTTACTACTAATACTAATTTTTATAATGTTAAGAATATATTTATATATGCTTAATTATTAATTTTAAAAATAGTCAATTTGACTAAAAAAAGTTAAAACTGAGCAGTTATTTTGGGACGGAGGGAGTATTAAAAATTAAATAATTAATGCTTACTTGAAATTCTCAAACGACTTAGATTAAGAGACAAAAAATTTCTCTAAAACAACTTATATTAAAGAAACGGATGGAATAATAATATAGGCGAGGCTTCCGAGAAGGACAAGTGACTGACAAGGAGGATCCTGAAGTTTTAAGCACTAGGGGCAATTTGGTAACACTATTGTCCCTATCCATGCACAGTGAAACGGTGAGCATTAAATTTCTCTAGCTCCCCCTACAAATACCAATACAGTCCGGCTCGTTCCTTTCGCACTTGCCAAACACAGAGAGAAATAAAGAAAAAAGAGAGTCAGTCTACTACTACATACAAAATGAGGCCAACAAGCACAATGCAGAACACCAGCGCCACCGCCGGAATCAACAAATGGAATTCTCCGATGCCTTACTTATTTGCCAGCTTAGCATTAATGTTGGGGCTTATCGCGTTAGCTTTGATAATCCTAGCTTGCTCTTACAGGAATTCATCATCAGATTGTTCAAATTCATCACCAGCTGATGCCGGAGAAAAACCGGCCAAGCCAGAAATGGAGCCAAAGATCTTGGTAATCATGGCCGGAGATGAGAATCCCAGCTACCTAGCCATGCCGGTCGCGGCGAACTGAAGAAGTCTAAGCTATTAATGAATGAATGAATTAATTTCTCCTATATATCTTTCCTTTTTAGGAGTATTTTTTATTTATTATTTTTCTTGGCCCAACAAAATTAGCTTAGCCTTATATATATCTAGCTAGCATTTGTTTGGAAAACATATCTGCTAGCTTAGGTAATTAGACTTTCGGGAGTATGTGAATTGATGAGCTTAAAAACTAGTATGTATGTCATTTAATAAATGACAATACATTCATATTTTTTGGTTTCAATTTAATATATAGCTATATTTATTTATATATGAATCAATTTATTATATATATATATATATATATATATATATATATATATATATATATATATATATTTTGCGTGATTAAATCAATTTTTTCCCAAAAATATGGTATATAAAAAATTGTATTTAATGTTGAATATGTATATATATATATATAGGTTTGCATAGCCTAATTTTGGGTCTTAATTATGAATCACCACAATTAATTTGGCAGTAACCGCGTACCAGCTAAGCGATATCTAGGCGGGCATGTTTGGAAACAAGTTTAAAAAAGAACGTAACCAAATCGAAGTTCATCACCTAATTATTAATTCGTTCCCAGCTGCTCTTTCTCAACTTTTTACGATATTATTACATAATTGTCACTATTTTAATTAATTTTAAGGTCATTATTAATTTTTGAAAAATCAAATTAAAAGTCGTTCAATTAAATAACATTTTTAAGTTTAGATGTTGGTTGGATGCATGAATTAGCATATATAGAAAAATATGAAGCTTTCTTTTTTCCACACTTTCCCGACCTCAAAAATATTGTTTTTATACAAACTTGGCCTATATATATATATATATATATATATATATATATGCTGTCCTGACCTGACTCATGCCTGATGCCTGATGCCTGATGCCTGATGCCTCGTGCCTCATGGGTGTTAGTCCTGCCTTAACTAATACTAGTACTATTTCTTAGGGAGGGACAGACTACACTACACAATATGCATGGTCATGCATGCTGACTGACTATCATGTAATGTAATGCAATTAATTAAACAATAATTCAAGTCTCGGAATTATTATTCCAACAATTTCTTAATTTACAACATCCTGTTAATTAATTGCTTGTTAAATATTCATGAATCATGAGGTTCTAACAATTTTCTTCAGCTACTTACTCCAATCCACCCACGAAAAAAAGTTTTACTCCTCACATTTTTTTATTTTTTATATGCAAGTATAAAATGTCACGGTATGGTTGAGTATTATTATATTTTTGTTATCAAACCATTACTACTAAGCTAACACTTGACAAATTTTAAAAGTTAAAATTTAGAATTGCTTTTAGTCCACCTAAAAACTTCTCCAAACAGATTCTCGATGGACACTCTTGAGCTGTTGGTGAATTTCTTTGATCATAGTTATTAATTATTATAGTAACAAAAATATAAAATAATACTCCTCCTCTGTTTCAAAATTAAAGATACAATTTGATTTTTGAGGTCAAACGACAACATATTCAATTTAAAAATGATTTGAATGAATTTATTTAATTTTAGTTGATAAAATTATTATAATTGTATAGTATATGACAAAAACTATTCATCGCAAAATTTATTTTATTTTAAACTTTTATGAGACATACCAATTTTAAAATTTAATATGTCGTCATTTGATCTCAAAACTTAAATTGTATCTCTAATTTTAAAATGAAGAGAGCAGTATATTTTATGTATTGTTGGACATTCTCACATTCATATGAATCTTGTACTCTCTCTTTTTTTCACATCAGTGAGTTGAAGAATGAAGTGAATCGAGTATGTTTGTTCAAAGTTTCAGAAATAATAAGCTTTAATTTTGGTGGGTTGCTTAAAATAAAAAGGAGGAGTATATATATATATATTTGTTTGTTTGAATAGGAGGTTAGTGGATGCGATGGCTCGGAAACGCAAGTAGTGTCTAAAAAGTGAGTCCACTCAAGGGGAGATCTGATCTATCTGTTTTACTACTACTTAGCTAGCACAATGAAATTATAATTTATTAATTAATTAATTAAGCAGGCACCTCCAGTCCACCACTCTTTGTAACAACTTAATTTCCAACTTCAGTGGGAGACATCAATATGTATACCATCATAATCTGCAATATGGATACTGAAACCGCTTAATTCTATCCAAACTATTGTTTGAAAACTAATATATATTACAATATTTACATTGAATTTTTGATTGACAATTATGTGAATAAATATTACTGATAATCTTTTTAAAAAGATATGTAATATATGAAACTCTCTTATAATTCCATCTACTCTCATATATTGATAAATTTCGCAACACAAATTTATCGTAATAATACCAGAACTAAATAATTTATGGTAACACATAACAGAACTCTTAATGTTTACATCATTCATCTAATTTCATATGAATACTTTAAAAAAAAAGGTTTTATACCGTTCAGAATTCTATTCAAGAAGTAAGTTGAGATAAATTAGTGCGCACCGTAGCACGTCAAGTGGGTCCATATTCTTTGTTTGCCATCCGAATAAGAGGCACTCATTTGAGGTTTCTTTGAAAGCGCATAATCTTGGTTGCACATAAAAATTGGACGGAATTTCTTAACATGTGTCTTTAGGATATATGCTAAGCATACAGTTCAAAAGATATTCTCTTGAATTGTGTGCATATTCTCTTGAACTTGGTACAAATGCAGAAATCAAGGGAATATGCACACAATTCAAAGAAATATTCTCTTGAACTGTGTGCTTAGCACTGTACTCTAAGGGCACATGTTAAGAGGACCCAAATTGAACACCCTAAACTATAACATCATGCTTCATTATTACTGTAGTCGTGGTCCCACTAAATAGCATTAAATATAAATCAAATAAACATTTAAGAATTTCACTAGAAGACATACATATCTCCCAACCTACCAAAATAAATAAATAATATATGCACCCATCTTTTTTTTTTCCGTACTACTAAATTACATATCAAGCCAAAAAAGTTATGCCCGGGCATTTGTATAAATTAAAGGGATAATACAATTCAGATGAAAATAAGAATTTTTCCTATTCATTTTATGAGAATAAATTAAAATAAATTAAAATAAAGAGAGTGAAAAGAAGCAACTAGCGCCATAGGCAATTTGGTTACCATAAGGTTCAATATTGTGCAAAACGGATGATGTCAAAAAACTTATGTACGTCGAATTAGGACTATTAATTAGTTATTCTTACAGGAAAAAAAGAGAGTAGATTTATTCGTTTACACTATTTTCTCTCTTCCATAACTTTTTTTTGTTATCATTGTTGACTTTTTAAAGTCAATTTAAGATATTTTAAAACTTAAAAATTGACTTAAATTCTTTTAATTTTTATCAATACAAAGATGAATATTATAAATTATTTAAAAAATATTACTTATTATAAATTTTATTATTTCATAATTTTCAATGAGTTATTTTAATTTTAAATTTAAAAATATTAATTTAAAAGTGACTTTTAAAATTCAACAACAATCATATAATTCAAAATGGAGAGAGTATTATTTGTTTAAGCCCCAGTGGCATATTTGTATTTTCAACAAAATGGTTATTACAGCAGGCCTATAAATGAATGTGGTTATATATATGGCCTATGTTCCTTGTTCAAGTGAAGAGTGCAAAAGAGAGAAATGAGGCAGGCAAAGAGTAGTATTTCCGGTGCATCATCATATTGGGAATGGAAATCTCCACTTCCTTATTTGTTTGGTGGCTTAGCTTTAATGTTAGGTTTGATCCTCGTTGCACTGATCATCCTAGTTTGTTCCCACCGACGCCGGCAGCGATATTCCGAGGAGAAGCCGGTACCTGAAAAGTCTAACATTAATACAGATCAGCTGCCTGCTGCCGCCACCATCGTCGTGATTATGGCCGGAGATGAGAAACCCACGTACTTAGCAGCACCCATCGCATGTACATAGACATCAACCATGCCAAGAAAAGATGATCAGTTTCTGTGACATGGAAAAAATATATAGCTCGCTCTTTGTTTTTCCTTTTCTTTTCTGCTTCACAGATTTTCCGGGGTTTATGTATATTGATGAGTGTAACCGTTTTCAACATTAATTTTGATTATACAGTTTTGTTATGTATTGTCATAAATTTATGTCAAATTATAATTATAAAGCTTATCATATAATATATGGAATAAAAATTATAGGAGAGTCTTACTTATTTCAAAGTAATATTTTAATTTCATACATATGGAATAAAAAATTATTTAATACTATCACTTGATAAATGAAAATTGTGTAAATTTTAATCACTATCTTCTTATGAGAAGTTGGGAACTATTAATAAAAGAGATAATTTCTCTTAAAAAATAAAATAATCTAGAATAATATAAAAAAATAAATAATTTATTCTCTTAGAAATTACAAGTGATAAGTAAATTAGAACAAATTTTTCCAAAAGTATATTTTTACAAAATGGAGGGAGTACTTGGAGTACTTTTTATTTATTATAGGATTCTTTTCCGTTTTTATTGGGAGACTTCTATTCTTAGCAATAGAATGTAAGGTTTGCTGATATTGTAGTTGAGTATAAAATTCATTTTGTATCTCACAAAAAAAGTGAAGATTTTAAATAAATACTTCCTAAAGAAGAGTCATATATATGATCCATAGCTAACGTTGTCAAATTAAGGTTATCTTTACAGCAGATCGTAAGCCTCCAATATGGCGCCACGTAGATATACCGTTAACTTTTAACATTTTTAAACTATTTTTCTTAATTTTGAAAAAATGTAGTTTAAAGAGTTGAAAAAGAAAAAAAAATCATTCGGGGATGCAAATGTAAATTGAGGGAGAAAAAATGATTTAAGCCATAACTATTTGCACAAACATGCAATAACTAATTGAAAAATAATTTATTTTTATTTTTTTATTCATATTTGACGTATGTGTAATGTAAAAAATTGTTAGAAAGTAGACGATTTGGGCTAATTAACTTTGTCATTCATTTAAAAATTCTTCAAGTCTCATTAAAGAAATTTGGCATATTATAGTTTGATTCTGTGACCACTAACTAACTTATAACGACTCCTTGCTAAAGGCTAAAAGATGCATGCACCCGATAGATAGATAGATAGATAGTGCTTGGAACTTCAGTTTCAAAGCATACATACATACATTAATTAATTGATTGTAAGATAAGTACTTTTGATGTATAGAATAAAGGAGTAGTCTAATTATTAAAGTCCTAGCTAGTATTAATTTTAAAACATTATATGTTTACTTTTTATTGCTTTAATCTTCCTTTTCAATGGTGGACGCGGCGGGCGGCCAAGAAATGTAGTCCAATGATCTCCTAAAGCCTGATCCCTTCTAGGATAATGACGGCTTCTTTTTAAGGAAAAGAGAGTTGGCACTGTCACTGTGTGTGAGTGAGTAATGGAGGGGCTACTTAATTATGTAGTATATTTTTTTGTGTTTTGGATATTGGATATTGGGTTTCAAGCATGGTTGGTTTTACTTTACTTTGTATTATTATAACTGGAAAAAGAAATACTTTAAGACGCAGCAGACGGCTGTAAGCCTACCTCCCTGGCCCAATCAAATTCTTCCTGCTTCCACCAACTCATTCTAAGCTTTACTTTGCTTCCATTTCTGCAGGTTAAGATTACAGACTGTATAATATCTCGATCTCTACTAAACTCGAGCTTTCTGGAAAGACTCCAACGTTCAGGTAACTGGGAAAATAGTGTACATGTTAGTCGCTAAATCCATTATTAGAGAAGGTCTAATACAAAAGAATCATTTCGGTGTGTGTTTTCATTCATAACTAACAAAAATGTTAGACACTGCAAAAAAGAATGACAAAATGGAGCTTAATTCCCATGCACTAAAAGATACATCTATAATAAATTTTATTTATTTGTAACAACTAGTAGTATAATGAAAGAGAGAGAGAGACCCAAAATGGACAGTAAATATTAATGTTGCCTCAATGTCTGTCTGTCTGTGTTACCTCAATGATGATGCTCTAACGGTATTCATCATCTAGAGGCCAAAATTGCACATCTGCACAAACTCCATCTCACTATCAACAACAGATGTTTAAATTGGTTCATAGCAATGTCAAGCCAAGGTTTCATGTTACCGTTGAAATGAATCACAGCAGCACTTTTGATCTTGTCCGTGCTAATACTTGGATTATATCCAAGCCCAAGCATATGCCAATACTTGTCCAGTGACTTTGTTGTGGAGTAGAAAGTAATCAGTCCGGGTGGGAGCGTCCCCGATTTCCATACACTTCTGTCCTCCTTCTGATGAATCAATAAAAGTTAATAGATTCCACCATCTAACTCCATACAAGTAGCACTAGTGACCTACAGCTACAACAGATCCATATATACCAAAATGCTTAAAAAGGAAAAGGCTAGCTAGCACTGAAGCAAGATTACACGACTTACAAGGGTCTCCACGCATCAAGATCAAAAATATTCATGCCGTAAGCCCAGGCACAGGCCTTGGGATTGAACCCCCCCCCCTAATTAATGAGCGGGTGAGAGAAGTTCAAATATTGAGCATAACGGTGAAAGGACCCAAAGCAGGTCTCCATAGCCCCATTCACCTTTCCATCCATATCAATTCCCAACAATGGCGTCAAATCCTTTTGAACTACAACATCATCATCCAAAAACAGTATGCGGTGCAGCTTTGGGTACATCTCAGGCAAGTAAAACCGAAGGGGATCAACATCGACAAGTCCTTGGGGTTCCTGAATTTCATCTTCACATCTTGAATTGCATTTTTGGCCCTCTTCTCAAAATAAAACCTGTGCAATTGCTTAAATACGGGTACGTAAGAGGAATTCAAGAATGTATAATCCTCCACGGCTTTCACCTCAACACGTGCTGCATCCCCTCTTACCGGCCTCATCTTAAACCAAACCTTCATAGCCGCAACATTCATTCTATCTGTAACAACATGGAAAACATGCTTCGATGACTCATCTGCATTCTGTACTGCTGAATTCACCACAACCGATACTGCAATCACATTATCCGAAAATATTGCATAATGGTTGGTACAAACTAGGATCCTCAAACTCTGGTTTGGGCTCATCCTCTCTATATTCTTCCGGATGTGAAATTTGCTCACCGGAGAGCCGCATTGCAAAGACAATGCAAACTCTTGGGAGTTGATTTTGCCGCAATGAAGCTGGCAAATGCACCATTCTTTTTAGCCTTAATAAGCAACTCATTGACTGCAAATATTGTATCCTTCAATTTCTGAATCTTTAACTGATTATCATAAGAATCTTTAGCCTCCCCAACCATTAACCTTGCAATCTTGACTTTATCCTTTACCTCCTTCTCAACAAATCCTCATCCACAGGCGCATTAGACTCAATTAAGGACATGCGATATTTTGGCTTCAAAGCCACATCTGATATATTATGTGCCAAGTCATCAAACAATCTAAGTTGTCTAGATAGATCAAGCTTAAGCTTCCTCGCATAAGCCGCATAGGCATTGACAAGCGCCATGTGATCATTTGCCTGCTTATGAATTAAATCTATCCTAGTCTTCATCGGATCCGACTTCAACGCTAGAAAGGTCCTATGCATGTACGTATTTCCTGTAGTCTGTATCACCTGTTTAAAGTTTAGTGAAAATTATTAAACAGATACATTTTCACTTCAAATTTCCAATGCATTCAAAAAACTTTTTATTTACATATTTTCCTTCCTATACCAAGTGAATTTCAGAAAAGAAATTGAATAGCAAAAATATTCATGTTGTGTTTGTATCTCAAAAGTAGAGCGGGAAAGGAAATGATGATGAAATTAATAATAAACAGTAAAAAAAAAAGAAGATGAAATTAATTGCTTGGACTGTAACAATAACCAAAACAAATTTTATAAACACCCAATTATTCTTACTTCTAAAAGCAAGTATTTAATTTTTTTTATTAGTACATAAAGTTGGACTCTATTAATTAAGAGAGTTTACTTTCATTTTCCTTTCTATGCCTTGCATTGCACTAATTTACACAATTCCAACAAAACATACACTGTCGAAATCCAATTCAAAAGAGCATGCATGCTGTGTTGAACCTTTGAAATTTTCTCATCCTTAAAATTACCTATGAATTTCATTTTCTTTCGCCGAAATCTAAACAGAGCATTAGTGTATGCACATGGTACACATAAATTGCATTTCTACGTGCTACATTTACGACTACCCTTAAGCTGTGCACTCAATAAACCTGCACTCAATGCTCAAATAACTATGCACAGAAGGCAATTCAGTAGTAAAGTATGGGTGTCCCCAATCATTGCATTTTTTTCACAGTATCAGCATAAATTGGATGCAATATTCTTAAAATATCTCGTTTGAAATAGTACAGTCTGTTGGAAAAACTCCTCCAATTATAACTGTCTTTGAAAAATTAAATAAACCAGAAAATAATATCACAATAATAAATCAAACAGAAGACACCAAATTTTACGTGGAAAACCCTCTAAAATTAAGAGGTAAAAATCACGGGCCAAACTCCGAATAATTCTACTATAATTAACTGTGAATACAAATAGTCCTTCCAAATTTTATAACTAAAAACTTGAAATATCAAGAAATTGAAAGAATACAAGAATACCTCAATTTGAGTGAAAACTCAAATTACCTCACCACCAGAACTTCCGAATTAATTAAAGTCTTCAAGCAATTAATTAACCCGAACGGACGATGACAACTTGTGAATAAACCTTCACAAAACCCTCTCAATTTTTCTGCAACTCACAGTTTTCCGTCCTCTCTGTTCCGAGTATTAATCTCAAAACAGAGCACTCAAAATTCTGATTATTCGTTCTGTGTGTACTACTACATCACAAGTCCATGTATATATATATATATAGACTCCTTGAGTTGATCCAAGTTGATCTCGGATTGAAAAACCCACTCAAAACCTTCTAATATAATATATATACTTCCAGAATCCTAATTCATGTTGGCTTGGGAATTCACGCCATTCCCAAATCCTTTTCCATATAAGAGATATATATTCCCTTAATTCCTTTTCCAATTAGACTTCTGTCTAAAAGACCTCATGGGTTTGGACCCCCACAAACCCAACAATCTCCCCCTCCAAATCCATGAGAGGGGGCTTTCACCGTGACCCCGTCACTTGGAGTCCATCCCGACCAACTCCTTGCAAAACTCTAGTTTGCCGCGAGTTACAACCTTTGTCAACATGTCTGAGGGGTTCTTGTTGGTATGAACTTTTTTCACTTTCATCAATTCTTTTTCCATCACTTCTCGAAGCCAGTGATAACGAACATCAATGTGTTTGGTACGATTATGATACGTAGCATTCTTGGTCAAGTCAATTGCACTTTGACTGTCACAATAAACTACATATTCATCCTTTGTCAAACCCAACTCTTGGAGAAACCGTTTCAACCATAACATCTCATTGCCTGCTTCCGTAGCGGCTATGTATTCTGACTCAGTTGTAGACAAGGAAACACACTTCTGTAACTTGGACTGCCATGATACAGCTCCCCCCGCAAAAGTAAATAAATACCCCGAAGTAGACTTCTTCTCTTCGGAACCTGCCATGTCTGCATCTGTAAAATCCTCCAAGACTAGACTCGAACTACCAAACCCCAAACACAAATTGGAAGAAACTTTCAAGTATCTGAGAATCCACTTAACTGCTTCCCAATGTTCTCTACCAGGATTTGACAAATACCTGCTCACAACGCCAACTGCATGAGCAATATCTGGCCGTGTACAAACCATCGCATACATAAGACTCCCTACAGCAGAGGAGTAGGGAATTGCTGCCATATCATCTCTCCCTTCCTTAGTAGAAGGACACATGCGCTTTGTCAACTTAATATGATTGGCCAGTGGTGTGCTAACTGGCTTAGCATCACCCATGTTGAACCTTGCAAGCACTCGTTCAACATATTTCTCTTGTGAGAACCACAACTTTTTAGCTTTTCTGTCACGAGCAATCTTCATGCCCAAAATCTGCTTAACCGGGCCTAAGTCCTTCATATCAAAGGACTTGAATAACTCACCTTTGAGCCTGCGAATCATATTACCATCTTGTCCAACTATCAACATATCATCTACATATAACAACAAAATAATGAAGTTATCATCCGTGAAACTTTTAACATACACACAATGATCTGCAATTGTTCTGCTGTAACCTTGATCCATCATGAATGAATCAAATTTCATGTACCACTGCCTTGGGGCTTGTTTCAGGCCATACAAACTTTTCTTCAACCTGCAAACCAAATGCTCTTTCCCTTTAACTTCAAATCCCTCTGGCTGTTCCATGTAGATTTCCTCCTTCAAATCACCATGAAGGAATGCAGTTTTCACACCTAGTTGCTCAAGCTTAAGATCCATACTAGCTACTAACCCCAACACTGCTCGAATAGAGGTCATTTTTACAACCGGAGAGAAAATCTCATCGAAGTCAATACCTTGCTTTTGAGCAAAACCCTTGACCACCAATCGAGCCTTGTACTTCACTAGTTTTTCACCATCCTTTTTCAGCTTGAACACCCATTTATTCTTTAATACTTTCCTGCCCTTCGGAAGTGTAGTCAGCTCATAAGTGTGATTCTTGTGCAACGAATCCATCTCATCCCGCATAGCTCTCAGCCAATTGTTCTTCTCCTTATGAGTCTTAACTTCCTGAAAAGTTTCTGGCTCCCCCTCCTCAGCAACTAAAAGATATTCAGACGAAGGATACCTGACTGATGGCACATGTTCTCTCGTAGATCTTCTTAGCTGAGGTTCTTCAATATCAAGTTGAGGGGGATGCTCCCCCTGCTCAACACTCTCTGCATTTGATCCATCGCCATCGTACAACTCTGTATCAGTCACATCTTCATTCTGACCTCCTTCTCCAACTATGGCATTCTGTAATGGCGAAGGAACTCCGCTGAAGTTTGAAACTTTATTTTCCCTAGGTTGTGTAACATTATTAAAATCCTCATAATTCTGGTGCTTATGAAACACCACGTCTCTGCTTTTGAACAATTTTCTCTGAATTGGATCCCATAACCTGTACCCAAACTCTACATCTCCATAGCCAACAAACACACATGGAGTAGATTTGTCATCAAGCTTCGATTTTTGTTCCTTGGGGATATGTGCAAAAGTCTTGCACCCAAATACCCGCAAATAAGAATAGGATACATCCTTACCACTCCAAATCTTCTCTGGAATCTGAAAGTCCAACGGTGCTGATGGAGATCTATTAATCAGGTAACAAGCGGTACGAACAGCTTCACTCCAGAATGACTTAGGCAGCTTAGCCATTCTCAACATGCATCAGACTCGCTCAATAATAATGCGGTTCATTCTCTCAGCCACACCATTATGCTGTGGGGTGCCAGGAACTGTCTGCTCATATCGAATACCGTGTTTCACACAATATGCTGCAAACTCATTTGAAGTGTATTCCCCTCCGTTGTCACTGCGAAGACACTTCAATAATTTTTCAGTCTCTCTTTCAACCATAGCATGGAAACTCTGAAAATGCTGGAATACCTGGTCTTTTGTTTTTAACAAAAACACCCACACCTTACGTGAAGCATCATCAATAAAAGTAACAAAATATCTATTGCCACCTAATGACTCAGCCTCAATGGGACCACATTGTAAGACCCCAACTTTCATGAATAAAGATTTAATTTTCTTTATATATTATTTCGAAATAATAAGGTGTTGATTTGATAAATATGAAAGTTATGGGTGAAATGTGCAAACATTTTTAAAATGAGCAAGTGGTTATAAAATATTCTTGTTGTCGGGGAATATTCGTTTGGTCGTGGAATATTCTTGTTGTCGGGGAATATTCGTACGACGGCGCAGCTATTTGTGGGCCCCCACAACGGAATAACTGTCGGATATAGAAAGCGACAGAAATAACTTTTTTTACAAGATAACGGCGTAGTTGTTACCGTTAGTACTGTTGAAATACCCGGTGGTTAAAATACAGTACGCGGTGTTGCGCAGTAGCACACGGTATTGCACAGTATTTCGAATTATTGAGTCTTACGTGAGAAGGAACCTACTCAATTATTGTTACAGTATTTACTGTTCAATATTTTATATTATTGACTCAATAATTGCTACGTTGATATTTTATATTATTGACTCAATAATTGCTGCATTGATATTTTATTGACTCAATAATTGCTACGTTGCTATTTTTTTATGATTGATTCAATAATAGCTACAGTTGATATTTTGTAGTATTGATTCAATAATTGTCGTTGCACAGTATTTCACGTTATCAACTCAATAATTCATATTATTTGAATAATATTATTAGATAGCATTATTGACAATGTCTAAGGAAGTTCTGTCTAGGAGGGGTTATTTAATTGCGCGCCAGTAGGGAGAAGTCCTTATCGGAAGGCCCCCTCTTTCCTGGGAACGACCTGGTTGTTAATATTGTAGTTCTATAATATTATTTGTGAATAATTAATTATTGATTTATATGATAAGAAAATATTCATTTTGTGGATATTAAAGAAGGAATTAGTGCTGATGTGTTTTTATCAGTATTTTGGTGTGGAAAATCATCTGTTTATGGATTTCGGATAATTTATGTTTGGAATTTGGAAAAACTTTCTTCTGCAAAGTTGTAGAGAATTAAATTTTCTATGGAAGGATATAGAATTTGTATTTTTCTGACAAATGGGCTATTTGTTATGAATTATTGAAGTTTCGGAAAATAAATATTTTTTAAATAAAATGGTGGGCCCCACTTTTGTTGTTGAAAAATCTAAAATTTTTAGCCGCCAGGCGGCGGAATTTTTTTAAAAAAATATATTATTTTATTATTTTAGTCTCCTTTGGCATCCTAAGCTTTCCTATAAATAGGGTGCTTATGTTAGAATTGAAAATCACACCAGAATCAGAAGTTTTCTCTCTCTATAATATCGAGCGTATTTTTGTGAGTATTTCAATACTTTGAGTATTACTATTCAGTACAAGCTTCCGTCGGTATTATATCCGATATTCCAATCAGAGATACTGTTCTTTTGAGGTAAGGGATGTTATTTCTTTCGTAAATGATGTTATTCTTCTCAATATCATTATACAAAAATATTGTCATGGATTTTATGTTGAAATTCTTACTTTTTCCGTCGGGGTTACTATTCACGTATACGGCACTATTCACGGGAAAATTTATTTTTCTTCTATTTGTCCAAATTGTCTGTTAAGGTTACTATCTTTGATTGTATCCAAGTTTTGGGCTTTATTCTTGAATTTTGCTCCACAAAGTATTATTATGGATTATTCTTGAATTTGGATAAACTAAATGACGAATCCCTAATCTTTGTATTTTATCTCACTGGATTCGTTCTTTAAAATATTTTTCATCATCCTCAGTCCTAAAAGGTGATGTAACTGAATATCTTTGGCCTGTAGAGCAAAGATGAATGATTACCTGATGAATATCTTTGGTCGTAGTGCAAAGATAACAGGTGTTGAGATGAACATGACCACTGATGATACAAATGAATATCTTTGGCCGTAGTGCAAAGATAACAGGTGTTGAGATGAACATGACCACTGATGATACAAATGAATATCTTTGGCCTGTAGTGCAAAGATGAATATTGACTCGAGATGTATATTGATTGATGTTACAGGGATAAAATATTGATGATGGACTTTTAAATCATAGAAGATAGTAGACTTCATTCTCTGCTTAACTCTTCTAATGATTTGTTATTTTCGCTGCGAATATTGATCTAAGATTGGTTGTCCATTATATTTTATCTAATTTATTGAATGTTAACGATGATTTATTTTTCATTATCTTAGTCATAATATTCTTTACTGAGCTAGTTGAGCTCACCCTTTTCATCTGTTGTCCTCTTCAGGAAATGAGAATGTTGCGGGAACTAGTCGGGGGACAGAGTGATGGTCCGAGTTAGAGCAGTAGCAGTCCTCACTATTTCTGATAAATAGTGTGATAATAATTGTAATGAGGACTTAGTTTGAATCTTAATATTTTCTACATATTTGTATTGAGACTCACAGTTGTGTGGTCGTATTTTGCACGACCGTATGATATAAAGTTTGTATTTGAATTATGTACCATGTATTTGGCGACTCAGAATGGGTTGGGTTGAATGGACCTATTCTGGGGGCGTCACAGTTGGTATCAGAGCTTAGGGATATGATCTCTGACGGAGATCAGGGAATAGAACTAGGAGGGGAGAGACGAGTAAATCCTTCGCTAGTGTGTCCTACCTAAGCTTATGTGGTATTTAATTGGTCTGTCGGAGCATAGGGTTAATATGTGATATGTTGACTTGTTTAATTAACCCTTGTTTTATGGCAGTATTTGAGAATGGCAGCTGAGAACGTTAACAACGAAGTGAATGAGACCGTGGAGACACCTTTAATCGTTAACCAGGAGAACGTGCAACAAGAAGGCAATGTTCATCCTGAAAATAACGCTGGTCAGACGATAAACGATGAGATGTTTAGAAGTTTTTTGCAGTTCATACAAAATCAGACGAGGGAGACTCGTGTGCAACATACAGGTGGAGATAATAACAACACGCGAGCTGTCACTGCCAAGCAGTTCAAAGAATTGGGACCACCAGAGTTTCTGGGAAAGCCAGATCCGATCAAGGCGGAGACGTGGATTAAACAAATTACCAAGATATTTGATGTCTTGGGATGTACAGAGGAATAGAAGGTTCCATTCGCCACGTTTATGTTTCGTGGAGAGGCAGATTACTGGTGGAAATCCGTGAAGCGTACCCAGCCTGCCGCACTCCAGATGTCTTGGGAAGCGTTCCAGAAACTGTTTAATGACAAGTACTTTCCTGAAAGTATTCGTCATATGAAGGAGGTAGAGTTTATCAGACTCGAGCAAAACAACATGACGGTATCCCAGTACGAGGCTAAGTTCGCGGAGCTGTCCAGGTTTGCACCTCATTTGGTGGAGAATGAGGAACGTATGACGCGAATGTTTCTAAGAGGTTTGAAACCCGAAATACGTCAATACCTCATTTCTCATAAATTTTCTTTATATTCGGATGTAGTAAACAGGGCCCAGTTATTAGAACGAGATAATGATTATGTTCAACCGAGGGACCACAACCAAGGTCGTACCGGTGGCAGCAGTCATCGGAGCAATGACAACCAGCGAGGAGGAAAGTATGACAGAAGCGGTAACCACTCCGGTGGTTATCGTGGCCATGATAGTAGAAGAAGCGAATCGGGAGGAGATTTCAAAAAGAGAAGGTATAACAATGAGAACGCGAAAATGTCAACATCAGCACCAGCATCAACTGTTTCGAGGGGAGGAGAACGACCACCGGTCGTATGCTATAAATGCGGGAAAGAGGGACATATCAGCCCAAACTGCCCACAATAATTCAAAGGATGCTATAACTGTGGAAAAGAAGGACATATAGCTCGAGATTGTCCTGTTGCGAAACCAAATTCAGCGGGGGTGGTGATTCCAAAGGCGGTTGCAGACAAGTCAAAGTCGGTGATTCCTGGAAGAGCGTTTATCGTGACAGCCCAAAACGCGAGGAATCCACACGAGGTGATTACGGGTAAGCTGATCATAAACTCTTGCGAAGTTTACACCTTGTTAGATACCGGTGCTACCCATTCCTTTATTTCACCTGCTTGTGCTCAACGTTTGAACTTGACTTCTGATAAATTAGACTTTGACTTATCTGTTGAAACTCCGTTAGGAGAAACCTTTGTTACATCTACAGTTTACAAATCTTGCTTGATTCAGATTGGTACCCTTACCTTACCTGTTGATCTTATATCTTTGAAAATACTTGCATTTGACGTGATTTTAGGAATTGACTGGTTAACCACTTACCATGCCAAAATTGATTGTTTTCGTAAGGTTGTTAGTTTTCATATTCTTAATCAACCTGTTGTGCGAATCCAAATCACCAAACCACTAAAATCAGTCAATATCATTTCAAGTCATAAAGCTATTCGTTTATTGAAAAACGGATGTCAAGCTTTCTTAGCTCATGTCACTGATCTAAATCAGAATACGTCAGGTTTGAATGATATTTCCGTTGTTAATGAGTTTCCTGATGTATTTCCCGAAGAACTTCCCGGTCTACCCCCAGAACGTGAAGTTGAATTCTTTATTGACCTTGAGCCCGGTACAAAGCCCATTTCTAAAACCCCATATCGAATGGCTCCTATTGAACTTTAGGAGTTAAAGATTCAATTACAAGAGTTGTTAGACATCGGTTTTATTCGTCCTATTACGTCTCCTTGGGGTGCTCCTGTTTTATTCGTAAAGAAGAAAGACGGGAGTATGCGACTTTGTATTGACTATCGGGAGTTGAACCATGTCACCATCAAGAATAGGTATCCGTTACCTCGTATTGATGACCTGTTCGACCAGTTGCAAGGAGCGCAATTCTTTTCAAAGATCGATCTTCGTTTTGGATATCATCAGTTGAAGATTAAAACTGAGGATATTCCAAAGACTGCTTTCAAAATACGGTACGGGCATTATGAGTTCTTAGTCATGTCTTTTGGATTGACTAATGCTCCTGCTGCTTTCATGGATATGATGAACCGTGTATTTAAGGAGTATTTAGATCAATTCGTTGTTGTCTTTATTGATGACATTCTCATCTATTCTAAAAGCCGTGAAGATCATGAACACCATTTGAAGTTGGTACTTCAAAAGCTTCGTGAGAACAAGCTATATGCTAAGCTGAAGAAATGCGAGTTTTGGCTTGAGGAAGTAGCATTCCTTGGGCACGTGGTATCGAAACGTGGAGTATCTGTGGACCCGGCGAAGATTAAAGCAATACAAAGCTGGGAGCAACCTAAGTCGGTGACCGAAGTACGAAGCTTTCTGGGCTTAGCTGGTTACTATCGGAGGTTCGTAGAGGGATTTTCTCGAATCGCTACTCCATTAACTCAGTTGACTCGGAAAGATACAAAATTCGTTTGGAGCGAGGAATGCGAGAAGAGCTTCCAAGAGCTCAAGAGGAGACTTATTTCGGCACCTGTTCTGACAATACCATCTGGTTCGGATGGATTTGTTATTTACAGCGATGCTTCGGGCAAAGGGTTAGGATGTGTTCTCATGCAACATGGGAAAGTCATAGCCTATGCCTCGCGAAAACTCAAAGAACATGAGAGGAATTATCCTACTCATGATCTAGAGTTGGCAGCAGTCGTATTCGCGTTGAAGATCTGGAGACATTACTTGTACGGAGAGAAAGTGGAGATTTATACGGATCATAAGAGCCTTAAATATTTCTTCACTCAGAAGGAACTCAACATGCGGCAACGACGTTGGCTTGAGCTGTTGAAAGATTACGATCATACTATCCAATACCATCCTGAAAAAGCGAACGTGGTAGCTGACGCGTTGAGTAGAAGATCATATGTGGGAACGAGTGCGATGATGTCAAGTATGCGCGTAGAACCAGCTTTGATTGATAAAGTTAAAGCTGCTCAAGCTACGGATGCGGAGCTGATGAAGATGAAGAAGAAGGTGCAATTCCAGAAGCAAGAATCGATGAAGAGGGAATACTTCGAGTCAACACCAGACTTTGTGTTCCTAACGATTTTGACTTGAAGTATAGAATCATGATGGAGGCACACAACACACCGTTTGCAATCCATCCTGGGAGTACTAAAATGTATCGTGATCTTCGACATACATTTTGGTGGAGTAATATGAAGAGAGAGATCGCGGAGTTCATCTCAAGATGTTTAACTTGTCAACATGTAAAGGCGGAGCATCAAGTGCCGAAGGGTCCATTGCAACCACTGGAGATTCCGAAATGGAAGTGGGAACACATTACGATGGATTTCGTTACGGGTATTCCCAAGGTTTCTCAAGGCTTAGATGCGATTTGGGTTATTGTTGATAGATTAACCAAGTCTGCTCATTTCTTGCCGATACGAGAGACTTATTCCCTTGAACGTCTTGCTCATATGTACGTGAATGAGATTGTGAGATTGCATGGCATGCCAGTATCCATAGTTTCGGATCGTGATCCCAGATTTACTTCATGATTTTGGATCAGTTTGCAGAAAGCTATGGGCACGGACTTACGCTTCAGTTCGGCTTATCATCCTCAAACAGACGGACAATCAGAGAAGACTATTCAAACTCTTGAAGATCTATTGAGACTTTGTGTTCTAGACTTTAAAGGGAGTTGGGATAAGTACTTACCATTGGTAGAATTCTCCTACAACAACAGTTATCAGGCAAGTATAAGCGTAGCTCCATTCGAAGCATTGTATGGGAGAAAGTGTCGTTCTCCAGTATGTTGGGATGAGGTGGGTGAAGCAACATTGTTGGGACCAGAGTTAGTACGTATGACTACAGAAAAGATCCAAATAATCCGACAACGTATACAGACGGCACAGGATCGACAAAAGAGTTATGCAGATCTTCATCGAAAGGACGTGGAATTTAATGTTGGAGACCATGTGTTATTAGGTGTTGCTCCATGGAAATGAGTTACAAGGTTTGGGAAGAGAGGAAAGCTCAACCCACGATTCATTGGTCCATTTGAGATTCTTGACCGAGTAGGAAATGTGGCCTATAGACTTGCTTTACCTCCAAGCATGTCTCGTGTTCATAATATGTTTCACATATCCGTGTTACGTAAATATGTGAAGGATCCAAACCGCATTATTGAGTTAGAACCAGACGAGATAGCTGAAGATTTAACGTACGAGGAGGTACCTGTCAAGATCTTGGATAGGAAGGAGCATGTCCTACGCTCGAAAATTATACCTTAAGTTAAAGTTTTGTGGAGAAACCATGCAATTGAGGAAATGACCTGGGAGTTGGAATCGGAAATGAAAGCGAGGTATCCTCACCTTTTCGACATACCAGGTACGTACGTCAATTTCGAAGACGAAATTTCATAAGGAGGGGAGGTTGTAAGGCCCCAACTTTCATGAATAAAGATTTAATTTTCTTTATATATTATTTCGAAATAGTAAGGTGTTGATTTGATAAATATGAAAGTTATGGGTGAAATGTGCAAACATTTTTAAAATGAGCAAGTGGTTATAAAATATTCTTGTTGTCGGGGAATATTCGTTTGGTCGTGGAATATTCTTGTTGTCGGGGAATATTCGTACGACGGCGCAGCTATTTGTGGGCCCCCACAACGGAATAACTGTCGGATATAGAAAGCGACAGAAATAACTTTTTTTACAAGATAACGGCGTATTTGTTACCGTTAGTACTGTTGAAATACCCGGTGGTTAAAATACAGTACGCGGTGTTGCGCAGTAGCACACGGTATTGCACAGTATTTCGAATTATTGAGTCTTACGTGAGAAGGAACCTACTCAATTATTGTTACAGTATTTACTGTTCAATATTTTATATTATTGACTCAATAATTGCTACGTTGATATTTTATATTATTGACTCAATAATTGCTGCATTGATATTTTATTGACTCAATAATTGCTACGTTGCTATTTTTTTATGATTGATTCAATAATAGCTACAGTTGATATTTTGTAGTATTGATTCAATAATTGTCGTTGCACAGTATTTCACGTTATCAACTCAATAATTCATATTATTTGAATAATATTATTAGATAGCATTATTGACAATGTCTAAGGAAGTTCTGTCTAGAAGGAGTTATTTAATTGCGCGCCAGTAGGGAGAAGTCCTTATCGGAAGGCCCCCTCTTTCCTGGGAACGACCTGGTTGTTAATATTGTAGTTCTATAATATTATTTGTGAATAATTAATTATTGATTTATATGATAAGGAAATATTCATTTTGTGGATATTAAAGAAGGAATTAGTGCTGATGTGTTTTTATCAGTATTTTGGTGTGGAAAATCATCTGTTTATGGATTTCGGATAATTTATGTTTGGAATTTGGAAAAACTTTCTTCTGCAAAGTTGTATAGAATTAAATTTCCTATGGAAGGATATAGAATTTGTATTTTTCTGACAAATGGGCTATTTGTTATGAATTATTGAAGTTTCGGAAAATACATATTTTTTAAATAAAATGGTGGGCCCCACTTTTGTTGTTGAAAAATCTAAAATTTTTAGCCGCCAGGCGGCGGATTTTTTTTTAAAAAATATATTATTTTATTATTTTAGTCTCCTTTGGCATCCTAAGCTTTCCTATAAATAGGGTGCTTATGTTAGAATTGAAAATCACACCAGAATCAGAAGTTTTCTCTCTCTATAATATCGAGCGTATTTTTGTGAGTATTTCAATACTTTGAGTATTACTATTCAGTACAAGCTTCCGTCGGTATTATATCCGATATTCCAATCAGAGATACTGTTCTTTTGAGGTAAGGGATGTTATTTCTTTCGTAAATGATGTTATTCTTCTCAATATTATTATACAAAAATATTGTCATGGATTTTATGTTGAAATTCTTACTTTTTCCGTCGGGGTTACTATTCACGTATACGGCACTATTCACGGGAAAATTTATTTTTCTTCTATTTGTCCAAATTGTCTGTTAAGGTTACTATCTTTGATTGTATCCAAGTTTTGGGCTTTATTCTTGAATTTTGCTCCACAAAGTATTATTATGGATTATTCTTGAATTTGGATAAACTAAATGACGAATCCCTAATCTTTGTCTTTTATCTCACTGGATTCGTTCTTTAAAATATTTTTCATCATCCTCAGTCCTAAAAGGTGATGTAACTGAATATCTTTGGCCTGTAGAGCAAAGATGAATGATGACCTGATGAATATCTTTGGCCGTAGTGCAAAGATAACAGGTGTTGAGATGAACATGACCACTGATGATACAAATGAATATCTTTGGCCGTAGTGCAAAGATAACAGGTGTTGAGATGAACATGACCACTGATGATACAAATGAATATCTTTGGCCTGTAGTGCAAAGATGAATATTGACTCGAGATGTATATTGATTGATGTTACAGGGATAAAATATTGATGATGGACTTTTAAATCATAGAAGATAGTAGACTTCATTCTCTGCTTAACTCTTCTAATGATTTGTTATTTCCGCTGCGAATATTGATCTAAGATTGGTTGTCCATTATATTTTATCTAATTTATTGAATGCTAACGATGATTTATTTTTCATTATCTTAGTCATAATATTCTTTACTGAGCTAGTTGAGCTCACCCTTTTCATCTGTTGTCCTCTTCAGGAAATGAGAATGTTGCGGGAACTAGTCGGGGGACAGAGTGATGGTCCGAGTTAGAGCAGTAGTAGTCCTCACTATTTCTGATAAATAGTGTGATAATAATTGTAATGAGGACTTAGTTTGAATCTTAATATTTTCTACATATTTGTATTGAGACTCACAGTTGTGTGGTCGTATTTTGCACGACCGTATGATATAAAGTTTGTATTTGAATTCTGTACCATGTATTTGGCGACTCAGAATGGGTTGGGTTGAATGGACCTATTCTGGGGGCGTCACACACATACATCAGAATATACTCTCTCAAGTAACTCAGATTTTCTTTTAGAGGAGCTGCTAAAAGAAACTCTATTCTGCTTACCAAACAAACAATAATCACAAGGGTTTAGTACAGTACTTTTAGCAAAAGAAATGAGGGACCTCTTTGCTAACATCTGCAACCCTTTCTCACTCATGTGCCCAAGCCTTTTATGCCACAGATTTGGTGAAGATTAATCTTCAATTGCATTCAACTCGTTAGAACACACCTTCACATGAGTTTTGTATAATGAGCAACAAGCAGTACCTCTAGCGACTACCATAGTACCCTTGGTAAGCTTCCACTTTCCGCTGCCGAAGTGATTTTCATAGCTTTCCTTGTCCAAGGCCATACCAGAAATCAAGTTGAGGCGTAAATCTGGAACATGTCTCACATCCCTCAAAGTAATAGTGCAGCCTATATCTGTCTGTATGCAAACATCACCAATTCCAACAATCTTGGACTGATCAGTGTTACCCATCCTCACAAACCCAAAGTTTTCGGCTTTGTACGTGGTGAAGAATTCTCTCTTGGGAGTAGCGTGATACGAAGCACCTGTATCAATAACCCAATAAATTTTCTGATCAACAACACGTAAGCATTCTTCTTCCCCGAACGAAAGAAGCACAACATCCTCAGTAACTGTAGCTGCAGTATTCTTCTCCTCAACTTTTCCTTGTTCACCAGTTTTCTGCTTGGCTAACCAGATCTTACAATTTCTTTTGAAGTGACCCTCCTTGTTGCAATGAAAACACCTGTATGTAGCACATTCTCTTGTCTTTGACTTGCTCCTATGATTTCTGAAATTTTTGCTTTTACTGCGATTCAAGTTTTCCTTGTGAGATCCCCTGAAGTTACTTCTACCCCTGTTCTCTGCCACAAGTGTTTGTGTCTCAAAATTCAAACCCTGCTCCTTTCGTCTTGTTTCCTCGTTGTGTATGCTGTCCTTGACCATCTGCATAGTTATCTTTCCTTCCGGAGCTGAATTGCTTAGTGACACAACCAAAGTTTCCCAACTGTTAGGAAATGAACTGAGAAGCAACAATGCCTGAATCTCATCCTCAAGATTCAACTTCACGGTAGACAACTGGTTCACCAATCCCTGAAACTCACTCATATACTCGAATACACTGCTACCATCTTTATACTTCAGGTTCACAATCTTTCGAATCACAAAAGTTTTGTTCTGAGCATTCTTTTTCTCGTACATGGACTCTAATGTAGTCCACAGTGTATAAGCCTTCATTTCCTGCGAAATATGGTGGAACACACTTTGATCGATTCACTGTCTGATGTGACCGATCGTTTTTCTATTCATCTTTTTCCAATCAGCCTCAATTTTGTCCACTGGCTTTTTTCCCTTAAGTTCCAGTGGATCATACAAATCCTTGCAGTAAAGGATGTCTTCCATTCTAGGCTTCCATATCGAAAAATTAGATGATGTCAATTTAATCATAACACCACTTGATTCATCCATTAAATTTATCAAAGACCCACCGCGCAAAGAACCTTGCTCTTGATACCACTTTGTTGGAAAAACTCCTCCAATTATAACTGTCTTTGAAAAATTAAATAAACCAGAAAATAATATCACAATAATAAATCAAACAGAAGACACCAAATTTTACGTGGAAAACCCTCTAAAATTAAGAGGTAAAAATCAAGGGCCAAACTCCGAATAATTCTGCTATAATTAACTGTGAATACAAATAGTCCTTCCAAATTTTATAACTAAAAACTTGAAATATCAAGAAATTAAAAAAATACAAGAATACCTCAATTTGAGTGAAAACTCAAATTACCTCACCACCAGAACTTCCGAATTAATTAAATTCTTCAAGCAATTAATTAACCCGAACGGACGATGACAACTTGTGAATAAACCTTCACAAAACCCTCTCAATTTTTCTGCAACTCACAGTTTTTCCGTCCTCTCTGTTCCGAGTATTAATCTCAAAACAGAGCACTCAAAATTCTAATTATTCGTTCTGTGTGTACTACTACATCACAAGTCCATGTATATATATATATATATATATATATATATATATATAGACTCCTTGAGTTGATCCAAGTTGATCTCGGATTGAAAAACCCACTCAAAACCTTCTAATATAATATATATACTTCCAGAATCCTAATTCATATTGGCTTGAGAATTCACGCCATTCCCAAATCCTTTTCCATATAAGAGATATATATTCCCTTAATTCCTTTTTCAATTAGACTTCTGTCTAAAAGACCTCATGGGTTTGGACCCCCACAAACCCAACACAGTCCACTTTTATCTAATTCGGAAAGAGTAATAAAGTAAAACTGGAACAGAAATGCACATGAGAATCTATAAGAATTTACGATCACAATATAAGGCAAAAATATTTATTGCAATTGCATTTATCCAAGTGTCTGTGTATATAAATATAGTGATAGAAATGGAGAGGGACTTACAGAGTGGTGATCATAAATAGGAGGAGGAGGATGAGAGGAGAAGAGAAGAGAGAGAGTAGCGAGGAAGAGGAGGATGAACATGGAGATCCGGTAGGAGAAGAAGTTTCGTATGCCGACCGAAAGTGCCGATCCGCCTCCTCCTCCTCGGCCGGCCCGGACTGGAACCGCCATTGGTTTACGACTGGACGGATCTATAACTGTTTATATAGGGAGAACACCAGACCAGACTGTTCTATATTAATAAGTGCATGGCTTACAAAAACAACGATTTTAGCGTGGTGTGTGTGTGTATCTGTGTGTGAGAGATAGAAATGGAATGGAATTTGAAGAAGGAAGCCGAGTGTAAAAAAAAATTAATTTTATATCTGTGCGATTTTTTATAAATACTGGAAATTACACTTGGAAAAAGATTTTAAAAAAATAATAAGAATTAAAAAAACAACAACAATTCAACTAAGATAATTAGAAAATTAGAAGATGAGTTCACCACCTACTGCACAATGCGCAGCTTTGTGGTGTAATAGGTTTTGATGGGTAACAATCACAATATTCAACTTAATTTACTGACTACTACACTCCATTCTTCATTAAATGTCTCATTTTCTATCCTACAATTTGGGACCAAAATAAACCTTTAAACACATAAGAGATGTGTGATATATGCAATTGAATAAAGACAATGACACGATGACATAAACTCTATTTTCTATATATATATATATATATATATATATATATATATGTTAACTTAGTTTGTATAAAGATATTCAATATTTTCACCAACACAAATAATAAACGACCTACAATGTGATCAATTTTATTAATATTTTGTATTGCAATTTCTTATATTCTCTTTTACGTCTACTTGCACTTGTAAATTATTAACTATGTATAATTTTATGTTTTCAATAAAAAATAATAAGAATTATATATTATTTTACCATTTGCTAGAAGATAGGATTTTAAATTTCTTCCATTAATGACAATTAGCTAAAAATGTGGAGACTATTGGACTTTATTTTGTTATGAATAAGTTTACACGGACAGAAAAATTGGACATGAAAATTAGACACGCAGAACAAAATGGATCTGTTCCCGAACAAATTGATGGTAGAATCATATATTCATTATTTACATTTTTATTCCTTGCTTTCAATAATTTTCAGACCTAATAAATTTACAGTCTGTTGACTCATAAATATAAAGGAGAAATACTCCTACAGGACAAGATAATTATTATTTGTATAATATCTCACCACATTTTTTTCTATTTTTTCTTCATGACTAAAATAAATTCAGATGAAACAAACATGAGCTATAATCTACTATCAAATATAACCGATATATCTAAAAAGTGAGAATTTGTTTTGACTTCTGTTTACGTATTTGTTGTGACAATATAATCATTACTATTATTTTCATTTTCACAATATTTTAAAAATTTTTTACAAGAAACGTGTTGTTATACATTTATAGCGACGGTAAAAATTATTGTTATATGATCTATAGCGACAATTTTTGTATAAAAGTCTATTGCAGTTTATCAATTTCCTATTATTAAACTTCTTTAATGTTGGTTGGTTTAGGAAAATTTTAAAATAGCAAGTGTATTACTCGTTTATGGGGTACTACTATTTAGGACCCCAACCGCGCGAAAGTCGTTGTCTACTTGTCTGTAAACATTATTCCGCTGATGAAGCGAATCCATGAATAAACTGCATGAGACTCGCGCGAAGGGCTTCCACTTTTGAAATTCATATGATTATTCCCATTCCCCTCCTACTCGAAGGTATAAACTCGAATTACATACTCCTAAATCGTAGTACAAAACATCATGAATTCATCGATTATAACCCTAGCGTTTAATGAGAATTTATAACATTCAATATAACTCTAATTACTTGAGTTGATGGACATGATTATGAAATTGCAATAGTTTTCCAGTTTTGCTATGTTAGACTATGGTGATTGAATAAGTTATTGTGTTTCCATGCCATCTTGTTTTAACAAGGAACAAACTGAATGAATAATAGATAATTTATAGTGCATTTATGCATTGCAGGGTCACAGTAAGAGGGTGGTTTGATTATATCTAGAAATTTTGTGGATGAGAAAATGTTTGGGGAAATAGTCAAAAACATCAAAAATAAGATTGACATTGGTTATGTTGCTGACATCTTGAAGAACTCGAGGACTTTGCTTATGATAATATTTTATGCAGGTAGATAATAAGAATGACATTGGTTATGGTGCTGACATCTTCATGAACTGTTTAACACGATAACCTCCGATGCATATTCTAAGTGTGTAGGCATCAAAATGTACTACCTATAATTGCCACAACATATATATTATTTGTGTCTACAAAGAAAAGGATAAGCATGCACAATCATCAGACAAGTATAGATTGTCTGCCATCAAGTTTATTAATTATGTTGGAGTATTGGACTATATACTAAAGAATAATAGAAAGGAAATGATGGAGTTTTTGCCAACTTAACTGGTAAAGTCTATTGGGCATCTGCTGAAGCTGTCTGATTGTAGTGATGAAGTGTTGCGATTGCATCCAATGTTAGGGACGAGGGCTGTGTTCAATCTCATGGCTGACAATTTGTGCAGAAATGGAAACTCTTTCTGACATCTTATTCTCCTCAGTGTCTATCCCAGGAGAGAGTAGTGGCAACTTGTTGTCTTCTGTTGGAGCAATCCAATGACACACTCTTTGCTGAACCAAACCACTGAGGTTCACACAAAAATCTAGGAACAGTAGTGGTTCGGGTTTTGGGATCTTTCACATGTATTGTTTTTTTTTGTTATGGCAGTTTTTGTATTATAAACCAAATTGCACCTACCATGTTTTAAACTTGTTATCCTGTTCATCTCTATCTCACATCACATACAACAGCCACTAATATATCTTACTGATATACTTCACCTAGACTGAATTACTATGTTCCATGATAAAAATATTATATAATATTGTGTTAGCAATTCCCTTTTGATAATATTTAATATACATTCTATGTTTCTATACACGGTCAGTGTGATAAAATTTACGCAAGCCCTAACAAAATTGCAACAACTCATTGAAATAAGGGCATTTTTGTCCAAACTCCAAACATATGTTCAATGAACGGCGTGTCAATTGTCACAATCCAGCTATCCGCTAGTATTAAATTCTCACACTGTCAGTCAGTCAATGTATGTGAATGGCAACAGTGAATCAATCCTATTTCTCTATTGTCAGGAGTAGGGTTTTCTGCAGAAAAACCATGAAATAGGGATACTAATGTACTCTGGTGAGATCTGATGGTCAGCATGCATATCATCCTGTGTCTCAGTGATTCATTTATAATTTGTATATTAAGTAAAAGGGTTTGGCCGAGTTGGTGAAAGGACTTGATTTCAAATACCTATTGCTACAAACACCTATAACTTAAAAAGATGACAACATAAATTAAGATTGAATTGCTGTAACCAAAAGATTTATTGCACTAGTTTCTCTTGAATCTTGTACAGCTCAAAGTGAAGGAAAATCCCGATTGACTTGAATATCCAGGAAAGACCATAGTAACAGAGGAAAATAAATAAGACTCTTCTCAATGAAGCAAGTCTGTGGAACTTATGGTGGACTGGTTTGAGGATTTGGTTCTGAGATAAGCTGTGTTGCAAGGGACATCGTCCAGGTTGCCAAAGTATGGTAAGGACTATTGAGCTGCATATCAGTGAGCATTTGACGAAGTTCTGACGTCTCTTCTTTAAGTTGGGCATTCTCTTGAAGGGCCTGATCATGGCGCTCAGAAACGTTGTTTAGTTTGTCTATGAGTTGGTGATTTTCATTTCTGAGCCAAACTACCTGCGACCAAAGTTCATCCAGGTGCTTTTGCTTGCGCATACGTGATCGACGTGCAGACTCTCTGTTGGATATCATTCTCCTCTGCTTCCTCTCACCGATGAGACTTAGTTGTTGCTCATCTGCTTCATCAGAAGTTGAGTTACTGCTGAAACATGTTAGTTGTGGATTGAATTCTTGAACTTGAGTATTTATCTGAGGACGATATAATGGGTTGCAGAGCCTGCTAAACTCAAATGTGTGTGTATTGTTCTGGGTGAAGCCAAAATAAGCAGGGTATGAAGTTGGATTAGGTGGAGCTAGATAATGAAGTTCAGTGACCTCACTAGACTGCATGGTTGCAGGGAATAGATTTTTTGAGGGAAGATATAGTAGAAGAAATTAGATTGGAAGGCGGAGGAAAACTTGAGGTGAGGAGGTGTTTTATAGGGAAATGGTAAAGTGGTCCCACTTTATCAATTCAGATTAACAGTAGGGCTTTTTAAAGATCAGACCATTGCAATATGATGTCAGTCGGCATGTACTTATGCAGCATCGCATATATGTACACAGGTAAACATTACACATAAGTCTATATATAGGTGTTCTTTTGTCCTTTATGGTCATGTAATGGTTAGATGCCACATGCTTGCAATGAGACATTATCAATGGCACTTGTGCTTACTTGGGAAAAATAAGTTTTATGGTAGATAAATTATGGGATTAAACAATGCTGCAGATAAGAGAGGCAGAGAGAGAGAGAGATTATCAGTATCATTCGTTCATACATGGGGAAAAGAGTTGTACCGGATTAATTTTCAGAGCAAATAGTGGCTGCATGAGAGAGAGATAGGGAGCTCATATTGGGAAGTATAGTTCTTTAAATGAGAGAGTACTTTTTGGAAGAGAAAAGAAAATAAAAGGAAATGAGGTTGGAGAAATTAATCTGAATGCAGAGCCGACCCAATTAAGATTGTTTTACTGTTAGACGATGTTCTTTTCAACAACGCGTGGTGACGTAAAGGCATAGGAGGAAGGAGGTTGGAGAAGGCAAGTCTTTTCTGTAAGTGGAAAAGATTGTATAAGAAATTGATGACTCCACAATCACTTTGATGAGACCCCAACCAAATAAATTATCGTATACTTGATCACTCTTTATAATAATATGATTAATAGAAATCACATCTCTTACACTGTTAGGCACCCTATTGCAACATCATGGTAGGGAGGGGTTTCTTAGTCATCGTTGCATTAAAATATGCATACCATGCTAATGGCTACATTTCCACACCCTTCTCTGGAAAAAGGACAGGCGAGTGTTAAAGTTGGAGTAAAGTTTTGATGAGATATTTTACCAAGATACATTGTCACTTGATTAGGATGTGCAGAGACTTGTTTCTTCTGATGTGGTGTTGAGAAGGGCAAAGAAAGAATGCCCCAACTATAGGGAAATCTGAAACTGCATCCGTTCTTTAGGTCGTAAAAAAACTGTGTCACATATGAAAAAGAACAGACCTGTTTAGTGATTCTCAGCAGAATGCATGATCATTAACTGCATTGTTGAATTAGATAATGAAATTGTAGAGAAATTAGTTGGCCAATTTCTGGTTGGGTGGCCAATTGCATGTGATCTAAAGATGTTTGATGTTTCTCACAATTCACAAATAGACTATTAGTTTCGCATGGAAATTTATCTCTAGGATATAATAATATAAAACTGTTTTCTTCTTTTGTAAGACAATTGCTAAGAAGATGAGCAAGTAAAGAGGTTTAAAAGAAAGGAAAAAGTTGAAGAAGAATACTCTATAAGAAAGAATAGGGTCTAAATTTTTAGTGCTTTGTTTAAAGCATGAAATCTTTTACATTATGGAATGGGATATTTGTTGCAATAATTTCTTAATCCTGAAGGTTGAGATAATCTAGCAGTGTTGAAACTCATTTATTTTTCCATGTCTCCATAGTTGTTCTTTGAGTACTTAAGCGACGTACGTATGTGTTAGTAAAGCTTTATGGAGAGCTAGATCAGATAAGTCTGTTTAGTTTGATCGTATGGATTAGGTTTTGCTCTGACCACAAAACTAACTAGTGCTCAGGAATTGGGGGTGGGGGGAACTTGTTAATATGATGGTGGCCGGTGGGGATTAGGAGGGAGGAGATATGGATGTACTTTGAAATGCAGTCTCCCACTAATGAAAAGAACTTTATAATGCAGCCAGAAGCAGGACGCTATGGAGGCAAATGTTCTCTCTCCCTTCTTCTTGTTGGGTCAAGTTGAGTGGACTGGATGGTCAACAATACCCTTCGACAGATTTGGCTCCTCTTTCTTTTCTTGTCTTTAAGTTGTTCTTTCTGTGTTCTCATTATATTTTTTTTGTTTGTGTTTTATTTAACGTTTTTCAATAAAGAACTCCGCAAATAAAGTATGAGAGTTTAGAGGTGCGGCTAATGTAGTTGTATACATAGGTTGTTTTGTCCTTCTGTCTTGTGGATCCTATTGTTGGTCCTTTTCTTAGTATTATTTCTTGCAACAAGTTGAGATCACTATGTTACCCAAATATATAATGTAGCTGAAAGTTAACCGTTGATGACACTAGCTAATTGATTAGGTGCATTATGGGAATTCTTATTTTTACAAGAGAAATTTGATATTCTCATCTTATACTCCATCATTGTGTGTGGGATCCACCTACTATACATGTGGAGAGAACCTTGTGAAAATATTATTTCCCTTCCGAATATTTTTCATTTATTTTGTCAAAGCTTCCAAACACAATCATGCCTTTTCTTTATGTTGTTTGGGTCGAAATCTTATGAAGTAATTGGCTAACTCAGTTCTTTATTATTCAGTGGATATGTCAAACATGGGGGGGATTCAGCAAAACATAATGTTAAGCTTTCCACAAGCCACTGCGGCATGGATCACTTTCAACTCGGTGCGACTTGTGGTTGAGTGAAGGGATCTAATCTTATCCTCTGAACCTTCCAGGTCTGTTTAATAGGATATTCCCCCCGTCACCCCCCACCGCCCTTTTGTTGTTTGAAAGGACTTAATATTCCATGTTCATGGAGAACCTGATTAGTATATATGGGACGCGACCATTTTAATTTTTTTTAGGTGTTAGGCAAAGCTCGGCTTTTTAAAGAAAATTAGATTACGCTATGATAAATTAAAAGTTATGGTTGACTTTTTTCGAGAATAAAATGACAAAATTGTTTATATTTAAATAGTACTCCCTTGGTTTCATATTAACTGTCTTTTTAGAAGAAAAAATTTGTTTCAATTTATTTGTCGTTTACATCTTTCTAGCAGAATAAATTATTTATTTTTCTATATCACCCCTAATACTTTTCATTGTCCCAAGAATTTTTCTCTCTTGTATTAATAGTTTTCAATTTTCCATAAAAGGGTAGTGATGGAATTTCATACAAATTTTAATTCTTAAATGATAGTATTAAATGAGTTTCTTAATTCATGTGCATGAAACTAAAAAGACAGTTAATATGAAACCGAGGGAGTATCATTTAATTGCATAGTTTTCTATGCACGACTTTTGAGGTTCTATAAATATACATAGAGAATAAAAATATGATAATTAATACTAAGGATATTATAGGCAAATTATTGTAAAAAAGAAGAAGATTATTTATAGCAAGTAGATTGGGATTATCTAAAACAGGGAGGAGGGAGTATTAAAGAAAGCCGAGTGGGTCTCTAATTTATGTTTGTAATAGGTTTTGAACCACTTTAGGTACGAGTTCAAGTACCTTTTCTTTCCTCTTAGTTGGTCTTGAATAATACTTTCAGCTTAGTAGTAGTAGTAGTGGTTTATTAAGCCTGAAAGACTACATTTGAGTTTCCAAGCAGGACCTACGTTTACGTTTGAACCGACTAGGATACCTTTTTCTTTGAAAAAACCCACTTTTTTATTGGAGAAAGCTGTACTTTAGTACTAGGATTTAAATGCCTAAACATCTACAAATTAGCTTTTAATTTTCTTTAATATCTACATATACTTGTAAATTTATCTACAAGGGGACAAGGTGGTCAAGTGACCACCCTTAAATTCATAAATATGTGTATATTTCATTCTCCCCAAAATTTTAAGTTTCTCTCTTCGTCTAATTTGTGTTTCATATAAAATATAAAATATGCTATGAATAAGGTATATTGGAAGAAAAAAGAGGGCGGGGCGGGGCGGGGCGGGGCGGGGCGGGACAGGATATATAGTAATTTGTGAGGGCTGTGGTTCATGGGGTGCTCTTTCTCCATTCTCCAATGGAGTAGGGAGAAGAAACCTTTTTCTCAGGTGCTCCCATTCAATTCAATTCAATTTTGTGATACTGTCATTCATGCCAATATGTTGTGAGCCATTAGTGTACCCCACTCAGGAAACCCTATACATTGCTCTTCCACGGTAGGTAATCAATCAATCATGTTCAACCCAATCCAGCTTTGCTTCGGTTCTACTTTTTTAGGTTGGGATTTATTTTTTGTTTTGATGTAATTTGTTTCTTTTATCATTGATATGTTGTTTACTAATGATTTTCGTCTCCTAGTTGTTGGTTCCTTCCTTGTCTTCTAGTAACAAGTTGAAGGTTAATGATGGATACATTTGAATTCGGTTTATCTTTTTCTTTTTTTTTAAATAAATAAAAAATTAAATAAATTTCTGAGGTCAAGAGATATTTGGATAAGCTCATCATCATCATCAGCCAACATCTTTTTCTTAGTAAACCAAAGCAAAGCAGGTGTATTATTATTATTATTATTGTAAGGTTGGTTGGTTGGTTGGTTGGTTGATTGTTAGTCTTTTTGTTATTTATATGTTAAAAAAGATGTTTGGTTGGCTTACGTACTCTGGTATTAAGGTCTTGATCCACTGACATTGTGGTTCATAAAGGCATGGGGTTCCTTCAACTTGATTTGTCCTTCACTCAACATCATCTTGCTCCTCCTAATAATTGTTAAATCTTAGATTATGTTCCATTAATAATGCCTTCTTAAATTATTGATTAGTGGTGGATTAAGAGGTCCTACTTACAGTATTGTATTGTCCAAGTCTTTCCAGGCTTTGAAAAGGCACTCTCCATATGCACCCTCTTCTGCAGTCTCCTCCTCCTCCTCCTCCTCCTTTCAATTCTTTCCGTTACTTTCTACCGTGTTTGGACAAAAGTGGACTATGTTGGGGAAAAAAAACACTAGCAAGAGGCAAGAGCTGCAACCATACTGAGATTATTACCAACACAAGGATTGCCATGAAAACATACTTAATATTAAGCTGCCCTGCATCTATATTATCCACAGAAACATTTTCTGGCCTTGTGTCCGACTGAAATGACAAAAGGGGGAAATTTGTTACAGAAACAAAAATGACATCTTTTGTTATATTTTTCAGCACAATGGCAAACAAATTGAAATTTTAGAAAAAATTAAGAGCATTGTGTTTTAAGGTTGGATTTAAAACACTAATAATGGGCTTATAATAATCCTCCCAAGTTTTATGCCCTAAAACTTGAGGTTACACAATAAATCAAGAGGATACAAATTTACCTTTAATTAGGTTGAGAAACCTAATTAACTTCACCACCCAAAAACACTCCAAACATAAAGTCTTCAAGCTTTCTATTGAATGGAGATGGTGCCGGATACCTACGAATAACAAACTGTAATTCTCTCTCTTTATTCTTTTGATACTTTCTTGCTACCAAGCTTCTCTCATATATAAAATAAGACTCCCCCATAGCCTTATTTAGAGTACTCTTTCTAATCCATTCCTATTATGGATTAGAAACAATTTATTCTCCTAATCAAATTAGGGATCACATCTCCTTATCAAATCCTTTTTCAACTTGGATTCCTTTCATGAAATCTCCAATTCCAATATTGCTTCTATTAACCCAATTTCTAATTGGATTAATATCAAGTAAACCAATTTACTTGCTCACAAAGAAAATCAATTCTTTTCTATCTTGGATTTTATCTCATGGGTGAGGACCCACACCCAGCAATCTCCCCCTCTGAACCCATGAGAGGAGGGATCACCAACCACAACTCCTTACTCGGAGTTAATTTCAACAAAGTCTTGGCTCAACTCAAGCTTCTTGGAATTTTCAACTATCTTCATGACCGACTTTGTCTCATCGGCATGGTTCTTCTCGATGGGAGGATCTAACTCAAACTTGACAAATTTTTGCTTGCCAAATTCATTCACAATCGCTTTGTACCCTGATTGCGAGCTATCATTTCCTTCATCACTTTTGGAATCCATTTAAAGTGAAGAGCTTTTTTCTCGTGGTTCTCATACAAGACTTTTCTCCCATCTTGCACGACTTTATATAACACCTTTTTTCGCCTAACTCCCCCATCTTCAACACCTCTCACATGCGTTCGCATCGTGTAAAAAGCGTTTACCTTCTTACTTCTAGTCACCACTAGAGACCCTTTAGTGAGCTTCCACTAACCTTCACCAAAATAACTTTTATAACCATTCTCATCAAGCTTATCAGTAGAGATCAAATTAAGACGTATATCCGGAACATGTCTGACTTCTTTCAGCATCAACCTGCAACCACTGTTAGTTTCCAAACAAATATCTCCAATGCCTATAATCTTGGATGCACTTCCGTTTCCTATTCGCGCATAGCCAAAATCACCACTAGTGTAAGATGTGAAGATTTCACCACGAGAAGTAGCATGGAACGAAGCACCCGAATCAATAATCCAATCATTAACATGGCACTTGGGTTTATCATCACAAACAATGGCTACATCAACATCGGATAGATACACAATCGAATCTTTATCCTCATCCTTTTTCTTAGACTGCTCCTTCAAAAATCTGCACTCTCGCCTTATGTGACCCTGTTTCTTGCAGTAAAAACAAATTATCTCTTTTCGATCTCTCGACCTTCCCCTGAATTTGTCATCTTCAGGTGAGCTTTCTTCTCTGTTTCTACCCCTACTCTGCGTGACAAAAACTTGTGACTCAACACTAGTCACTACGGTATCTCTTCGCCTCTGTTCCTCATTGAACAAACTATCCTTGACTGTATCCATAGTCAGCGTACTATTGGGAGCGGAGTTACTCAGTGATACTACCAGCGTTCAAAGAGCTCAACAACAATAAATCCTGCATCTCATCGTCAATAACCATCTTCATCGTACTCAACTGATTTATCAAACTCTGAAAATCACTTAAGTGTTCTGCAACGGAGTTTCCATCTTTGAACTTAGAATTCACAAGCTTCCTAATCAAAAAAGCTTTATTTTGCGTCGTCTTCCTTTCATACATGGACTCCAATTTCTGCCAGAGAGCATAGGCTTTAGTTTCCGTGGCAACATAATGAAACACACTTTGATCAATCCACGATCTAATTAGACCAATAGCCTTCCTGTTCATCTTGTTCCACTGCGCGTCACTCTTGTTTACGGGCTTAACTCCATCGTTCTCAAGTGGCTCGTACAAATCTTTGCAGTAAAGCAAATCCTCCATTTATTTCGCACAAGAAAATCACAAAAATAACCAAGCTCTGATACCACTGTTGGGAAAAGTACGCCTAAAATAATCTCAATCCCAGGAATTACTTTTCCATATTTGTGCAATTAAATAGGAAATCAACAAAACCAATTATGAGAACAAAAATAACAAATAACCATCCACAAGCAAGACACCAAATTTAACGTGGAAAACCCTTAAAGGAAAAACCACAAGTCGAACTCCGAATCTCCACTATATCACTAATAATGGGTTTACAATAATCCTCCCAAGTTTTATGCCCTAAAACTTGAGGTTACACAATAAATCAAGAGGATACAAATTTACCTTTAATTAGGTTGAGAAACCTAATTAACTTCACCACCCAAAAACACTCCAAACATAAAATCTTCAAGCTTTCTATTGAATGGAGATGGTGCCGGATACTCACGAACAACAAACTGTAATTTTCTCTCTTTATTCTTTTGATACTTTCTTGCTACCAAGCTTCTCTCATATATAAAATAAGACTCCCCCATAGCCTTATTTATAGTACTCTTTTTAATCCATTTCTATTATGGATTAGAAACAATTTATTCTCCTAATCAAATTAGAGATCACATCTCTTTATCAAATCCTTTTTCAACTTGAATTCCTTTAATGAAATCTCCAATTCCAATATTGCTTCTATTAACCCAATTTCTAATTTGATTAATATCAAGTAAACCAACTTACTTGCTCACAAAGAAAATCAATTCTTTTCTATCTTGGATTCTATCTCATGGGTGAGGACCCACACCCAACACACAACACATCCAATCCAGTGTGAATATATAACAAATAGTGGTTGTAAAATCAACAAACTAATATTAAGTACTGACCTTTGTAGCGGTACTTGAGAACTCAATCACGTCTTTACTTTCTCTTGTGAAAATTGCAGTAGTCAAATGATGCTTCTCTCTGTTCGTATGATGGCTTATATTTACAGGACTGCTGATTTTTTGTTGTAATTGCTTCACCAATATCTTATTCTCCTTTGTCAGTGAAGACATCTGCATACAACATAAAAATAGCAACTTCAGTTGAAGAAAGCAAATAAATATTGTCAACCAAGTTAAGATTTCCTTGTATATCTTCACTTGACATGCCTTCAGAACCGCAATATGTAATTTGGCAACTTAAAGTTGCCTGTTCACCCAATAAGATCCAATACAAAACTTAGACCAACATTTAACATAAGATAAGGCATGTTGTTTTAACAATACGGAACTATAAATGCCTTTCAAGGCATTGATCAAGGGTTCCATACAGGTAGCACAAAAGCAGTGATCTCCTTGGGGTCACTCACTCACAGCCTACTATGGGATCACCCGGCATGCATTGTTGTTGGGGTACTGCCGGGTGGTTTAACCAATGCACAATTTACGTAGTGGCTGTAGGTGCACCACCATTAATAAATAAATAAATAATTTGAATCCTACAAACATAGTACCTGCTTCTGAAGACGTTCTCTTTCGAGAGCCAGTTGCATGACCAGATCTGTTATTAATTTAGTTTGAATTCTAAAGCCCTTTCTAGTTGCCTTTTTTGTTTCTTCGGCTTGATGCAAAGACGCCTTCAAGCAATCCATTTTATCCCTTAGAAAACGGAGTTCTTCATTAAGGTCTGAATTAGATTCTGACAGTATAATACACTTATCTTCTGCACTCTCGGCTAGCCTTTCTCCTTTTAAAACCTTTAACTTCAAATGCTCAATCAAATTTTCCATATCCTTTATAGTAGAATCTAACATACTTTGCTTCTCCTGACTCGCTTCAGTAGATGCCACAGCATGTTGTAGCAGAATCTCAGATTCCCTCAACTGCCTTTGTAGTGCATCCACCCTATCAGAGGTATTCCCACTACCTTTAAGTAAATTCCACTCTTCATTCAGTTCCATATTATTCTCTATTAACAATTTACATCTGGCCTCTGCACTATCAGCTCTGCTCTCTGCTTTAGATATTTATTTGTTAAGATCTTGTACTCTGCTCATTTCATGAATCTGAGACAATAAATCCTGATTTCCATCTCCAGAGGTCTTTGCATTCATTAGCTGAAAGTTATATTCTTTCAATTTCTTCTCAAGAAAGTGCAATGTTTCCCTCAAAGTGAAGGCCTCGAACTCAACAACGACTAAAATATCTTCTGCTTCTATGAGACTGGTTTTTAAGGTGTTTGTCTGTGATAACAGAAACTCATTAAGTTCTGTGTTGCTGCTTTCAAACTTCTGCAAAGTAGTATCTTTGCCTTTAAATTGTTCAATGGAATCTTGAAGCTTTGATCTCAGCTCCCCTTCTCGCATAGTTGAACAATTCAAGTTAAATTGAAATATCTGGAGTCTACGCAATAGTTCTTTCGAAATTCCCATTAGGACCTGTGCAGTGTTTTCTCCCTCAAACAACCTTTCCCAAGTGACAACAGCTTCATCCTCCATGCAGAAAATTTCATGTTCTGAAGAGTGCAACCTTAGCTTCAAATATTCTTCAATTTCTCTTGATTCAGCTACCCTTTTCTCAAGATCTAACTCCCTTGCCAAAGATTTCTCCAGCATCCTCAAAACATGTCTTTGCTGTTCAGCAATCTGCATCTTTATCTTTGAGTTCCGGTTTGAAAAATCACCATTTTCTACAAGCTCCACATCCCTGTGATCTTTCACTGTCAACATGCATGCATCAGAATGAAACTGTTAAACAACTTTTTAGTTCCTTGTGCAAAAACGAAAGGAAAAGAATTTTATGAGCAGTCCACTTCTCTACAAAATTGGTCCTCTAAGGACCCCTATAGACCTGCAGTAAGTAGGTACGTAACCTGCTGTATGTTAAACTGAAAGCATCTAGTTACGCTACTGCTTGTACAGTGATTCACACTTTATAAAAACACAGACACAATTTGGTGCCTTTAGAAGATCTACTGATAGTTTCTACCACATAAATCATTGACCATTTTTAAAATTTTCTGGTAACTATAGTCATCTCCCAACAAAATATAGTTACACAATCAATTTCTTTCTTCATAAGTAATTAGCACAAATAACTTTTTAACACAATAACTTACGAGTTTCTTCTCCACTAAATTTCAATAAGATCCTCTGGAAGTTGGAAGATTGCTCCTTTATTTCTGTGACCTGCTCTACATATTGCTTCAAAGATTCTTCAGAATCATTCAACTTTTCTTCCATTCCCTTCAATGCTTCTCCCAAGTGGTCATATGAATATATAATTTCACGGCATCAATCATCTCTGCTTGAAGCGTGGACATAAAATTATCTAGCTGATTCACCTCTGAATCCAGAACTCCAGATAAGAGATCGAATTCCAGCGCCTTCCCGCCAGGATACTTCAAAATGTACTCTTCATCTGAAATGAATGCCTCAAGTTCACTTTCCTTAGTTGCCACATGCATCATGAGAATGCTCAGATTAACAAACTTTTCAGAAGAACATGATAAATCTAGTTTGATTCTTGTAAGAACCTCCCCAGCACTTTCTATATCTCGCATCATTTCTCCACCAGATGAAATCCTTCCGACTATGTTATTGTTATTCGCATCCTCCTCAAGCCCACCAGCATTGCCATCTCCAATAGGAACAGATTCAACAGGAGTATCAGCATCCATTCCAATGGTCCAGCCGTGGTTCTGATACCTAGAAAATAATTTTATATCATGCTCAAGAAGAAAAGAAGAAGAAAGAGTTATGGAAGTACTCAAAGATGGACTAGAAAAAAGGGGAAACAAGATGGCAGACCACCGATTACTGTAAAATTAAATACATCACAAGTTCATCAAATCAGTAGTTATTCATAGTGAGACCAAAAAAAATAAAATATAAATTTAATGTTTATTTGCCGAATTCTTAGTTGTCATGGTAGAAAGACATTATTACCTGAATAGGGTGAGGTTCCAACATAAAACAATGGCGGTTAATCCTCTTGATAGTACAGTAGCAGGAGCAGGGTCATTCAGAAGGAGAACTAGACAGCAATTCGGACAAAGCCAGAAGCCCAATGTACAAGGGAATGCTGTTAGGGTGTTGAGGGGCTGTTTCTAAGTCAAAATGAGAAAGAATCACATGATACTTGGCTGATTAACTTAGGTTTTTGCGGAAGTGTTTAAGCTAGCATGTCTACTCGGTTTGTCTTCTGAATATCCTCCTTATTCCCATATTGTTATCCATGATGGCTTTGTATTCAAAGAAAGCTCAAAGGGAAGTTTAACAAAGTTGGTAACACAACTGAAGACGGACATTAATCCTTCCTAGTCTACAATTAACTTGTTTATACAAAAGTTTCCAATTAAATAGCATTTGAAAACCCCAGATCAAGATTAACATGTAAAATCCACTAAAAATTCAAAGTAACGCATAAAACCAACCATCTAGAATACCCACAACTTTGTTGTACAAATAAACATTCGAAAACAATGAAATCATACCAAAAATTTCCTGCCAATATGGTTGTAAGATTAAGACACGATAGGAAATTCAAAAAAGAAAAGGTAATAATATCAAGCAACGATACCTCGTACAGGTCCAGGTTTGGACTTTGAAATGAAGATACTTTTTTTTTTAATAACCAAGTATTTTTAATAAATTAAAGAATATGAAACTGTAATATTTATCACCCGATCGATCGTAAGATCGAGCAGGTGCGGTTGACGTTGGCAGCTTTGTGGTCGTGAACACGTGGAAGTTATTGAGAACGGCACCGGGCCACTAGGGTCGACTCACTTCGTCAAGTTTGAGCTTAATTTGTTTCCCACAAAAAGAAAAAGAAAAAGGCATTTGATGTTTTTCTTCCCGCCTAAAACAACTTTATTTGTTCTGCTGATTTAAAGTTTGTCTGTAACAACATATTTAATTAAATTTTCATACTAAAAATTATTATTAAAACATATGTATTTTCTTCGTAATGTTTTTACTAGTGATATTTAAAATAAAAAATTACCAAGAAAAGTTATTTCCTTAAAATATTAGTTGATTGAATAAATACAGACAAAATATATTGGGTTTAAAAGTTTAAGAAAGTAATAACTTTATTTACTTATTTTACAAAATTACGCTCGCTATATGAAAATAAAGTCACCCAAGAAATTGTACTAGTAATCAACGAATATGACAAAATTATTATTGATAAAAGACAAAATTATCATTAAATAAAATACTTTTGTCACAGTAATGTGTTATATATTACAATTTTGATACGTGCAAAGTACGTGTAAACTTAAAATGATTTATTGTCTTTTCTTTTGTACAAAACGTTATGTACACTTTATTTTCAGTTAGTTTTTTCATGAAATTATTATTTTTGATTGGGCCTTAGAGTCAGAAACATTTGTGAATCATGTGTGATTGGAATGAAACAATCAGTAACATTTTTAATACTTGGCATTTGAAAAAAAAAATTACAGCTAAAAATTGATTATTAGATTAAATAAAAATAAAAATGCATCTCTTCATCTAATAGGATAACATTGGTGTTGTCAATTTTATTTGCTTTTGTATTTACTCCATTTCAAATTCAAGTATCTCTCATAGTAAAATTATATTTTTCGGAATATAATTGGTTTAAAAAAACTTGTTGATCCACAGTGAACTTAAGGTTGTGTTTGATAAACCTGAGAATTAAGATCTGAATGATTATGATGTCTTAATAAATTAGATCATTTGAATGGTTATGAGGTCTGAATTTAAAAAACTGTTTGATAACTAAAAAGTAAGTTGTCTCTTAATGACACTATTTTACCATTTTAAAGGGTAAAATTTTATTTAATAATTTTAAATATTCAATTTAATAAAAATGAGTGAATAATATTGTTGAATATATTTATATAAAAAAATTATCAAAAAAATTTCATTAAGAGGTGTAAGACCCCAAATTTTATAAATAAGATTTAATTTTCTTTATATATTATTTTGAAATAGTAAGGTGTTGATTTGATAAATGTGATAAGTTATGGGGAAAATGTGCAAAGTTTACAAAGTAAGCAAGTGGTTATAAAATATTCGTTGTGTCGAGGAATATTCGTTTGGTCGAGGAATATTTTTTTTGTCGGAGAATATTTGTACGACGGCGCAGTCATTGGTGGACCCCACAACAGAATGAATATCGGATATAGAAAGCGACAGAAGGAACCTTTTTATAACAATAACGGTAAAACTGTTACCGTTAGTACTGTTGAAATACCCGGTGATTAAAATACAGTAATACGCGGTGTTGCACGGTAGCACACGGTATTGCACAGTATTTTAAATTATTGATTCTTACGTAGGAAGACACTTACTCAATTATTGTTACAGTAATTACTGTTCAATATTTTATATTATTGATTCAATAATTGCATAATATTTTATTGGTTCAATATTTGCTACATTGACATTTTATATCAATAAGTGCTACTTTGCTATTTTATATTATTGATTCAATAATTGTCATTGCACATTATTTCAAATTATCAAATCAATAATTCATATTATTTGAATAATATTATTAGATAGCATTATTGGCAATGTCTAAGGAAGTTTTGTCTAGGAAAGGGGTTGATTAATTGCGCGCCAGTAAGGAAAATCCTTATCGAAGGCTCCCTCTTATCTGGAACGACCTGGTTGTCAATATTGTAGTTCTGTAATATTATTTGTGAATAATTAATTTTTGATATATATGATAAGAAAATATTTATTCAATGTCGATTTAAACGGAGAAATTTTTAACATGTGACATTTGTTGAAAGTTGGTATTTTATCTTGTCCGATAAAATAATTCATTCAAATATATTATTATAATGTTACATTATAGTAGTATGATGTGATTATATAATAGTATGATTTTTATAATTTGAATGGTAACATTATTATAGTAAATTCATGGTATAAAAGTTAAACGGGTGGAAGAGTGCAAATTGAATTTGAACTCTTATGATGCAAACAATGATGTCATCGGAGCGATAAGGTAAGCAATGATGTCATAGATCGATAATGTAAGCGATAATGTCATAAATTATGACGAAAAGACTATTTTACCCTTACTCTGTCGAGCCTATAAATAGAAGCTCATTTCTTCATTATTTCTTACCAATTCACTAAAGCTATAGAGAGAGAAAGTATAGAGAGAATAAGAGAGAAAGAAGAAGAGTATTCTGCTATTACGCTAGTACAGTCTCCAAATTTTAAGGTAGGGGTATTATTTCTTTCGTATTCATGAAGAGAGTTATTTTCTTTCAATATTCGTAAGGGTTGTTATTTCATTTTTTATTATTCTGTTGAAATAACCTGTCTACGCGGACTACCGCATGCATGGTGAAATCCTGTTGTTATTCTATTCTTTATTATTCTGTGGGAATAACCTGTCTACGCGGACTACCGCATGCCTGGTGAATAACCCTTCGTATTCAGTTGTTATTAAATTGTGAAAATAATCTGTCTGAGCGGACTACCGCCAGAAGGTTGAAAATTCAATTGCAGTTTCGTATATTGTTTCATTTCAAATTCCTAACTCTAAACTTACTACGGTAAGTATTGCTTCTATAATTCCTAAAATGATCAGATATTACTTGAGTTTTGGCTTCATCTAATATTATTTCACTGGAATATTGGTCTGAACTTTCTTGTGAAATTTTTATCTTTTCATGTCGAGTTACTATTCACAGGATACTATTTACGGTAAAAAAATATTTTTTTTTTCTTTCAAATCATCTTTGAATGGATCCAAGCTTTGATCTTTATTCTTGAACTCTGGATAAATCCTCTGATATTTGTCCTTTATCTCACTAAATCCGTTATTCGTATTATTTTTCATCATCCTCAGTTCTAAATGGTGATATAACTGAATATCTTTGGTCTGTAGTGCAAAGATGAATAATTACGTGATGAATATCTTTGGCCTGTAGTGCAAAGATGAATGATTACCTGATGAATATCTTTGGCCCGTAGTGCAAAGATGCACAGGTGTTGAGATGAACATGACCAACTGCTGATACAAATGAATATCTTTGGCCCGTAGTGCAAAGATGGATATTTGATTCGAGATGTATATTGAGTGATGTTACAGGGATAAAATATTGATGATGGACTTTTAAATCAAAGAAGATAGTAGATATCATTCTCTACTTAACTCTTCTAGTGAATTGTTATTTTCGCTGCGAATATTGATCTAAAACTTGTTGTCCATAATATTTTATCTGATTTATTGAAGTCTAACGATAATTTATTTTTCATTATCTTAGTCATAATATTCTTTACTGGGCTAGTTGAGCTCACCCTTTTCTTCCATTGTTCTCTTTAGAAAATGAGAATATCGCGGGTACTAGTCGGAGAATGGAGTGATGGTCCGAGTTAGAGCTGTAGAAGTCCTCACTATTTTTTTTATTTAAAATAGTGTGATAATAAATGTAATGAGGACTTAGTTTGAATGTTAATATTTTTTATATGTCTGTATTGACACTCACTGTTGTGTGGTTGTATTTTGCACGACCTTGTGATATGAAAGATTGTATTTGAATTTTGTTGAGTGTATTTGGCGACTCAAAATGGGTTGAATATTGAACCTATTTTGGGGGCGTCACAAGAGGTACCTCTTAATTACTAAGATTTTATTTTCTGTCTTACCAATTAAGAGGTATTCAGAGGTAACAAAAAATATAGCATCATGCCTCTTAGCGAATAAGAGGCAGTTCATTAAGAGGCAATCAGATGTAAATAAACAGCACCTAAGTGTATATGTTGACCGTTGTTTATAATGAATTAAAGTGAGTTGAATGAGACATATTCTACTAATTATATTTATGAATCATGAAATATCAAGAGTCATCAAAATTATATCAATCATTAATTGAATACATTATATATTTAGTAAAAAATATGTACTACATTTTGTTAAAAAATTTTAAAGACCCATTCATGTACATGTTTCAAATAATTTTTAAACTTTGTGTACATGTGTTATTTAATCTTTATTCATTTGACTTAAAGGTTATTTATAAATTATCACAATACTTAGATTAAAACTCTATATCTTTACTTGGTTGTATATATGCTTATATATATTATATGGAGTAAAAGTCAGGTATTTTGTAGAGTTCTTTTAAGGATTGTTGGGTTGACTAAAGAGGAGAATTAAAAAAAAATTTTGGGAATCTCAAACATCAGGAAGCTAGAAAAATTCAAAATACTTTTGAGTTTTTTCAATCATCAAAATATAAAGTAAAAAAAAATATTAGATTACCGAATCATCAAAGTTGGACTATAGAATTAACTTGGTACAAACCAAAACGACTCAGTACTTAATTGAATACATTATATATTTACTAGAAAATATGTACTAAATTTTGTTATTTTTTTCTTCTTTTTTTTAAAGACCCATTCACATACATGTTCGAGATAATTTCTGAACCTTTTGTATGTGTGATATTTAATTTTTATTCATTTGACTTAAAGGTTATTTATAAATTATAACACTACTTAGATTAAAACTCTAGATATTTATTTGGTTGTATATATGCTTATATATATTATGGAGTAAAAGTAAGGTATTTTGTAGAGTTCTTTCAAGTATTGTTGGGTTGGCTACATAAGAGAATTAAAAAACTTTTTGGGAATCTTAAAAATGAGGAAGCTATAAAAATTCAAAAAACTTTTGAGTTTTTTCAATCAGCAAAATAGTGAAGTAAAAGAAAATTTGAATTATCGAGTCATTAAAATTAGATTGTCGAATTAACTCGAGACCAACCAAAATGATTTGATACTTACCATGTTATATTTTAGTATTGATATTAGGGTTCTTTACACTACTATACAATATTTATAAAATATTTACAATATTAGTGCATCCATAAAATATTTTCAAAAAGAGGGCAACAAAATCAGATCATTCAATTTCAAATAAATAAGGAAACCTAAAATCAAGGAGAAGTAACCGCCATATACGGCAGTTACCAAATCTTTGGGATCTAACAATCGAAACAAATCCATAATTCAAATCAAATTGAGGGAAAAACTAAAAATTATCTTCTCTCTCTTTAGAACCTGACTCATCCTAATCTTCATATCCCTCACCGCCCATTCTCTTCATCTCCCTCACCGCTTCCTCTCTCCTCCCCTTCATCATCCTCCTCCACCGCGAATTTCCGGAAGTACCTGAGTTACATCGCCCTCGTCCTTGGTTGCGCCGCCGCTACCCTTCAAGAACTCAAAACCGTTGTCCAAAATACCAATGAGAAGAAGGAGGAGATTCGCCTTACAAACATAATTTTGAAAACAAATAGATGTAACACTTACTGTTCTGAATTTTTTTATGACAATTTGGTTACTCACAAAAGCTAAAATGTTTACCTTTGTATGAAGGTTTGGCTACCAACTGCACCATATTCAAAATAAATTTATTTTTAAAAGGTTATTTATAAGTAACCAACAACTACATAAATGAGAACTCTTACATGACATTTCGGATACCATCTGCATCTTCTGTTAAAAAAATAAATTAATCATACACAAATTACCATCACTATATAATTGATCATACATACATTACCTTTTTTTATAATTAATTGGTAATCTAATAAAATTGAATTGGTTACCTTGATATGTATGCTTGGTTACCAACTGCACTATGGTGAAAAAATGTACCGACGGCGACTATTGCAAAAACCAATAAACTGTTCATGGTTGCACATATTGAAGGAAACAAATCCAGGTAACACTTGAAAACTGTTCTTAAATTAATTGGTAACCCAATAAAACTGAATTGGTTACCTTTGTATGAAGGTTTGGCTATCAATTAATTCTGTATTAATTGATGTTAGCAATGTTATCTCTAGAAGTACCTGAGCGACTCAAAAATGCTTACAATGCTCTGAAAAACGAGTTCAGGAAAGTTTTTGAGCGCATGGACAAGAAATTTGAGCAACTTAGTGAGGTTGAAAAGAATATTATGTTCGAGCGCAGAGCTTCGACGTGGTACCAAGCCACGTACCATCCTGAATAGGGTGAAAAATTCGCAAGAATTGCAACAGTATCCTGATGATGGTGGCACAGAGACGGTGAAGAGAGAGAGAGGAGACAATTGAGAAGAGGTGAGAGAGAATATGGAAATAGAGAAAAGTGAATATGGAAATGGAGATAGAGAAGGATGATAAAAGCTAAATTCAAAAAGCACTGCGCTACCCGCAACACTAATTTTATAAATACAATATTGAAAATATATTAATTTTGTAAATATTTTCTGGATACACTTTTGTTGTAATTTTGTTTGAAAATATACTAGAAAGTGTAAATCACCCTTGATATTAGGAACAATTATATTTTCTAGTACATTTTTAGAAAGAATTACAATAAAAGTGCATCCAACAAATATTTACAAAAATAATATATTTTTAACAATTTATTTACAAAATTAATGCATTTGGTATCACTTAAATCGTGGCCCACGATTCTCTTCCTTCTCTCTCTCCGTTAATTTAGTATTTAGTATCCCTTTAATATATTCTTTTTGGTTCAAACTACAACCATCCACCGCCTCCTTCTCTCTCTCCATCTCTACTTCTCGTCGCGCCACTGATACACTGTCTTGTTTATCTTGTTGATCCTGTTCATAATGATGTGTTGGTAATAAAAAGGGGGCGTTACTGTGAGGGTAATAATTATGTACACATCTTGTTCATAATGATGTGTTGGTGGAGTGTTTGTGGAACATGTGTTGGTTTTCGAATTATTTTAATTTGGTATTTGGTATTTGATTGTATAGCATTCATTTTTGGAAGCAGTCCCCTTCTCTCTCTCCGTTACTTTGTATTCATCACTTCATCTCACTTAATTGATTGATTCTTTTATCAATTTATATGGTTATGGATGAATCAATTTATATGGTTATGATCACAACAGGGAGAAGCTTTTTGTGTCGTTTTGTCCTTAGATCAATCTTCTGTTACTGGCTATATGAAACTTTTTGTTGAAGTTACCAAACCTGCAATTTTTTTACCTCCAAACCTGCAGTTTTTTCACCCCCACTCCTGCAGTTTTTTATAGTGCAGTTGGTAACCAAACCTTCATACCAAGGTAACCAAACCTTCATACCAAGGTAACCAATCCACCTCTACACCTGCAATTTTTTCATAGTGCAGTTAGTAACCAAACCTTCATACCAAGTTAACCAAACCTTCATACCAAGGTAACCAATCCACCTCCACACCTACAGTTTTTTCATAGTGCAGTTGGTAACCAAACCTTTGTACAAAGGTAACCAATTCAGTTTTATTAGGTTACCAATTTATTTTGAATGTGATGCAGTTGGTAGCCAAACCTTTATGCAGTTGGTAGCCAAATCTTCATACCAAGGTAACCAATTCAGTTTTATTAGGTTACCTTCATAGTGCAGTTGGTAACCAAACCTTCATACCAAGGTAACCAAACCTTCAAATCAAGATAACCAAACCTTCATACCAAGGTAATCAATTCAGTTTTATTAGGTTACCAATTCAATTTTATTAGGTTACCTTCATAGTGCAGTTGGTAACCAAACCTTCATACCAAGATAACCAAACCTTCATATCAAAGTAACCAAAACCTTCATACAAAAATAACCAATCCACCCCCACACCTGCAGTTTTTTTATAGTGCAGTTGGTAGCCAAACATTCATACCAAGGTAACAATTCAATTTTTTTAGGTTACCAATTTATTTTGAATGTGATGCAGTTGGTAGCCAAACCTTCAATGCAGTTGGTAGCCAAACCTTCATACCAAGGTAAACAATTCAGTTTTATTAGGTTACCAATTCATTTTGAATGTGATGCAGTTGGTAGCCAAAACTTCATGCAGTTGGTTGCCAAACTTTCAGACCAAGGTAACCAGGTGTGGAGGTAGATTGGTTACCTTGGCATGAAGGTTTGGTTACCTTGGCATGAAGGTTTGGTTACCTTGGTATAAAGGTTTGGTTACCTTGGTATGAAGGTTTGGTTACCAACATTACATTACACATCACTCTCTTATCTCTCTCTTTCCTATGTAGTGTTCTTATTTTCCTTTGGACATGAAATTGGACTTGAAATTTTCGGACATGAAGAAATTATGAAAAATCAAATATCCACCTCCTTTCTCCATCCCATCGACCATTTTGTGGTTGGCTCTCGCTCTGTCTCACCGGTGAAGGGGGGAGGGATTGATTAATATCATCATCTGAATTCTGAATCTACTAGTTAGTTCCGACCATCACCACTTAATCATGACGGATCTATTCTCTTCGCAATCGTCGCTCTCTCTCCATTCCTTCTAATTCCTTGGACTGATTTCACCCAAGGTACTGTTCTATTCTATTCAATTCTGTTTGTAGCAAGCTTAAGATTCGCGGCGGAGGAGGAAGATAACGAGGGAGGAAGATGACGAGAAAATAATTTTTTGTTTTTCATCCTTTTGATTTGAATTTTGAAATTATGGATTTATTTTTGTTGTTAGATCCCAAAGATTTGAATTTGAATTATTAATTATGTGACACCCCCAAATTCCGGGTACTTCAATTCCACGGAATTTGGTGTTCACTGTACAAATATCATCTATCTATCTACCCATAATAAATGCAAATCATGCAATAGATAGAAATAAATCCTCCCTTTATGGGGTTACAACATCTGAGTAATAAGTACAATCCCCGGTCATACTAATCTTAAACATCTGTGCGGAACATAAACAAATAAATAAGTCTTACACAACTTTAACATAAGTCTGAAACATAAACATATAAAAATAAACAACAAGTCTTCATCACTTGTTGACCTTGCTCTTGCCTTTGCTAGTAGAAGGCTCGTCGGACCTTTCGTTCTTAACTACAATGTTATTATTACGCAAGAGTGAGCACGATTGCCCACAAGTATAATAATACAACAACAATATAATAACATGCGAGTGAATCAAAGACTATCTGAATAAAGAAACTCAACTTTTGACTCAAGAATGAATAACATGAATCAAAAGAATGTCTGAGGGTCATAAGACCTTGAACTATGTCCTAGGTTGTAAAGTTTTTATGCTTTAAACCTTTAACTAGTCATAAGACTATGGACTCTACTTCTCGTACTTAGGGGGATCAGCCCTTAGTACCATACTGTGCACAATATCTCAACGCTAAAGCGTAAATAATCCCCTTTACAGGGTTGTTAATCTCAGTTTTGACATCAGTGTCCGCACCAAAGGAAGTTTGGTTTGGATAAGCTCAATAAGTATTTTAGAATTTAGAACGTACATCAACTATGGACTAGTAGAATAAATAAGAGTTCACTAGTCCTATAAGTTCAACAATAACATCGATATTCAACTTGAATGGTAAATCTCAAGAGTATATAATCGAATAAGTATTGTATAGCTGAATCATGCTTAAAAGAGTTATAGCATCAAATATGAAACCTTTGAACTTGAACAATTAAAAACAAGAGCTCGCTCGATATAGAACACAAGTCTAAGACTTGATAAATGAATAACTTAGAATATTAAAAAACTTGCTTAATAACAATAAGTTAGAGATAGGATACTTGCTCAATGTAAAAGTAAAGTTTGAGTTTAGAAAACTTGCCTCTTGCACAAGCTATAATTTATAATTCATGTTCTTTATTAAATCCTACATATCAATACGTTCACAATACACATTAATCAATAACTCGATATACGTATCGAATCACACACATCTATATTGAGCACGTTATTGGACTATACAATTAACGATTCAAGTCATGTAATTAACTTATTAATTACTCACGTAATATAAGTTATTAACCTCTTATTATATGTTTAATCATGTCTTCATGTTTATTACATTAGGTTCCAATTACATTTTCTGGACTTGAACAATTAAAATCTCATTTCTGGGCAAAATCTACCGAAGTGGCGCTGCAGCTTCACCATTTGAACTAAAAATGGAGCTGCAGCTCCTAATGGCGCTGCAGCTCGGACTTTAAGCTTAAGTCTAGCGCTGCAGCTCCACTGGCGCTACAGCCCCAATCTTAGGCTTAAAGCTGGCGCTGCAGCTCCACTGGTGCTGCAGCCCCACTCTTAGGCTTAAAGTTAGCGCTGCAGCTCCACACGTCAGTTTCAGAATATGCAGTTCACGAATAACAGAGAACCAGGCCCAGAATTCTCCATTTAATGCTACAACAATAATTTAATTGCTATCCATGAAGTATGGACTTCACAGAAATACTATACAACATTTCTAGCATGATCTTAGCATTCTAAATCACGTAATTACACAAGTTATAGCAATCAAATTCACTGTTTTTCATACTTTATATAAAGTTTTGAAAGAAAAATAAGAAATTCAACATTACGGAACTTCCGTTTTATTCGTTTAAACGTGTATAATTATATTACATCATTAATTTAAGTTCAATAAACGTGTAAGGTATGTAAATTTGGTACATAAGGGCCATTCTTATGTTCTGAAACTTTGAAAATTTCAATTACCACATAATTATATGAAATTAATCACTGTAATTTATGCATATATGATATACAACATGTTATGAACATCAATTAATATATATATATATATATATATATATATATATCTAGCCATATCATGAACAAATATAAATTTTCCCATTCTCAGAGAATTTTAAAACACGTAAATGAAAAACTCTGTAACTTTTTAAATCTTTAATTGAAGCATATATTCATGATTTTAATTACTCTAATTCGCATACAAATAATATAGAATTGGATTATACATGCTAATAAACATATATAATCAATTTCTTAACAAATTGGCCATCAAACTCACTTTACAGAGAACTAAAATAACTTTCATGGAGAAGGTATATGTGTGACACCCCCAGAATAGGTCCAGTCAATCCAACCCATTCTGAGTCGCCAAATATATGGTACAGAATTCAAATACAATCTTTTATATCACACGGTCGTGCAAAATACGACCACACAACTGTGAGTGTCAATACAAATATGTAAAAAATATTAACATTCAAACTAAGTCCTCATTACAATTATTATCACACTATTTATTAGAAATAGTGAGGACTACTACTGCTCTAACTCGGACCATCACTCTGTCCCCCGACTAGTTCCTGCGATATTTTTATTTCCTGAAGAGGACAATAGATGAAAAAGGTGAGCTCAACTAGCCCAGTAAAGAATATTATGACTAAGATAATGAAAAATAAATTATCGTTAGTATTCAACAATTCAAATAAAATATTATTGACAACAAGTTTTAGATCAATATTCGCAGCGGAAATAACAATTCATTAGAAGAGTTAAATAGAGAATGAAGTCCACTATCTTCTATGATTTTAAAGTCCATCATCAATATTTTATCCCTGTAACATCAATCAATATACATCTCGAATCAAATATTCATCTTTGCATTACGAGCCAAAGATATTCATTTGTATCACCAGTTGGTTATGTTCATCTCAACACCTGTCATCTTTGCACTACGGCCAAAGATATTCATCAGGTAATCATTCATCTTTGCTCTACAGGCCAAAGATATTCAGTTATATCACCATTTAGGACCGAGGATGATGAAAAATAATATAAATAACGAATCTAGTGAGATAAATGACAAAGATTAAAGATTTGTATTTTAATTTATCTAAGTTCAAAAATATTCCATAATAATATTTTGTGGAGCAAAATTCAAGAATAGAGCTCAAAACTTGGATCCAATCAAAGATAGGAACCTTAACAAGCAACTTGGACAAATAGAAGAAAATTTAATTTTTTCATGAATAGTGCCGTATACGTGAATAATGTCGTACACGTGAATAGTATCCCCGACGAAAAAAGTAAGAATATCATAATAAAATCCATGACAATATTTTGGTATAATGATATTGAAAAGAATAACATCGTTTACGAAAGAAAATAACATCCCTTACCTTAACAGAAGAGTAGTTTTGGCTGAAATATCGGATATTATGTGGACGAAAACTTTCACCGTAATCCACACTCAAAATATCCTTATACTCACAAGAAATACGCTCGATAATATAGAGAGAAATTTTTTTGTTTCTGGTGTGATTTTCATTTCTAACTAAGCACCCTATTTATAGGAAAATGTCAGGACACCAATGTTGACTTTCTGCTACCGACGGCTTTCATACGCCCACCACTCTTGATTTGAAAAAAAGATCACCATTTTCCAAGCAATGACAAAAGTGGGGCCCACCATTTTATTTTTTTAAAAAATATTTGTTTTCAAAACTTCAATAATTCATAATAAATAGCCCTTTTATCAGAAAAATATAAATCATATGTCTTTTTCATTGGAAATTTAATTCTCTACAACTTTGTAGAAGGAAATTTTTCCAAATTCACAACCGAAAATGGCCGAAATCCACAAACGGATGATTTCCACACCAAAATACTGATAAAAACACATCAGCACTAATTCCTTCTTTTATATCCACAAAATAAATATTTCCTTATCATATAAATTAATAATTAATTATTCACAAATAATATTACAGAACTACAATATTGACAACCTAGGTCGTTCCTAGGAAAGAGGGGGCCTTCCGATAAGAATTTCTCCTTACTGGGGCGCAATTAAATAACCCCTCCTAGACAGAACTTCCTTAGACATTGTCAATAATGCTATCTAATAATATTATTCAAATAATATGAATTATTGATTTGATAATGTGAAATACTGTACAGTGACAATTATTGAATCAATCATATAAAATATTAACGTAGCAATTATTGAATCAATAATATAAAATATTGAACAGTAATTACTGTAACAATAATTGAGTAAGTGCCTTCTTACGTAAGAATCAATAATTCAAAATACTGTGCAATACCGTTTGTTACTGTGCAACAACGCGTATTACTGTATTTTTATCACCGGGTATTTCAACAGTTTAACGGTAATAATTTTACCGTTATTTATAAAAAGGTTATTTCTGTCGCTTTCTATATCTGACAGTTATTTCGTTGTGGGGCCCACAAATGGCTGTGCCGTCGTACGAATATTCCCCGACAACAATGTATATTTTATAACCACTTGCTTATTTTGAAATATTTGCACATTCCACCAATAACTTTTCACATTTATCAAATCAACACCTTACTATTTTGAAATAATATAAAGAAAATTAAATCTTTATTCATAAAAGTTGGGGTCTTACAACCTCCCCTCCTTATGAAATTTTGTCCTCAAAATTGACGTACGTACCTGGTATGTCGAAAAGGTGAGGATATCTCGCTTTCATTTCCGATTCTAACTCCCAGGTCATTTCCTCAATTTCATGATTTCTCCATAAAACTTTGACTTGAAGTATAACCTTTGAGCGTAGAACATGTTCTTTCCTATCTAAGATCTTGACAGGTACCTACTCGTACGTTAAATCTTCGGCTATCTCGTCTGGTTCTAACTCAATAATGCGGTTTGGGTCTTTCACATATTTGCGAAGCACGGATATGTGAAAAACGTTATGAACACGAGACATGCTTGGAGGTAAAGCGAGTCTATAGGCCACCTTTTCTACTCGGTCAAGGATCTCAAATGGACCAATGAATCTTGGATTGAGCTTTTCTCCCTTGCCAAACCTAGTAACTCCCTTCCACGGAGCAACGCGTAATAACACATGGTCCCCAACATTAAATTCACGTCCTTTCGATGAAGATTCGCATAATTCTTTTGTCGATTATGTGCCGTTTGTATACGCTGTCGGATCATTTAGATCTTTTCTGTAGTTATACATACCAACTCCGGTCCCAATAATATTGCCTCACCCACCTAATCCCAACATACTGGAGAACGACACTTTCTCCCATACAATGCCTCGAATGGAGCTACACCTATACTTGCCTGATAACTGTTATTGTAGGAGAATTCCACCAATGGTAGGTACTTATCCCAAGTCCCTTTGAAGTCTAGAACACAGAGTCTCAATAGATCTTCAAGAGTTTGAATAGTCCCTTTCCGATTGTCTGTCCGTTTGAGGATGATATGCCGAACTGAATCGTAAGTCCGTGCCCATAGCTTTCTGCAAGCTAACCCAAAATCATGAAGTAAATCTTGGGTCACGATCTGAAACTATAGATACTGGAATGCCATGCAACCTCACAATCTCATTCACGTATATACGAGCAAGACGTTCAAGGGAATAGGTCTCCCGTATCGGCAATGAAATGAACAGACTTGGTTAATCTATTAACAATAACCCAAATCGCATCTATGCATTGGAAAACCTTAGGAAGACCCGTAACGAAATCCATCGTAATGTGTTTCCACTTCCATTTCGGAATATCCAGTGGTTGTAATGGACCCTTCGTCACTTGATGCTCCGCCTTTACACGTTGACAAGTTAAATATCTCGAAATAAACTCCGCGATCTCTCTCTTCATATTGCTCTACCAAAATGTATGTTGAAGATCACGATACATTTTGGTACTCCCAGGATGGATTGCAAACGGTGTGTTATGTGCCTCCATCATGATTCCATGCTTCAAGTCAGAATCGTGAGGAACACAAAGTCTGGAGTTGACTCGAAGTATTCCCTCTTTATCGATTCTTGCTTCTGGAATGGCACCTTCTTGCACTTTCTTCTTCATCTTTATCAGCTCCGGGTTTGTAGCTTGAGCATCTTTAACTTTATCAATCAAAGCTGGTTCTACGCGTATACTTGACATCATCATGTGTGTCCCCGAAGTCTTGAACTCTATCTCCATCTTTTGTAATTCACACAGAATAGGCCTTTGTGTGGACATCATCGCACTCGTTCCCGCATATGATCTTCTACTCAACGCGTCAGCTAACCACGTTCACTTTTCCCGGATGGTATTGGATGGTATGATCGTAATCTTTCAACAGCTCAAGCCAACGTCATTGCCGCATGTTGAGTTCCTTCTGAGTGAAAAAATATTTAAGGCTCTTATGATCCGTATAAATCTCCACTTTCTCCCCGTACAGGTAGTGTCTCTAGATCTTCAACGCGAAAACGACTGCTGCCAACTCTAGATCATGAGTAGGATAATTCCTCTCATATTCTTTGAGTTGCCGTGAGGCATAGGCTATGACTTTCTCATGTTGCATGAGAACACATCCTAACCCTTTGCCCGAAGCATCGCTGTAAATGACAAATTCATCCGAACCAGATGGTATCGTCAGAACAGGTGCTGAAATGAGTCTCCTCTTGAGCTCTTGAAAGCTCTTCTCACATTCCTCGTTCCATACAAATTTTGTATCTTTTCAAGTCAGCTGAGTTAATGGAGTAGCAATTCGAGAAAATTCCTTCCACGAATCTCCGATAATAACCAACTAAGCCCAGAAAGCTACGTACTTCGGTCACCGATTTCGGTTGCTCTCAACTTTGTATTGCTTCAATCTTCGTCGGGTCAACAGATACTCCACGTTTCGATACCACGTGCCCAAGGAATGCTACTTCCTCAAGTCATAACTCACATTTCTTCAACTTAGCATATAACTTATTTTCACGAAGTCTTTGAAGTACCAGCTTCAAGTGGTGCTCATGATCTTCACGGCTTTTGGAATAGATGAGGATGTCATCAATAAAGATAACCACAAATTGATCCAAATACTCCTTGAATACACGGTTCATCATATCCATAAAAGCAACAGGAGCATTAGTCAATCCAAAAGACATGACTAAGAACTCATAATGCCCTTACCGAGTTCTGAAAGCAGTCTTCGGAATATCCTCAGTTTTAATCTTCAGCTGATGATATCCAGAACGAAGATCGATCTTTGAAAAGAATTGTGCTCCTTGCAACTGGTCGAACAGGTCATCAATACGAGGTAGCGGATACCTATTCTTGATGGTGACATGGTTCAACTCTCGATAGTCAATACAAAGTCGCATACTCTCGTCTTTCTTCTTTACGAATAAAACAGGAGCACCCCAAGGAGACGTACTAGGACGAATAAAACCGATGTCTAACAATTCTTGTAATTGGACCTTTAACTCCTAAAGTTCAATAGGAGCCATTCGATATGGGGTTTTATAAATGGGTTTTGTACCGGGCTCAAGGTCAATAAAGAATTCAACTTCACGTTCTGAGGGTAGACCTGGAAGTTCTTCAGAAAATACATCAGGAAACTCATTAACAACAGAAATATTATTCAAATCTGACGTATTTTGGTTTAGATCAGTGACATGAGCTAAGAAAGCTTGACATTCGTTTTTCAATAAACGAATAGCTTTGTGACTTGAAATGACATTGACAGATTTTAGTGGTTTGGTGGTTTGAATTCGCACAACAGGTTGGTTAGGAATATAAAAACTAACAACATTACGAAAATAATTAATTTTGGCATGATAAGTGGTTAACCAGTCAATTCTTAAAATCACGTCAATGCAAGTATTTTCAAAGATATAAGATCAATAGGTAAGGTAAGAGTACCAATCTGAATCAAGCAAGATTTGTAAACTATAGATGTAACGAAAGTTTCTCCTAACGGAGTTTCAACAGATAGTCAAAGTCTAACTTCTCAGGTGTCAAATTTAATCGTTGAGCACAAGCAGGTGAAATAAAAGAATGGGTAACACCGGTATCTAACAAGGTGTAAACTTCGTAAGAGTTTATAATTAGCTTACCCGTAATCACCTCGTGTGGATTCCTCGCGTTTTGGGCTGTCACGACAAACGCTCTTCCAGGAACCACCGACTTTGACTTGTCCGAAATCGCCTTTGGAATCACCACCCCCGCTGGACTTGGTTTCGCTACAGGACAATCTCGAGCTATATGTCCTTCTTTTCCACAGTTATAGCATGCTTTGAATTATTGTGGGCAGTTTGGGCTGATGTGTCCCTCTTTACCGCATTATAGCATACGACCGGTGGTCGTTCTCCTTCCCTAGAAACAGTTGATGCTGGTGCTGATGTCGACGTCTTCCCGTTCTCATTGTTATACCTTCTCTTCTTGAAATCTCTCTCCGATTCGCTTTTTCTACTATCATGGCCACGATTACCACCGGAGTGGTTACCGCTTCTGTCATACTTTCCTCCCTGCTGGTTGTCATTGCTCTGATGACTGCTGTCACCGGTACGACCTTGGTTGTTGTCCCTTGGTTGAACATAATTACTATCTTGTTCTAACAACTGGGCCCTATTTACTACATCCGAATATAGAGAAAATTTATGAAAAATGAGGTATTGACGAATTTCGGGTTTCAAACCTCTCAGAAACATCCGCGTCATACGTTTCTCATTCTCCACCAAATGAGGTGCAAACCTGGACAACTCCGCGAACTAAGCCTCGTACTGGAACACAATCATGTTGTTCTATTCCAGTCTGATAAACTTTACCACCTTCATATGACGAATACATTCAGGAAAGTACTTGTCATTGAACAGTTTCTGGAACGCTTCCCAAGACATCTTGAGTGCGGCAGTCTGGGTACGCTTCACAGATTCCCACCAGTAATCTGCCCTCTCCACGGAACATAAAGGTGGCAAATGGAACCTTCTGTTCCTCCGTGCATCCCAAGACATCAAATATCTTGCTAATTTGCTTAACCCACGTCTCCGCCTTGATCGGATCCGGCTTTTCCAAAAACTCTGGTGGTCCCAATTCTTTGAACTGCTTGGCAGTGACAATTCGCGTGTTGTTATTATCTCCACCTGTATTTTGCACACGAATTTCCATCAGTCTGGTTTTGCATGAATTGCAAAAAGCTTCTAAACATCTCATCGTTTATTGTCTGATTAGTGTTATTTTCAGGCATGAACATTGCCTTCCTGTTGCACGTTCTCTTGGTTGGTGATTAAAGGTATCTCCACGGTCTCATTCACTCCATTGTTAGCATTCTCAGCTGTCATTCTCCAATACTGCCATAAAACAAGGGTTAATTAAACAAATTAACATATTACATATTAATCCTATGCTCCGACTGACCAATTAAATACCACATAAGCTTAGGTAGGACATACTAGTGAAGGATTTACTCGTCTCTCCCCTTCTAGTTTTATTTTCAGATCTCCGCCAGAGACCATATCCCTAAGCTCTGATACCAACTGTGGCGCCCCCAGAATAGGTCCAGTCAACCCAACCCATTCTGAGTCGCCAAATACATGGTACAGAATTTAAATACAATCTTTTATATCTCACGGTCGTGCAAAATACAACCACACAACTGTGAGTGTCAATACAAATATGTAAAAAATATTAACATTCAAACTAAGTCCTCATTACAATTATTATCACACTATTTATTAGAAATAGTGAGGACTACTACTGCTCTAACTCGAACCATCACTCTGTCCCCCGACTAGTTCCTGCGATATTCTTATTTTCTGAAGAGGACAATAGATGAAAAGGGTGAGCTCAACTAACCCAGTAAAGAATATTATGACTAAGATAATGGAAAATAAATTATCGTTAGTCTTCAATAATTCAGATAAAATATTATTGACAACAAGTTTTAGATCAATATTCGCAAGCGGAAATAACAATTCATTAGAAGAGTTAAGTAGAGAATGAAGTCCACTATCTTCTATGATTTTAAAGTCCATCATCAATATTTTATCCCTGTAACATCAATCAATATACATCTCGAATAAAATATTCATCTTTGCACTACGGGCCAAAGATATTCATTTGTATCACCAGTTGGTTATGTTCATCTCAACACCTGTCATCTTTGCACTACGGCTAAAGATATTCATCAGGTAATCATTCATCTTTGCTCTACAGGCCAAAGATATTCAGTTATATCACTATTTAGGACTGAGGATGATGAAAAATAATATAAATAACGAATCTAGTGAGATAAAGGACAAAGATTAAGGATTCGCATTTTAATTTATCCAAGTTCAAAAATACTCCATAATAATACTTTGTGGAGTAAAATTCAAGAATAGAGCTCAAAACTTGGAGCCAATCAAAGATAGGAACCTTAACAAGCAACTTGGACAAATAGAAAAAAAAATTAATTTTTTTCGTGAATAGTGCCGTACACGTGAATAGTATCCCCGACGAAAAAAATAAGAATTTTATAATAAAATTCATGACAATATTTTGGTATAATAATATTAAAAGAATAACATCGTTTACAAAAGAAAATAACATCCCTTACCTTAACAGAAGAGTAATTTTAGCTGAAATATCGGATATTATGTGGACGAAAACTTTTACCGTAATCCACACTCAAACTATCCTTATACTCACAAGAAATACGCTCGATAATATAGAGAGAAAATTTTCTGTTTCTAGGTGTGATTTTCATTTCTAACTAAGCACCCTATTTATAGGAAAATGTCAGGACACCAATGTTGACTTTCTGCTACCGGAGGCTTTCATACGCCCACCACTCTTGATTTGAAAAAAAGATCACCATTTTCCAAGCAATGACAAAAGTGGGGCCCACTATTTTATTTTTTAAAAAAATATTTATTTTCAAAACTTCAATAATTCATAATAAATAGCCCTTTTATCAGAAAAATATAAATTATATGTCCTTTTCATTGGAAATTTAATTCTCTACAACTTTGTAGAATGAAATTTTTCCAAATTCACAACCGAAAATGGCCGAAAATTCACAAACGGATGATTTTCACACCAAAATACTGATAAAAACACCTCAGCACTAATTCCTTCTTTTATATCCACAAAATAAATATTTTCTTATCATATAAATCAATAATTAATTATGCACAAATAATATTACAGAACTACAATATTGACAACCAGGTCGTTCCCAGGAAAGAGGGGGACTTCCGATAAGAATTTCTCCTTACTGGCGCGCAATTAAATAACCCCTCCTAGACAGAACTTCCTTAGACATTGTCAATAATGCTATCTAATAATATTATTCAAATAATATGAATTATTGATTTGATAATGTGAAATACTGTGCAGTGACAATTATTGAATCAATCATATAAAATATCAACGTAGCAATTATTGAATCAATAATATAAAATATTGAACAGTAATTACTGTAACAATAATTGAGTAAGTGCCTTGTTACGTAAGAATCAATAATTTAAAATACTGTGCAATACCGTGTGCTACTGTGCAACAACGCGTATTACTGTATTTTTATCACCAGGTATTTCAACAGTTTAACGGTAACAGTTTTACCGTTATTTATAAAAAGGTTATTTCTGTCGCTTTCTATATCCGACAGTTATTCCGTTGTGGGGCTCACAAATGGCTGCGCCGTCATACGAATATTCCCCGACAACAAGAATATTCCACGACCAAACGAATATTCCCCGACAACAATGTATATTTTATAACCACTTGCTTATTTTGAAATATTTGCGCATTCCACCCATAACTTTTCACATTTATCAAATCAACACCTTACTATTTCGAAATAATATAAAAAAAATTAAATCTGTATTCATAAAAGTTGGGGTCTTACAATATGAGCATGAACTTAAGAGTTTAGTTTGAAGAATTTACCCTTACTACTTGTTAACATAATTCAAGGATAAAGATCCCTCATTAATTCTTCTTCAATTCACTATTTTCCTCACAATTTCTCTCTCAGATTCTTTCTAGCCTTTTTCTGATGAAAATAATAGCAATTCGTATATGATATAAGATATAAGCTATAAGGTCTAATATGCATATACGTATATAATAGTAGTGGAGTCATGGGTCGTCAGTTAATCCTATAATGGGTTAACTGACCCCAACCCCACACCCAATTTAATCAAATAATGTTATTTAAATCAATTAAATAAAATAGCATAAATTCACATTAAATCACATAGTCACATAATTAAAATTCTTATTTATTAATTATGTCAAATCATTAAATCTCTAATTAATTATTAATTTAATTAGAATAACATTATGCTTATTTAAATAATTCGTTTAATCAAATAAGCTCAATTAAATGCATCATTGAATATAAAAATTTCTCCACATTTATTTAATCAATATAACACATATAATTAAATTAATCTACCACAAATTCATCAATTAATTATTTAACTCAATAATTAAATCATCAAAAAATATTTATTTAATTCAATAAATATTCAAATTAAATTACAAAAATCTCGTTCGTCACAAATTATGGCAGTCTTGATTTTAGGTTTCTTTATTAATGTGAAATTGAATGGTTTGAATTTATTACGTTATTTTTGTAATTATTTTGTGAATACACTAATAATGTAATTACTTTTTAATTATTATATATTACTGTAAAGGACGCTTGATATTATCGATTAGGTCCAATACATAAAGGTCCAAATGTTCTACTATTTGACATGACAAAAGTAAGGGCAATTCTCCACCACAAGCCAGCCCACATGGTGGCTAGCTCTCTCACCCCCAACCTTAAAAATATGAAATAAACACAATATACGATTAAATTTAGGAAAATGATATTTTTACATATAAATTTGATATATTCACATATACTTCTCACATGAAGACGGGATTTATTATACTTTTTTATGAGAAAAAATTATGTGAAAATATCAAAATTACATATGAAAATAGTATCCCCTAAATTTAAGTCGCTAACATTTTCTAGAATACAATATAATAATATCCGTCATATTAGTTAATCAATATTTCTAAATGATTGTACTAATTACTACACTGAAGGGTTATCTCGACTGTTACGATCATCAATTTATTACATCTTAAAAGAATACTATGATATTAACAAGAATGGCATGATTGCAAAATCCTTGTTTTTAGTCTGACAATTTATTACATCTTAAAATAATGTATGATTGCTAATGGCCACGGCCCACCTCTGCCGGGCCATTGTTGTGGACTAGTGACCCACCACTCAATGCCAAAGGTTCAAGGAACCCACAAATCACAATCACCAACTTTTACTCTTTTCAAAATAGCCACACATTTGTAATCTTGCGTAGACTCCAAAAATTCATTATAATTGTCGAGACTAATTTGCATGGTTCAGGGACCACTAAAACTACCCATGTTTTAAAAGAGTGTGCTGGACGCCCTAAATTAATAATTGCATATTTTAATAGAAGAAAATGACTAATTGACCCTTAATAAATAAGACCCAAATTCATTTCATTATAATTTATCCATTTTACCCTGAACCTATTACACATAAATAAGACATAACTTGTTTATAATCTTTTTAAATAAAATACAGTTGTTGATTTATTTTAAAAAAACACCGTTTTGATGGCAGACGAAATAGTTTTTGTATTTTTTATTATTAGTTTGCAATGTTCGTGCCACGATTCTTTCTTTTTATAATTATATTTCCTTCTTTTAATACTAAATTTTAATTATAATGTATGTTTTGGTCTAAGAGTTTCCTAATGCATAGTCTCCAAATTTGTTCCGGCTTCTACTGAGATGGGTTGAAGGATCGTCTTAATTAGCAATTGGTGGATGGGATCAAGTTTACTTTTTAGTAGGAGTATTACAATAATCATTATTGTCACCATTAATTATCTACTAGTTGTTTGTGACATTAATAATCAATAATGTCACCATTAATTAATTATCTATCGAGATGGTTTGAAGGATCGTCTTAATTAGCAATTGGTGCAACTATTAATGTCAACACTTTTAAAAGATTAATTAATACTAGTGGTTAAATCTCAATTGGTTAGATCAAAGGTCAAAACCTCACCATTAGTTTGAGTCTACTCTTGAGTAAAATATCAAAACTCAACAGACGCTACAGAATATTGAATCTAAGTTTCCTCCATATTTTTCCTAGGGCAGGAAAAATATTGATGCAATTCATTTGAGTTAATCTTGGTGTTTGGTATGAATAATTGTTAATTAGATAAATAAGATTTTTTTTTTATTAGCGTGGTTATCTCATTTTCAAGGTAGATTTACAGGTGTCAGTCACAGCCATAGCCTCGTGTTTGTATTAAAGTAATTGAAGATAACAAAATATGAAGAAATTAAAATGATACACAAGACTTTAGATGACGTTACTAATAATAGCATTATTAATGTTTTTGTTACTATTAATATAATCTTAATGGACCGTGGGAGAAGTGGAAGCCCAAGTCATAAAGATAACTACGTTGCTGACCTGCCAATTTGGATCATTTTTGACCTAAACGAAGGAATATCCAAGGAATATTGTTGTTAGTTACTTGTTGAGCATTCTTTTTGTGCTTTGGACTATGTTCACTCATAACAACTCAGCCTTGGATCGGATCCTTCAGCTACGTGTCCCTGTTTATTCAGACATACACAAATACGCTCATAATATAAAGAGATGAAAATTGATATTTTTACATGAAAAGTGTCACTATAAATGTATAGCGGCAGTAAAAATCGTCGTTAGTAGGATCTATAACGACGATTTTCATGTGAAAATATCAAAAAGCCATTTGAAAGTATCAGTTTCCGAAAGAGACAAGTAATCAATTTAAATTTAGTTTTCAATTTATTCTTTTGATCTTTATTTATAGTCTCACACATTTTGTCCTACTTGAGGGGTCCATCAAGTATCAAGGTACATTTCATCACCTAACTTTCACATCCTTCGCCAAACTTCCAAGACACACTTCGTCCCGAACTATTGTGCGGATCAAACCAAACGATTTTTGAGTCTGGACTGACAAAAATATAGACCTGAGCTTCTCCAGCCATATTTTAACCTTCAGAAAAAAGGGGTTAATTTTATTTGCAATAGATATATATAAAAATCATTATAATATCACAAAATTTTAAAGAGAAATCAAATCTAATAATGAACAGGAGCACGGTCACCTTTGATAGATAAGAACTAAAAGTCAAAATTAGAATCTAACTTCATGTAACTAAATTTGAAATCACTCTTAAATTCGAGCAAATCCCGCAATTAAAACTAGAGTTAAACTAAATAATTATGTTTGTGTTTCAATTGTTTACCAACAATATGTTGATATCAACATAGTAAAAATAATATTATCATAATAGTAAATGCGTTTAAAATATTAAATATTTCTTGAATATTTATAAATAAAAAATACTAAATATATAACTGTGTATTCAATATAATTTTCGTTCTAATAACAATATCTACGGTGAACTTTTAATTTGATCAAAACAATAATAAGATTTAAAATAAAAAGGAAAAAAAAAATGAGAAATTGAAGGCAAAATATATACTCTCCGTCTCATCATATTTGACGTTTTAGAGTTGTGCACAAGAATTAAGGAAATGATTGAATAACATTAAATATAATATTCAATTTTTTATAATACCCTTAAATTTCTATTTATTATCATACGTATCTCATACTATCTCTTTTATTTGTAATATTTTCTCATAATGGATAATTTTAGAAAAATTGTAATTAATTTTCATAAATTATATAAAATGACAAATAATTTTAAAAAAATAAAATCACTAAAAATATTATATATTATATATATTATTAGACTAGTTGGGAAGAAGAAAAATCCACAAAATCCTTTAATTAATTAAATCACTGAAAAGGGTTTAAGACTGACCTGCCCGTTAATGTTTTGCCGCGTAAAAAATGCGACGAGAGCTCGCCGTCCAGTCAGTCAAATCTTATCCTATAACTATTCCTACATACCTTTAAACGTTGCGTGAAGCTCTTTCTTTCCCTCTTCTTCTATTTAAATCGCAGCCAAACCCCTTGAATTTTGGCCCAGATAATAATCTCCTATATTGCTGGTTCTTGAAAGGTGTTTGGGTATTCATTCATTTCTGCCGATATATCAGGTAACATCCACTTACTCTTTTTTTATTGGGTTTTTCTTATATCACTTTTAGACAATGTTTTCCATTTCTAATCATTTGTATGTTTCTAAAACCACTGGTTTTTATCAGAATCCTTGTGACTAATTGGTTCATTTTTTGAAAGCCGCCCTTTTCAAGCCTCCTCAATTTTCAGTACATTTATAACGCTTTAGGAGTAGAGAAGGTTGGTTTTACTTACTATTCCAGTATTCCTATTAGAATGAATTTAGTATTTTCTTTTTATGTTTAAGTTTGTAACTAAAAAAAATTCAATAAATACAAACACTAGTTGAAATAAGGGTCATCAATTCAAGGTTTTTAAGCTATTTTTTGAGTTTTATGTACAGATCTAATTGGATTAAAATCAAGGAGTTTGAGCTGCTTAGATACAGTCAGAAAGTTTCTATCTGTACTTCATAAAGGAATTACACAGAAGAAGATGACGATTGGAAGCCTTAAACCAGCTAAAGAACAGAAATCCAGAAAGAGCAAACATGTAATTGCTGATGAGAAAGTGCCTTTGCTACCTACCAAGCAAGAGGAAGAAGTTGGGTTTGATGACTTTAATGGGGCTTCCTTTACTGGGGCAGTTTTTAATTTGTCGACTACAATTGTTGGTGCTGGAATCATGTCCTTACCTGCTACTATGAAAGTGTTGGGTCTTGCTCCTGGAATCGCTATGATCATCTTTATGGCATTCTTGACGGAAGCTTCAATCGAGATGCTACTTAGGTTTACAAGGGCTGGGAAAACATCTTCCTATGGAGGCGTTATGAATGATGCCTTTGGGAAGTATGGTAGGATGTTACTACAAGTATGTGTTCTAGTCAACAACATTGGTGTACTTGTTGTGTACATGATTATTATAGGTAATGGCTACGTTTAATATCCATCGTGTAGAATTTGTTTCATTTATATTTAATTTTTCTGATTTTTAAGGTTGCTTATTTCAGCTATCTGTATTACCGACTTTCATTTTTTCCCTATTTTTTTTCCATCCTTTTATGTTCCAATTATGATCTTAATTAAGGTGACGTGATTTCTGGAACAAGTTCAAGTGGAACTCACCATGCTGGTGTTCTGGAAGAGTGGTTTGGAGTGCACTGGTGGAATGGTCGTACTATTGTTCTTCTTGTCACAACTCTTGCTGTGTTTGCTCCATTGGCAAGTTTAAAGCGTATTGGTTAGTTTTCTCTTCTATTTAGAAATTTATTATTGAAATACCTTCTTTATCAGGCACAATATCATATATCACCTTTGCATCTTGTCCTTGCATTTTAGCAATTTAATTTAAGAATCAACTGATAGAAAGAGTCTGAAATGTTTACCTTGTTTATCTTTCTTTGACATTTGCTATTGTGCTCCTATAGCTAGTCCAATTTTAAGTTGAATTATGGCACCTGGTTCAACAAACAGGAGTATTGTTCCTTTTTCAAAACATGATTAGTTATCAAGACATCAAACAAAGTAAAAAACAGGGGAAAAAAAGAAACTCCTAATAAAATCATGTTGGATTTTGGGCTGATGTCATTCATAGACCTTGTAATATGCATATGTGGAAACTTAAATCATTTGTACTAGACCATGGTAAAATATCCAAATAATTGTCAATTCACCAAGTAACTAGGTGGTACCTTTCTTTTCTGACTATGATGTGGTGAGCATATGTGACTTTCTGTACTTGCAGATTCATTGAGATATACCTCTGCATTATCAGTGGCGCTGGCGGTTGTCTTCCTAGTTATTACAGCAGGAATTACAGTTTTCAAGTTGATGAGTGGAAACATTACGATGCCCAGATTGCTTCCAGATGTTACTGATTTCACATCAGTCTTTAAACTCTTCACTGCAGTCCCTGTTCTTGTTTCTGCATACATCTGCCACTACAATGGTATGCAAGCTGATTATCTATAACATGTTTTGTCTATACATAGTATTGCTTATATGCAAAGCTCATGTCTTCAATCAGTAATTAGGGCAATGTATATTTGAGAAATTACCTGATCATTACCCAAGAAGGAGATCAGTAATTTTTGTCTATGATATCTGATGTTTGGTTGTGTCTCATTTGATAGAACTAACATATTTAACTTTATTCCCACTTTCTTAATCTTTCAAATTTTCAATGATGCTTTCAGATAATTGGTAATTTGGTGATTAAATTACGTACACTAAACTAACTCAAATATTGTTTAATCCCTTGAGCCATCTGCTAAGCCAAAAAAGAAACTTGAGCCATCTGACTCTTTTTAATGAATCAGCTATGAAGGAAATAATATAAGTATTTAGTTATTTATCTTTATCAAAGTCGTTTTCTGTTATTCAAACATAAAAACAATATTAAACTTCCTGCAAGATTTACACTTACATATTTTAAAGTCTATATTAATCAAGTATTACACACTTCTGGGATGCAATATCTGATTATGTAAAGCCTAGATTGGGTTCCAGACTGATTGACTTAAGCAACTTGACTTCAATCCGCAGGCAAATTAGTTTTGCTTTTTTGGTGGGAAGTTCTAAAATTAATCAAATTTTTTCAGTTCACACAATAGAAAATGAACTTGAAGATAGGACAAAGATAAGAGCAGTTGTACGAAGCTCGCTTGCTCTCTGCTCGACTGTTTATGTAATGACAAGCCTTTTTGGGTTCCTTCTATTTGGCGATGCAACTCTTGATGATGTGCTTGCCAACTTCGATACCAATCTTGGAATTCCATTCAGCTCCTTGCTTAACGATGCTGTTCGTGTTAGTTATGCTGTTCACTTGATGCTCGTCTTTCCCATTGTTTTCTTTCCATTAAGAATAAACTTGGACGGACTCCTATTCCCATCTGCGAGGCCTTTGGTTTCGGATAACATGAGGTTTGCATCTATCAGCATTGGGCTCATTGGTCTTATCTTCTTGGGTGCAAATTTCATACCTAGCATTTGGGATGCTTTCCAGTTTACTGGAGCAACTGCTGCAGTTTGTATAGGGTTCATCTTTCCTGCTGCTGTTACTTTGCGGTAAGTTGCCTTCTCTGTTACTGGAATCAACTAAAAGACTAGTAGTTAGTTTTTAATTTTCATTTCGGCTTTACATAAAGACCATGCTTAGCCCGGGTAAACAACGGTGTCATCCCCCTCTCTCAAAACACCTTTTGACTGGTCAAATATGAATAACATATTGTGTAATATTCTTTGGATGGAATAAAAAATTAGTAACTCATTAGGTGGAACTTGAGGACAAAAACATAGTCCTACTGGAGTAATGGGAGGCATCTACAAAATTCCTAATGAGTTGACTTAGGTTCACTCATCTTCCAAAACCATATGCTGCGTTTGGATCGAAGGAACGGAATGGAGATTAGAATGATTCATTCTATTTTAGTTGGAATAAGTTATTCCATACTCTCCCTCCCCCAAGACCCTCACGATTCAATGATAAAAAAAACTACTCATAAGGCTTTGGTCATGAAATCTTGGGCAAGAATGTTAAATTTCAGTCGAAAATAGCAGAAAAAAAGGATGGTTTAATTCATTCCAATCGTAACAAAACATAATTTTTTTTATTCCTATAGGAATGAGTCATTCCATTCATACTTTTATTCCTTCAATCCAAACGCAGTTAGAGAAACAATAACATTAAAATTAAAAAAAGGAATGAAGAATGATATTATTTCTGTAAGGGCTATTCTCTGGGTGTTTATAAAGGATTTCCCCCCATTTATTTAGAAGAAAAAAGCAAGCAAAAAATTTGCTGACCGAAGTCCTGCTGTCACAACGTTTTCTTTTGGTCACAATCTGTAAAACTCCACAATTCTAAACAAATGTATAAATGTGTAGCCGTTGGGCTGATGGATACTGGTTGAAGATTTTATGTTTAATTGTTGCAGTGTACATACATTAAAGTAGGCTAAATGCAAATACTTAGGAAATTAGAAATAGAGCTATTCTATATATACCTGTTAGAAAATGTCATGTAATCATTAGAATGAAAACCGAAGCATTCATTCTTAAATCCAGACTGCCAGAACAGGAACTAGACCTGCTGAGATGATCTCACTTTACAAACTAACTTCCACCTGCCTCAGCTGTAGCTTGCATTCCTTCAAATTGCTGTGTATTGGTCTCTTGAGTTTTTTCTATAGGTTATATATAGTAGGTGAGCGATTAAGCGTGTGAATTTTCTTTATTCTGAAAGAAATATCCTTTGCTAAAAATGTTTGATGTTCCTCAACTGATCAACACAACCATTCTAGAAAAGTATTACTGACCTCTAAATTCGAAATGTGTTTATAGTCGATCATCTATATATGTTAACCAGATTTTCTTTGGCGGTTCAGGGATCGCCATGGAATAGCAACAAAGAAGGACAAGATCTTGTGTATTTTCATGATAGTCCTTGCTGTCTTCTCTAACCTGGTGGCCATATGTAGCGACACCTATTCATTGTTTAAGAAAAATGCATCACCACATGAATGATGGCCTCTGTTGCAGCGTTAACAGCAAGAGATTTGCTTTATTCACAAGAAGACGCATTGCAGGCTGAAACATTTGGATTGAATTAGGAGGTCAGTTTTTCTTGGGAGTCTTCTGATGAGTCGGGTTTCAATAAGAAAAGCATTAAGCTCTCCCTGTCCGAGTTTAGTTGCTTTGTGAAAGTGTATATAGGCGTGTATGCCTTGTGGGGTTTCAAGTCCGTCACATCCTCTCCCCCCGCTCCCCCTTCCTTCTCCTGCATTATTCCATTGACTCTTTCAATTTAGATGTTGTCTGAGCAGACTGGAATGATGATGATGATGATGATGATGATAAGTTCATGTCTTGTATACATTCCTCTCTCTTTCTTACTTCTTGGTCTTCTTTTATGTAATGGGTTTGACTGGAAGTTATTAAATCATGTTTATGTTGTGATTGTCGAGACATTTAAAATAAATTTTATGATATAATTTTTAAAATTATTATTTAATATAATCGTCTTTAATGAAATTTTATTATTTAAGAACAACACTGACAGGAGTTATATACGGTCCTAAAATATTTTCATTCCCCATTTGTTTAATTCTGACCCATTTTTTTGATTGGGCCAAAGTTTAACAAAATGACATTTAAAGTGAAAAAAGAAAAAAATTAAACTTTTCAGCTTTATGCTTATGAAATTTTGAATATTATATTTAAATTTAACATGTGAATAAAGTGCTGAACAACTCGAAACAAAATATAAATTTCTCCAACCACATTTATCAAGAAGGAACTTGTTATGTTTTCATTTTAAATGCATTAAAGAGGAGATTAAAATAGTATTTACACTCTTTATTAAATAATTATCGAGTAACTTTGTCATAATTTGAAACATCCCAAAAAAGGACAATACTAGGACGACGGAGGGAGTATAAAAAGATGTGGCTTCCATAAATACAATGCTTTTGAAGTTAAACAAGATACTAGCCTTGCAGGTACATAGTCGAGAATGAAATTCTTCACATCAAAGGCTGTTTATTTATAGTAGTAGTAGTACAATTTACACGCTACAGAATGACACACCGCCAACCACCTATAATTCTTCCACTTGCAGAAAATACTTTGAAATAACACTCTTTGAGAACGAAAGTTCCATTAATTGTTGCTAACAAATACTAATATACTAGTAGTAATTTCCACCGACCCAAGGAAACAACTGATCAACTGAAGTAGACGACAAGTTCCAGAAAATCTATAAACTACTGGGTGGCAGGCAGTGAGGCGGGTGCATTCTAAATACAAACACTAAAGATCAGGATGATGATGATACATGCTAAAACAATCACAATTCTAACTTAACTATTTACAAAACCTCACCCTTACCCTTCTGCTATTCAATTACCGAATCTATGTGCAGGGGGAAACAAGAGTGCCAGGTTATGGGTTTCCAATGCTGGTCACAAAAGGCACCAGCCTTCTGTAATCTCTCCTCCTCCCAAGCGCACAGTTGTCCAGCACCCGACCTAGGATCAGACGTGTATTCTGCAAAGCTAAATCTCTTGGTGAAATCCCGGATTCAGTTGCACTCCCTCCTTGTGCAGTTGGTGTAGAACCAACCCCAAACCCTAGCCCCATTGCATACTGTAACGGCCCGCTCCGAGCCTTAAACGAGGTCTGAGGAGCAAGCATCTTCTCTTCTGCCCCACCACCAAGTCCGTTCTCAAACAACGCAGGATCATGTGGATGGGACCCCGGCAAAGAACTACAGCTTTGCAAGAGGGCTTCCAATACACTAAGTGCCTCCCAACACAAGGTGCTCTCCACTAGCTGAGACACAATTGCATACATATGCGGGCTTTGAGCAGCATCCATGGGAGTGTGCTGGAGCAATGCTTTAAGCATGAGAAGTATCACACGCTGATATTCAACTGGTCCTCTCTCTAGAAGGCGTAGCAGGTGCCCAAACGCCAATGCTGAGTGCCTCGGGAACCATTCATTACATAAAAGTGGCGATACACAAGCAAGTAAATTGTCTATGCTCTTGATCTCACCACCGGAGTAAGCCATGAAAACAGTGGCTAGTTCATCCATTGACCTTGCTCGACACCAAATTGCAATATTGGTTGCAACAGAACAAGCCTTTTGATACTGCTGTTGGAGTGGTGAAGCAGGCCCCACTAATGCTTCCTGGCTTAGCTGCAAACACAGCCAGGGAAGCAAACCTGTGATGTGCATCAAGAGTCGTGTTTCTGTGTCCCCAAAGATTGAATCACAAGAGTGAACTGTGATTCGCGATAGAACCTCAATAGAGACACTATGACTTACGGTTGACATGAGTCCTTTAAGAACAAGTGGCTGCACTCCTTCAAAGGTTGGAACCTTCCTGCTGGATGATGGAGGCTCACATACATTCCTTGAATCCATCCTTTGGAAGTCACTACTGGACACACTGGTATCAAGCTCATCACGTGGCATGCTTGATAGGAGCACATTTTCTGTTGTTCTATCACGAAATGATAGACGATCGATCACACGAGAGAATAGCTCAAGCACCTGGCAGTAAACATGAACAAAGTCTGTGTGCATCAAGGCTACACACCCCCAGAATAGCTGAGGGTAGAGGATCACTTTTTCAGGCTCCATATTCTCCACCATCACTTGTAATGTTAATAGAATTTCCATAATGAAGCCTAGAACTGCTGGCACTGGATTCCCCAAACATCTGTGAATACAACGGAGGAGCGATACTGATGCATCGCTGGTGACATGAGGCCTCAATGCACGATAAATTTGGTGCGAGCGGCATGCAAGGTGTCTTGATGTGCACTCCATAGCCCATTTGAGTGCCTCTGCTCCCCAAGTCTCTCGAAGGTCTCCTTGGAAGAAGATAGCATCCACCATGCTCTGCACAAGAGCGGACAGGAGTGCTGCACTTGGAAGCTCAGTCCTTACAACTGAGGGGTCCTCATTCTCCCACATCATGCTCCCTCGCTTTGACTGCACATACTTGATGAGAGAGACAACCTGTTGCTTGTTCTCCCCATCATTATTTTCAACCTCATACAACTCCAAGTGCCGGCCTGCTAGGGAATATAGCAAATTAACAAGCAAGTGCTGGCAGTGCTCCAGCACAATATCTTCAGAGCTATCCATCGAGACAAATGTGACATGAAAAAGCAAGGGTAGATGTTCCCGGAAATCCTCATCGTTTTCATATGCAATTTCTGCAAGTAGAATCAATGCTATGTCGGCATGAGTTAGTGAGTGTTGTTGATGCCCTTGTAAAGCTGATTGAAGTTCTTTAGCACTAACACCATGCAATCCAACCCCCGAATGTAACCCATCTTCCCCAGAATTTGGAGTATCAATGAGGTAGTCTCCACTGTCTCGAGAAACATGGCGGCTGCGCAAGCTCCCTGTTGAACTTCGGACCCCCATTAATGGACCAGACATGTTTACTAAGGAAGGAAGTAGTTGGCCGGACCGGCCAGCAGTTACAGGAACAATGTTTAACTCAGGAGGCATTGGACTCAAAGGGCCTGAAGCACTTCGCCCCCCCACGGCTGCTGTTCTCCAGCTCAAGCTACCACTAGTGTTCCTGAGTGGACCATCAAGAGATCCCCGAACAAGCAAGGGTGACATATGAGGCTGGCTGTCTACAACAGATGCAATTTGGGTCACCGCAGGCCCTTGAGAAAACTCTAACACAAAATTTCCACTGGGATCACCTTTGTTCGCGCTTGGTCTGAGTGGTTCTACACTGTCTTCTAACATACGTTGAGCCAACTGGTAAACCAAGTGATCAATTGTACGTTGCGGACATATTCGAGCTAGATATAAGCTCACTCGTTTAGCAACAGAGAAGTATGTAGCAAATGCACCACTTATTTCTGCAGATGCATTCGAATCACAGTCTTCAATCCCTTTAGTGATCAAGAAATCAAGAACTGGACTGATGTTCCTGGGCTTGCTAGCGATTGTGCTCCAAAGCTTCTCAATTTCATCAGGAAACTGGTCGCCATGTCGCCATGTCACATAGTAAAGGCTTTTCAATAATCTTTCACTCCATCCCGAGTCCTTGAGTTTCCAAAAATTGAGGTTCTCAATCCAAGGAGCCATACACGTCAGAACCTGATGTTGCGCAATTATATCAACGGCGTCGAGTTGTCTCTGCATGATCTCCTCACAAAGAAGCTGGCTCAGGTCAGGATGATCTTTTGCAAGTTTGCATGAGAGTTTGTATTGGAACTGTTGATATGAGTCAGGTAGGTTACCAACAACAGCAGCTCGATAACTTCCTGAACCCTCGATGCCATCCTCGGCCCACTCACGGACGGAAAGCGTCTCAAGCATTTGGAGGGCATCATCACGGATTTGTCTAGATGGATCCACCACTTTGTAAAGGATCAGGCTCAACAGTCTCTGAATTTCACATTTTGGTATCTCTTGACGCATGTAGACTTCAGCCAGGACACTGAAGTATCCATCAGCTATAGCAGCGTCAGAATAGTAGCACTGCATTGAATTATAAGATGAGAAGAATTATAAACAATAGGACTAAGACACTTATTATCAATTAGCAAGCCATGCATGCAGGTTCCTCATATAATCATATGTCAATGCAGTCACTTATGGACGTTGAGAACTACTCGACCAGAAAGGCTTGACGATGTGATCCAAATATCAACCAGAAAAGCAGAAAGTATCAGAAATGAAACATCAGGAACAACAAAAGACTTGTAAGCATTTTTGATTCAGCAAAAAAGACTAGAAAGTAAAAAAAAAAAAAAAAAAAAGGGATGCACCTGTTCGATCACTATTCTTTATTTATAACAAAATGTTTTAATAGTCTTGCCTATGGAATATGGCACAAAGGATATCCTTATCAAGTGAAAATTAAGTATTTACACAATGATGATTTGAATGTGGTGCACACAGAAGGATCAGATTACCAAAAGGCCAATAAGCAATCTCAGATTATGTATGGCAATTAAAAAGTGGTATTGGATGAGGTGAGAAAATATTACCTGATCAATGCATGCAGGAAACAGGTCCAAATTTGTGAGTAGGAGATTCTTCAATGCCAATTTAGCAAGGGCTACACGGAGGTGCCCACCCCTATGCCTATCACGTCCAGTTGCTCCTCGTCCACCTTCTCCTGTGTATTTGGAGTAAGAAGGTGTTCTTGGATCAGCTGGTGAATAACCAAATGGAGCCCTAGGTGCAGGCTCAATGAACAGACTGTTAATCCAAGATATTACCCGACCACTCATTTTTCTGGCATTGTCATCAAAGCAAGGCCCATATAACAGTGAAGCCATAGCATTCATTGAGGCCCACTGTATAGCCTCAACTTGTTCACTCACTTCTTTATCAAACGAAAGTTTATCTACAGAATCTTTTGAACGAGTATGCTGAGTAGATTTATAGCGTTCTACTTCACGTCGGTAATCACTAACGCCATCCTGACTCCATGTATTACCCGTGTCATCACACCAGGAGAGAAGAAGATCAAATAATCGCTTTCGAGTCCTAAGATCGAATTTTTCTGATTTTGACTCCACAAATTCAGGTGCCAGTGATCTAAGAACAGAAGCAAGGGCATAACGGAGAGGTTGGGTTTCTTGAAAGTTCTCAGCCGGTGCTGTTAAGATCTGTCTGGTGGTTTCTTCAATGAACTTCAAATAATGGAGGCGAAAAACTGGCTTCCGACCTAGCATGCCAGGCCAGATATTCTCTGCAACAGCACGGTATATATTTGCAATGTGGATACGGAGTTCTTCACGACGAGACTTTTGACTCTGCATCAATGAAAGTGACATTGATCTATGTTTATTTGAGTGACTCAAAAATGTATCAATCTTTTATGTGTAAGAGAATGCTGAATGCATCAATTTCAGTAAAGATCAATGTAATACAATATACATGCACACACACACACAAATGTATATCAGGAACATGATTAATTCTTCTAATATGTCATATAAGCCTCCTTAAAAAATTGATGCTACATGACTATAGTACTATGAAAAATAACCCATGATCTCATACTTGAACTTGAATACATTTTAAACCTACTGTTTACAATTATTTTCTCTTTCTTATCATTTTCCCCATCTTTGAAGGACTACCTATAGATGGAATTTCAAAGAAAATTTCTGGAATCTGGATGGAAGGTCTCCAGGTTGCATCATTAATGAACTAAATGACGAGTGGATATATCCACACTATGAAAATAGAAAGGACAGACATTTATGAATCAACTGTACCTTCCACTTTGGTGGAAAATAACCCATGATCTCATACTTGAACTTAAATAAATTAGACACCTACTGTTTACAATTATTTTCTCTCTCTTATCATTTTCCCCATCTTTGAAGGACTACCGATAGATGGAATTTCAAAGACAATTTCGGGAATCTGGATGGAAGGTCTCGGGGTTGCATCATTAATGAACTAAATAACGAGCTGATATATCCACGCTATGAAAATAGAAAGGACAGACATTTATGGATCAACTGTACCTTCCACTTTGGTTTTCCCTCAGTTTCCAAAGAAACTTCATCAATAAAAGACGCAAGCTCGCCAAACATTATTTCGCACACTTCCAAGTGTGAGTGGCCAAGAGCCATAGTGGCAGCGTGCTGAAAATAAGGAAGAAGAACCAACTTTATAAAATTGAGTTACAAATTAGAAGAAAAAAATATAAGGTTATAGAAACTTTATACTAATTTTAGAATATAACTGAAACTAAACATATCTAACTGAACAGCCATATACTAGATGCTACTCGAGTGCACTTAAATCAAAGTTGACTACTGTATTTGCCTTATTGTCAACTAAATTAGCACAAATAATTGTTATTACGGAAGCACGCAATAGGAACCCATCACAATTCACTTAAATGAATCTATATGTTTTTCCTTCCTTTCTTTAAAAGGTAAGATATCCACAAAGATACCAGTTCAGTGACTCTTTACCATGTATTTTGAATTGGTCTTTAGAATTCAGTGTAAGCAGAACTAATTATGATTATAATTAATAGGATAACATGTAACAGTATCTTCGGATGACTGCCAAGTGACTTCAAGAAACTTTCATTGCATGCCTATGTTTGATGTGTTCTTCTGGACTCTTTTCATAGATTAATGTTTGTCTCTTCTAATGTTAACCTTATTTCAAGATGATTATTAATTCTGCTGAGAAGAAAGAATAAATATAATATATATATGTATATTGAAGTAATAATATTATATTCGCAAAGCTGTCAAATATGAAAAATAAAAAGTAGTAAGCCAACCAGTTAAATCAGTTTTCTTGTAAGAGTCTCAGAATTTCCTAAAGATCTAGGGACATGATCGCCTCCAATTCTTTTGAAGTTTTTCTTTTTCATTTTCTTCTTCTTTATGGTCGTCACTTTTTTTATTACTTTATGACTTGGCAGAATCTCACAGTTTCTGATAAAACCATAATAGCCCAGAACCAAAACCTTTTCAATCCATATAAAGTTTTTTTTTTAAACCCGATATTTTCAGAGTGAATACCAAATGTTAGTTAGTTGGTGCCTTTACATATCAATAGGGGATGCCTAGAATCTAGACTATTGTTCTTCTTCTGTTTCTGAAAGTAGATGCTCATTTTAATTACACTCACTTCTCTTTCTTTGATTTGTGAACCTAATAGTATTTTTCTGAACAGTTTCAATGCTTTCATTAGAAGATGTTCCATAACATATTTCAGAATTCTGCACTTCAATACTATCAATGTTAAGCTTTATACTCTTCCATTTTCTTTTGTTTCCATACAATCTCCATAAACTGAGATGTTTCATATGTAGGAGTATTACCAAACTAGTCATAGCTGATAGCTCACTGATAATATCTAGTCAATCTATCTAAAAACATAGATTTCTTGGTTGAAATGAAAATATATAATTCATAATGCTCCAACTCTGGTAATCTGTAAGATCGTATAAGAATACATTGCACATCTCTTCCCTACGTTACATAATACAATAAGTTGGAATATAAAAGAAACAACTTTGTATAAATAATATGATAACACTTTTATAATTATCTTATATACTTGAATACAATGGATCCAGGCTCTAATTTAAAACTGTGCGAGAATCCAAATTGAAGTTCTCCATTCTTTTTCTCATATATCACCTACATTCTCTCCATCTCTCTCGTTCTCGGTATGGTATACACGTCACCTCTTCATCTTCCTCTCTTTCAAACTACCTGCTCTTAAACCTGGCTCCTTATGTTATACTATGATGAAGGATTTATAGTGGATGAAAATGGGTTTTTTAGGATTCAAGCTTTCACTTCTCTTAAGACCAAAATTTCTATAGAAGCTCACTTAAAGGTGTTATTTTTTTAATACTCATTAATACAACTGTAAAAAAATGGATAATCAATTTAAGATTTTGTTTTTGAACCGAAAGCCATGTATAAGGGAAATTTTTGACTAACGGAAGTATGAGAAAACTTGCACAAAATAGCTCTAATAATTAATAATTATTACATATCCCAACATTATTAGTTACCACATAGTTGGCTCTCTGTGTACACACACACACACACACACATATATATATATAACCCAGAAGAGAAATAGCAATAGTGAAATCAAATTATGTTTAAGGAGATGCCATCTAATGAGATTGTTGTTGGCAAATACTTACTATATGCGTTTCTGAACCAGGATTTAAGCGAGGGAAAGATGAGACGGAAAAGTTCTCTCGTTGATGCTAAGCCACCGCCTTCCCTAATATCTGGTGGACATGAACAAGCAAACATTGCATACATAAGCCACTGATCTAATTTGTTATCTGCATCCTGTGACTGATGAGCCTTTCCACCCAACTCAACAGGTGTGATATGAGCAAGACGCTGAATTACCTCTAACCTGCATATATAGAATATACCAATATCAAATAATTGGAAATATTTTATGGAAAAAACTAGGAAATTGACTGATTAAAGAGGGCACGATAAATCACAAGTCATGTTATTTGAGCAATTATCTTCGGTAATTCCTCAAATTCAAAATCATTTTGAGAAGAACATTATTCTTTATGCTAAATGGTCATACCCAGCATTGATTGTGCAAATGCAGGACTTAGCAGGTGGCATCCAATATAACCTGCTGTAGTATAACTTGAATCATTTTAATTTAGCTTTCCTAATCAAAGGAATTGGATTTCCTAATTTATTAAAGACTTGGGATTTTCCTAACCCAATAAGGTTCTGGAGTTTCCTAATCCGTCAAAATGTAACCAATAAGGTTTGGCAAATCATTGGTTACAATTTACAAAAATGTGCTTCTTAGTAATTGCCATAATTCTATGTATATGAAGAAAAAATATGTACCTAAGGAGATTTTGTGTTGCTTGAATAGTGGTTCTTTAAAACTAGCCGTTCAAGTGAGCAAACATGGTGGTTGGAATTTCAAAGATTGAATTTGCTTCGATTTATCCGATGGATGTCGTTTGATCTTTTGAGCAGAGTTTGAATAAATTGATATATAAAAGATACCTGATCCTGTATATCTTTTTTAAGGAATCGGAGAGAAATGGTGTGTATAGGGCTTTAGGATTTGGTTCGAGTAACAAAACAAAAGCATTTAAGTTCTTCTATTGAAGATTCCTTGCATGAATGCAGTCAAATTTGGTTGAATCACATTAAATTTTGTATTTATGTTGTCATCTTTTTTGTTTTTATCTATATTCTTTGTGTGTGTTTTATGGCGTGCCTTTCGGATCCTCAAACACTTAATTTCTTTACATAAAGAAATATAGAGTAATTGACACCGAACGACTGCATTATGGTAGCATTTATAACAAATACTATTAGAAGAGAAAGTTTGGCAAGCCTGACTAGTGTCTGGTATAAAAGCATTTCTGCAAGAATGCTTACTTTGCCTCTTGAACAGAGCTTGGGCAGAGCTCAGCAGCGTATTTGACAAGCTCACTAAGACATCGAGCCCATCGATTTTTGTCAGGGCTTTCAAAGAGTATAGACTGAAGAGTCACATCTAGAGGTACAACATCTGATTCACGTCTTAAATCAAATGGACGCCCAGAATCCCAATAGCAGCTCTGAACAATGTCTTCCTGTAAAATAGGTAAGTTATAAGTTTAAGGTACACTTTAGGGGATAAGAATAAATTAGCTCTAATAATATGTATAAAAAGTATCATTTTTTGAAATAAAAGAGAGTAGAAGTATGTATAACCTTACCCCGTTCTCTTCCAAAACATCAATTACGAAAATTGGTTCAGCTTCATTTTTCAAATGATCCGAGTGATCATGCATTAAAAGTTCTTGTATATCATTTCGTAAAGCCCGAACACAGCGGAGTAACTCCAATGCTGTGTGTCGTATCTGACTATCTATAGAACCAAGAAAGATAAGACCAACTGCATCTATCTCTGAGGACCGAAATTCAATTACTTCACCAGATTGATAGAAAGAAGATTTCTTGAATCCCTCATTTCTCTGCACACGCTTTCCAACCTTATCATCACGTTGTACTTTATCATCAGATAGACAAGCTCTCCAGAAACGCATGAGTTCCAGCAAGCGTCCCAATGATGTTTGAATAAGAAGAGGGAACTCATCAGGAAGCCGCAGGATGAAGTTGGCCATCCCTCTCATAACTGCAAAGCGGCGGTGAGGAAGATATCTCACAATACGGTTCAGTACTTGTACTGCTTCTTCACGAACACCTGGATCTATGCTTATCCCATGCTGAGGTATTATTTCAGAAATTTTATCACTCCGACCAACTTCTTCAATCAGATATGGTATGCACTTCAGAACTGACCGGAAAAGATAACCTTGAGACTTCTCCTTTGTTACAGCATCTAGAGAAGTATATAATGAATTTGTAATTGCCATTACAAAGGGATTTATTAATCACGATGACCACATATCTTGAGGAATATTAAAAGAAAAGGATAACTCCTGACTAAACAAATCATCAGCCAAGAACAGTTAAGTATGTTCTCAAATCTCAATTCATAAATAAAGAGTCCTTCATCGTTCTAAATGAAAAAATCAACATCAAAATAGTCTCATGGTTCACGTAGTTCTATTTACAACATACCAAAAAAATGAATCATTGAAAAAAATACCTATGGTAGTCCTTGAAGAAGTCAGAAGAGCCTGACTATAAGTTCGATGGCATGACCTTAAAATAGCCTCAATTGCAGCCTTCACTTTTGGAATGTAGTGACCGATGTTATGAACTGGAAACTCAACAAAAATCCAAAAGAAAAATTGAAATAAAGGATAAAAAAAAATAAAAAAATATGGTTGCACAGTAATTAGCTTTACAAAGTGAGTCACAAATTACCATGAAGAATTTCTAGGCCAACATGCTGACTTGTGGGAGACATAGCAATGGCAAGCAGAGCACGAAGACCAATAACCTTCGCTTCACTTGGACTATCTTGCTTGAGCAATTCTAGTATCATGTGGTTCATGGCAAAATCAAGGTTGTTATGTTCTGCTATTGTCACACAGAACTCAACGAGTTTATCATGCTGGACATCCTGTGTAAGCATCCCTTTCCTTAGAATTGTTAGGAGTTGCGCAGTCACGCTGTCTAGGTAGTCCCACACCCGATTTGGAGGCTGGGAATCCCCATGAACACTCAAGTAAAACCTCAGAACACGATGAAGACAATCCAACGCCATGAACCGTTGGTTCTTGTCCTGCATGGTAACAAATGACATGCTATATGAATTATCTGAAAAGGAACACATTACAGATATGGCATTCACCCCTAAAATAATTAACATGATAAGAGAAACACGAAAAGACAGGAAAAGAATTCATGTCCAAGCATAGCTTTTCCCCTAGACAAACACACTGATCCAGAACTTACTCGAAGATGCTTGTAAAGTTGCTCCATGTGAGGGCCAAAGTTACTGAGGAAAACGTTAGGGTCCCCAAGACAGAGAAGAAGAGTCACCAATGGGTAACCAACCTAATGCCAAAAATTTGTTAAAAATATCACATAAAATGACAAATCATTCATAAAAAACAAAACAAACACCTTACATCTCTAGACTGAAAAGCTGAGAATGATATATACACACACACACAGCAACCATGTAATTCATGCTTCTGGGTAAAATAGATCAACTTGGGCCTTCTGTATTCCAAGAAGTGACAGCAACTGGTAAATTTAAAGGAAAAAATACATTTTTTTTTTGCAGTTCCCTAAAATGAGAGTGAAGAAGTGACAGCATCTGGTAACTTTAAAGGAAAACATACGGGCATTTTTTTTTGCACTTAAGTTCCCTAAAATGAGAGCTCTTCGCTTCTCAGTTTAGACTTTAGAGTGACCAACTGACCACAATATGAGAAATAAGAAAAATATAAGAGAGCACGGAAATTGTGATAGATGGCTGGATTACTTACAGCTATATGTTTGCTCTGCTTGTCCATCCAATGCATGAGCTGCACCCTTATTCTTGCAACGGCTTCATACCACAGGGTAAGTGCCGGTTCAACACCTGAAGGAGGCCAGTGGCCTTTTCCACCATCTGCGAGTGGTGCTAGAATGTTTGAAAGCATATTGCACAATGCATGGTGAAGTTCACTCTTTCGTTTATGGGGAGCACGATTAAGAGGGTTTGCTTTAGCCACAAAAGAGGCTGACGCATTCAAACCACCCTCGGTCTTAACCTGGAAGTTTCCTCATTGTTATATACATGGTATTAATGGAGATTATCACTGGAAAAGGTTAAATTTACATACTCCAAGCTTCAGGTAGCGCATCCCGTTAATGATACTAAGCGTTTCACTCCGAGCACCACTAGTGTCAATTCGACGCGTGTTGAGTTCCATAAAAAAGCGCTCAGTCACAGAACTAAACCTATTGAGGGAAAAGACAAGCATGTTAAACAATTATACAAAAAATTTATCTTCTAATTCGAACTAATCATGAAAGAGAGAGAGAGAGAGAGAGAGAAAAGAAAACTGAGGAACTTGTGCAAGTAAGAAAACATTGTAACATGCATGCCCAGTTAAGTTGTGAAGCACATCATTGAAAACCTTCAATTTTAGTAGCTTGATCACCATACCAGCAAATTAGTGGTCCCTGTGTACAAGAGATTTCACAAACAAGAATATAAACAATCCTGATGCAGGAAAACACAAAAAATTACTAGGTTTTGGGCTCCGCACCTAATCACTATGCTCTGTTGGTGACTCATGCCTATCTTCGCAGATAATTGGCCAACCCACAGGATGTTTTAAGGTCACATCATAAAGATTGTTTGTGTCGCAGACAAAATATTGATCACAACATAACTCTAAAATTTATGAACTCTCAATAATCAACAGTATGTCGTCTGCAGGGATTAAATTACTATTTCATCAGAAACAAAATCCTAATTCTACTTGGGGAACAATAAAAGTACTAAAAGACTGATAAACTAAATATTAAAATCACTAACTATTGTAAAATATATGACTACGTCAATTACTATCCAATTGAAAAATCTAAACAATAAATAATTAAATCTAGAATAGTGTTACTCGTCATTCACCCCCTTCTCAGGGGAAAATTCCTGTGACTGGAGTTGGAACCATAATAACCATAATTGCTTTTGTGTTCAACGATACTTCAAAACTACCAACATGCCCAAAACTGCCAGCAGTATTAATGTCCTGAATTCATGTGAACGATTACATTATGATTACCATCTGACTCATAATTAAATAGAAAAATTCAAGAGAATCTTCTTCCAGACAGTCACTGAATCAGTTTATATGTTTATCTTTTCACAACAATTTCAGAACCCTCACTACTCTGCAAGAATACTCCATTGCCTCCAATCCGATCTCTCAGAATATATGACTACGTCAATTACTATCCAATTGAAAAATCTAAACAATAAATAATTAAATCTCGAATAGTGTTACTCGTCATTCACCCCCTTCTCAGAGGAAAATTCCCACTCAAATTTTAAAATGTGACTGGAGTTGGAACCATAATTGCTTTTCTGTTCAACGATACTTCAAAACTACCAACATGCCCAAAAGTCCAAAACTGCCAGCAGTATTAATGTCCTGAATTCATGTGAACGATTACATTATGATTACAATCTGACTCATACTTAAATAGAAAATTCAAGAGAATCTTCTTCCAGACTTTCACTGAATCAGTTTATATGTTTATCTTTTCGCAACAATTTCAGAACCCTCACTACTCTGCAAGAATCCTCCATTGCCTCCAATCCGATCTCTCAGAATCATCCCCATTAACAACTTTTGGACAGCAGATTTGTATCAAACCTTGCAATATATTTGATTCTTTACTTTTATGGCCCAGTGATACAAAAATCATTTCTGCAGCAGCCTGATCAACCATTTTACAGGATCCAGCTCAATGTTAATCCTTGGAGGAGTTTTAATAAATTGCCAATAAGGTCTGGTAAATGACAAGTACAACCTCCTCAATCAACATAGAAAGCTATAGCTATTGTCAACCTTGTAATGATCTTTATCAAAATTATACATCCAATTCTTACCAAGCACCGCATGGGCAACATTTGTTGGTAAATATTACTACATACATGAACTAAGGAATTATATATTACTGTAATTGAAGAGTTGTACCTAAGGAATTTCAAAGGCGTATAATTTTGATTGAGCTTCAAGAGTAGAGCATATGTATGGAAAGTAAAAGGGGTTTGTTTTACTAATGTAGGACGGAAATTGTTGAATAGATAATTAATTGGAAATGATAAATCAACAAAGAAAATTAAGAGAACTTGATTGAGCTTGCAGGTTTGATCATTTCAAGAGTAGAGCATATGTATGGAAAGTAAAAGGGGTTTTACTAATGTAGGACGAAAATTGTTGAACATATAATTAATTGGAAGCGGTAAATCAACAAAGAAAATTAAGAGAAATAGGATGATCCAACTGCAAAAGAACCACTACCCCTAGGGTTTCCCAATCGCAGGAGGGAGAAAAAAGATATTGATCGCAACCAATAATTAAAATAATTTCAATATCAAAGTGTTAAGAGTTTGACATGACTTACAAACATATAAGAAAATAAACTCTAATAATCCTAACAATTGGGCCTCTAAATAAATGACTCAATACTAAATAAACCAATAAATAAGAAATCCAACAAACTAAATAAATAGACAACTGATAAATAAAAAACTAAATATCGAATCATCCACGACGACGACGTCTTACAGATCGATCCCTATCATTTACTTATTTACAACAATTTTTATCAACTTTGACTTGCAAAGAGCATATGTATGGAAAGTAAAAGGAGATTTATATATCATTAATCTTAAAAAGCAAAGGAATGAACATATTTAACATGTTTCTAACGAAAATCTCTAGTTTTTTTTTCTCCTCTTTTTTTATCCCTTTTTTCTTTTTTTTATTATCAGGCTAGTGCGCATTTGGGCGGAATGGCAAAGAAGGGTTAGAAGGGTTAAGGTTGGTTTTGAAATATAATAGTGGATTGGCTACAAAGTAAGTCAAAACCAAACAAGAAAAAGTGTTAGGGTAAAATAAAATTATATCGGTCAGGGTGTATATTAACCTTTTTCCTTTGAACAGTGATTTCAGAAGGAAAAAAAACCCACTAATTAAGAACTTAATGGAGAAACTAGACCTCTGATACCACTTCATACATAGCAACACAAAAATAACTATGATTTAGGCTCCACATCTCAACATTACGACCTTTTAATCACAATCAAAATCGATGTCTATCTTCGAAGAGAATCGACCACTAGCCCGAATGTTTTTGAGGTCACTCCGCAAATACTGCCAACACGTGAAAAATTGATCTCAACCAAATTCTTGTTTTTATAAACTTTTACTAATCAATAGTATGCGTCTTGTGGGGATTACATCATTATTTAAAGAGAAATAAAATACTTAGGAAATTTTTAAAAAATAAAAGAGTAAAATGGCCTAACTAACTATAAAAATCGTAATCACTATAAACAAATTAAATATTCAACTACATCAAACTCTACCCAAATGAAAAAAAAAATCTAAGGAATACATATTTAATTCTAAAATAGTGTTTATCATCAAATGTCATTAATAAGGCCAAAAAAAAGTATAACAGCCAAAAAAAACATGATAGCTTTCATTTATTGTCCCCCTTCCCCACCAAAAAAAGAGCAAAAGAAACAAATAAACTTATAATATCAGTAATACATTTGTTATTTGCTATTAAATGAGATACGCATTCAAAAATATTTAAAAGAAAAACAAAACATTTAATACAGTAATACTGAAATGTACATAGAAGATTGTGATTACAGATTTAGCACATTGGCTTAGAAAGGGTAATAAACATTTTAATACTCCACCCATCTAATTTTACTTGTCCTAATTGACTTTTTATATTCAAATTGACCAATTTTATGATTAATAATTAAACAGATGTATTAGAAATTTTGAAATCAAAGTTAACATTGATAGTATATTCAATGTACTTTCTTATGATAATAATTCTATGTACATATCTAATAAATTTCAATTTTAAATATGTTCAATTTGACCATAAAAAACTCAATAAGGATAAATAAAGCTGGACAGAGGGAGTACTAAATGCTTAATCAAATATGCCTACATGGATATTTTGTGGTTAGGAAGAACAAGCATTTCGTTTACTTTCCGAGAGAGAATTTTACATAATAGAGTAATAGGCTAGCTTTAGATATCATACATCAAACCTGATCACATATGGGTCTTTAATTTAACTAAGTAAACTATATAACCATATTAGAAAAGTGTAAAGGAGAGCTCAAATCCTTCTTTCTCCCTTTCTTCTATTTTTGTAGTTTCTTTCAATTTCTTAGTGATAATGGGTGACGGGATTCATATATGCATAGGTAGAAACAGGATAAAGGGTTAGATTTATCGCGATGAGTGCAATTCGTTGCAAAAAAAAAAAATTAAAAAATCATATTTCCAACATTAAATAATATCATAGTCCTAACTCCTATCCGGTAGGTAGTAGGATCAATTACCTGATCCGAGATAGAGCACCTAAGAGCTGCGCTACTAGGTCAAGAAGGAGACCACGCAAATCTACCAATGAGGGATAGTCAATCTGACTAACAACCCTGCAATAAATAATATTAAGTTCATATCAGGAAAAGAATATCATTTGATGAGAGAATTAAGTATATCACAAAAAGAATATAGGTTCAATGTTCATGAGCTTATTGCTTACTGCTTTAGAATTTGTAGTCTTTTGAGCATTGTCATGTTTAAGAGAAAATATTTCAAATAATAAAAGAATAGATAAATTTTGGGGGATCTGAGAGTATTTTCTCTTTTCAAACATTCGACACGAGGAATAGATCTTTTCTTTTCCTATTTGAAGTATTTTCTCTATTCTAACCAGCACAAGAAATTCAGTACTTAATGGCTATTAAACTGAGATGTCATGATTCACCAAATGTAAGAATTTACTCTTTCATACATCCACCAACAGAGGAATATATGTAATGCATATGGCAGATAACCCTGCCTGATATATGACAATTATAGAATGTTTTGCTGACCTCAAATTTTTTCACAAATTTAAATTATATGAAGAATTATGATTTTTACATCTATACAACTTCGTAATGGGACTTGCACCTCATCTGTTCACTAGAAACAAAAGAGGTCTGACTTAAGGATGGAAACCAAAAGTCCTATTAGAAAAGAAAAGAAATAAAATTAGATTCATAATGAAGCAATGCAAGATATAACTTGCAAGACAACAACACAATCCAATTCAGCTATTTGAATTTTTGTAAGTTTCTATCAAGCTTCTGTAGCCATACCGGTCAGCATTGATTAGCCAGTCAAAGACAAAATTTTCAAGCCCAATCCATAGCTTCTCTGCAACAAGGACAAACACGTTTTATTTGAACAGAAAACATCATAATTTAAATATATAAGCAACATGAAAGAGGATATCTAAACCTGTAAGTCCCTCTTGCGGGCAACACTCCACAAAGCGGATACATGCTGAGCAAAAAATGCACTCCACTGCAAGCTGTCCATATAAACACATCATTAAACTGAATGACTATAGATTGAAGCAAATACAGGTGTTATATTTTCAAAACATCTTACAAACTCATCCGATCCAATTTCAGATTGAGTGAATGCAAACCCAGAAATTAATAAATATTATACATATGCCCAAGTATTTTGGAATTGTAATTAAACAGATAAATTCAGTGATCCTGCATCATAGTTATTGGACTACAGGATCTAATGGTAATAGCAGTTACTCTAACAATAAAACATGCCATGTGATACAGAGTTCCATCCATGCTTGTTCATATTCTCAAGGTCAATTTTAACATTTTTAGCCATTACGTATCCCACAACTAATAAATCTACACATTACCAAGAAACCAAATAATTCATCATTGAACTCCATGACAAAAGGGCTGTGTACGGAAACAGGTGCTTTTAGTAAATACACTTTTTAAAGACAAAATACTGAAAAACTTCGTTATTTGAGTAGCTCTATATTGAAGGTAAAAATGATGGTACACGAACACAAGTAATAACCCCACTGAAGTTGAGCTGGTAAAAGCCAAAATAGTTTTGCATTCATACATGGTAGTCTGCTTCATTATTCTCGTGTTTTAGGCCAAAACAGTAATAACTGATAAGTAGTCAATTTATGCTTGCAACTTCAGTATGAGGTTCTCAATATTGACATTTTACTCTTAGGCTGTGTTTGCATAACTGCCTATCAAATAAAAAAAGGCCCTGTTTGGATAACACAAATTGGTCGACTAAAAAAATCTCAATACCAGTAATGAGATTTAACGGGATTCTCAACATATTTTACTTCACTGTTTGGGCAATTGCAGAAACATTATTCAGTAAATTAGTTTTAAAACTATAGCACATCCATACACTTATATGTATATATTAAGAACTTAATATCTTCAACAAACTCGTAAAATTGGGCAACACTACTTATTTCCTAACTGAGGGTAGTTTAAAATTCATTCATTTTAAGAATAATTGAAATTTTACATTTAAACTCGTGACTCAATTTAAAGAGAGTGATATTAAATAAAATCTAGGTTTAACCACTTTTTATTAAGAACAAATTCAGAACGAGGTTATGACAAAAGTATCTCCTTAAGTTGGCAAGTTCTTCGTTTTTAACTCACAAGGTTGGGAATAGACAATCAACACCTCTAAAAAAGTTAAAAGACAATGTCTTTCCTTTTGATTGGTCCGGCAAATTTCTTACCTGAAATACGAGTTAACTATGTATAATGTATGTTGACCGTATAAAAATCCCCGCCTAGGTCCGCCTAGGCCCCGCCTAAGCGCTAGGCCCTCCTGTCGCCTCACCTAGTTCAAGGCAGCAAAAATATCCCTCCAAGAAATTAAACGGGGCCTAGGCGAAGAGAGTTTTTTTATTTTAATAACTACCCAACCCAGATCTTGATATATTTATTTTTCTAATGATTTACCATATTCATAATGCTAGTTGTAGCATATCAAATCACAACAAGTGAACAAGATCAAGTCAAAATATAATTTTATTATAGTTGTAATTTTTTGAACTTGTACCAACTTCAAATTATATAAATGATGATACATTTGTAATATTTAGTTTAATTCAATATAGTTGTTAAATATATGTTTAGTTTCTTAAGTTTTAATATTGAATTGAATTCTTGAAATTTTAAATTTTATTATTTAATAGCAATCTTGTTTATGAATAAAACTAATACGTTAAAGATATGTTTGAACTTTAAACAATTGCATGTTTGTGTTTGAACTTTGACATTGGCAATATGGATATGTGTTTGAACTTTAAGCAAAGGCCTTTATTATCTTTATTATAGATTGTTTTGCTTTATATTATTGTTTTGTTTGGATAAATATAAGATAAAATATTAAAATTGGCTTAAAATAAAAAATTCCGCCTAGGCCCACTAGTCACTAAACCCCCCGGTCGCCCGCCCAGCGCCTTTTAGAACATTGGAGATTCCTTTTTCTTTTCATTTCATTTTTTTTCTCTTTTTATAATCCCAAAAATAAATAAATTTGACTTTAAATTATCCGATAATTTATTGTTTTAATTTTTTTCTTTTGATTTTAAAAAATATATATTTTTGGTACCTATATCTTCTTTTAATTTTTTTCATCATAAAATATATAATTAATTACCTATAATTTTTATATATTTTTATTTTGATTTTTAATATTATTAAAAATGATTTTAAAAATTAAATACTCATTTAGTTGATTTTATTTTTTATTTTTTTATTTTGTTTTGAATTCTTAAGAATTACATGTAATAATGAGGAGTAGATGTATTTGATTATGCATACGGATAAGAAAAGGTCAATTTGTGTTACCGAAGGTGTATAACGTTGACAACTGACAGATTCTGCTAAGAAATTGGTCGAACCAATCAACGACATTGTCTTTTAAAAAAAAATTGAGGTGTTGATTGTCTATTCCCAAACTTGTGGGTTAAAAATGAAGAACTTGCCAACTTAAGGGGACACTTTTATCATTACCCCATTCAGAACATCATGACCCTTTATTAGTTTAAGTTTAAAAGAGGAGTCTCATTTCAGGGCGCACAAAAACAGTAAATGAGACTTTCATACGGAGTATTTTATTTTAAAAATAACAAGCCGATGTTATTACTAACATAAAAAAGTTATAGTAATTTTTTATTTATTTTACAGCATTTTTGTTTTCTATTTCAAAAGATTTTGAAATCATTATTTACTAGGCCCACTTTCGTAATACCTACATAACTAATGATATTAAGACCCCAAAGGACAGGAATAAGACACCCTGTACAATTCACATTCATAGAGAAACAGCATTCCGGTAACCTATTACACATAACCTAAACAATTAAATCTAGTCGAATATGCACACTCCACAAGTTGTTCAGAAGGTGATTATCAAATCATCCAATCTTGCTGTTGTTTAATTAATTTTTTGAACTTCCGAGAATACCTTCAAGCAAATTCATTAAAACCAATAATTTGATTGTCATATTCTGATTATAATAATTGCCTGTTGCGACAAATGGATCATAAACCTTTTACATCACCTCTTTACAATCCTTGGCGAACTTAAACAGTCGTACGCATATAGGTTTACTATTCTTCTTGAACCATTATGGTACACAGAGAACATATTTCGTGAAATTTTAAATACACAAATAGATAAAGTTAAGTACGTATTAACATACAAATATAATGTTATCAGATCTTGAACAGATGAAGCATGTATAATGTACTTGTTTGAATAAAATTTTAACTTAATTATATATAGGAAATAATTAAGTTTGCTAAAAGGAGTCAAATATAAAGATAACCGCTAATGTCTACAAACCTTTCTCTGGAATGTAAATGCATCATTTGCCCCTTTTGGTGATTCACTGCAAAGCACCAGATTATAATTTATTAAAATTGGATTTTTTTGGTGCGACTGCCATTCATACAACACAAGTAGACCATAACCTTTTATATAATTACCCATTGAAGGCAAATAAAAGTAAAGAATAAAAATACTAATCTTAACATCAAAAAAAATCTTAATCGTGTGAGTAATAACTTCATTAGGCAATATTCCTTAGGTAGGAAATTGGAGAAAAGGTGTCATAACTCATAAATACATTAATACAATATTTATTCAGGTTGCCACAACTCACAAGTAACTCAACTATCATAAGAACGTTGATCAAACTCCTGAATTATAAACTATATATTCAGCATTCTCATATCTAAACTCTGTGTATATGGGAGATATTTTCTAGGCACATTTAGGTTGTTAAATCTACAGAGGAGATCAGGACAGATCTACAAGATCCTTATGTTACGGTCAAGAGAGATGTTGATCCTGATGTCAGACTCTAAGGTAGATTGATAATGATTAACACGCTTTATATATAGATGAAAGCTTATATGTGCAAATGCATAGAGGCCTTACAGATTGAGGTAAAAGCCAATTTATGCAAAGCCCAAATATACATGTATCAAGGTTTTGAAAAATCTCTGGAGATCTAGAACATAATCAATATATACATATTTAGGACTTTCAATTTCACAAACATTTCTTGAGTAGATGAATAAAAGATCAGGCACATCTGAGATGCCTAGTTGTCAACTCGTAACTCGATTCTTAAACTTTTGACTCATGACTCGACTAGACTTGAACTCGTGACTCATACGAGTTTTGAAACAAAGAGAAAATTAATGAATATAATTATAGATATACATTAATATAATATTGTATACAATACAACATAATAATTATAATATCATAAAATATGACAAAGTAGTGTATGTTTGGTAAATCTTGTAGGGAAACAAAATATTTACCTTTTTAGAGACAAAAGAGAGAGAATACAATTGGACAACCAATAAGTCTATTAATAGTGGCTCCTTGGTTTGGTGTCATTTTAATAAATTTAATTATGTATTTGTGGGATATCGGACATATGTATTCCAAATTGAAGAACATTTAGTGTTATATATGTATATATATATATATGTATATGTGCGTGTGAGTGTGTCTGTGTGTGCATGTATAAGTAAGAAGGTTAAAAAAGGATACAAATAAGACAAAGGTACCCTTGATCTTAACAGAGCACGGTTGGGAGCATAGTTGTCGAAGTCTCAAAGACCCACTGACGCAAAAAATAACTCACAACGCACAAAAAAAATTCTTGGGCTCTCTCATAATGATTGAAGGGTAGTCGCTTGTACTTTGAATTTGCAATTCTATGAACCCTAAAGATGAGTTATATAGACCCGTTCTCTCTTTGCCTGTCAATTAGGTTTTCAACTAATTTGGACCTTCCCTATATATGATTATTGATCCCAATCTTTTCCTCTTCTTTTCTTTTGGTTTTGACTTGTTTTGTGCCGAGTTCGAGTTGCACAACATGAATGAATCTTACCGTGATAACGAATCTTATCATATTAAGAGACATCTAGTTAAGCCAAACCGCTAACCCCTAAACTGGACTCGATTCGCGAGTCAACTCATCCAAGTCGAGTGAGTTTAACAGCTATGGTTACATGTTACGATCATTGATCCAAATCTTTTCCTCTTATTTTTTTTTCTCATTTGGTTTTGCCTTGTTTTGTCCCGAGTTCGAGTTGCACAACATGAATGAGTCTTACCATGACAACGGGTCTTAGCATAGAGAGAGCCATCTAGTCAAGTCATATGTATAACCCTAAACTCAACTTGACTCGTGAATCAACTCATCCTGAATCAAGCGAGTTGAACAGCTATGGTTACATACTTACATGTTACCCATAACTATAAGAAAGAATTCTAGTCCCAAGATATAAACACAAACTACATAGCTAAAGGATCACAGATCTTGCTGGAGATGTTAGATAAATCTGAAATCCACTTGCTACCGAACTAACAAATAGGAAAAGAGAAGATTTAAAGTATTTATCATTAAGTATTATGTGCTACTATGTAGAGATAAGTGATTGCAGTTAATTATATTTTATTATAGTATATAGGAAATTCTATAGTTTTTAATAATAGTACATAATTATTAGGATTTTGTTTCCATATTTAATAAGGTTTTATTTTAGATTTTTTATTTATTCCCATATAAAGAGATGTAATCTCTCCCTATTATTCCTATATTGACTAACGGATTATTATTGAACTTTAAGCCTTGTGCTTTTTGGCTTTTAGGCTAATTATCTTCTTTTAAGCCCCTTGATTCTTTCCTTCCAACTTGTCTTAGACTCAATTATTAGAGTGTCTCATCCAGTGGTCCATTAAAGATCACCACAACCATATCCAAGAGAACCAACATATGAGACAGCTAAACTAGGCAGAAAAGCTAATAAATATGTGAAAGCAGATGTAATTAAAATTAGCAAAATTATTTCAAGTGGATAGCGGCACACCTTTCTCTCCATCGTAGAAGAGCTTCGAGAAGAGGCACAGGTGTGTGTCGTGCCACCATAGCCAATGAATCCAGAACTTGCTCGTAGGCTGGGTCTGAGGGCCGAAGGTACTGTCCATCCTGTAATTAAACCAAGAAAAAATATTAAGACCTAGACATAAATATAAAGGATTTTCGACAGATGTCAGGCATTCAGATTTCAGTGACATGAAAAGACTTGTAATGCATTAGGGAAATTTAACAAAATATGTTGTTTCATATAGTACAAATTCATGTTAGTAATGTTAAACATGCAAATTCACTATTCCCTAATATAGATAAACTTTTACAGAAATCATGAACATGAATCTCAATTGCGCTGAGTTAGGTTGCATTACATACACATTAACTAGAGATGAACTCAAATTCTACAAACACCTTAACCCACAAAAACAAATTCAATGTAAGAATCCAATGAGTATGAAGAAAAAATCATGGTTACTTTTTACCTGTGCTTGAGCTGTTTCGATGCGACGCCTAGCGAGTGGAAGGAACCGCTGCAGAAGCGCATCAACTATCAGCTTTGCACTCCCGGCCTTCATTTTTTTTCTGCCAATTCTAGGTCTAAACTTCAGCTCCGACTTATCATGTCCAGCTTTAAAATAAAACCAGTATTATAATCCAAATTCAACAATCGATCGATCGATTTAGTGCAATTGTACTCAATCCGCCACAAATATAAATAAGAACCGCCAGAAAGAGAATCATAATACAGGTGGTTTATTCTTCACATACCTACTGCTTCTTCCTCAGTTTTCTTCTTCCTCAGCGGTGATTTCAATTCAGACATACAGATATATGATTTCTCTTCCCGCACTCGCGTTTTATTTCTTTTTAGTATTTATTCTGTCTTAACACTCTTTACAACGGGTCTATTGTTCTCAGCTCAGCCCCGGATCCATATTTTCCATCTTTTATTTTATGTATACTATGTTATATTTGCATAAATTGGTTTGTCGTTATCACATTTGTTCCCTTTTTTCTGTTTTTCTTTTTTTCTTTTTTTCTTTTTAATAGAAGTTTTTAGTTTGGGTGTTTTAAAATGGACCAAAGAATTTTCTATCCAATTTTTTCTTGTTTTTATGCTTTTAAACAAAGATTAAGACAATGACGGTCATTTTTTTTAGTAAAATTTTCTATTTTTGATGAAGTTAGATAGAAAAGTAAATAACATAATACCATTTTCATAACTTTATTAAATTCTTAATTTACAAAAACAACAAAATATAATGGTGGTAGAGTAATAATTCAAATATAAAACTTGAGTATTTTTGTTCGGAATTGATATTTCCACAAGTTAATTTGATATTTTCACAAGTGGGTCTTATTTTTAACTAAATTAACCTTTTGTGCAGTAAACTAACTATATAATTTTGTTTTTATGCCCAAATTACACTATATATATATATATACAAAAGAGAATTGAGAAGTTCATACGACTGAAGACGTACGATAAGTAACGGATGTAGAGATTGTTCACAACAAAATTTGAAATTAAAAAAAATATTAATAACTACTAATGAATCCTAAAATTTACACACAAAATTAAGTGAGAGTGATGTTATTCATGTACTAATACTTTCATTGCTTATTTTTTCTTCCATTGCTTAATCGACTCGTGCGATTCTAAGTATTACAAGAAAAGAAAGAAGAAAGGAGGAGGGTAATTATTTGACAATATCTTATAGGATATATATATATATATATATATATATATATATATATATATGTATTATTTTATTTAGACATGATAAAAGAAAAATTAAAAAGAAACAAGCTAATCAAAATCAGGATGGAGTTTAGTTGGTGTAGAAGATTTTAGGATTTATAACTAACTAGTTTTATTCAAATATTAGTTGTAAGACCCCAAATTTTATGAAATAAACGTATTCAATTTTTCTTATAATTATTGTTATATTCAATAAATGGTTAAATTGATAAAATGTTAAAGTTAAAGGTGATATGTGCAAATTTTATAAAGTAAACAAGTTGTCATAAAATATTTGTCTTGTCGGTGAATATTTGTTTGGTCGGAGAATATTATTTTTGTCAGGGAATATTCGTACGACGACGCAATCATTAATGGACCCCACAACAAAATAGCTGTCGGATATAGAAAGAAAGCGACAAAAATAACTTTTTTATAAAAATAACGACTAAACTTTTACTGTTAAACTGTTGAAGTAATCGGTGATAAAAGTACAGTAATTTACCACAGTAGTTACCGCATAGTATCTCATATTATTGATTCAATTATTGTCAGAGTATCGTCTGTAAAATATTTTATATTATTAAATCAATAATTGACACGACACAATTATTCATATTATTATTTGCATTATTGACAATCCCTAAAAAGTTATGTCGAGGAAAGAGGTTAGGTTATTTAATTGTGTGCCAATAAGGAGAAATCCTTATCGAAAAGCCTCCTATTTTCTCGGAACGATTTGGTTGTCAATATTGTGAATCTATAATATTAATTGTGAAAAATTATTAAAGGATTAAAAAGCGTTGATTAATTATGTGATAAGTAACATAACCATTAGAAGAAGTATGCCGACACTCAAATGAAATAATGGTGATATGTGGCATTTTGTAAGTTTGGGACCCATAGGTCATTATCTAAGAGTCATTTTCACCAATAGTACTTGCCTTTACTAGACGTCAAACCACTTGCATTTTTATATTACAGGTTTCAAACCACTTACTTTTTCACATTACAGGCGTCAAATCACTTATCTTTTCACATTACAAGCGTACGTCAAATCAATTATCTTTTCACATTACAGGTGTAAAATCACTTACCTTTTCACATTATAGGCGTCAAGCCACTTGCCTCTTCATATTTCGAGGGCCAAGCTAGAATTCTTCTATAAATAGAAGTTATATTCTTCGTTCTTTCTCGCCAATTCACAAAAGCTATAGAGAGAGAATAAGAGAGAAAAAATAGTATTTTGCTACTACACTATTGTAATATTCAATCTCCTACTAAGGTAAAAGATGTGATTTTATACTCGTAAAGGATATTATTTTTCTCGTAAAGGATGCTATTTTCTTTCAATACGCGTAAGAATTGTCATTCTATTTCTTATTAAGATGTAGGAATAACATGTCTACGCAGATTACCGCATGCTTGGTGAATAACCATTCGTATTCATTATTAATTAATCTGTGGGAATAATTTATCTACACGGACTATGGCATGCCTGGTGAATAATCCTTCATATTCATTCTTTATTGAAGTTGTGGAAATGATCTACCTACGCGGATTACAAATGGATTTTCTCCCGTCATGCAGGTAATCCGCGTAGGCAGATCATTTTCACAACTTTAATAAAGAATGAATACGAATAGTTATTTACCAGGCATGCGGTAGTCCGCGTAGACAGGTTATTCTCAAATATTAATAATGAATGAATACGAAGGGTTATTCACCAGGCATGCGATAATCCGCGTAGACATGTTATTCCCACAGTTTAATAAGGAATAGAATGACAACCCTTACGAGTATTGAAAGAAAATAACATCATTTACGAGAAAAATAATATCATTTACGAGTATAAAATCACATCATTTATCTTAGTAGGAGATTGAATACTACAATAGTGTAGTAGCATAATACTCTTCTTCTTTCTCTCTTATTAGCTATCTATAGTTTCTCTCTCTATTGCTTTTGTGAATTGGTGAGAAAGAACGAAGAAGTGAGCTTCTATTTATAGAATAATTCTAGCTTGGCCCTTGCAATGTGAAGAGTCGAGTGGCTTGACGTCTGTAATGTGAAAAGATAAGTGGTTTGACGCCTGTAATGTGAAAAGTTAAGTGGTTTGACGTATGTAATATGAAAAGGCAAGTGATTTGACGCCTAATAAAGGCAAGTACTATTGGCGAAAGTGACTCTTAGATGATGACTTATGGGTCCCAAACTTACAAAATGCTACATATCACCATTATTTCATTCGAGTGTCAGCAACTTCTTCTAATGGTTATGTTATTCATCACATAATTAATCAACGCTTTTTAATCCTTTAATAATTATTCACAATTAATATTATAGATTCATAATATTGACAACCAGATCGTTCTCAGGAAAGAGTGGCGCGCAATTAGGTAATTTAACCCATTTTCTCGATATAACTTTTTAGACATTGTCAATAATGCAAATAATAATATGAATAACTGTGTCGTGTCAATTATTGAGTTAATAATATAAAATATTTTGCAGATGATACTGTGACAATAATTGAGTTAATAATATGAGATACTATGCAGTAACTACTGTGACAATTATTGAATAAAACTGAGTGACTTCTTACGTAAGCATCAATAATCAGAGATACTGTGCAATACCACGTACCACTGTGGAACAACGCGTATTACTATACTTTTATCACCGGTTATTTCAACAGTTTAACGGTAAAAGTTTTGCTGTTATTTTTGTCGCTTTCTATATCCGATAGCTATTCCGTTGTGGGGTCCATCAATGATTGCGCCGTTGTAAGACCCCAAATTTTATGAATAAGATTTAATTTTCTTTATATATTATTTTGAAATAGTAAGGTGTTGATTTGATAAATGTGATAAGTTATGGGTGAGATGTGTAAAGTTCACAAAGTAAGCAAGTGGTTATAAAATATTCGTTGTGTCGAAAAATATTTATTTGGTCGAGGAATATTCTGTTTGTCGGAGAATATTCGTACGACGGCGCAGTCATTGGTGGACCCCATAACGGAATGAATGTCGGATATAAAAAGCGACAGAAATAATTTTTTTATAAAATAACTGCGTAGTTGTTACCGTTAGTACTGCTGGAATACCCGGTCGTTAAAAATACAGTAATACGCGGTGTTGCACAGTAGCACACGGTATTGCATAGTATTTTAAATTATTGATTCTTACGTAGGAAGACACTTACTTAATTATTGTTACAGTAATTACTGTTCAATATTTTATATTATTGATTCAATAATTGCATAATATTTTATTGGTTCAATATTTGCTACGTTGATATTTTATATCAATAAGTGCTACTTTGCTATTTTATATTAGTGATTCAGTAATTGTCATTGCACAGTATTTCAAATTATCAAATCAATAATTCATATTATTTGAATAATATTATTAGATAGCATTATTGGCAATGTCTAAGGAAGTTCTGTCTAGAAAAGGGGTTGATTAATTGCGCGCCAGTAAGGAGAAATCCTTATCGGAAGGCCCCCTCTTTTCTAGGAACGACCTTGCTGTCAATATTGTAGTTCTGTAATATTATTTATGAATAATTAATTTTTGATATATATGATAAGGAAATATTTATTCAATGTGAATTTTTTAACAGATGAATTTTTAGCATGTGACATTGGTTGAAAGTTGGTATTTTATCTTTTCTGATAAAATAATTCATTCAAATATGTTATTATAATATTAAATTATAGTAGTATGATGTAATTATATAATAGTATAATTTTTATAATTAGAATGAAAACATTATTATAGTAAATTAATGATATAAAAGTTAAACGAGGTGGAAGAGTGCAAATTAAATTTGAACTCTTATGATGCAAACAATGATGTCATCGGAGCGATGAGGTAAGCAAGATTGTCATCGGAGCGATGAGGTAAGCAATGATGTCATAGGATCGATGATGTCATAAATAATGACGAAAAGACTATTTTACGCTTACTCTGCCGAGCCTATAAATAGAAGCTCATTTCTTCATTATTTCTCACCAATTCACTAAAGCTATAGAGAGAGAATAAGAGAGAAAGAAGAAGAGTATTCTGCTATTACACTAGTGCAGTCTCCAAATTTTTAATGTAAGGGGTATTATTTCTTTCGTATTCATGAAGAGAGTTATTTTCTTTCAATATTCGTAAGGGTTGTTATTCCATTCTTTTTTATTCTATTGGAATAACCTGTCTACACGGACTACCGCATGCATGGTGAAATCCTGTTGTTATTCCATTCTTTATTATTCTGTGGGAATAACCTGTCTACGCGGACTACCGCATGCCTGGTGAATAACCCTTCGTATTCAGTTGTTATTAAATTATGGAAATAATCTGTTTGAGCGGACTACCACCAGACGGGTGAAAATTCAATTGCAATTTCGTATATTGATTTCAGATTCCTAACTCTAAACTTACTACGGTAAGTATTGCTTCTATAATTCCTGAAATGATCAGAAATTCCTTGAGTTTTGCGTTTCATTTAATATTATTTCACTGGAATATTGGTCTGAACTTTCTTGTAAATTTTTTATCTTTTCATGTCGAGTTACTATTCACGGGATACTATTCACGGTAATTTTTTTCCCCTTCCAAATCATTTTTGATTGGATCCAGGTTTTGAGCTTCATTCTTGAATTCTGGATAAATTCTCTAATATTTATCCTTTATCTCACTGGATTCATTATTCGTATTATTTTTAATCATCCTCAGTCCTAAATGGTGATATAACTGAATATATTTGGCCTGTAGTGCAAAGATGAATGATTACTTGATGAATATTTTTTGCCTGTAGTGCAAAGATGAATGATTACCTGATGAATATCTTTGGTCCGTAGTGCAAAGATGGACAGATGTTGAGATGAACATGACCAACTGGTAATATAAATGAATATCTTTGGCTCGTAGTGCAAAAGATGAATATTTAATTCGAGATGTATATTGATTGATGTTACAGGGATAAAATATTGATGATAGACTTTTAAATCATAGAAGATAGTAGACTTCATTCTCTACTTAACTCTTCTAATGAATTGTTATTTCTGCTGCAAATATTGATTTAAAACTTATTGTCCATTATATTTTATCTGATTTATTGAAGGCTAACGATAATTTATTTTTTATTATCTTAGTTATAATATTCTTTACTGGGCTAGTTGAGCTCACCCTTTTCATCTATTGTCCTCTTCAAGGAATGAGAATGTTGCGGAGACTAGTCGGGGAACAGTGTGATGATCAGAGTTAGATCTGTATAAGTCCTCACTATTGTATAAAATAGTGGAACAATAATTATAATGAATAAAGAATGAATTTGAGTGTTTATATTTCGTATTATATACAATTTGTATCGAAGCTCATAGTTTGTGTGGTCGTATTTTACATGACCGTGTGTTATAAAAGATTGTATTTGGATTCTGTACCATGTATTTGGTGACTCAAAATGGGTTGAGTATTGAACCTTTTTTGGGGGCGTCACATCTTCGGTCTCCTCCGGATTTTCAAGGACAGTAACGGGGGGGAGATGGTGGAGGCGTCGGCTTCAGAACCGTCGACTTCAGAAAAGCTGGCTTGGAAGGGCCCTTGGTGGAAGGCTTCTTCTTGGTCTTCTTCAATTGAGCCATCTTTTCCGACCGATTCATCTTCATAATATTTTTGGGTTCAGCCGACGTGGAGCCGGTTGAAAGCTCAGAGATGGGGATGGTCTCGTCTTCGGCTACCTCATCATTCAGGGGAAGGCGGATCGGCTTGGACCGAACAGGGAGTGGGGTTAAGGATTCATCAGCTCCTTAGAGCTTGAAAATGGTTACTGCAAAACAGATGTTGAGATGAACATGACCAACTGGTAATATAAATGAATATCTTTGGCTCGTAGTGCAAAAGATGAATATTTAATTCGAGATGTATATTGATTGATGTTACAGGGATAAAATATTAATGATGGACTTTTAAATCAAAGAAGATAGTAGACATCATTCTCTACTTAACTCTTCTAATGAATTGTTATTTTCGCTGCGAATATTGATCTAAAACGTGTTGTCCATAATATTTTATCTGATTTATTGAAAGCTAACGATAATTTATTTTTCATTATCTTAGTCATAATATTCTTTACTGAGCTAGTTGAGCTCACCCTTTTCTTCCATTGTTCTCTTCAGGAAATAGGAATATCGCGGGAACTAGTCGAGAATCAGAGTGATGGTCAGAGTTAGATCAGTAGAAGTCCTCACTATTCTATAAAATAGTGGGATAACGATTGTAATTAATAAGGAATGAATTTGAATGTTTATATTTCGTATTATATACGATTTGTATTAAAATTCACAGTTTGTGTGGTCGTAGTTTGCACGACCGTATGTTATAAAAGATTGTATTTGAATTCTGTACCCTGTATTTGGCTACTCAGAATGGGTTGGTATTGAACCTATTTTGGGGGCGTCATAGTTGGTATCAGAGCCATAAGTAAAGAGCCCCGAGCCTCTATCTGGTGACTCCTTGTGTGGGATACACCGAAGCCAGATTCTTCGTAGGGGACGCCGTGAATAACGGTGGCAAATTGATAGGTATCATTGTGAGGTGCTGTCCAAGGTTGGGATATGAGTCACAATTGGTATCAGAGCTTAGGGATATGATCTCTAACAGAGATCTGAGAATAAAACTAGGAGGGAAGAGATGAGTAAATCCTTCGCTAGTGTGTCCTACCTAAGCTTATTTGTTATTTAATTGGTCGGTCGGAACATAGGGTTAATATGTGATATGTTAATTTGTTTAATTAACCCTTGTTTTATGACAGTATTTGAGAATGGCAGCTGAAAATCTAAATAATGGAGCATTTGAGACCACTAAGACACTGCTAATCACCAACCAGAATAATGTGACGCCGGGGGAAGAAGAAATTAGAGATATCCATGTAGTAAGTGAAGAATTAATAGTTGCACCCGAGATAGTCGCAGAGGTAGCAGCTGAGAGTGAGGAAGAAGAGGAACCTGAGGAAGATTTCTTAGGAGAATTTTATGATCGAAATGTTGAACTGCAAAATCGTATTCATGAGTTAGAATAATAGGGTGAAGAATGGCAGGCGGCCGTGGAACAAAGGGATACAACAATTCAAGAAAGGGATACAAAAATTCAAGATTTTGCTACTCGATATGCAAGGCTTGAACAGAAACTCTCTCTGGCAGAACATATGTTATTAGAGCTGGAATCTGAAAATGCAAATGTCAACGATCTGCTGAAAGAAGAAGCAACTGAACGAATGAAAATTGAAGATGCATGGGTAAAAGTCGCATGACGCGTTGATATTTTAGAAAGAGACGTCCGATCCAAGAAGGCAAAAATAGACGACATGGATTTTACTTTGGGAGAATCCAACATCGAGTTTGGAATTACCCTTTGCATAGCGGTCAACCCCAATTCGATATGGATCGAAGAGTAATGATTCAAATCATGGATCAGGAGTGCGACGAAGCAGTTGAGGGTGGAATGAACTTTATAGCAAAGTCAAGACCAGCTGGAATATTTTTTGCCTGTAGTGCAAAGATGAATGATTATCTGATGAATATCTTTGGTCCGTAGTGCAAAGATGGACAGATGTTGAGATGAACATGACCAACTGGTGATACAAATGAATATCTTTGGCCCGTAATGCAAAAGATGAATATTTGATTCGAGATGTATATTGATTGATGTTATAGGGATAAAATATTAATTATGGACTTTTAAATTAAAGAAGATAGTAGATATCATTCTTTACTTAACTCTTCTAATGAATTTTTATTTTCGTTGCGAATATTGATCTAAAACGTGCTGTCTATAATATTTTATCTGATTTATTGAAGGCTAACTATAATTTATTTTTCATTATCTTAGTTATAATATTCTTTACTAGGCTAGTTGAGCTCACCCTTTTCTTCCATTGTTCTCTTCAGGAAATGGGAATATCATGGGGACTAGTCGGGGAACAGGGTGATGGTCAGAGTTAGATCAGTAGAAGTCCTCACTATTCTATAAAATAGTGGGATAATGATTGTAATTAATAAGGAATGAATTTGAATGTTTATATTTCGTATTATATAGAATTTGTATTGAAATTCACAGTTTGTGTGGTCGTAGTTTGTACGACAGTATGTTATAAAGGATTGTATTTGAATTCTGTACCATGTATTTGGCGACTCAGAATGGGTTGGTATTGAACCTATTTTGGGGGCGTCACAGCCGTCGTATGAATATTCCCTGACAAAAACAAATATTCCCCGACCAAACAAATATTTCTCGACAAAACTAATATTTTATGACGACTTGCTCATTTTATAAAATTTGCACATATCATTTTTAACTTTAACTTTAACTTTAACATTTTATCAATTTAACTATTTACTGAATAGAACAATAATTATAAGAAAAATTGAATACTTTTATTTCATAAAATTCGGGGTCTTACACATGATATGTTAGCGGATCCACTTACGAAAGGCTTATCACCCAAGCTCTTTTTAAAGCATATAGCTGACACAGGTTTAACTGGTAATCTTAATTAGTGAGTTATTTTGATGAGACAACAATTTTGACCTTGTTATTTTGAACTTCTCATTATGTTTATGGTTTGTTATTCTCTTTATTGTGCACACTTGAGAACTTGTGAGCAACCAATTATATTTTGGGCCATATGAATGAGTTTAATCTATTACCACTTATGTAAACTCTATTCATATCTGTAATTATTACCACTTATGTAAACTCTATTCATATCTGTAATTATTCATATCTGTAATGATTAATGTTAATATTTGTTTTAATAATGTACTAATTGTGTAACTAGTGGAGATCTTGTGTTAATAGTGACACAAAGATAATATTAATTCGCATTAGTGTTTTTATTTGAACAGGATGTAGACATTAAATTAATGTCTGACCAAATTAATGATTGTAAGCATTATATTTTATATATAAATAGAATTTCGGCCAAGTGAGAGAATGTTAGAATATTTTATTTTAATATAATTCCTTATGTGACCTCTTCTATTTATGAAATTATTGGGCTTACATATTGCATTAATTTAATCACATTATTTATGAGTTTGATAATTATGTAGCTCATAAATATTATTACTAATATTAATTTGGCATAATGGGTCCTATGATTTCATAATATTGACGGACTATTTTGATCCTTAGCTATTTTATAAACAAAGCAGTTAGGGTTTGCTCCCAAGTACAATCTCAAAAGCTTCATACACACCTATACATCCATCATAAGACTAAGAGAGATAATTGAAGACTTTTATCCGCGAAAACGTGATACATACAAGATATATTATCTCAATTCATGTAAGTACCTAATTGATTAATTAATTTTATTTTATATAATAGCACGTTCTGATATAATTTATTTAACAGTTATATATGATCCTGATCAGTAATAATGTATTATTTATGATTCGTAACAGTATCAACAATGAATAATATAAATACGGAAGAACAAAATCACAAAATCAAAACGACAAATTTAAATGAAAAATGATATATCTAACAATTTTATACATAGATTTTTTATTGCATATTTTTGTATGGTCGTCAATTCAAAAAAGGGTTGACATCCAAACAGACGTGAATGCCAGGTGCGTCTGGGTATGATATTATATGTTCATATCTTTAATAATTTGAATTAAGGCTATGTTCATTTTCGTTTTACAAGATAGCTTGTTTTTAATACCTAAATTTAAAGTTTTGTTTCATCTGCTTTAGTATCCTAAGTTATGGTTTTAGCTAAAAATTGGTTTCAATTCATTTGCATATGGACACATTATACATAGAAGGACAGGATCCGCGGTCATATCTGGATGTGGCTTGTTGGGCCGTGATTATTTGGGTCGGACGGGTTAGACTTATTTTGGGCCTTTGGGGTATTGAGTTATTATTTAAATGATGATTTACTTGAACTTGGATGGGATATTATTGTAATAGACAAGTGTTGATCGGGGTCCAATATCTGGACTGACAAGGATTAGCTTTGATCTGAAATTAGTAGGCGGCTGATTGAGTGATTGGTCCAGCCGTATTAATTAATGAGGACTTGACATAATATTGACTTAGTGGGGAACAAGAATTTGATAAAGCCTGCATAAAATTAGATGACATCAGCAAAGGGGACTACATGCAAATTGGTGAGATGAGTATAAGGGGCAGAGTATTACACGAAAAAGGTACATGACATTTTTTTACTCAAAGAAACACTAGAGCACACAACTCTCCATTGTTAATCCTTTTTTCGACCTGTACTGTAGGACCCCGAATTTATGAAATAAAAGTATTCAATTTTTCTATTTAGTAAATGGTTAAATTGATAAAAGTTTAAAGTTAAGGGTGATATATGCGCAAATATTTTAAAATAAGCAAGTGGTTATAAAATATTCATTGTTGTCAGGGAATATTCGTTTGATCGTGGAATATTCTTACTGTCGGAGAATATTCGTACGATGGCGCAGCCATTTGTGGGCCCCATAACGAAAAACTGTCGGATGAAGAAAACGACAAGAATGAGTTTTTATAAATAACGGCGTAGTTATTACCGTTAACACTGTTGAAATACCCGGTGGTTAAAAATAAAGTAATACGCGTTGTTGCACAGTAGCACACGGTATTGCACAGTATTTTTATGTTATTGTTAATTCAATAATTGCTACTGCACAATATTTCTCATTATCAGATCAATAATTCATATTATTTGAATAATATTATTAGATAGCATTATTGGCAATGTCTAAGGAAGTTCTGTCTAAGAGGGGTTATTTAATTGTGCGCTAGTAAGGAGAAATTCTTATCGGAAGCCCCCCTCTTTCCTGGGAACGACCTGGTTGTCAATATTGTGGTTCTGTAATATTATTTGTGAATAATTAATTGTTGATAAAAAAATGGTAAGAAAATATTTATTTATTGGAGAAATTTTTAAAGTGACAATTGTTGAAAATTGATATTTTATCTTTTCTGATAAAATAATTTATTTAAATATATTATTATAATATTACATTATAAGTGTATAATGCGATAATATAATAATATAATAATTGTGATATTTTTTTTATAATAAATTCATGGTCTATTAATAAATGAGGTGGAAGAGAGATAAAGAAATTTGAATTTTTAATAATTATAAGTATTTTATTATATATATATATATATATATATATATATATATATATATATATATATATATACGTGTGTGTGTATAGAAGGAATGATGGGGGTGAAAAAAGAAGAAAAGGAGAGAGAGAGTTAGTGGAAGAATATGAAAAAGGAAGAAAGAGAAAGGGAAGAAAAGAAAATTAAAATATCATCCGTTTGTGGATTTCAGACATTTTTGTTCAGAAATTGGAAAAACTTACTTCTACAAAGTTGTAGAGAATTAAATTTCCTATGGAATGAACATAAAATTTATATTTTTCTAATAAATAGGTTATTTATTATGAATTATTGAAGTTTCGGAATAAATATTTTTTTTAAACATATGATGGGCCCCACTCTTGTTTGTTGTAAAATGCTTCTATAATGGGTGGGCCCCATTGTCCTTTTTACCTCTTGATTTTGCTGAAGTTGATTTTCAATTTTTGTGGATTTGAAGTTACGTATAAAAATAATAATAATAAATAATAGTTTAGTCAGCTTTTGTGTGCTAAGCATTTTCTTATAAATAGGGTGCTGAATTAGAATTTAAAAATTACACCAGAATCAGAAGTTTCTCTCTCTATAATATCGAGCGTATTTTTGTGAGTATTTCAATACTTTGAGCGTTGCTAAGCAGTGAAAGTTTTCTTCAGCATTATATCCGTTATTCCAGTCAGAAGTACTATTCTTTTGAGGTAAGGGATGTTGTTATGTTTCTTAAAGAAGGTTATTTTTCGTAAATGATATTATTTTCGTAAAAGATATTTTGGTAAAGGATGTGATTTTATACTCGTAAGGGGTATTATTGCTTTCGTATTTGTAAGAAATATCATTCTGTAAGGGATATCATTCTTGTAAGGGATGCTATTTTTTTCGTAAATGATTTTATTTCTTTTAATATCATTATACCGAAATATTGATATGAATTTTATTATGAAACTTTTTTTCTTTTCGTGTCGGGGTTACTATTCACGTATACGATACTATTCACGAATACAGTACTATTCACAAGTACTATTCACGAAGTATGATTTTTCTTATAAAATTTATATCTTTTTATGTTGGAGTTACTATTCACGTATACGACACTATTCACGTATACGGCACTATTTATGTATATGGCACTATTCACGTATACAGCATTATTTACGTATACGGTACTATTTACGAATACGGGGTAATATGCACGTGATACTATGCACGGGATACTATTCATGAGGTACTATTCACGACAAAATTGATTTCTTTTTCTAACCAAATTATCGTTGATTTATGAATCTTACTCTTGAAAGTAAATTTATGTTTTGATCACATTGTTCTTATTATCATATATAACTTTTTTATAATCCTGGTGATGGGAGTTCTCTTTGACTTGAGTGTAAAGATTGGTAGATTATTGGTATAAACATGACCATGGGTTCTCTTTGGCTAGTAGTGCAAAGATGAATTGTTGACTGACATTGTGACACCCCCAAATCTGGTATCTTAATTTTCACAGGATTTGGTGTTCACTGTTCCAATATCATACAACTATTTATCCATAAATAATGAAATTCATTTATTAGATAAATAAATCATCATCTTACATCATCTGAAATAATAATACATCATAAATTCCAGGTTAAACTTAACCTTAAATCTCTGCTGCGGAAACGTAAATAAATAAGTCTTAAGTCATCACACATAAATCTTGAACTTTAACATTCTTAACATCAACACAAGTCTTCAACACTTGTTAGCTTTTTCTTTGTCCTTGCTACTAGAAGGTACATCACTTCGTTCATTATTAGCTGCAATGTTATTATACAAGAGTGAGCAACGAATGCCCACAAGTATAAAAATATGACAGAATAATAACATGCGAGTGAAAGAATTCTGAATAACAGAAAGCTCAACATTTGAATTAAGAATATTAATCAAGAGTCAAATTACTTCTCAACTTTTGAATCACGAATATTAATCGAGAGTCAAATTACTTCTCAGGGTCATTAAGACCTTGAACTGAGTCTTAGGTTGTCAAGTATATTAACCTTTTCAACCTTTAACAGTCATAAGACTATAGACTTTGTTTCTCGTACTTAGGGAGATCAGCCCTTTGTACTGATACTGTGCACATTATTTTAACGCTTAAAGCATCTTCATTAATCCCCTATATTAGGGTTGTTCATCTCAGTTTGACATCAGAATCCGCACCAAATAAAGTTTGTTTGGATAACTCAATAAATGATATTCAAATTGAATATTAACTTCTCAAGGTATACAATCGAATAAGTATTGTACACTTAAATGATATTTTTAAAAGAATCATGGCATCTCATGTAAAATTCTAAACTTGAATATTCAAGAGTAAGAATTTGCTCAACAATAGTAATTAAGCATAACAATTGCTCAATTTAAAGACTTTAGTTTAGGAAACTTACCCAACAATAATAGTAAGTTAGGGATAGAAAACTTATCTCGTGCGCAAGCTACAGTTATTACTCACTTCTTTAATTACGCTTACCTATCACACATTTACAATATCAATTAATCACAGGTTCGATATGATTATTGATTTACAATTAGTGTTCTTTGAACTCTTTATTAGGTTTTTCAAATAATGATTTACGTTGATTAATTAACTTGTTAATTAATCACATAACTTAAGTTATTAACTTGTATTAATAATTTATTACTTACATCACATGCCTTCATATTTATTAGACTTAAAATAATGTCTTCATATTTATATCACATTATTTAACCTTTATAAATAATAGTTTAAGTCACGTAATTAATTTATTAATTAATTACATAACATAAATTATTAAACTCATATCAATATTTTATCATATTTATACAACATGTGTTCATATTCATTAGACTCAAAATACATTTCATAATTTTTCAACACTTAGCAATTTTTTTTAAAATTTTCGGACAGGCGCGGCCGCGCGACATTTTGCCTTGCAGCCGGCGCGGCTGCGGAATTTCAGAATCTGAAGTTCGCGAACGAACACATATTTTCTCTCATTTTCTCCCAATTCACATCATTACACTGATTAATAACGTTACCCATGAAATATAAATTTTATAAAAATATTATACAACACTTATATCATGTTTTTAACAATCATAATCACATAGTTACACAATCTAAACACTTGTAATTTCACTGTTCTTCAATATTTTGCAAACTTTAAAGAAAAATATAAAATTTCTCATTGCGGATTCGTTACTACACCGAATTCACTCATTCTAATTTTATTTTCTTTGTTTTAACATATACAATCATATTCATGTATCAATTTAAATATAAACATATGATTCAATCATTAATTTAACCCATATGGGTTATTCACCCATATTCAATACTCTGTAATTTCATAAAATTCATTTATTAACAAAGTTATTTGATGTGATCAGTGTAAATCATGGATACATGATCTAAAACATAATACTAACATCTACGGTCACATATATGATAATCTCATACTTTAATTTTTTAAAATGATTCTTAACAGAGAGTTTTTACAAAGACGTATAAAAACTCTGTAAATATTTGAAAAATTCAATTAAGGCCAAATTATATAAAATTGATCCTTTAAAACATGTTTATATGTTAGAAAAAAATGTTATGATCACATACCCATATAGATAAAGCCATATCATAATCCAATTTTAAAACTAGTTTTTCACAGAAAACTAAAATACGTAAATGAAGACTTTGGAAAAATATAACTTTTAAAAACTTAAAAAGGAAGATTACCCTTTGTTAGTATGAAGATAATCACAGACAACACTTAAGATTTTTCTCAAATATCTTTATTTCCCTCAATTTTTCTCTTTTCCTCTGATATTTTTCTCTCAACTTTTCTCTGAGAATTTCTAACTTTTTATTTGATAATGAATTAGGATAACCCAATATACGTATATATAAATATTATCGTTGTATTTACAACGGACTAACTCCTCTTAAGGCCCTATTTGTCTTCATTTTTTTTCTCCTTTCTCTTTATTTTAATAATTAGTTTATAATATAGTTAATGTAACACTTTAATTAATTCAATTAATCTTATTTAAATTAATTAAATAAAATAATATAATTCACATTTAAATCACATTGTCACATAATTAATATTTTTATTTATTAATTATGTCAATTAATTAATTAATTATTAAATTAACTAAAGTAACATATGCTTATTTAATTAATTCAATTAATCAAATAAACTCCATTAAATATATTTTTTGAACTATTAAATTACTACATATTAATTTAATTAATGTCACACATATAATTAAATTAATCTACCACAAATTTATGAATTAATTATTTAATTTAATAATTAAATTATTAAAAATATTTATTTATTTCAATAAATATTCAAATATCTTTATAAAATTCTCGTTCGTCACAGGCATGTTCATGACCACTGAATTTACAATTGAATATCTTTAGCTTAAGGGTAAAGGTGAATTGATCAACATGGTTATAATTATTGTTTATATAAATTCTGAAATGATTAGATATTTATTTGAGATATGAATATCTTTGGCCTGTTGTGCAAAGTTGAGTCAGTTGACCTGTTGTTGAATATCTTTGACTTGTAGTGCAAAGATGACCTGTTGTTGAATATCTTTGGACTGTAGTGCAAAGATGACCTGTTGTTGAATATTTTTGGCCCGTAGTGCAAAGATAAATTTATTAGTATGATTATGAACAGGAACTGTGATTTGGTATAACCATGATCTTTGATGTTTCAGGTAAAGACAGGTGATGAAAATTATCTTCGTCCTGGGTGCGAAGAGAAATTTATCAACATAATTATGATTATGAACTATTTACATGACTATGGACATGAATTGTTGATTGATGTTACAGGGATACAACATTGTTGGTGGATTTTTAACGTGGAGGAGATAATAGACATTATAATTTATTTGACTCTTCTAATGGATTGTTCGTTCCGCTGCAACTATGGTTGAAAACTTCTATCATCTACGATATGTTCTGCATATCTGATTTATTACTGATGAAAACTATTGATAATTTAATTATCTTTAGTCATGATATTCTTACTGGGATATTTGTGCTCACCCTTTTGCTTCAATAGTTGGGTCGAGCGGGAATAACAAGAGAATAGAGTAGTGGTCGTTGACTGTTGTGTTTCTCAATACATTATAAAACAACAGGACGATATATAATTGTATTGAGAACTTTAAATGTGTGTGTCGTATTGTATACGCCATTTAACCAGTTGATTTTGGTGATCCAATAGGGTAAGGTGTTGTCCAAGGTTGAAGCACCATGAGAGTTACATTTTGGTATCAGTGGTATTTGTATTAAAACTCACAGTGTAACTGTGGTCGTATTTTGTACGACAGTTTAAAAGTTAGAATTTGAAGAGTTGTATTTGGATTTTTATCGAGTGTACTCGTGGCGACCCAGAATAGGTTGGGTGGATTGGACATGTTTTAGGGGGCGTTACATGTACTTACTCTCACACCGGAACGATCCCCGGCGGCCCAAGCCTTCGAGATCCGATGCTGACTTGTTTATTGTGCAGGATTATACGCGCTTTTAGTGATTGAGGCGCGTGGAGAAATCTTGGCGTTAACATAGCTAGTATCTCAACCAACTTATCGTGAGCAGTTATTTGTGATCTTATAGGTGCGGATAAGTTTTGTATATATAAAAAAAATTAAATCACTCATTCTCTCTCCTAATTTATTTTCTTATCTTTCATCAATCAAATTTTAAAATTAACAATTTATATATCGTTAGAAAGCTCTCGTCAAGATATTCAAAACAAAATCTATAATTGATATGTCTTAATATAGTTAAAATATCAAATTTTATAATCAAAGTTTACAATAGTGTATTTCAAAATATAAATTTTAACTTAAATTTTGGTGATTTTAACCGAAAAAAATATATCAACAATAGATATTGTTTTGAAAATCTTAACGAGAGCTTTCTAACGATATATAGATTGATAATTTAAATTTATAACAAAAAAGTTATGTAATTTTAAATTTTGGTCGAAGAAAGAAAAAAAATTAAATTGAAAGAAAGAATAAGTGATTTGACTTTTAACCTTAAAAAAAACTTCTACTACTAATAATATATATATATATATATATATATATATATATAAATAATTAGGCAAATATATGGTTGGATATTGGAATAATTTGATTCGGGTTTAACTAATTATATTAGTTTAGTGATATTATTTGCTATGGGAGTGTGGCTGGCTTGAATCCTCAAATTACACATATACTTTCACAAATACTATAGGCTTAAATATAAATTTTTATTTTAAACTATTGATTTTTTTTCTTTTAATGATCCATCTTCTCATTTTTCCAATCAAAGTATTTAATTATTAATTTATTTTTATTGTAGCTTAGTTAAAATCACCACATTATTAATTGATCACGTGATAAAGACACATAAAATTTTGGTGCTGATTTATTTTTAAAAATACTTATTTAATTTATTTTTTATTATTTTAACTTTTAAAAGACCAAAAATATAAATACAACATAACTAAAATTAATAAAATCAAAACAATTTCACACACATTAAGTTAAGGAAAAATCAAATAATTAATCAATCATATACGTTTGGTGTGGTGGGTGCCTGGGTGGTGCTCTTGATGAGGGTGAAACCCTAACCCCACCACCATCATCTACGATCATCACTTTATCACCACTTGTAATCGCCGATCAAAAATCGTAGAGTGATAACAATCCTCGATAGCCACCAATCCCATCTTCAATCGGAAAAAGGAAAAAAAGAAGAAACAAAATGGTGGTGAACCTCTTCTCACTAACAGGTTTATAGTATTTGTTTGGTTCAATAGCAAATTTTCTTCTCTCTGCTCTTCTATCTACCTTGACCTCGTCGTCGACTTGAGTACAACTTAGCCGTTGGTTTAAGTTGATGCGAAGAAATATGAATTTGATATACTATTTGTTAAAAGAAATTAATTATTTATTTGGTTTTCACGTTTTTGCCATTATATTTTCATAAATTGATTTAAACCGATAAATAAGCCTTCAAATATTTAAGTCAATATTATACGCCTTGGTGTATTTACACCCATCCAGATTAGCTTTTGTTTTCATTGATTTTTCTATTAGATTTTTTGTATATATATTAAAAAAATAAACCAATTTTCAGATGTACTTCCAAGTTTCTAGATAGGAAAGACCTTTTGGAGATCCTGTAACTCAAGATTCAAGTTTTGATGTTTCAAAGTACCCGCTTGTAAAGATTTATTATACATTTAAGTCGTCAAAGATGAGTTTTGGTAAGAATTCTGAAAAGGTTGGTCAGATGATAGATGAGAGGGCTCCTATGCTATCAAGAAATGGAGAAGGCGATAAAGTTGAGCTGGAGAAATTTAAGGGATCTTCCTTTACTGGGTCAGTGTTCAATCTGTCCTGCACCATCGTGGGTGCTGGGATTATGAGTTTGCCTTCAATCTTTAAATTATTAGGAGTTGTTCCTGGTATTGCCCTGGTCATGGTTTCTGCATTCTTGACGGAGGCTTCTATTGAGCTGTTGCTTCGATTCAGTAAGCCATGTTCAGCATTTTCTTATGGTGATGTTATGGGAGATGCCTTTGGAACAACCGGAAGGGTGTTGCTTCAGATTTGTGTCGTCATCAACAACATCGGGGCAGTTATTATTTACTTGATTATAATCGGTGTTACTCCAATGCTCCCTTTTTGTTATATTAGCATTTTGCAGGACAAAATTTCATTCTCATTTACATTCTTAAGATAGTTTGCTTCTTTTAACTACCATAGAGTGAATTTTTGTAGTAAATGTATTGCACTTTATCCTTAATTGAGCAGAGGATGTGGTTTCTGGTTCAAACTCAAGGGGGATTCACCATGCTGGCATTTTAGAAGGATGGTTTGGGGAGCACTGGTGGACTGGGCGTGCCTTTGTGCTTCTTGTCCTAACCACTGTTGTTTTTATCCCATTGATATGCTTCAGGCGGATTGGTTAGTATTTACTTCTACATTGACTTGTAATGCAAGAATTGCTGCCTGATATATGTTCTGAATTCCTTGACTTGATACATAACAATATTACCTGCTAATGTGAAAGTCAATATCTTGTGTGGTTTCAGATTCATTGAGATTCACATCTGCTATATCATTTGCTCTGGCGGTTTTGTTTATTGTTGTACTAATTGGTATAACATTATACAAACTAATAGAGGGAAGCGTAAAGGCACCTAAATGGTTTCCAAGTGTTGATGATACATCATCCTTCTTAAATCTTTTCGCTGCAGTCCCAGTTCTTGTTTGTGCATATCTCTGCAATTTTAATGGTATGCAAACTGATCATCTCCTTGTATGCAGAGCTTATCTTGTTTGCTCAATTTGGCTAGGACAACTTGTGCATCTCACTTTCTTTTCTTTTTTAATTAATTTTTCTTGTCTATCCCCTCAGTTTTTATTAATTCTTTTTCCTTTATATATATATATATATATATAATTCCTACTTTTTCCCTCTTCAAAAATCTTACTCACTCTCTTCAACTTTATAGTACACAGTAGCTAACATGTTGAACTAATTTCTAGTGCGATTCTAAAAGTTTGCTAATTTGCAGTTCATACAATTGAAAATGAGCTTGGAGAGTCTACCAGGACGCAAGCTGTTGTCCAAACCTCACTTGCTTTATGTGCAATGGTCTATGCAATGACAGGCCTATTTGGGTTCCTTCTGTTCGGCGATTCAACACTTGCTGATGTGCTTTCCAACTTCGATGCCAACCTCGTCGTTCCTTATAGCTCTTTTTTCAATGATGTTGTTCACATCAGCTACGCAGTCCACATTATACTTATTTTTCCCATCATATTTCATCCACTACGGCTCAATTTGGATGGCCTACTTTTTCCCTCAGCAAGGCCTTTTGCCTCACACAACTTGAGGTTCTCATTAGTAAGCATGGGGCTACTAGTTGTATCTCTCTACGGAGCAATGTACATACCCAGCATCTGGATAGCGTTCGAGTTTATTGGAGGAACGGTTGGATTTATGCTTCTATTCATATTTCCTGCTGCCATCACTCTCAAGTAAGTAATTTTATTTCCTGAGTATTTGTTTTGGCAAGTTAAGTATGTACATAAAAACATCTGCTAAAGGGGCAGAACCCACATACAGTATTTAAACCAGCACCTTGACCACATCGATGGGGGAAAAATAGCAAGGGGACAAAACTCCTATACCTCCCAAAACATTTTGAGTTATTGAAAACTACCCCGGTCTGAATTCCTTCAAAAACTCTAAAAAGGAGAGCAGCTTCCCCAAAAAAGTCCTCTTTGACCCCAAAATTATCAGATTCAGCAACATGGACATGAATGTGATATGTAAAACTTCATAGTTAAGAAAAGAACCATGAGCCTTGTTATTCAACTCTGTTCAAGTCATCTTTGATGTAAACTTTTAAAATTTGTTGTTATGATAAGGGATAAAATTTGCATAATCCATAGAATTTACTTGAGTAGAACCAATGTTTAGGCTTTAGCTAAAAATGATATTGAGCTTAGTGATAAAATACCTTACAAGGCATAGGGTCATGACTATGGTTTCAATATGCAAAGGATAGTTGCTATGATAATAATAAAAAAAAAAGGGACTGCTTTTGATCTTTAATTACTTATTGTTTAGAAATTTTCAAACATCTAATTCACATGCAATTCATTTCCATCGTTGCAGGGACTGTCATTCTATAGCAACGAGGAAAGACAAGTTTTTTGCCGGTGTTTTGATAATCCTTGCACTGTTCTGTAATGTAATGGCCATATACAGCAATGCAAACTCTTTGCTCCACAATTGATTAATGCTTGTGCATGCAGTGACTACAATGCAGAGGAGAGAGACCTTCCAGACGTGCAACTTAAGGGCTATTTGAGATGCATATGGATCCAAAACGACATAAATTATGCCCTGCATAATTTCTCAGCCTTACTACTTGATTGTTGTTGTAATTTTCTCTTTGGTGGTAACGATCCAAACTCAATATAGCATATTATATAGTTTTAAGTAGTAGTCCTTTTCATTTTCCATTTCCCCTATTTTTTTCATTTTTTTAGATCTGAAATTATTTATTAGATTATTTTATTTATGATTACAAAATATCAGATTCAAAACGATGCCTGTATAATTCGTACGAGTTTTTATTTAGAGATTTTTTTTTGTATTGTTTCATTATTTGTTTTAAATTTATAAACAAATAGTAGATGATTAAGTGTTTTATTATTTCTTTCTAAACATCAAAAAAATATTTATTTCACTCTAGTAATATTATGTTTTTTAATAAATGGAACTCGACCCAAATAACATAAGAAGAGTTTCATTGAATATAAACACCACACGTGTTGATTCTTTAATCTGACCCATATTAAAATTTACTCAAGAAATATTGAATTATAATTTCGTTGACATTTTTCTATTAGTTTTTGAAACTAAAACTAAACCTCTTATTATAATAAGAGCCGTGCTCGGGAAAACCAACTTATAAGTTTGCGTGTTCAAATTTTATTGGTAATTTCTTTTTCTTTTTTCTTTTGTAAAAAAATAAAAATATAAATAATTTACATCCAAAGGATCGCTAACCTGTTCGCGAATGCTTAATTTATAAGTTATTTATTACTCATTCACCTGTTTGAGAATGATTTATTTTTCTACTTATAAGTTCAATTTTAAGTCAAAAAAATAATCAAGTATTTGTTATTTATTTAAAAATAATTTATAAATTATTTTAAAATAAATTAATTTAATCAAATCAAAAATATTTATTTTGTTCCTATTCTATTTTAGCCTTTTTTTTATTAGCCTACTTTTTAGTAATGTTCACGTTTATTTTAACTTATAAATCAAAAACAGTTGCTTTTTATTCCAAATTTCATTTAAGTTGTCTCGAAGGGCTTGGGCTGTGGAAATAGATCCAGTAGTTATCGTCAATTCCATGGCTGGGACGAATGAGCAAGACGAACTGGCCGAATCAGTTAACGAACTCTTCACCAGTGTCTCCACCATGATTAAAGGCGAACTTCAGGTTTTCTCTCCAATTTCTTTGACTTGTGTTTTCTGGATCTTTAATTTTGTGATTGTAATTTACTTAATTAATAATCGGGTCTTCACCAATCTCTGTACTGCATCTTCACTTCTCACCCATTTTATACGGAGTTGGAATATTATCATAGGATGTTCGTTATTACTCCAAAAATATGTTATATGATGGTCCGAAAAACTGTGGCTCAATTGCGTGGTTTTTTTGAGGGAATACTATTTTGTACCCAAGTCTACAATGGGACAGCTCCAAGGAAATCATCTCCAGATTTTATATTCATATGGTGAATGTTGGAGATGAGATATATTTTTTTTACCTTTTTTTGTAATATTATTTTTACCCTAATCAAGTATTCTGCCATGGGGCAGTTGAGCGAAATAGATTCATCTCCCAATGTTTTATTCCTATATTCTATGTTGGAGCTGAGATTTTAAGATAATTAACAGCAGAATTACTTTATCGGGTTGTATGTAGACTGACATCCGGCTTTGTTAAGTTAATTTTAAGAAATTCTACAAACCATCAATAGTCTTATTTCCTTTTGTTTATTCCCCTGAAGTTTCAGAATCTACTAATTATTACATTGATGATGTGGATTTTTCCACTGGTTCCCCATTAACACACGTACAGGCAAAGATCCATTTAAGAAAAGGTTTATTACCCTAAAAGCTTAAGCTTTTGTAATGCCTCTTAGAGCTAATACTGTTTTAGCTTTGCTCTCCATCTGAAGAAATGGAACAAGGAAATAAGGTAAAAAGAATTGTATACAGGATGAATATAAACAAAACGACACGCTTTTTTCTTATGTGTTAGTCCTTTATAAGTTGAGTTTAGCAGTAGAGTTTTTGGAAGGGGAGTGCGAACCCAAGCCAGTTCAGTAAGAAGAATAAAGAAGCCCAAAGATAAAACCATCAGATGGAGGTCCAGCATTCCAACATTAGAGAGCTTCAAAGTTTAACACACGGTACATGAAAATTAATGTAGAAAGAGTGCATAGTAGTAGCTAATGGGACCTGGTCTATGTCATCCTGATAAAAGGAAAGCCTCCAAGGTTGCACGCTTTGCAAATGAATATTTTTGCGGAAAGAATGCATAAAAGTGTTGCCAAGAGAAGTGGAAAGCTAATGGACCTGGCACAGAAAGCATACTTTTTAACTTCTGCATTTGCTAATCTGCCAACTTTTTTGCGTAATTGTTGCTTAGACTACCCCCACTTCCCCCCCACCGATTTCTCCTGCTATTGCCAAGTGTATATCGTTTCTATGAATATTGACAACTGTTTAAATCTTCCAGGGGACAAATAATCTACTTGAACTTATAGAGAAGATGAATCTCAGAGTGGCAGAGGAGTACAATGGTTTTGGTGATATGGCATCTGGGTTGAGGGTTTTTGTTGAACAGCTGAAGTCAAAAAGTGGCAACTTTGACGAGTATGTTCTGCAAATTGATGCAATAGAGCAGCAAGTGACCGAATTTGAAGCTGTAATTTCAATGCTTGATAAATATGTTTCTTTGTTGGAATCCAAAGTGCATTCTGTTTACAAGATTCCACCTCGACAAATATAGTTGTAGTCTTTACTTAAGTTGATTCAATTCACACTGCTTTGTTATGCTGCATACTGGTAAATTGGAGAACTGTTATGTGTTTTTTTGAACTGAATTTAAACACACACCTTACCTTGGCCACTGGCAAGGATTGAACCTTGATTTTTTGCTTTGCAAGAGGCCTAGTACACCAACTGAGCTAGAGCTCATTGGTACTGTTATTTCTTGTTTCCCCTCTAATGTTTCCTTTTAAAATAAAAATAATAATAATATCTAAAATCTTGAATGGTTAAAAAGGACGAAGCAGTGATTTTCGCTGATGGGATTACATGCGAGATTTGGTGGCATTCCCCTTGAGTATTTGTTTTAATATCGAAACCATATTTTTATTTATCAACTCCAGTTCGAATTGTGTGAAAATTTGAAAGTGAGATAATTCCATGATAATAAAAGCATATGAGCCATTTGTACATTGTTTGTCTAAGGAGGGAGCATGCAACAATGAAATTTCTTGAATGTGTGAAAAACTTTTAAAACCTTATATGCAACTTTCATTGATAAGCCTCGAGGCAATAAACCCCCTCGTATATCCTAAAGAAAGCAAAAAACAACCCAGTGGATTTTGAAACTAAACTGCAAACTCGGCACAGCACTGCAAAGTTAAGCACCTAGCGCACAAAACATTCTTGCAATTTAATGTACGTTCTCTCGTTGTTCACCTTAACCAAAAAATTACAGACATTGTTAGCAAGCACGAATTGCCCTCTTGAGATCACTTGTTCAGAGAATTCAATCCATACAAACCAAACCATGCTCCAGCTAAGAGACGGTACTTGAGCATTCGCGAGTTTCAACAAAATTAAGCTGCTACCAGTTAAGCTAGCTAGGTGAGAGAATTGTTTCACTTCTTAACTGACTCACATGCACAGCCTCACATTGCATTGGGTGGGCGGATAGGTGGTTTACAGCGGAAGCACTTTGTTCTTCAATTCAAAACCTATAGACGTGCACGGATGGGGAACTTGGTAGAAGCGTTCTCCCGGAGCTTCACGAGTATATAAAAACCTTGGTAGTGGTACCGCCACTAGGAAAGAAGAGGGGCTGGGACGGGGGTAGCGGATTCACTTTTCTAAAGTAAGAAAACACAAACCGTCTCTGTCCATCCGAATTATTTCCTTACTTCTATACTTAACTTACTAGATGTCTCATTCTGGCAGTCCAAACGACATTCATTAGAATCTTAAATGAATGCTTACTAAGTTACCAACCACATGGACCTCTCCCTTGTGTAATCTGTGTACCTACACATCTTCATAGACTTCAAGGCACGCTTTCGTCGCTCAGATCATTTCTAACAAAGAACCAAAAGAAGAAAATAATCTCACAAGTATTTGTATTAAATAATAATAATAATAATGTGTTGTTTTACATCTTCCATATATCATATTTATACTAGTAAAAATAACCCTAATTCCGATAAGGAATTGAACTTCTAAATAATAATCAATTTGTAATCAAAATCCTAGCAAAAAAGCTTCCTAATTACAATAGAATTGGAAAAACTACTAAAAATCCTCAAAATCTCGCGAAATCAACAAACTAGAATTTTCAAGATCGAGCCCTGATCGCGTTACAATTTGGCCTGAAATCGGCTCGGCAACGCCATTCCTCTCTAGAACCTACTCTCTGCCACTATGGCGCGATAGCGTTGTCTGTAGTACATTTTCTAGCGCGGCAGCGCCGGTATGCCAGAAACTGTCATTCGATGTTTTTAAGTTTTGAATTTGATTCTTTGCCCTTGTTTTGCTTCCTCCACCAAACTTGAATCTTTGTTTGGACCAAGTTAATGAATTTAGAAACATATCCCATAATGAATGCCTTGTCGCTTTGCTTGAATCCTTTTCCTTTGTTCAGTGCATTTCAACTTGTGTTGCCGCGTGATAGATTGTAATTTCTTTGCCATGCTTGGACATCCACATTGTTGCGTAAACGCTAATCCCTCCATGAACTGAAATATAGCTTTGCCGAGGATTAAGCAACATAAATGAACATGAGTTTGATGACTTGGCTTGTATTGATTTGGTCTTGCTGAATATGTTTGGACCAAACTTGAATCTTTGTTTGGACCAAGTTAATGAACTTAGAAACATATCCCATAACAAATACCTTGTCGCGTAGCTTGAATCCATTTCATTTGTTCCCTGCATTTCAACCTTGTGTTGTCGCGTGATAGATTGTAAACTCTTTGCCATGCTTGGACATCCACATTGTCGCGACATAAATGAGCACGAGTTTGATGACTTGCTTGCATTGATTTGGTCTTGCTGAATAATATGTTGAATTTAGAAGACCCAAATCATACAACCTGTCCTTGAGTTCCATTTCAAGCATCCTTGAACAATTTTTTAGATTTGTTTCAGCCCAATTACTTAGAATCATTTGATGAACCCCTCAAACTTGAGTTGAGTTGTTAATGCAATTTCCTTCCTAATCTGGTTAAGAGGTTTTTACTCGGCTCAAAATTTGCAAAAGATGAGACATCCAAGCACGTTGTCAATACATTAAAGTGGGAGTCTGAATCCAAACGACGAGCCAGATGAATATTCACCATTTTGTATATCCAGCGCATTAATCTTCACAGTTAACGAAATTCCATTAACGTGCAAAGCTAGTCTCAAAAAATCTTTTAAGCAGGCTTCCCCTAGCTCAAAAAATCTATAACGCAGCTATCCTTTTATGTTTCATTTAAAAGAGCTTCCCATCATTACCAAAAGCTCTAATGAAATTCGAGAAATTACATATTACTAACAAAATTTAGAATCACCACAAAGCTACTTCCTCGAAGGATCTCTTTAAGAATTAATCATTATTATAGGTGCCTTTGATAAATGCAAATGAAAAATTGCTCAAATTCCCAAGTGTCAAAAGAAAGGCAGTCGAGAACCCGACTTTGACATCCGTCGTACTCGTACAGAAATTCCCAGTACAAACAAAGTAGTACAGGAAACCCTTAAATTACTACTCTTATATTCACTATTGAATAATATCGGAAGTTCCACTAAGAAGAGGCAAGTCATCTCTTACAGCCCAGATACTAACATATATTTCTTGCTACATATGGTACATTGAGAAAACTACATTGGCAAGTAATGTATGTCTCTCTCAATTGCAAGATGGTTATCTTAAAACAAAGAGAGAACAGTTGCAAAGACTGCAACAAGCAAATCTAATTCAGGAGACGGAGAGAGTGAAAATTTATTAGTTTTCCCAAATATATTAGATATATAGTTACTGTGGAACATAAAGGAAACAATTACATTTTCCGTCACCCAATCAACCAATTGACCAATCTAAAGAATACACAGAACCTGATGAAATCTGACCTTTTGGACTGACCTCTAACAATCCTTAGATCCGTGCTGCTCCTGCGGGCTTGAAACAGTCGATATTGCACAATACAGCTGATCTCATCATATCTCCAAAGCTGCCACCATTCGATCCAACAGTCGAGAAAGCCAGTTTAGCATTCAAATATGACATACCACATTAAGTTTGAAAAGAAATCATGAAAATGAAAAAATATATCTTAGCTAGCTAAGTTTATTAAGTTTATTCGAACCGATCAATGCTGTTCCTTGCTTTCTCTGGCTGGTCTGAGTTGTTATTTGCCTTTTCTGTATAATCCACACTCTTTCTTGATTTTTCTCTCCTCTCAAAACTGCCTAGCGATTTTTCTCTGCAATCTGTGCTGAGCCTTGGGTTTTCTCTCTTGTCTGTACTTGCCCTAGACACGTCTCTATGATCTGTGCTTGGCCTGGGTTTGTCTCTATAGTCTGTGCTGTTTCGTGCGTGGTCTATATGATCTGTGTATGGTCCAGATCTATTTCTCAAACGCATCGACTTCTCGACAGCTAAAATGAACTTCTTCAGATGCCTAATGTACTCTGGATAGAGCTCCAGATCACAATGATTCCCTCCTTTTATCCATAAGGGTTCATACTTCTCTTTACAGAGATCCGAAAGCTGCTTCCCATGGGAGTGATCCACAACATCATCTGCGGTACCCTACAAATACCAACAGCAAAAAAGGATATCAAACAACGCCAAAAAGGAAAACTTATCACAAAAATGTTCACTTTTTAAAGCATTGAATTTCTGTTTTCTGAGAGGCAAGACAATAACGTCAATGTTACCCACTGGAGAAATTGTCAAAATTCTGACATTATCTGATGCACTACTACTATACATCTCTTGACACATAATATTTCTTACTTGTAATAGACTGTAATCAATGACATCCAAAACCAAATTACACATAATGGCGAAATCATTACAAAAGATTGTCAAAGGATGTTATGATTAAAGATGTTTAGTACAAGTGTTCAAACCCAACAAATTGGCATGCATCCTATTTGAAACTGTGAACCAAGATTGAACTCCAAGTCACTCAGACACATTTTTACTTGATGCAAAATGTTGGTTGAAGTTATGGTTTCCGTAATATGTTGTCTAGACTCTACAGTTCTTGTTAAGTAATGAATTCAATGATGAGTAACATTTGCATGTCAACAGCTGTAATGAAAATTAAAAAGTCTGGGAAAAATGAGTTGTTTGATATCACTGCATTAGTTCTTAGATTACAGTTCTACAGAAAATTATTGACGAGAATGTGTGTACAAAGCCAAAATAAAACTAATGAACATGTCTAGATTCATTAAGTTGCACAATCTTAATGAATGATGAGGGCAGAGGCAAAGAAAATGTGACTGTATCCGAAAGTGAAACAATAGTAAAGTGCTACTCAATACTTGAAACTCCCTTCATTAAGCATAAAACAAGCCAACAAACTATACCATGCTAGCGTGGCATGTGTGATTACACAAACATCTTAAGAAAGTACTCACATGAATTACCAGAACTGGACATTCAACCAACACTATCTTATCGATGTTCTGCATCAAAAGAAATACACTTACTAATTAATAAAGAGTTCAGCACTTAATATGAAAAACACTTTACTAGTGTTCAAATGAAGAAATTAACCTTATATATGTCAAACCAGTAAGTCCGCTTCACTGGATACATGACTCGAAGTCCAGATAGAATCGGACTGTGAAGAACCACGGCCCTCAATCTTGATATACGGGATGCTAAATCTAAAGTTGGCCCACTTCCCACAGATTGCCCATATAATATAATATCTTGTCCTTTTACTCCATATGTCTGTTGTAGGCATCTATATACAGCTTCAATGTCTGCGTAAGTGTTCTGCTCACTTGGCTATGCAAAACAAAAGAGCACATAATTTAGCATGCTCAATCTTATTGTAACTGATTAACTTCTTCCAAGTTAATCTACAACTTTGTTTTTACCTTTCCCGTGGACTGTCCATACCCTGAATAGTCATATCTGCAAAGAATAAGAACTTCAAAATTTAAACTTTCTTGTCCAGTGAGTATTTGATTCAGCTTCTTCTAATTCCGATCATTTAACAAACCTAATGATTCAATAGTTACTGTTCTGAAATATCAAGAATTCTGAAAAAAGAATAAAACTTTATTAACAAATCCAAGAAATGTCAGTCAAGTTCCCAAAAAGTTTTGAATTTTAATTTACCAAAATGCACAACCAAAAATGTTACTTTTATTCATCATTACATCCTTACATTTGCAGTTCAAAACGACCCATCATATTAACTCAGATTCTGATCCATTACAAAAGGGCAAATAAATTTTCATCTAAAACCCAACATTAAGTGTGTGTTTACTGTAAATATTGTATCTATATAATATGAATGTAGCACTGACCCCATTAAGTTGACTCGAAGATGAGCACTGAGTTCACTGAACAACTCGTACATCTGACCCAGATCAGCCGCGTTGCCGTGGGAGTAGAGCACCGTCAGCGAAGCTGCCGGATTCTTCACGTAAACCGCCACAATCTGGGTCCCCCTCCTAGTCTTCAGCTTCAATACGTCCACGTTTTCTCTCTCCGCCACGTCAGTCATCTTCAATTTCCCACCTGATTCCTCGTCTGCCACCACCTTGTACGACGCCGGATTCGGCGGAAAGAAAGCAAACTTGGCCGCCATGGACGACGCCACCATACCCATCTTCAATCAAACACTCCGTCTTTCTCTTATTTTATACTTATGCTAATTGCTATAATGATTAGTATCGAGGGATTTTGTCATATTACAGGTATATACAGTTTGTTTATTTCTTAGGTACGAGTTGGGGTTTTGAACGGAGAAAAAGAAAGGAAATTGGAGGGATTTCCGGCGATTAAAGGCCTGGCAGCACGTGTGATATTAATAGAAAGGTTGGAAAGTAAATGTTTTTATTCATTTATTAAATGGGCTGAATTCTAAAAATAAAAATAAAATGTTTTAACTCAAACCTGACTCAATTCGAATAAGCTTGACTCAGATACTCGAATAATATTTAACTAACAATATATTTCTATTTTTTATCATAAAAAGTTTAAATATCAGATTTAAACTCCATTAAACTAACTTGAGTTGAACTCATTTATTAAAAACGTCAGGTTTATATACTAAATTTTAGGTTGACTCGCGAAATTCAACTTATTTAAGTTTTAATAAATTTAAAGAGTTCTGTTATGTATTGCAATAAATTTATGTCGACTTATAATTGTAAAATTTATCAATACATGATATTAATATAAATTATAGAAAAACTCAACTTATGACACAGTTCTTAACAAAAGTTGTCACTCATATTTATATACGTAATTAACAATTAGATAATTGATATAATACTAATAGAGATCGGACTTATTTATAACTTAATTATGAGTAGTTGAGATAGCACAAAGCAACAATGTTGTTATGGTGACAGGTTGACACGTGTCGGGGGAGTGAGTGGCCCAAATAGATTCTACTAGTGTGTTATACGGAGTAAATTTATGAATATACCAGATTTACTCTTTTCAAATGCATTATATTAAAAAGAAGAAAATAAATAAATAAAGTGGAGTCTCACCTATAAATGATCTCATTTTAATTATTTATTTGATTTTATAGTGCATTCGAAAAAGAGACCATAATTAACAGTGTTTGGACATGGGATTTTGGAGGCTAGTGTTTGGTTTTGGGAGAAACAATGATTATTTTAATGTTTTTTCTCTTACGTGGGTGGGGTGGGGGGTGTTGGATTAGACTGTCTAACGACTGGAATGATAAATTAATGTCGTTGGGTTTAGGGTTCTTTGACAATTCCGCCATGCACTGCTCCGCTGAGCTGCGATTTTGAGCTTTGTGTCGCATATTGCCGCCGCATACTCGACTTTGAGTCCATCGTTTGAATGGGTTGACTTTCGATTCTTTGCTTAGATCCTTGCTTGCTTAAGGAATTCAATCTTGCATCTCCAATTAAGAAATTCCTTTCTTTATTTATTTATTATTTTTTGGAATGTTAGGTTATTTATATTCTAGTATTTAACTATACTACTCATTTTCATGTGGTTGAGTTTCCACTTGATTTATGTACTTTTTATTTTTATTTATCAAACAGTTCAAAATACTAAAATATATTAAAAATATAATGGGTTATAAAAGATGAAATGATTATAATAGAAGAGTAGACTTGTGCAAGATACCCTTTATGGTATATAAGTCATATACCTTAGTCTCATAAAATAATTTCATAATAATCTATTAATAAAAGTTAATTGTACGGATAGAAAGATCATGAAAAAAATATTAAATATTGTTAATTTTTATTTCATTTGATGTTGTGTAATATATACCGTAGATTTATTGAACTTTTTTAATATAAAGTCGTTGATAGATATTATCAAACTTTATGAAAATTCATATATATATATATATATATATATTCGCATATTTTTATATGTTCTTTATTTATATTCGTACGGTTAAATTTATCTAAGAAATTCTAAATTAACCCTATGAAATATATTAGTCATATAACCTGCGTGGTATCTTTGTATTCCATTAAAAGATTTGAAATAATAATTCTTTCAAACAAAATAACAGATAATTGGAAAAAATGACAAATTATAGCAATATCGCTAATAAATACTAGTAAATACCATATAAACTTCTGAAATACAATCATATATATATAATTCAAAATTAACAATAAATATGTAGATCTGCAATGTTCTTCAACATGAGCAATAAAAGATTAAGTCGACATGATAACGCCACATTCAAATCTTATTTTTCAACGATTCATGCATCAAAAAAACCTCACGAATGAAAAAAATCTCCCATATGGAAAAATTAAGCAAAATTTTCCAAGAGATGATAATAAAATTCTCTTCCAAAAACGAAAGAAATCAATCATCTCAGAGAAAAAACAAGTGCCACAAATAGGGAAAACAAACTCTATAAGAAGTGATAATAATTTATTAGTTCAAAATAAGAGATATCTATGAAAAAATGTCTCCAAAAAGAGAGCTCTCTCCTGATCTAAGATGAATGATAAGATTTTTGACTAGTGAAAAAACAAAAAAGAAAGAAGAGAGAAATAGAAACAATACCTTGCCACAAAATTATGTCAGATCAACAATAATATTGGATCAACTTTGGACTTGCTACAAAATTGGATTTAAATTCCTTGCCAACTAATTATGTCAGATCAATAATAATATTTAAATAAATTAGACAAAAAGGAAAATGAGGAACAATACCTTATAGAATTAGGTGAGCTATTATATAAAAACGACGTGGTATTGTGGTATTGTGGTATTGTGTGACTGAATACACGTCTTACATTTTATATATTAAAGAATGTTTCATAATTTTTTAAAATATTTTATTATAACAAACATCTCACTCAAAAACTTGAAGTGTCTCTCACCTCTTATATATACCTTCAACAACTTATTATCCAAGTAATAATGAGAGACTTTAGACCATAGTATTATCCAAGTAATAATGAGAGACTTTCGACCATAGTTTGATTATAGTTTATAACTCCACGCAAACATTTATGAGGACATGAGTACTGGAATTCACATGTGAGAGTTTGGACGATTCTACTACTACATAGTCGAAGGGTTGACAAGAAACACTATCCTATTGTTATAAGTGTATGGAGTGCTATTGAATATTTTGACACTTTTTGTAAGTTTTTTTTAAAGAAAAAGGAAAGGAAGAGAAGAGAAAATAATTAAAATCCTTTCAAATCTCATGTTTGTAAGTTTTTTTCAGGGAGGATTAAGAGAATGAATTTGGAGGTAAAATTAATTTCATTTTTGATTCAAAACTTTCTCTCTAAAAGTGAGGGGATTTGGAGGAATGGAAAAGAACGAAAAATTAAGTTAGATATTTTATATCATCTAAAGTAACTTTTCAAAATAAATTATGTCATTTATTTAATATGTAAGGATAATATAATAATAGTGTAGTTTAAAAATAAAAATATTTTTCATTCCCTCCTTCTAAACTCACAAATAATAAAAAATATATTTAAAATCTCATCTTTTCTAAAACTCACGAACATGACGAGAAAATTATAATCACTTCTCGTCATTTCCCATCCATTTCTCTCTCAAATAATCTCTCTTTTCATTCCATCCCTCCAAACTCACAAATACAACATTAGTGAGTGGTCTTTATAATATATTTTCATGGTGGGACTTCACATATATATATATATATATCATACACTATAACTACAAGAAAATGATAGTTATCTCCTAAGCTTTCAAGGCCCACCATCCTCATACCTAATCTTATTCCTTTTTTTTTTGGGTTAGAAAATAGTCACCTTTTGGCAACTTTTACACTATAAGATTTCGAACTTTGATGTACATTAACACTTTTTAAATGTGTACCTTCATAAAAGAGAAAAATCTAAATTAACTCAGCAAGCAGTTTTGACAATGGAAAAATAATTTAATAATTTTATACTTTGTTCATTTATATTAGTGTATGTTGCCAGAGTTCCAGTACCGTTTATGATTTGTTGGAGAAATATGTCTTGTTTAGACACCGTTTTAAATCTCTGAGTTGGCAGTCATTTATCCTGTTTGGAGATGGAATGTCTTTATGAAAGAATAGCGCCTATTATGTAATTTCATTCACATATATTTAGAGGAATAATGTTACATACATAAATTATTTTATACATATTTTATAAATTATTGATATGATATGTTTTACTTTAATTTTTTATGTGAAGTTGAAAATTACATTGAAGCAATTTATTGATCAATATGCTGAGGTGAATTATGCCACATTAGCAGTTTATAAAATATTTATAGAATAAGTTAGTGTCTGTAGCATTACTTTATTTAGAGAGGGAAGAGATAAAAATAGGAAAAAAAAATCAAAAGAGAGAAGAAAGAAAAATATCCAAAATTATAAATATATTTTTATTTTAAGACTATAAAGTGACGTAATATTTCTAATTTGTCATTGCCTTTTATTATCATTTTCAATATTAAACTACCACTTGAATTAGTTTCATTTTATAAATAATGAATTGAGGATAATATTACTGAAAACATTTGCAGAAAGATTGGATTACTAAAACTGAATTGGATAAAATTTGAAAAAGAAAATAATTAATGAGATTGCAATAATTACGTAATTAGCATGATTGCAATTCATAGGGCTCTCAAGCTCTAGGCTGGCTAGACTGTTGGGCCCAATGCTCGGTAGCACCACTTTTAAGTAAGGTCCAGCTTGCAGATTAATTGGAAGGATCAACTATATTTTTTAGTACATTTTTAAAAAAAATTACAACGATGCATGCAGAAAATATTTATAAAATTAATATATTTATAATAATTTATTGACAAAATTAATATAATTAGTATTCTTTTAATTTAAGTGAATATTTTAAATTTTAAATATCATCTTCATTATCCTTAAGAGACACGATGCATTGGGAATCGAGATCGTAGAAGCGGAGGCGGAGGACGGCGAGGTTGGAGGTGAGTTCGGAATTGGCGCCGTCGAAGAAAATGTTTTCTTGGAGGTGGGTTTTGGTGTGGAAAGGAGAGAGGAAGCGGGAGAGCTTCTGGTGAGATCAAATTCTCGTTTGGGGAACTGAGTTTCATGAGAGAAGAAGGGAAACCCGTGTTTGGATTGGAGGAGATGAGAATTGTGAATCAAGAAAGCTTCAAGCTTGATGGTGTTTCTAGTTGAAAAAAGGGTGTAAGAGGAAGTCACGACTTAATAGAAGGAGAGATGGGGAATATGAGATTATTCTAATAGATTGTTGGCTATGGAGTTTAGAGGAGGAGGAGGAGGAGATAGAAGAGTGATGTTTTGGTGAAGGAGAGTTTGGATTTGGGTGCTGCTTACTGGCTGTGTTTCAATCAAAACGAGCGGTACTGGTGTTGTTTACAGCTAACCTATTTCAATTGTTCAAATCATGTTTCTGTATAGTGGTATACTACTAGAGTAGATGCAGCACATTTGGTTTTGGTGCATCATTACGCTTGATTTGTTGATGATCATGTTTTGGTTGGATGATCATTTTTAGAAAAAAAGTTACCAAACTTGCAGTTTTTTCACCTCCAAATCTGTAATTTTTTCACCCCCACTCCTGCCGTTTTTTCATACTGCAATTGATAACCAAACCTTCATACCAAGGTAACCAAACCTTCATACTAAGGTAACCAATCCACCTCTACACCTGTAATTTTTTCATAATGCAGTTGGTAACCGTTTTTCATACCAAGATAACCAAACCTTCATATTAAGGTAACCAAACCTTCATACCAAGGTAACCAAACCTTCATACTAAGGTAACCAATCCACCTCTACACCTGTAGAGTTTTCATAGTATAGTTAGTAACCAAACCTTCGTACAAAGATAATCAATTCAGTTTTATTAGGCTACCAATTTATTTTGAATGTGATGCAGTTGGTAGCCAAACCTTCATGCAATTGGTAGCCAAACCTCCACCCCAAGGTAACCAATTCAGTTTTATTAGGTTACCTTTATAGTGCAGTTGGTAACCAAACCTTCATACCAAAGTAACCAGATCTTCATACCAAGGTACCAAAACCTTCATACTAAGGTAATCAATCCACCTCTACACTTGTAGTTTTTTCATAGTGCAGTTGGTAACCAAACCTTCATACCAAGGTAACCAAACCTTTATACCAAGGTAACCAATCCATCTCCACTCCTGCAGTTTTTTTATAGTGCAGTTGGTAGCCAAACATTCATACCAAGTTAACCAATCCACCTCCACACCTGCAACTTTTTCAATATTGCAGTTGGTAGCCAAATATTCATACCAAGGTATTATCTGATAGATTTTAACCTGACTATGGTGAATAATTCTATTCTTGGAAATTTACCTTATTTTTAGATTTTTTTAGCAGTGTTATACTTTTGTTGAAGTTAAATGAAACATAATCTGACAGTTCATGCTTTGCTCTCCACCCCTTCCTTTTCGCAGGATCTGCATCATAAATCTGAATACCAATGAAATCTTTTATACCCTTTTTGTGTTTTCGTTTTAAAGGAGAAGCTTTTCGTGTTCAAACTTAAAATTCGAGGTAGAGATTTGCGGCGGCGGCGGCGGCGGAGGAGGAAGATGACGAGAAAATAATTTTTTGTTTTTCCTCTTTTTGATTTGAATTTTGAATTTTGTATTTGTTTTTGTTGTTAGATCCCAAATATTTGAATTTGAATTATTAATTATGGCAGTTATTTTTTTCTTGATTTTAGGGTTCCTTATTAATGTGAAATTGAATGATTTGAATTTGTTGTCCTCTTTTTAGAATTATTTTGTGGATGCACTAATGGTGTAATTACTTTCTAATTGTTGTATATTTCTGTAAAGAACCTTAATTGGAATTTCCTTGGGATTAAGGCCTAGCACTACAAGAAAACATGTTAAATTCGATGGAATTAACATCGACGAAACATATTCAGTCGAGGTTACATTATTTGCGACGAATTATTCCATCGAGTATAATTCAGTCAGAAACGAGTTAATATCGATCGAATTTCGTCGAGGAAAAGGTCATCAGTTGGTGCAAAGGTTCCCGCCAGCGGGAGGACTTAGATCGACGAAATTGTATGGTAATCTCGACGGAACATCCGTCGGGGATATTGTAATTTCGACGGACCTAAAATCGATGCACCTTCCGTCGAGGATATCTTTTAAAACCTAAATCTAATTCCTTCACCAGTCTCATATCAGTGCTGCCTCTCCTCTCTCTCTCGTACTCCCGTCCCTCTTTCTCTCCCTCTCTCTCATATCTCTCTTCCCTCTTAGTTGCCGTCGCCGCCTAGCCGTCGCCGGCGCCCCTGCCGCCTTCCCCTGCTGTCGGCGTTGCCTCCTTTTCCGGCAGTTGTCACTGCCTCCTTCCAGTCCGTCATCAACCACCACCTCCTTAGCTAAAACTCTTAATTTGTTCCTACATTGCAAGGTATGTTCAATGTAATTTGTTATTTTAGTTAGGGTTCATATATATATATATATATATATATATATTCTATTTTGGGTATTGGACTGAAATTGGTTGTATTTTTGATAGAATATTGTTGTTGAAATTGGGTTTCATTTTGCTAGAATTTGCAATCTGTTTGATATGTGCAATCTGTTTGTATTTTTGATATATTTTAGCTAGGGTTCATATATATATTTTGCTAGAAACTTTGATATGTGTAATCTGTTTTTAGAATCTGAAACTGAGATTTACTATCATTAGTTGTTATATATTGATGTTGAAATTGAAATGAAATTGGGTTTATATATTGTTTATATATTGATGTTGAAATTGAGATTTTTTGTTGCTGAAATTGGGGAAAATGTAGTTGCTGTAATATAGATTTTGAAATTGGGTATATATATTACAAATATATATGTATTATTTTCGACGGAATTTCCGTGGGAAGTATAGAAGGTAAAAAATTGATTCCAAACTATAAATACATTAAATTAAATTAGTTCCAATATATTAACATATAAATAAAATAACATAAAATAATATAATGTAATGTAATATAAAATAATATAATATAATCAAAAATTAAATTAAATTTAAAATAAAGTAAAATAAAATTAAAAATTTGATTTAATTTAATATAATTAAATTGAACTTAATTAAATTTAATTAATTTAACATAATACAATTTAAATAAATTAAATTAAATTAAATTAATTTAAAATTAAATTATAGTAAAGTAAGGTGATATTATTTAATATATATGATTTAGGTCATGCGGAGTTGTAGGGTTTTCGGTATATAAACGCAGCGAAAATTAAAAATTTTCCTAAACCCTAAAACAGGATCCATGCGAAAAACATATTAATTCAGAGGTTTAGATTTATTTTACCGATTATTCAAGCCTGAACGGAGACGATGAAGATTCTGGAACAGCTTCGAATCTTCAACGCAATCCAAAGGAACTGCGTCTCTACGGTATCCACACGAACGTCCCGCGAATCGTCACACGATCTGCAGCAAGGAAAGCTGTGGTATTAGCCGCTAAGGATCTGGACTTTCGAAATTTTTCTCTCTAGTCTCTCTCTAAGAGCGGCTAGGGTTTTGATATCAATAATACCCTAAACGACTGACATATCATATATATAGCAGTTAAAGGAATTAACCAAAACCTAATCCAATTAAAAAAATAAAATCTGAATTTATATATATATATATATATATATTATATCTTAATTAAGTTTTACTTAATTAATATACATATATATATATATATATATATATATATGTATACAAATTATCCTATTAATTTAAATTCGTAATTTAAATACTATCAATAATATTGATATATTTAAATTCATACAATTTAAATTAATTCACTTTTAATTACGTTCTAAGTGTGTGATCCTATAGATTATTATTATGTTGGCAATAATTTTAAAATTATATTATAAAATTATAAACAGTGAGCGGCATCTAGTAATGCATCACTGCTACCCAAATAATAATAAGATCGGTGATTCGATACAACCTTTTCGTGACCAATGTTTCAATGTAATTTAATCCTTTTAACCTTGACATCCTAGATTAAACTCGAGGCATGGAATGTGTCATCATCTTCATAATTTGATCTGAGTTTTCTTGATCGATGAGTAGACTATATGAAACAAATCACTATTTGAGCATGGCCATACATTTCATAGTCCTACTCAATCAAGAGGCTTATGGATATCACCCCTAATATATAGGAGGGTTAAATTCCATCTAGATCACTCATATTCCTCACACGATTCATGATGTACCCAATAATCACCTTTATCGTCCACCCTATTAAAGGTGGCCTTTGATGATATCAAAGTACATAAATTCTCGTGTAGTAATATAGTGATTTCAGGTCGGAGGATCATTACATCATTGTCACTATAAGAATTGTTTATGACACTTTGCATAATGCTCCACGTAAAATTCTCATGGTGGGTCTGTCCAGTACATTGTTCTCTAACATGTACCTATGCATTGACTCAATATCTCATATATTTATGATCAATGAGATTTGGCCATTAGTCAATTCACATATTAGTCTCAATGTATCATTGTTGTCCCATTAACAATGACACTCGACTAGAGACATTTAAGAGTAATGATACTAATTGTAATTATATGATCTCATGTTCAAGTCACATACTTGAAGCCATATAATTTGTATCACTGTTCTAAGAACTTTTATTATGTTAACATTTATATAACGCAGTAAATAAAACCATAATAAAATAATTCATTTATTCAATCAAATATAATATCAAAAATGTTAAGCAATTACATCAAAGAATTATCCTGTAGGGCATAAACTCTAACAGGAGTAGCTTGGGCCGACCTCCTACTATGATGGAGTTCTGGGATAGAGTTCATACGCCGAAAGACTCTATCTCGGGGTCGACGATATCTCCAGCAGCACTAGCTATACAGGTAATACATTTACTATAATAAATATTATTTATGATCATATTACGTAACTTATATAATGATACCAAGTTAACTCACATGTACATATATTAAATTACAGGAGCGGTTTGAGAAGCTCCGCAGCCAGCGTATAGCGGAGTTGCAGGCTGCTAGGGGCGATGCTGAGAGGTTAGATTCCACCGCCCCTCCTCCTGAGATTAATTTATCTTAGGATGAGGAGACGGCTCTTTGGGTCGCGTCTCAGGATACTCCCACTAGCACTACCGGCCGGTATCGAGTGCTGGGGTTGCCGAGAATACCAGCCTATACGTTGCCTGGAGGTATAATATTTTAGTTTATTTCTTGTTTATGAATAAAGTAAACTTATAATATTATTCATGTTATATTTATTTTTGTAGGCTCTAGCCAGCGTCTGCGTCTGAGAGCCCCCGCGGGACCATCACATACGGGCGCTGGAGAGGTTTGAGTCTGATCCGCTATTCCGTCATCAGGACCTGCCCAGCCGTGCTCGTCTCCATCAGTATGCGCAGGACGTTGCAGCTGGTGCCACTGCCGAGAATACGGGTATTCCTCCGGAGCAGTTCGCCGCGATACGCGACGAGATTGTTTGGATGGTGGTTACCTTACTCATGGACGCGTTTGGGCCGATGCTGAGTCAGCCCTCGACTACTCAGGTATACTATTCGTTTTAAATTCAAGTATATATTTTGCATGTTATTTAATTTTCATTTAGTTATCTTTAACTGTAGTATATATATGGACTAATGAGTTACATTATATTGTATCAACAGGGTGACGAGCGAACTTACGAGCGGGATGACGATGCTGAGCGGTTGGACGACGACGGCCTGTGACTTAGTTTTGTAGAGATGATTTGTACATATTTACTTTAGTTCATTGATCAGCTTCATGTGATGTAAATTTATATAGTTTAGTTGATTTTTGACGTATTGTAGCTTCTAATTATCATTACTTTAGTTTGAGATCTTTACTTTACTTTAAATGCATATTTGATATATTTTAGTTGATTTGAACTTTAGTTTAATGTCATATTCATCTTTACTTTAGTTGATTTGAACTTTAGTTTATTATCATTATCATATTCATGTTGGCATTGGTAATTCATATTCATGTTGGCTTTGGTTATTATTGGGCCTTATTATTAGTTGATGTGATTGTTGGATAGTTAGTTAGCTTATATGTTTTGTTGAAAAAAATGAACAGGTTTACAGGTACAAAAACTATGGGTTAAAATCCTGACTATTGCAAAAACAAATAAAACATTAAAAAAAACACTATTCTCGACGGAATTGTACTAATCTCGATGGATTTCCGTCGGAAATAAGCCCTGTCTATTTTGCGCAGCTGCCACGTCGCACAACTATTCTCGACGGAATAGTACTAACCTCGACGGAATTCCGTCGAAATTAAGGACATCCATTTTTCCAAGCCAGCCACGTGTCGTGAATGGTTTCGACGGAATATTCTCGACGACATGAATTCAGTCGAAAATATCTTAAGTCCGACCGAATATTCGGTTGAGGTTAATTCAGTCAATTCTAAATATCTTCGACCGAAAGATCGACGGACTCAATTTCGACGTGATTATATCCGACTGAATTTCCGACCGAATATTCTTTCGGAATTAGCATAACCTCGACGGATTATCTTTAATTCCGACGGAATATTCCATCAAAAATAACCCTTTTTGTTGTAGTGTAGAAGAGTAGGGCCGTTGTGGTTACCATCGTCTACAGTATGTTTTCTAAGTTTTTGGAAATGAGTACTCGTTATTTTGTTTGTTTAAAATGAAAGTGAAGGTGATTATTTATATTATAAATCCTATTTCTTAATGAAATTTTGTTAAAGTAGAAAATTTTAATCTAGAATTAAGTGCATAATATAATTTATGAGTAACATATAAATATGACAAACCCTCTGTTTTAAAAAAGAAAGAAAAATAAAAAAGGTTTTATGTGATTTTTTTTTAATTATTTTGTAAAATCTTAAAATTTAAAATTAACGTGAATTTATTTAAATATATAAAATATATCATTTGATTATGGGAGCAATTTAAAGTTTAGATAATTACCTTAAAATAGTACGTACTCTATATATGATAAGGAGTAAAAGTCATAACTTTCTCCTATATAGATATATATAGCTAGCTAGCCAGGCTTAATTTGTTTGTTAGGTATTCCATAGAAGTGAAGTTTAGCGGAATTAGTTAGGAAGACATTTTTCGCATGATTTCTAAAGAAAAGAGGCAACAAGAAGATGTTATCTCAAGAGAATCTTTTCTTGGGCGTAGGCAGTACTCCCTCCGTTATTAAATAAGTGTAGTTTAAAGTTTTTGCACGTGAATTAAAAAAGTTATTTAATATTTAAAATTTGTGTGAAATTTTATCACTATCTCTTTATGAAAAGTTGAAAGATCGAATTTCTTAAGACAATAAGAGAAGTAGAGGTGATATAGAAAAGTAAATAATTTATTCTCCTAAAAAGTTATAAACGACAAATAAATTAAAATAAATTTTTTCTTTTAAAACGTCACTTATTTAATAACGGAGGGAATAATTGATACCATGTTTGTGGCATACATATATGTGATAATGATCTGAAAAAGGTGATTTCATTTCATTTAGTTGTGCGGGGATATTCTTCTGAATTGAACAATTTATTTGGACAACTCTATACAAATGAATTGGTATGTATACAACAGAGAATTATACTTGTAATATATATGTATAACAAAACCAAACTATTCGAAAATACTCCATCCGTCCTGTATTAAACGTTTTAATTTTTTTTTTAGGATGTTCATAAATAAATATCCTATTTCTATATTAGTTATAACCATTTTTATCTTATTTTTTCACTTATACCCTCATAATCTTTATTCAACTTTTGTTGAAAACTTAAGACATGATAAAAAGTTTACATTGAGAAATGATGTATTGTTATACCACATTCTCTCTCATATGTAGTACTTATTGGAATGTGAGTAAGGATGCAAACGAGTCGAATCGAAGCGAACAGATAGCTGCTCGAATTAGACTCGAAATGATAAATTCGTACTCGAATTCGACTCGAATTTGAATTGTATTTGAAAATTTTTACTCAAATTCAACTCGACTCGAATATTTACTACTCGAATTCGATCCGACTCGGCTCGAATTATAGTCAAACTACTCGCGAGCTTCAAATTCAAGCTCGAATTCGAGTCTCTACATGATAACTAATTTTATAATAAATATAATTATAAATTGAATTTGTTATTTTACTTAGAAATGAGAAAATATATTTATTATTACACTTTACAAATATAAAATTACAATTCAAATTTAAAACAAAACAAAATAATAATAATTAATTATTCTAATTTGATTTAAATTTGTATATATTATAAGAGAATGTATCGATCATCTAATCGAATCTGTATCAAATCGAATCACAATCAAGAATTCGAGTAGTTTGAATCTTAAACGAGTCGAGTATAACCTTGCTCAGATTCTATCATATTTTTATTCGAACTATTTTTAATGCTCAGATTTGGATCATTTTATTAACGAATCCGAGTTTCGCTTGTATTTTTTCGAATCGAGCCTGAATCGAGGCCGAACTGTTTGGCTTGTTTACAGCCTTAAATGTGAGAATAAAACAAAAATGATAGTAGTAGCTAGAAATTAATACCAACAAATGTAGAGAGTTTGCATTTATGGGCATATGCATATAATTAGTGGGTGGATTTGGAGAGATAAATATACTTATTGGAATGTGAGAATAATACTTAGTAGTAATAAAAATGATTTAGAGAATTCATGTGGAAACTAGTAAAGAATAATTAATATTAGGGTCATAGAAAAATGAATGGATATTTTAATTAATAATTAATTTAAAAGGGATAATTTAGATAAAAAAATAATATATTATTAATTAATGTGCCAAAATCAATTAGAACGTTTAATACGGATCGGATGGAGTATTATAATACGTACTTGATTTGCTAGCTATATAAACTAGTACAATGGTCTTCCTGGAATTAATTAGGATATGAACAACTAGTTCAATTCCACAACAGCTACATGATACCCTCACAAAAACACACACACACACATACATAAATATATATATATATATATATATATATATATATATATATATATATATATATATATATATATATATATATAGGTGGTCGACCTGCTCTTGTGGTTTGTCATGTTGTGTCGATATTGTCTTTTACTTTCGTATATAATTATCAAGGGATTTCTTAACATGTGTCATTAGGGTACATACTAAACATACAGTTCAAGAGAATATTCTTTTGAATTATGTGCATATTCCCTTGAACCGGGTGCAAATACAGAAATTAAGAGAATATGCACTCAGTTCAAGAGAGTATTCTCTTAAACTGTGTACTTAACATGTGTCCTTAGAACACATGTTAAGAGACCCAATTATCAAACCCAGGTTGTACAAGTACCATTAATTAATACTAAACGACAGAACATTAGGAGCAACAAATTAATTAATAGCACTATTCTGAAGGGCGAACCCACTAGGGACAGCTTGGACGACACAACCTCGTGTCCTAAACTCGGTTACAGCAAGCAAGCAAGCTGTATTTTAATTTATTAAGTACTACTAGTAGTACTTAGTATGTTCATACCGTACTAATTAATGCTAATTTTTTTTAGAGAGGGTTAGTAATTCTGTGCGATAATCAGTTGGGCATGTTCCTCAAGCTCTTCATTTGATGCTCATGTGCATTCCCCTGCTAATCACCACCAACCCCCCTGACTCTTCAACCATCCGTGAGAGAGAGATCGAATATTTATATTACACGGGTATGACTATATTAGTAATTAGCAACATATCAAAGCTTAAAACAATATTTATTCCCTGACCCATTCCTTTTTATCTGCATTTTTAGATACTAATTTATCTATATTTTCCATGATTTTCATTTATGTGTAGTAGGTTCAAGGGTAAAATAGATACTTTAGTCCCTTTATTATATTAAGGTGTGCAAGTGTAACTATTAATTTAAGATGTACATATATCAACACCCAATGAATATTGAAGAAAAAAGTGATATTTTTAATTTGAATTTTTATTTGTCTTTTTAGAGAGAGAGAGAGAGTTTTGTTCTTTTTTATTTACTGTTTGTAAATTTTAAAGAAGCATTAAATATTGTTTAATTTTCCATATTATCTTTTTTGATTTGTTTTTCTTTCATCTTTTCAATAAATTTAGAAGGTAAATATTGAAATTTTATACTCAATTTATTCTATCAGACAAAATAATAATTATATCTCATAATTTATAGAAATTTCTCAACGTGTGACCTTAGGACACATGCTAAACACACAGTTAAAAAAATATTTCATTGAATTGTGTGCATGTTCCTTCGAACTTGATATAAATGCAGAAATCAAAGAAATATACACACAGTTTAAAAAAATATTCTCTTAAACTGTGTGTTTAATATGTGCCTTAAAAGCACATATTTAGAGAACCCTAATTTATATGCATAACCTTATATTCAATGAAGGGTAGTTAATTAGTGGAGTAGTATTTCTTTAAAGTATTATCGAGTATCTATTTTAGATTCCCGAGGTTCTGCATGTACCAGGGACAGAGAGCCATCCAGCCATATTATAGACAAGGTCAGGTGTTGGAAACCCTAGCTTTGACTTGAGTTTGAACCCTATAAGACTCGCATAGCGCGTTCTATACTTTATATCTTCTCGTCGTTGAGCAAGAAAACATATATACCTAACAAAGCAAAAGTAACTCAAAAAAATGGAGTTCATAAAGTTAGCTGGGTTTTTGTTGAGTCTTCTCTTGGTTTTCCATGCTGTGAGGGACTCTTCTGCACATCATGTTGATCAAGGTAGCTATATATATATATATATATATATGTAAGCTTTGTTTTTGGCTCTCTTTAATTCGGACGATCAATATATACAATAAGAAAAATTCAAAAAGAATGAAGTTTCGTTTCTCTAAAAGGTTTTATTTATTTTTATACTATTTTTTAGGAAGGAAGTTGAAATGGGATATGCTGATGTCGTGGAGCAAAGAAAATATTGCACCTGTTAAAATGGTACGTACGTACGTATGCATGGACGTTATTCTATGATAATTATACATAACATGTTTGGATAATGCAAGTGAAACAATAAATTAATTAATGCGAACAGGGATTTTCTCATCATGATTCTCCTGCTGCTGTTGCTGAAAAACAATTAGGGCTTGGAGGAAGGAAAATGATGAGGAAGAAGGAGGATTTGTCGGCGGAAGGTCTAGAAGGAGAATCTCTAAAGAGAAGAGGTGCAACCCATTCTGCAAGAACATTTATATAGTGAGATTGAGGGAAATAAGGAATTGAATGTGAAATCATGTATGCTTAATATGGATCAAAAAAGTAGAATTGTACTCAACAAGTTGAAGGTGGCTGGTTCTTTTATAGCTACCTACCTTTCAGTGCTGCTTATTCTCATGTGCCAAAACATCCTCCTCCTCCTAATTGAGAATAATTAACTGATCACCAAGACACCAACTAAAAGGCAATATTGCTACCCCTTTAATTAATTAAGATCCCCCTAGCTTTACTTTCTTGTAATATTTAAATGTTTTAGTTAGTTACAAAATTAAAATGCTTGTACGTACGTGTATGCAAAATATTTAGATATTAATATTTAAAGAGTCGTGATATTTACAGCGTAACGCCAGTAGATGATACTTCATATATTTTCACCACAATGCGCAGTACAATAATATTTGGTTGTTTGTTGCAGAAAATGATAAGAATGCTTCGAAGGAGTCCCTTGTTGAAAACCAGCCTCACTTGAACGATCAGGTTTTCCCTCTCTCCTCTCTCTCTCTCTCTCTCTCTTCCCCACTTTCCCATAATCGATACATGAAGCTTGAAATTAATTAAGGTTTATTATAATTAAAAGAAAAAAGTTTTGTGCTTAAACTATTCAATTCTGCATTATTTCCATTTAGAATTAATATATATATATATATATATATAATTAAACTCTAAAATATATAAGATTTTAGTGTTAATTTAACAATGAACTCATCACTGCTTTCCTCACCAGAAGCATGGCAAAGTTTCAGAAGCAAAAACAACAGATTTTGCTCAGCCAGATGAACGGAACCGACTAATCGAGGCGGATGATCGTGAGGTTAGGAACCTAATGATCAAGGATTATATGGGAATAAATAATCCTCGCCCGAAGCCCCCCCAGAAACCCCCCATCAAAGGTCACAAGCCTACTGATTGATTGTACGTATAACCGATGCCCTAGCTAGTTACAGAGGCAGCGGAAGGAGGGGGTCCAGGAGGTCATATGACCCTCTCCACCCTGAAATCTTCGGGGTTTATTGGCTTTAATTTTCATTTTTTTAATTTTTATATATTTTTATTTTTATTTTATTTTTTTCTTGTTTTTGCTTTATCATCAATGTGGGGCAGAAAAATGTGGTAGTAATTCTCTTTGTAAACTAATTAAACATAAAAAGCTAAAGAAATAAAATAATTTTTTTGAATCCCATTATAGTGATCATAAGTGCATCATAGTTCTATCTTATCAAGATTATTAAATCTCTCTTCTTCTTTTTTCTTTTTGTTGCTGAAATTCCTTCTTTCAAACAAATTAATCCTATGAACCACAATATAATGTTTTGAATATATAATATTATAATTTATAATTGAGTAACAAACACTAACATCCCCTGTAGATAATCATAATCACACTCACCACCCCTCTAATTTTTCAAGTAACAGTCAGTACTCCTCTAGTCTACAATATATAACATTTACTACTCCTACTGTGGTTGACTAACTAATATTCAAAAATATTTTTAATATAATGTCTAATACACCTTTCAAGTTATAATATTTAATTTATCCACTAAATATAAATTTGTACACTATAGTTTTTACTTAACTTGATCTAATTAATTAAATTATGAACTTGTGCAATAATAACATAAATGTTAAAAATAATAAATATTCATTTTATCAAGAAAATAAAGTCATACAATTTTCACTAATTAAATTCTCAAAGATTAATTTACGTGATATATATTAAAATATATTTTTTGTAATTAAAAAATAAAATTTTAATACCGATAAAAAGTACAAATTAACGCAATAAAATTATATATTTTTTAAATATTAAAATTTACGTAAAACAAACTTATTATTACAGAACGAATCTTATTATTCATATAAAAAGTATTAAAAGTTATATTAATTATTTTTCTCATATATTAAACTAAACATAAGTCACACTTAAATATAATTATTTACAATAAAAATGACAAATGTTGTTACTCAAAAAAATATATTAAAAGAAAAGTTTTTATATTTTCTTTTATTCAACATTGCACAAAAACAACGCTAACTGTAAAAAATGTAATCAAAATCATTAACATCTCAAATTTTGACATATACTCAAGAAAATTTAACATATAAAAATCATAATATGAAACTAAGAATTCAAATAATAATTTTTGTTGTTAAACACCAAAAACTAAACTATCAACATACTCAATCACTATAATTAGAATAACTCCATTAATAATTTAATTTAAAATTTTTAATATTTGTATCACTTTATCCAAAAATATGTGTTAATTAAACTAAATTAATTTTTTTATAAGTTACCAACAATTTAAATGAGAGTCTTAAATCTAAATAAAACTATAATTAAAATGTATTGTATTAAAAAGGAATAATTAAACATATATATATATATATATATATATATATATTATCTAGGAATTAAAATTTGATAGCATATAAGGGTAAATATGTACCTTTATCTATTTAGTCAATCTTAAAAACTTGCAGGGGTACTAATTGTTATTTAAAAAATTAGAGGGGAGATGAGTGTTATTATGGTTATCTAGAGGAGGTGTCATTGTATTTTACTCTTTATAATTTATCTAAATCAGTTGACTAAAAACTTCAAAGTCTGATTAATAGTTCAATATTTCGGGGAATATATATATATATTTAAAGCCATTAGACTCACAACTAAAAAATTGACAAGAGTTAGAATATGATGTTGTGAAATACTATAATTAGGCAAAATGAATTTGAAAGAAGCACTACAAGACTCAATAAATAATTTATTTTGACCCCTAGCTAAAAATGTTCTGATTACGCCACTGACTAGTTAAGTTTAGGAGCTCCCAATTTTGACCTCAATAGCAGTGAAGTCCCCTAGCAGAATTTATATATATGCCACTATAGACATGATAAACGGGCCGGAATAGAAGCGGGATGGATCAAAATTGAACCGGGCCAAAATGACTCAATTTTTCTTAATCTAGAATTGTGAGGCCCGTGGCTCGGGTTAGGCCGGGCCGGCCCGAGGGCTTTTCCTTAATTTTTTTTTTTACAAAGTTATGAACATAAACATTCCTGTACTAAGAATTACAAAACAATTTCGATTTTCCGGACCACACCTGGTACATTTTTAGTTCCTTTCCAGTACCATAGACAAATCTATGTGAACATTAAATGTTGAGAGTAAATCTTTAACTTTATTAATTCAAACTGACCTATACGATAATACGACCAGTTCACTAAATATAAAAATGAAAATCTTACATGAATTAAAAGATATCAAATTAAAGTTCAAATTCTTACTTATTTCTACCATATTCGATAGAAATAGCTAGGGCACTGGCCAAACAATATCTAAAAGGCATAAAAGCATAAAACTAAGTATACCCAGCTAGATCTTCGAACCCATCAAAAGATCCATCATCTCTAAATCTGAGATTCAGCTAGAGTAAAAGATTTTTCGCATTGTAACACTACCACTAAAACCACATTTCCCAACACCCAAATCGATCTATTCCAATTCAGAGCTCAAATGCAAAGAACATACACAAATAAAAAATAAAACAATACAAGTATATATAATGTAAAATTAAGACTCACCGAGTAAAGATACTAATCAGAAGGCCATTGAATCAAAGAGAGCTTGGATCATAGAGAGAGAAAAGAGTAATGTTGTGATCTTCGGATTTAAAAAATGGGAAAATGAAATACTAGTAAAAAATAGTAGCACTAAAACGGAATATTTGGGGGTTTTATATTATTGGGGATGAGAGAGGTTTTTGTTGGTGTTTTTGCTTTTTGTGTTTTCTTGGATTTTCAAATGCAAAGGGCCGAAGGTGCCGGGCCATTTTCGAGTCGGATCATCACGGGTTGGGCAAAAAACGGGCCTAATTAAGATGATTCAATTTTACGTGTGCTGTAATAATAAAACACATGATTTAATTTTTTACGGATCGACCGGCCCGGCCCGCAGGCCCGAACCTCTTTTGCTAGGTCTATGCCAGCAGCAGCTCATTCATTTTTCATTAATGTTTAGTGATCCATGAATTAAGTAGACAATTAGCATATATATCTCTTTTTGTTTTTTCTTAGAATGTAATAACCCGATTTTCTCAAATAAAATAAATATTTTTTAATTAGAGATAAATAACTAATTAGGTTCATCTCTCATTCTATATATCCATGTTAACGGTCTCGCCACTATTACGAGGAAGAGTTGATTTCCTATCGAAAAGACTACTCTCACCTCTAGTTGTCACCATAACTAGAGAAGAAAAAAAAACTTATAATTAAGTATAGAATAAATAAAAGAAATTATTCAAGATGATGTTGTAATGTAATTTCAAAATTCTTCACTACTCTACTAGCTCCAAAATCTGTTAGCATCTTACCTTGCTGCAAGACAGTAGCATTCAACAGTACACAGAACAATTTATATACAAAATAATCGCATAAATTTTACAAGCATTTTGTGTCCCGTATTTACTTATCAAAAACTTATAAGCACACAATTTAATACACGATCAATGATTATATCTTTAATGTTTACTAATCTTCTTTTAATTGCGGGTACACTTCTGTTTCCGATAAGTAAATACTCTGTGTTTACTAATCTTTCACTTTTCATGTTAGCCTCTTAATTTTTACAACCCAAAAAATAAAAGAAAATATACAAATTTACACAACTCAAAGAATTACCAACAACCAAAAATCTACGACAATCAAATTTAATAGTATACACATACAAATTTCAATTTAATACCTGTTAATTAAAATCAAAGAGCTATTGAAAAAGAAAGACACGGTGAAATTGTGAGGATGAAGAAGAACACGATGAAGAAGACGAAGCATGAGAAAGATGGGTTATTTCGGTTAGTTTGAAACGAATTAAAAAATGGATTGAAAACAGTTAACTGAATTGAGCTTATTTTTCTTTTAAAAAATATGAGTCCAATTATAATTAATCTAAATAACTCAAGTAGTTAACCAACTTAAATGGTTTTAGTTAACCCACCCGTTTATAAACTATTTTTTCTATATATGTATATATAAAGTGGAAGGATTTTTTTTTAGTTGTGATTTTGTTGTGGATATTAAGAACCAATTGGATTAATTACGAGTAATTTTTGTTGAAATGTGCAGAGAAATTGGGAAGAAAATTAGACGGAAAGAGGAAAGAGAGTGAGAGAGAGAACATTAGATAAAAACAAAAGAAAAAACAAAGAAAAGAAAATAAAAGGAAAGAGCCATTAGATTTTAACTTGGACGCGTACTAGTGGAATTAAAAGTTTGGACCAGTATGGACCAAATTATTATGGAGGAGAGTCTGCTAGCTATTATTTAAATGGTCCAATTTCCGTTATGAATCTTTAAGGGAGGCCCACCCACCCATCTTCTAGTTATATTTGAAAACCAATTAATCACATGGGTCGGGTTATGCAACAGTGTATGACCGCATGCCTTTCTAGTTTCTTATATTGTATTCCAAAACAAATTTAATGTGAAAGCGAATTTACTTATCAAGTTGGCATTTAATAACATTTTTGTTAATAATTAAATATTAATTAATTTTATTTTATAAATATGTAATTGAATTGGAAAAGGTAAGTTATTTTTTTTTCTTTCTTCCTCGTTTCGTTTAGAAAGTTAAATTCTTTTAATAGATACTTACATAATTGATTAAATTAAAATTGAAGAGTTCATTAGAGTTTTAGTACCTCCTATATTATTTTCTTGTTATATTTAAAGAGTGGAGATGTAACCCTAATCCTATTCTAATTTGATTAATTTAATTCTCGAGTAGAATACTTATAAGCATTGCAACCCATTATTGTTATATTTAAAGGGTGAAGATGTAACCTTAATCCTATTCTAATTTGATTAGTTGAATTTTCGAGTACAATAGTTATTCATACTGCAACTCATTAGAAAAATCATAATTAATTCATCTGATATCTGATGTCAGAATTGAGTAAATCCAAAGATAATTTCTTTGTTTTTTCGTCCTCTACAATTGCGAATAAGGAAGAAAAGCTATTTGATGTCATCTTCATGTCTTAAATTGCTAAAAAACCGCAATATGTCTCAATTCCCACCATTATTTTCAGTCCTAATTTTGAAAATTTGTAGCTCAGTCATTTTAACTCCGAATCAAGTGATTCTTGAGTCTATTTCGTGTATCTTTTCGAGAGTTACAATTTTCGTCAAAACATTAAGAGATTTTGAAGAATCTTGTAAACACAAAAGTCAGATTCTTTACTACTGCGTATTGAAGAAAGGCGAACAAAACAGATAAATATTCTTTTGTATTTTGATTTTAAGTTTAGTTATGAGAGTTTTTAAATTAAAAATTATTTTTAACTAAAATATAAACATGAAATTAGATATCATGATAATCAGAAAGAGAAGATAAATTTATATTATGGAATATAATTTGATTGAATGTAAACGTTAAAATCTAAAAATTACTTTCTATATTTTAAGGTATATTGTGTGACTTAAATCTCTTAATTCGACCGTTGGATCGTTATAATTTTTTGATATGTTATACATATATAAACTGAGAATACGTTCACCAATTTTGAACCGTTTATAAACTAATTTATATATATATATATGAGTGGTGTATTCGCTTTCATGTTTGTATAGTTTTAAATAAACATAAATTCATACTTTCTATTATGTTCTTTTAAGTTTTCCGAACACATATTTAGGTATACCATATATAAAGAGGAGAGAAATCTTCACTTTCATGGTATACATAGTTTCATATTTTTAACCATTAAAAATTTAATTGTTTAAAATACATATATATATATATATATATACAACAAAATCACAACTAAAAAAAACAAACAAAAGAAAGGAAAAGGAAAGAGCCATTAGATTTTAACTTGGACGCGCACTAGTGGAATTAAAAGTTTGGACAAGTATGGACCAAATTAATATGGAGGAGTGTCTGCTCCTCATAACTATTATGTAAATGGTCCAATTTCCGTTATGCTTCTTTCAGGGAGGCCCACCCACCCATCTTCTAGTTATATTTGAAAACCAATTCATCACATGGGTGGGGTTCTGCAACAGTGAATGACCACATGCCTTTATAGTTTCTTCTATTGTATTCCAAAATAAATTTAATGTGAAAGCGAACTTACTTATCAAGTTGGCATGTAAATTGTAATAACATTTTTGTTAATAATTAAATACTCCCTCCGTTCTAAATTAATTGCTCAATTTTGACTTTTTTAAATTAAATTGACTATTTTTAAAATTAATAATTAAGCATGTATAAATATATTTTTAACATTATAAAAATTGGTATTAGTAGTAAATTGTAATTACTTTTTTTTGTTATAATCTTTTCACCTATATTTTAGCAAAAATGGTACACAAAATAGTTTTAAAAAATAATCAATTTGACTAAAAAAAAAGTCAAAACTGAGCAATTAATTTGGGACGGAGAGAGTATTAATTAATTTTATTTTATAAATATGTAATTGAATTAGAAAAGGTAAGTTATTTTTTTTTTCTTTCTTGTTTCGTTTAGAAAATTAAATTCTTTTAATAGATAATTAAATAATTGATTAAATTAAAATTGAAGAGTCCATTAGAGTTTTAGTAACTCCTACATTGTTTCCTTGTTATATTTAAAGAGTGGAGATGTAAGACTCCAACAATTTTATGAATAAAATTGAATATTCTCTATATATTATTTTGAAATAGTAAGGTGTTGATTTGATAAATGTGGTAAGTTATGGGAGAGATGTGCAAATTTTATAAAGTAAGCAAGTGGTTATAAAATATTCGTTTGATCGAGGAATATTCTTTTTGTCAGAGAATATTCGTACGACGGCGCAGCCATTGGTGGACCCCACAACAGAATAAATATCGGATATAGAAAGCGACAGAAGTAACTTTTTTATAAAAATAAGGGCAAAACTTTTACCGTTAAAACTGTTGAAATACCTGGTGATAAAAAAACAGTAATACGCATTGTTGCACGATAGCACACAGTATTACACAATATTTTTAGTCATTGATTCTTACATAAGAAGTCACTTACTCAATAATTGTTACAGTAATTACTGCTCAATATTTTATATTATTGATTCAATAATTGCACAGCATTTCACATTATCAAATCAATAATTCATATTATTTGAATAATATTAGATAGCATTATTGGTAATATTTAGGAAGTTCTGTCTAGGAAAGAGGTTTGGTCACCTAATTGCGCGCCAGTAAGGAGAAATTCTTATCGGAAAGCCCCCTCTTTCCTGGGAACAATCTAGTTGTCAATATTGTAATTCTATAATATTAAGAATAATAATTGATGAATAAAATAATTTTTTTATAAATATGATGAGTAAATATTTGTCCAATTTTGATATAAAGGGAGAAAATTTTAGCATGAGACATTTGTTAAAAATTAGTATTTTATCTTCTCCAATAAAATAATTCATTCAAATATATTATTATAATATTACATTATAATAGTATTATGTGATAATATAATAGTATAATTTTTATAATTTGAATGGTAACATTATTATAGTAAATTCATAGTATAAAAGTAAGATAAGGTGGAAGAAAGCAAATTAAATTTGAATTCTTTTGAGTTAAGCGATGATGTCATCGGAACGATGAGGTAAGCAATGATGTCATCGGAACGATGAGGTAAGCGATGATCTCATAGGAACGATGAGGTAAGCGATGATGTCATAAATTATGGCGAAAAGACTATTTTACCCTTAATCTGCCAAGTCCTATAAATAGAAGCACATTTTTCATTATTTCTCACCAATTCACTAAAGCTATAGAAAGAGAAAGTATAGAGAGAATAAGAGAGAAAGAAGAAGAGTATTCTGTTATTACACTAGTGCAGTATCAAAATTTCTGTTAAGGTAAGGGGTATTATTTCTTTCGTATTTATGAAGAGAGTTATTTGCTTTCAATACTCGTAAGGGTTGTTATTACATTCTTTATTATTCTGTTGGAATAACCTGTCTACGCGGACTACTGCATGCATGGTGAAATCCTTTTGTTATTCCATTCTTTATTAATTTGTGGGAATAACCTGTCTACGCGGACTACCTGCATGCCTGGTGAATAACCCCTCGTATTCATTCTTTATTAAATTGTGAAAATGATCTGTCTATGCGGACTACCGCATGACGGGTGAAAATTCATTTATAGTGTCGTATATTGTTTTATTTCAGATTTCCAACTCTAAACTTACTACTGTAAGTATTGCTTCTATACTTCCTGAAATGATCAGAAATTTCTTGAGTTTTGCGCTTCATCTAATATCATTTCACTTGAATATTGGTCTGAACTTTCTGATGAAATTTTTACCTTTCATATCGGGGTACTATTCATGAGTTATTATTCACGAAAAAAATTTATTTTTTCCTGTCCAAATTATCTTTGATTGTATCTATATTTTGATCTTCATTCTTGAATTTTGCTCTACAATTGATTATTGTTGAGTATTCTTGAATTTGGATAAATTAAATTACGAATCCCTAATCTTTGTCCTTTATCTCACTGAATTCGTTCTTTAAAATATTTTTTATCATCCTCTGTCCTAAATGGTGATATAACTGAATATCTTTGGGTTGTAGTGCAAATATGAATGATTACTTGATGAATATCGTTGGCGTGTAGTGCAAAAATGAATGATTATCTGATGAATATCTTTGGCCTGTAGTGCAAAGATGAGTATTTGATTTGAGATATATATTGATTAATGTTACAGGGATAAAATATTGATGATGGACTTTTAAATCATAGAAGATAGTAGATATCATTTTCTACTTAACTCTTCTAATGAATTGTTATTTTCGCTGCAGTTGTTGATCTAAAATTTGTTGTCCATAATATTTTATCTTACTTGTTGAAGGCTAAAGATAATTTATTCTTCATTATTTTAGACATAATATTCTTTACTAGGCTAGTTGAGCTCACCCTTTTCTTCTATTGTTCCCTTCAGAAAATGAGAATATCGCTGGGACTAGTTGGGGAATGGAGTGATGGTCTGAGTTAGAGATGTAGAAGTCCTCACTATTTTACAAAATAGTGTGATAGTAATTGTAATAGATGAGGAATAAATTTGAGTGTTTATATTTCGTATTATATACGATCTGTATTAAAACTCACAGTTTGTGTGGTCGTATTTTGTACGACCGTTTGATATAAAAGGTTTGTATTTGAATTCTGTACCATATATTTAGCAACTCAGAATCGGTCGTGTATTGGACCTATTTTGGGGGCGTCACAGGAGATGTAACCTTAATCATATTCTAATTTGATTAGTTGAATTCTCGAGTAGATTACTTATACACATTGCAACCCATTATTGTTATTTTTAAAGAGAGGATATGTAACTCTAATCCTATTCTAATTTGATTAGTTGAATTTTTGAGTAAAATACTTATACGCACTGCAATTCATTAGAAAAATCATAATTAATTCATCTAATATCAGAATTGAGTAAATCCAAAATGCCTATTTCTTCAGTTTTTCGTCCTCTACAATTGTGAAGAAAGAAGAAAAGTTATTTGATGTCATCTTTATGCCTTAAATTGCTAAAAAAACAGTATGCCACAATTCCTGCCACTATTTTAAGTCCTAATTTTAAAATTTTGTAACTTAGTAATATTAACTCCGAATCAAGTGATTCTTGAGCCTATTTCATGTATCTTTTCGAGAGCTATAATTTTCGTGAAAACATGAAGAGATTTTGAAAAATCTTGTAGACTCAAAAGTCAGTTTCTTTCATGCTATGTATCGAAGAAAGACGAACAAGAAAGATAAATATTCTTTCGTATTTTGATTTTAAGTTTAGTTATGAGGGTTTTTAAAATAAAAATTATTTTTAACTAAAATATAGACAAGAAATTAGATATCATAATAATCGGATCAAAGAGAAGATACATTTATATTAAGGAATATAATTTGATTGAATGTAAGCGTTAAAATTTAAAATCAGTTACTATATTTTAACGTATATTGTGTGAGTTATATATTTTAATCCGATCGTTAGATCGTTATAATTTTTGGATATGCTATACATATATAATCCGAGAATATGTTCACCAATTTTGAACCGTTAAAGATTAACGTATGTTTTGTTATTAAATTTAAGAAAGAGTTTATTTGGAAATTTTGTAGCAGAATTTCAGCAACAAGTTCTAATATTTAAAAATGTATAACTTAATGATTTTAAATCCGATTTGGGTGATTCTTGAGACTTAATTGGAGTATTTAAAGTCTAGTTTATGTTAAAATTAATTAATTTGATAAATAAGTTTTAACTAATAGTAATAAGACCAGAATAATGGACTGACGTATTAAGAATAATTTGTCATAATAATTAGGATTTTAAGATTTCTTAAGTTTTGTTATTAATTTTTAAGTTTTGGAATATTAATAGTGATCTAAGACGATAATTAAAGGTATCTTAATTAAATGAATTATTTTGTAACTATTAGTTTGGATTATATTTAATTTGAGGTGAATATGTTTAGGTGGTGAATAACATTTCGAATTTGATATCCTAGGTGTAAGACCCCAACTTTTATGAATAAAGATTTAATTTTCTTTATATATTATTTCAAAATAGTAAGGTGTTGATTGATAAATATGAAAAGTTAAGGGTGAAATGTGCAAATATTTTAAAATGAGCAAGTGGTTATATAATATTCTTGTTGTCGGGGAATATTCGTTTGGTCGTGGAATATTCTTGTTGTCGGGGAATATTCGTACGACGGCGCAGTTATTTGTGGACCCCACAACGGAATAACTGTCGGTTATAGAAAGCGACAGAAATAACCTTTTTACAAAATAACGGCGTAGTTGTTACCGTTAGTACTGTTGAAATACCCGGTGGTTAAAATACAATAATACGCGGTGATGCACAGTAGCACACGGTATTGCACAGTATTTTGAATTATTGAGTCTTACGTGAGAAGGCACTTACTCAATTATTGTTACAGTAATTACTGTTCAATATTTTATATTATTGACTCAATAATTGCTACGATGATATTTTATATTATTGACTCAATAATTGTTACATTGATATTTTATTGACTCAATAATTGCTACGATTGATTCAATAATGGCTACAGTTGATATTTTGTATTATTGATTCAATAATTGTCATTGCACAGTATTTCGCATTATCAACTCAATAATTCATATTATTTAAATAATATTATTAGATAGCATTATTGATAATGTCTAAGGAAGTTCTGTCTAGGAGGGGTTATTTAATTGCGCGCCAGTAAGGAGAAGTCCTTATCGGAAGGCCCCCTCTTTCCTGGGAACGACCTGGTTGTCAATATTGTAATTCTATAATATTATTTGTTAATAATTAATTATTGATTTATATGATAAGAAAATATTTATTTTGTGGATATTAAAGAAGGAATTAGTGCTGATGTGTTTTTATCAGTATTTTGGTGTGAAAAATTATCTGTTTTGTAGATTTCGGATAATTTATGTTGGGAATTTGGAAAAACTTTCTTCTGCAAAGTTGTAGAGAATTAAATTTCCTATAGAAGGACACCGAATTTGTATTTTTCTGACAAATGGGCTATTTATTATGAATTATTGAAGTTTCAAAAAATAAATATATTATTTAATGGGTGGGACCCACTTTTGTTGGAAAAAAATCAGAAGTTTGAAGCCGCCAGGCGGCGATTTTTTTTTTTTAAAAAATAATATATTTTATTCATTTAGTCTCCTTTGGCATCCTAAGCTTTTCCTATAAATAGGGTGCTTAGGTTAGAATTGAAAATCACACCAGAATTTGAAGTTTTCTCTCTCTATAATATCGAGCGTATTTTTGTGAGTATTTCAATACTTTGAGAGTTACTATTCAGTGCAAGTTTTCTTCGATATTATATCCGATATTCCAGTCAGAGGTATTGTTCTTTTGAGGTAAGGGATGTTATTTCTTTCGTAAATGATGTTATTCTTTTCAATATCATTATACAGAAATATTGTCATGGATTTTATGTTGAAATTCTTACTTTTTCCGTCGGGGTTACTATTCACGTATACGGCACTATTCACGTATACGGCACTATTCACGGAAAAATTTATTTTTCTTCTATTTGTCCAAATTATCTGTTAAGGTTACTATCTTTGATTGTATCCAAGTTTTGAGCTTTATTCTTGAATTTTGCTCCACAATGGATTATTTTGAAGTATTTTTGAATTGGATAAACTAAAATACGAATCCTTAGTCTTTGTCTTTTATCTCACTGGATTCGTTCTTTGAAATGTTTTTCATCATCCTCAGTCTTAAAAGGTGATGTAACTGAATATCTTTGGCCTGTAGAGCAAAGATGAATGATTACCTGATGAATATCTTTGGCCTGTAGTGCAAAGATGGCAGGTGTTGAGATGAACATGACTACTGATGATGCAAATGAATATCTTTGGCCTGTAGTGCAAAGATGAATATTTGATTTGAGATATATATTGATTGATGTTACAGGGATAAAATATTGATGATGGACTTTTAAATCATAGAAGATAGTAGACTTCATTCTCTGCTTAACTCTTCTAATGATTTGTTATTTCCGCTGCGAATATTGATCTAAAACTTGTTGTCCATAATATTTTATCTGAACTGTTGAAGACTAACGATAATTTATTTTTCATTATCTTAGTCATAATATTCTTTACTGGGCTAGTTGCGCTCACCCTTTTCATCTATTGTCCTCTTCAGGAAATAAGAACGGTGCGGGAACTAGTCGGGGGACAGAGTGATGGTCCGAGTTAGAGCAGTAGTAGTCGTCGCTATTTTTGTGAAATAGTGGGATAAGGATTGTAATAAATAAAGAATGAATTTGAATATTAATATTTCGTGTTATATACGATTTGTATTGAGACTCACAGTTGTGTGGTCGTATTTTGCACGATCGTGTGATATAAAGTTTGTATTTGATTTCTGTACCATGTATTTGGCGACTCAGAATGGGTTGGGTTGACTGGACCTATTCTGGGGGCGTCACACTAGGCATTTGAGGGAAAGATTTTGTAGAGTGTGCTATAATTAAGTCGTTTTGCGTATGAGGTTCAAATTTCGTATCCCTTCAGCGACGCCTCTGCCTCATGTTAAGCTCCTTTTGAGTGAAAATGTATTTAAGACTTTTGTGATCAGTGAAGATATCACAAGTCTCTCCATACAAATAGTGCCTCCAAATCTTTAGAGCAAAGATCACCGCTGCCAACTCCAAATCATGAGTGGGGTAGTTCACCTCGTAAGGTTTAAGCTGCCTAGAAGCATAAGCAATCACCTTATCGTGTTGCATCAAAACACACCCCAAACCCTTCTTGGAAGCATCACTATAAATCTGGAAACCTCATGTCCCCGACGGTAATGTAAGTATAGGAGCTGTCACAAGTCGTTTCTTCAACTCCTCAAAACTCTTCTCGCGCTCCTCATTCCACCCAAACTTCGTGCCCTTTTTCATCAACTGAGTTAATGGCAAAGCAAGCAAAGAGAATCCTTCCACAAATCTCCTATAATACCCTGCTAAACCCAAGAAACTTCTAATCTCTGTCACAGTAGTAGGTGTCGGCCATTTAGTGATAGCCTCAACCTTCGCAGGATCCACCTTAATGCCTTCAGCAGAAACAACGTGGCCCAAAAATGCAATCTGCTCCAACCAAAACTCGCATTTAGAGAATTTAGCATACAATTTATCTTTCTGCAAAATTCTCAACACTGTTCGAAGATGTTCCTCATGCTCCTCCCTAGACTTGGAGTAAACCAAAATGTCGTCAATAAAGACAATAACATATTGGTCCAAGTACTCCTTGAACACCCGGTTCATCAAATCCATAAACACTGCCGGAGCGTTAGTCAACCCAAATGGCATCACCAGAAACTCGTAATGCCCATAGCGAGTACGAAAAGCTGTCTTAGAGACATCCTCATCTCTCACCCTCAACTGATGGTAACCCGACCTCAAGTCTATCTTTGAAAAATACTTCGCCCCCTGAAGTTGGTCAAACAAGTCTTCAATCCTCGGCAATGGATACCGATTCCTGATAGTAATCTTGTTCAACTCCCTGTAGTCTATGCACAACCTCATAGACCCATCTTTCTTCTTTACAAACAAAACTGGAGCACCCCACGGCGAGACACTCGGCCGAATCACACCACGATCTAACAGTTCCTGCAACTGCTCCTTCAACTCATGCAACTCCAATGGTGCCATCCGATACGGCGCTTTAGAAATAGGTCCCGCCCCAGGAACGAGCTCAATAGTAAACTCAACTTCCCGTTGCGGTGGTAACCCTGACAACTCCTCAGGAAACACATCGGGAAAGTCACGAACCACTGAAATATCCTCAATACGAGACTCGCCCTTAGAGGTATCCTTCACAAATGTCAAATACCCCTCACAACCCTTTGCCACTAACTTCCCAGCCTTCAAGGCTGAAATTAATTTCATCACTCTACTCGGCTGTGAACCCTGAAACACGAATTTCGGAGACTTCACATCTCCAAATATAACCTTCTTCGCCTGACAATCGATAGTGTCCTGGTGCTTATCCAACCAGTCCATCCCGAGAATAACATCAAAATCGTGCATACACATTGGAAGAAGATTAGCACTACGAATCTTATCCCCAAAACTGATCGGACACCCTAGATATAAATCAAAAATAATAACAGGAGTCCCCATCGAGGTAGCAATAGACATAACAGAATCTAAAGACTGAGATGGCACACCCAGGTGCCGAACAAAAGACTGAGCCACAACAGAATGAGTAGAACCAGTATCAAATAAAATAGAAGCCTCACGACTACCAACTAAAAGAGTGCCAGAAACAGTACCTGGCGCACCTGCCGCCTGATTATGTGTCAAGGCAAACACTCGACCACCTTGACGCTGACCACCATTGCCACCATGATCACCGCCTCCACCATTACCACGTGGACCGGTACAATCTCTAGCCATGTGACCCATCTGTCCACACAAGAAACATGCACCAGTAACTCTATGACACTGTCTCCCCGGATGATTAGCCCCACACATGGCACAAGGAACTATCGGAATAAGATTTGGGTTACCCCCACCAGCTGGTCCGGGATAACGACCCTGATTTTGCCCCTGCTGGCGATTCTGCCCTTGTTGAGGATTCTGTCCATACCAAGGTAGCTGAAGCTGACGATTCTGCCCTTGCTGCGGCATCTGCTGATTACCCCTGTTCTGATTCTGACCACGCCACTGCCCTTGCTGGACACCACGGTTTCTGTTCCACTGACCACCTTGATTTCTCCCATGCTGACCCGAAGCTTGACCCTGCTGGTCATCTCTGTCCCTCTTTCGATTCCCTTCCGGTTTAGAAGACCGAAAGTCCTGCCGCTCCATCTCAATGTTCTTGGCCGCATTAGTCACAGCTGACACATCTACAAATTTGGTGTTAATGAGATGTTGTCGATACCTATAATGAATCCGCCACTTGAACTTCTCCGCCTGTTCCGCTGCGGTCCCTGCAGAGGTTCCCGCAAAACCTGCCAGCCTGGTGAACCTCGTCATAAAATCTGTGATGGACTCATCATCTTTCTGCCGAATAGACAGATACTCTCTAGCATAGGCCTCTTTATCAGCAGCTGGAAAGTACTGCTGATAAAAGACCTCACAAAACTCTGTCCATCGAAGTGTTTCCACGTACCCATCACCCTTGGTTGTTTTCAGCGCTTTCCACCACCTCTGTGCATCCCCCTCCAGCTTGTAAGCAGCAAGCAACACTTTCTGATTATCTGAGCAACCCAACACATCAAAAATCTTCTCTAGGTGTGCAATCCAATTCTCCGCATCAATTGGAGTTGGAGCCGAACTGAAAGACTGTGGCTTCTGCTTCTGAAACCTCTCCAACCATACGTACATTGGGACCACCTGTTGATCAAGACCATCTGCATTCCCTTCCTCTTCGTTTGCTTGTGGACCATTATTTCCCGAGTTCCCTTGCTCAGGAATTTCTGGCGGCTGCTGCATTGCCTGTACCACCTGTGCCACCAACTGCGGCAAAGCCTGATTAACCGCCTGGTTCACCAAGTTAGCCAATTGAGCATTAATCCGGTCATTAGGTTGCTCATCGGGCTGACCATCACCTCTTCCCCTATTGTTACCTCTCCTCCCAGCAACTCTAGCGGATCGACGAGCCATCTAAGAAAGAGATGAACGAATATAAGCAAAACAGATTAAAGACAGATTCGAATATAGCTGAACAGAAAATCAAACTGAACAAAACCTAACCCAGAATTCTACCCATAACTCACAGGTCAAACCTAAATAGGTTTTCTACAAGAAAGAACCTAAGCTTTGATACCAACTCTGTAACACCCCCTTCCCGAAATAGAAAGGGAGGTTACTCAAAACACAACAGAACTACAGAAAATAATACTAAAGCTCTAAACCACAAAAGAATAATATTTAAAACTAATAAATATCAACAAGGTCAAACTAGAATAAATGCCAAGCTGACCCAAACCAAAATCTGAAATAGTTATTACAACTCCAAAGAAATTAATATGTCCAGCCTAAATAGAATATTCCTAAACCATTGGATTGAAAGGAGCTCTCATCACACTTGCCCTTGATCCCCCTGATTACCTGCCGGAAGAAAAACACAGCATGAGCCAAATGCCCAGTACAGATATGGAATATAAAATAAAGAACTGAGATAACTAACTCAATTAAAATAAACTGAACTGTAACGAACAAACTAATACAACGAAATAATAGGCTGAATCAAATGGCTGGGGTTATTTCATACCGAGCTCAGAAAAGAACATAAATATACCTTGCCACACAGGCAAGGTCAAATAATGCCACACAGGCAAGTCACACACATTGGACCGCGAATCCAAATGTATGTAAAATCGGAAGGCGTGTTTGGCACAAACATCGCCACTCCGCAGAACAGAACAGAAAACTAGGGTCGACCCATACGCCTCCCACAACAAAACACCAAATGGCCAACTCCCACCGGAGCACAAAACGGAGACGCCGTGGACTGATCACACCGCCATGGAAGGTGTCATGCCTCTCGTGCCAAGACGACATGCCTGTGGTACCCCTACAGGTGGTTATAGCTCAGGTATACCCTACGGTATGTTCTAACAAAAATATTATATCACAACACATGCGACATAACATCAACACAAAGGGTTCTAACGTGTACATGTTAAATCGAACAAATCAACACGAGTCTCCAAAAATATTAACATGTACTTTCTACAAATATCGAAATAAATTCTAAACATGATATACTAGATCAAGAGTATAAACACGAGTTCTAAGGATCAATATTAAAACGAACAATCACATGAATTTGAGAACGAACGATCATGCGAAACAATAATAAATTTCAAAACGAGAAACAAAACGAACAAATTAAATTTAATAAGAGAATCGCTGAAGGAGTACGGAATCCGTACCTGAAGCAAGCAATGTAATACCCAAATTATATTCCAGAAATTAATCGCTAAACTCCTTCCGTTCGAACTAATTAAACAAAATAATAAATTAAGTACAATTAGTGAATTATTATTATTCTTATTATTATGTTCTTATAAATTCTCAATTTAAACTTTCGAATAATTCTATATAATATCATAATAATTATTATAACAATTAATTTTTAGATATAGCCTTATTAAAAATCTGAATTATAAATTTAATTTTGGCAAGAAATCCTTTATATATATAATAGTAATAATACTGTCACCTCCGTTCCAAATCAATATGCATATACTATAAGCATTACTATTTTGTTACAGTAACTTGTATTCAAGATGACGAAAATTCTAAAAAAAATAATTTAAAACAAACTATCAGCACATGGCTTTTCTCATATTCTTATAATATAATATGCAAAAACTAATCATATGTACATTGAATCCATCTAAATTACTTTCAGACTCAGGACATGAATTAGTCAATACACACAAAACAAAAGACCAAATTGCAGAGAAAGCACCTGATTTCAATTTTTTTTTTTCGGTCAATCTCACAATAGCAATTCTCTTTTCTCGATAAAGCGGCAGCTTCTTCCTCTCTTTTTTTTTCTTTCTCAGTTGTATAATGAAGGTACATGAGATAGATTAGGGTTTAAATATTTATTTATATAACTGATGAACTCTCCTAATTATAATAGGATTTTAATATTACCCAATTATAAACTAGATCAAATAAATTTTAAGGCCCAATTAATATAGTCCACATAATTAAATATATTTTGACCCAAACACAAGAAAAGTCCAATTAAAATATTTAAGACAAAATTTTAAAATATCATTTTTTTTCGGGTATTACATATTCAACATCTGGTATCAAGAGCATGGTTACGCTATTGTATAAAATAAATTAATTGTTTTGTTATGATAGTGAGATTAATCTCGTAGAACAATTTTATTAATATGATATAATGTCTTTCGGTACATTTTAACGGAAAAGAAGTCTTCGGAAGTAAAATATTATCCTTTTTATGCTTACTCATGTTTTATGATCTCAATTCCTATATTCATGACAGTAAAGTGGTTTTCATGTGCTATGATCTCAATTCCTATATTCAATATTTTCATGTTGTTAAAGTGCTTCTCATATAATAGTTATGTCCTATTGTCATATGCTCTCTTATCATGCTTACGTGATGAAACTTACGTGGGAGTAGCATATAAAGACGAAGAATGCTTAAAATCTAAGAATTTGTTCATACAGAATCAATTCATGATTTTGGAATTTCAAAAAAGCTTATTATCCATATGTACCGGATATACCCTGATGTTCAAACATATGAATTTTGGAATTCCACTGTGCATTACTATATATCTTAATTTAAGATTTTAGAACATAATATGATATATTATTAATTAGGGCTTTTAAATTGTTACATATAAATTATAAATACTGTTAATTTTCAAACTTGATTAATATGTTGCTTAAAGAAAATTGAGTTTGATCATAATAATTTACATGTATGCGTGACTCTTTTATTGTTAAAATTAATAATCAGTCCAACGGAGGATTATTAATTGAAACAATTAAAGATTAAGAAAAGTCACATAATGTTACATTTAATAAATAAAGATTTTAATTTTACCCAACGGAAAATTAGAATTGAAATTTATTAAATGGAATTTTATTGCTTACGTAACATGTTTATTTCGTTTCTGCCCAACGGTGATGCGTGAATAAATGTGTTGTGCATTATTTTATGGGGATGTTATTAGCATATTATTAATTGGAACAACGAAAGATTGATAATTATGCCCAACGTCTCATTAAAATCTATTTTTTTTGGTGTTGTAAATAGATTTTATGTAACTAACTGCTTGCCCTACAGTTGGTTTTATTATGATTAATTATTAATTATTGTTGTACATTGTGGATTTCTTTTAATTTTTTGTAAGCATGCTTATGAGCTTGATTGTGTTTCAGCATTGACTCCAACTAGTATTTCTGGATATCTCTCTGGAATTGTATTCTTGAATGGAACTAATTTTACTGTTTGAAAAGAGCAAGTGAAAATTGTTCTCGGCGTTATGGATTTGGACTATGCATTACGAGTTGATCCTCCTGCTCCACTTACAGATACAAGCTCAATTGAGCAAAAAGCTACTTATGAAAAGTGGGAGCGATCCAACCGCATGTCCCTTATGATTATGAAAAACTCTATCACGACAGCTATTCGAGGAGCCATTCCTGACTCTGAGAATGCTAAAGAGTACTTAACTTCGGTCGAGGGACTATTTAAGGGTTCTTCTAAAACTCATGCAAGTACCTTTATTTTGAAAATGCTCACTAGCAGGTATGATGGGTTTAGTAGAGTGCGCGAGCACATTATGATGATGAACGACATGGCCTTTAAATTAAAGGGTATGTGCATGGCGATTTCTGAGGATTTTCTTGTTCACTTCATTATGACTTCTCTTCCTGCACAATTTGATCCATTTAAGATCAATTATAACACACAGAAAGAAAAATAGAAGATGAGCGAGTTAATCGCCATGTGCGTCCAAGAAGAAGAAAGGCTTAAGATTGAAAAACCTGATGTTGCTCATTTGACTACCACTGGATTCTATAAGAAAAAGGCACATAAAAATGGCAAAGGTTTTAAGAATAAGGATAAGTCAATTTCTACCAAAACAAATAAGAAAAATTATTCAGGTGACAACTTTGAGGCAGGTCCTAAATGTCGCTTCTGTAAGAAGCAAGGACATTTTCAGAAAGAATGTCCTAAGTTCAGAGAATGGCTTGAAAAGAAAGGTATTTCAATTATGTAACTTATGAATCCTTCCTAATTGATGTTCCTTCTAATACATGGTGGCTTGACACTGGTGCTATGGTTCACATTACTAATTCATTGCAAGGATTCCTGTCAAAGAAAACACTCCAAAAGGGGGAAATAACCATTAAAATTGGTAATGGAGAGTCTATATAAGTTGAAGCTGTAAGAATTCTTCCTTTTGTTTTGGAGAGTGGTTTCACCTTATATTTATATGATACTCTTTATGTTCCCAGTATGACACGGAATTTAATTTCTATATCTAAACTTGACGTTGATGGATTTTCGGTTAAGTTTGGGAATAATAAAATAATTATTTATCATTACTCTCATGTTATTGATTTTGGCTCTTTAGAGGGAAACCTCTATAAGATAAATTTGGATAATGTCTTTGCTGAATCCTTATTAATAATGAATGTGACAGAAAATACTTTTAAAAGTGGAAATAAGAGAAAACTAGATAATGAGAATTCTTCAAAATTATGGCATAAACGCTTAGGCCATATTTCAAAAGGCAGAATGCAACGTCTTATAAAGGATGAAATTCTTCATTCATTAGATTTTTCTAATTTTGACCATTGTATTGAATGTATTAAAGGAAAATTTGTGAAAGATAATAAGAAAGGAGTCACTGGAAATGGTGCACTACTTAAGGTAATTCACACTGATATATGTGGACCATTTTTCTCTAAAATTGGTGGACACAAATCTTTCATTACGTTTATTAATTACTATTCACAAATAAAGAAACTTGATTCTAAAACCATTAATTGCCATTTCTTTGGATATCCTGAGAGATTTAAGGGTTTTTCGATTTTACTGTTCCTCACATACCACTAAAATTATTGAGACTAGGCATACAAAATTTTTAGAGAATGGTATCTTAAGTTTCATGAGATGATGAGTACTTTTGATTTTAAGAAAAGTATAGTGGATCAATGCATATACTTGAAGGTCAGTGGGAGTAAATTTGTTATTCTTGTTTTGTATGTTGATGATATAATACTTGCAAGTAATAACTTAGATATGTTGCATGAGACCAAAAGTTTTCTTTCTAGATATTTTGATATGAAGGATCTCGGTGTAGCTTCTTATGTTATAGGTATTGAAATTCATCGAGATAGGTCTCGCGGGATATTAGGATTGTCCCAAAGAGCTTATATTGACAAAGTTCTTAACAAATACAACATGCAAAATTGCTCCCCTACTGTCGCCCCTAATGTTAAGGGTGACAAATTTGGCTCATATCAATGTCCTAAGAATAAACTTGAACGTGATCAAATGAATCCTATTCCCTATGCTTCTGTGGTTGGGAGTCTTATGTACGCTCAAGTTTGTACACGTCCAGATATAGCGTATGTAACTGGCATGCTTGAACGCTACCAGTCAAATCTAGGTTTGGATCACTGGAAAGCAGCCAAAAAGGTTTTACGCTATTTATAGGGCACTAAGGATTTTATGCTTACATTCAGAAAAACAGATAATCTTGAAGTTGTTGGTTATTCTGATTCTGATTTTGCTGAGGGTAAAGACGAAAAGAAATCTACATCAGGGTACATCTTTATGCTTTCAAGAGGCCTTATTTCGTGGAGAACTCATAAGCAGGAGTTAACTACCACTTCCACGATGATGGCATAATATGTGGCTTGTTATCATGCTACTTGTCACGCCGTATTATTGAGGAATCTTATTTCATGACTTAAAGTTATAGATTCCATTTCAAGGCCATTGAAAGTATTTTGTGATAATGTTTCTGCTGTTAGTTTTTCCAACAGCACCGGTCCGAGTGGTACTGGACTATACCTCGACACTAAGTACTTATTTGTCAGGGAAAGAGTTGAAGATCAAAACGTTGTCATTAAGTATATTAGTTTGCATGATATGTTAACAGATCCACTTACGAAAGGCTTACCACGCAAGCTCTTTTTAGAGCATAATGCCGGCATGGGTTTAACTGGTAGTCTTAATTAATGAGTTATTTTGATGTAAGACAATAATTTTGAGCTCGTTGTTTTGAACTTCACATTATGTTTATGGTTTGCTATTCTTTTTATTGTGCACACTTGAGAATTTATGAGCAAACGGAACGATTATGTTAATTTTGGACCATATGAATGAATTTAATCTATTACCACTTATGTAAACTCTATTCATACCTGTTATGCTTAATGTTAATCTTTGTTCTAATAAAAGCACTAATTGTGTAACTAATGGGGATCTTGTGTTAATAGTGACACAACGATTGTATTAATTCGCATTGGTGTTTTTATTTGAACAGGATGTAGATATTAAATTAATACTTGGCCAAATTAATGATTGTAAGCATTATGTTTTATATATAAGTAGTATTTCGGTCAAGTGGGAGAATGTTAGAATATTTTATTCACTTATGTGGCCTCTACTATTTATGTAATTATTGGGCTTACATATTATATTAATTTATTACTTTATTTATGGGTTTGGTAATTAATTGTGTAGCCCATAAATATTATTACTAATATTAAGTTGGCTTAATGGACCCTAGGGTTTCATAATCTTGATGGACGATTTTGACCCTTAGCTATCTAATAAATAAAACAGTTAGGTTTTGGTCCCAGTTGCCGTCTCAAGAAATTTATACACACCTATACATCCATCATTAAGATTGAGAGAGGCAATTGAAGATCTTTACCCTTACGCGCATCGGAAGCTTGATACATACAAGATGTCTTCTCTCAATTCATGTAAGTATTGATAAGTTTGCAGGGACGTTTTAAGATTTCGTGTGAAGAAGGTTATCTTTGACCGAATAAGTTTATTTAATTTTAGAATTTGATTTAGTTTGTCAATTTTTAGAAATCGACATTAATAGATTATTAATTATTAAATATTTTAAAGTTATCAATACTTTATTTATTTTAAGATTTGTTTTGCTTTGTGAGCTCATTTCCTATTCGGGAAGAGGGTGCTACATGACATTTGTTATTGAGTGAGCATATTGTTATTCTTATAACATATATTGTTGACAAGAGGAAAATTACAATTATTTTATCTCGCGTCTCATCTCTGGTCGCATAGCGTTTATTGTTGACTAGTGTAACTTCTTTTACATGTACTTTATAAATAGATATTCCTTATATTTTTCTTTTTATTTATTGTTTGTAGATTTCTATTAAGTATTAATGACATAGTTTATCATAGTATTTATGCATTAATTATTAATTTGTTTATCTTTTATCTTTTTCAATAGATTTTGAAAGGTAATACTGAGATCATCATTTTATCCAATTACATAAAACATTAATTGTATTTTTATTTTTTTTTGTTTTCTTCTAAAATTAAAAAGGAATGGTGAGAGTTATCATTAGTGGGGACCAAAATAAAAAAATATAATCCACATTATTTAAGCATGCAAAAAACGTTTGATAGAAGTGTGAATGAAAGCAATTAATTAGTACCACTCGATAGAAAAAGACGTGATCGAGAGATCCATCATTGTAATTAATTAAAATTTTAAAAATTATATTAATTTTAAGTTTAAAAATATTTTAAATTAATTTTAAAAAATCAATAATAATCCTATAATATGAAACAAATTGAGTAGTATAAGTAAAATAATGTGAGGATTGGTATGAATATTGTTGATGGATTGACATTATTCGATAGTCATGAAGGCGTATACGTGAATTTACCTTAACTATGCCTTAACTGTATGTGGATCTACCTTAAGATTATTGTTGCCAATGTACTGTCAAATAGTAAATCTCCCATTCCATACGGTGGCGGAGCCAAGGGGGGCACGAGGTGTCGGCCGCCCCCCCTCGTCGAAAAATTTCAATGTATATTATACCTCTTTCCCCACATCATTTTCACCGCCGCTCCTCTCGTCGGTGTTCGCCCCCCTTTGAGGGATTCTGACTCCGCCACTGATTACATATAAATAATGCCAGTGCAAGTGGATAAAATTAATTCGAATCCATAAAAATGATGAGGAAAAATAATGAAGAATAAGAAGATGACAACGAAGAACATATGGTTGTTTGTCATCTTTTCTTCTAATTATTTTCTTAGGAAATTAGAAAGGATATTAGCTGAACAATAGGTAGTTAATTGTGATGAAAAAAGTCAAAGATAAAAAATATGTGGTGAGGATGAATATATTTCCAAAAAGAAGACTGATGAATTGCATGAAATTAAACATTAATTATAGAACTTGGTTGAAGTATGAATGATCGAGGTCAAGGCCACAACATAATATTAATAATAATAATAATAATAATAATAATAATAAAATTGTTGTTAAGGGTACATTAGAGCTAGTGTATAAAACTATTCTCAAAATTGTTGTTAATGTGGATTGAATTATGGATTATATTTATATATGAAACGATTAAATATCTTCACTTTGATATTTTTCATCTTTTTACTAAACTTAGTCTTAAAATCTAGCTAATATCATGACAATAAAAAAATAAAAGTCAAATAAGGTCGTTACACTTTTAAATTAATTATAAATTTACCATCATCCACTACTATTGAGAGCGGATGTCGATGTAGATGAAATTTTTATTTGTTTATAGTATACATAAACTTTTGTATATTATATAATTCACTTGATATTTTTTATATCCTAAACCTTAAACACTGGTAGCGGATTACTTAAATAGATTTGTCTATATTGTTATTTACTTGATGTTTGATTTCGTTAACTATTTGTTTATAACCCTAAATCTAGCAATGGATGACTTAAATTTGACCTTCTTACTTTCTGATGTCCAATCCTTTATTCATACTAGTAGCGATGGTATTATTTTATCATTTATTTCACGTATATAATGGGTAATATAGTAATTGACTCATCCGTTACGATTATTAGTGGGATGCGCTACCAATAACCACAGATGACGAGTTCCTCAATATAATTTAGACCGTTGTAGAATGTTATGAATTGCTAACACTTTATTTGCTCAAAAACTGTTTTTTCAACCACCCTTAAGAGTAGTGATACAATACATTTCGTCTAACTAGAAAAATTTAAATACATAATCTCAGTCTTTCGATTTGGCCATATGTAGCCATACTTTTCCTGTACGTCATGTGGCCATGTCCCGCGCGTTTGTGTTGCACCAATCAAATAATTTTGATATATTTCCTTTATCTTATTATAGTGTTAGTGAAGGTGACTCATTATATTACCCATCAAATAATTATTTTTTTTTCTTTTTCTTTTTTTTTTCTTTTTACTTTTTTACCATTGTGAAATTTGTACAAACACTTTTGTTATGCAACTCCAACATATCAATATATAATAGGAGAACAATAAAAAAAAGTTGACTCACTTAACTGAGTTTTTTTAGTTGATCATGAGTTAACTTACAAACTAAATATTTTTTAAAATTATTTATGAAAATAAACTCTAAAAACTTTATTAAAAAACTAAAGCATACTTATGATCATTTTACAAACTCATATTATATGCTCCAACAATAATTTCTTTTCTTTTCTTTTTGTGTAGATTTATATATATTGTAATATCATATCAATTTAAAATTTGACATGTCTCTAATTAATTAATTTTTGAAAAAATTAATAATAATCTTATACGTATAATTCCTCCGTCCTCATAAGGATGATATAAACACATTTTTTACACAAATTAAGAAAAATAAGATAGAGGAAAGAGAATACTAAAAAAAATCATATTTATTCTTTTGTTAATGTGTTGTCGAAACAACCCACATGAAGTATCAATTATTACCAAAACACTATTTAAGCACAATTCACAATTATAATAATTTATAAACTAATTTAATAAATTTAAATTAAAAACTTTTTCTAAAATATCTAATTAATTCGATTTTATGGATATCTGAATAGCAAAATTTTAAAATGGCCTGGGTAACGAAATTGGAATAATTAAATAAATAGCCATAATCGAATGAAGTAATTAAAATGAAAAAAATGGATTTAAAATTCACCCCTAAATTGCATGTATTTTCAATAGGGACCACCACCTCGTGTTATTGCTATATTTGAAAACCAATTAATTCATCAGAGGTCTATTGGCACTTGGCATATCATATGGTAGGAGTAAATTGCGGTGAGTTTCTGACGAATTAAAGTGTAAGTAAATAAACCACAATATTCATAAAACATTTTAGTAGTAGTGGGGACCTGTTTACTACTAGTTCAACTCGAGAGAGACTATTCGCGCGTATAGAGAGAGAGAGAGCTCCTCCTTTGCATGCATCCGGCTGCCTATAAATCCCCAAACCACAATCTAGTTAAATTACAGATTTCAAAATGTTAAAAACCTTCCTCCTCCTCCTCATTTTCTTTAGTTTGAGTCTTACCTTTTTGGGCGGGGATGCTCAAAGAGTTCTCCATCCAAGGCCACCATTCAGAAGGCGTCCACCACCACCACCACCAATTAGACGTCCACCACCACCTCTAAGACGTCCTCCGCCACCACGCATTAATACATTTCCTCCACCACCACCACCACGACCACCACCACCACCACTACCTCTAAGACGTCCACCGCCACCACCATCACCCATTAGACGTCCACCACCACCTCTAAGACGTCCTCCGCCACCACCACCACCCATTAGACGTCCACCACCACCTCTAAGACGTCCTCCGCCACCACGTCCACCACCACCACCACCCACTGGACGTCCACCACCACCTCGAAGACGTCCTCCGCCGCCACCACCATCACCCATTAGACGTCCACCACCACCTCTAAGACGTCCTCCGCCACCACCACCACTCATTAGACGTCCTCCGCCACCACTCATTAGACGTCCTCCGCCACCACGCATTATGCTCGCCGCAAATGGAATTGAATGACCGCCGTGGATATAGTAATGTACGTAGTGCATGTGCCTTGCCTCTAATTAATAAAAATAAGGACCATGTATACATACATACATATTGTCCAAATCTATCTATATCGATATGTATAATAAAGGAAGAGATTTACGTACTCAATGGTAAACTATGTAATAGAATATAGTTAAAAATATCAAAAATAATAGCTAACAACAGTTAGTTATTATTGGAGCTCTTATTTTTTATCTCTAGCACTCTCTCATTTAATTTTCTACTTTTATTTTGTTTTTTCATTTATTGTTTAAATTTAAATTTTAAACACATTTATCAGTTGGAAAAATTATGCATGATCCTCAAAGCAAATCTGCGTGCAAAATATTACTATCTCCATTCTAAATTATAAGATTATTATTGATTTTTAAAAGTCAATTTGAGATCTTTTTAAATTCAAAATTGAAATGACTCACTAAAAATTATGAAATAATAAAATTTACAATGAGTAATATTTTTTAGACTATTTGTAATATTCATCATTGCATTAATTAAAATTAAAAAAATCTATATTAATTTTGAGTTTAAAAATATCTTAAGTTAATTTAAAAAATATCTAGTTAGTATTAGATTAGTATTATATAACTCAGTTAAATGCTAATTATACTTTGGTTATTACTTGTTCTATAATTTCCACAGAAAAATTCCGTCAAAAATAAAATTACAACCAATAAATATATCAACAAAACGTTTCGTATGAACGATAAGAACCAAAAGGCATCTACCTATAACTAGAACCCACAAATATATAACAAAAATTCATATCAAAGCAACGTTAAGTCAATTCCAATATCAATCCAAAGCTAAGGTAGTCCAATATTTAGAATTGTAATGATTGAGATACCTGATATTTATAATCAATAAACCAAGAAAATTTCAAAATCAGCCAAGTAGTTGTTCATGTTTACATCACAAAATCAGCCAAAATCATTAACAATTATAAATACATGTTAACAGTCGAAATACATATTCATGTTTACATTCGAAATGCATGCCAAGGAAGTCCAAATTTGGGACATGAAAGAATCAAAAGCTGCTAATTGAATTTAGGGCAAAATTTAGGGTCCAAATTTGGGCCAACCTTTTAACCTTAGAATGATAATCAAACAGACAGCTAAAACCACCACGCTGCCGCAGAAATAGGATCGCGGGTGTGAGATACCGGAGTGGTGAGGGGAGAGGAGCTACCGGAGTGGTGAGGGGAGAGGAGGATCTGCCAGACGTCAGAGGGGGAGGGCCGACGCCGGAGGGAAGAGAGAGAGAGAATGAATCAGAGGGATTTTTTTATTGAAGCAGCGCAACTGATGTGCGATGTAAACGATAGGGTTATAATACGTATTTTTGATAGAATTTTTGTCGAACATAAGTCCATCGAACTTATTTTATTTCTGACAGAACTTTCGTCGAAAATACTTATAAATTCGTGGATATTAATTGCGAGGCTGGTAGTAAAGCTGTAAAACGAGCAAACAGTTGGGCTCGATTCGTACTCGCTCGACAAAAAGTTCGATTCGAGCTCAACTCGAAATATAAATGAGTCAAATATGTGCAAATTTTAAAGTTCGATAAATTACTCGAACCTCCTTAAATTATAATTTTTTATTGATACTCGGATCATATTCGTTCGAAAAGTTCAAACTGCTCGGGCTCGATTCGAAATCGTGCTCGACTCGATAGCTAAATGAGCCTCAATCAAACTTTATTTTATACTCGATAAATTTTGTGAACCAAATTTGAGCAACTCAATACTCGGCTCGACTCGGTTCGTTTACACCCTTAGCTGGTAGGAACATTGACGCCTAAAAATTAGGATCTTCTCAATTTCAAATGAATTGGAAAGTTTTCATTGCATGGTCCAGATTTAAAATGTGTTAAAATGTGACATCATGATTGTGACGCCCCCAGAATAGGTCCAGTCAACCCAACCCATTCTGAGTCGCCAAATACATGGTACATAATTCAAATACAAACTTTATATCACACGGTCGTGCAAAATACGACCACACAACTGTGAGTGCCAATACAAATCGTATATAATACGAAATATTAATATTCAAATTCATTCTTTATTTATTACAATTATTATCCCACTATTTCACAAAAATAGCGAGGACTATTACTGCTCTAACTCTGACCATCACTCTGTCCCCCGACTAGTTCCCGCACCGTTCTCATTTCCTGTAGAGGACAATAGATGAAAAGGGTGAGCTCAACTAGCCCAGTAAAGAATATTATGACTAAGATAATGAAAAATAAATTATCATTAGCCTTCAACAGTTCAGATAAAATATTATGGACAACAAGTTTTAGATCAATATTCGCAGCGGAAATAACAATTCATTAGAAGAGTTAAGTAGAGAATGAAGTCTACTATCTTCTATGATTTAAAAGTCCATCATCAATATTTTATCCCTGTAACATCAATCAATATATATCTCAAATCAAATATTCATCTTCGCACTACGGCCAAAGATATTCATTTGTATCATCAGTGATCATGTTCATATCAACACCTGTCATCTTTGCACTACAGGCCAAAGATATTCATCAGGTAATCATTCATCTTTGCTCTACAGGCCAAAGATATTCAGTTATATCACCTTTTAGGACTGAGGATGATGAAAAATATTTAAAAAAAACGATTCCAGTGAGATAAAAGGCAAAGATTAAGTATTCGTATTTTAGTATATCTAATTTAAAAATACCTCGTAATAATCAATTATGGAGCAAAATTCAAGAATAGAGCTCGAAACTTGGATACAATCAAAGATAGGAACCTTAACAAGTAATTTGGACATATAGAAGAAAATTTAATTTTTCCGTGAATAGTGTCGTATACGTGAATAGTAACCCTGACGGAAAAAGTAAGAATTTCAACATAAAATCCATGACAATATTTCTGTATAATGATATTGAAAAAAATAACATCATTTACGAAAGAAAATAACATTCTTTACCTCAAAAGAACAGTACTTCTGGCTGGAATATCGGATATAATATCGAAAGAAACTTGCACTGAATACTAACACTCAAAGTATCTAAATACTCACAAAAATACGCTCGATATTATAGAGAAAAAACTTCTGATTCTGGTGTGATTTTCAATTCTAACCTATGCACCCTATTTATAGGAAAAGCTTAGGATGCCAAAGGAGACTAAAATAATAAAATATTATTATTTTAAAAAAAATCCTCCAGCCGCCTGCCAAAAAATTCAAAAGCCATCAGCCACCACAAGTGGGACCCACCTCCCATTAAAAAAATATTTATTTTCCGAAACTTCAATAATTCATAATAAATAGCCCCTTTGTCAGAAAAATACAAAATCGATGTCCTTTTATAAAAAATTTAATTATCTACAACTTTGCAGAAGGAAGTTTTTCCAAATTCCAAACATAAATTATCCGAAATCCATAAACAGATGATTTTCCACACCAAAATACTAATAAAAACACATCAGCACAAATTCCTTCTTTAATATCCACAAAATAAATATTTTCTTATCATATAAATCAATAATTAATTATTTACAAATAATATTATAGAACTACAATATTGACAACCAGGTCGTTCTCAGGAAAGAGGGGGCTTTCCGATAAGGATTTCTCCTTACTGGCGCGCAATTAGATTAACCTAATCCCTTTCCTCGACAGAACTTCCTTAGACATTGCCAATAATGCTATCTAATAATATTATTTAAATAATATAAATTATTGAGTTGATAATGTGAAATACTGTGCAATGACAATTATTGAATCAATAATACGAAATATCAACTATAGCAATTATTGAATCAATAATATAAAATAGCAACGTAGCAATTATTGATATAAAATATCAACGTAGCAATTATTGAATCAATAAAATATCATGTAATTATTGAATCAATAATATAAAATATTGAACAGTAATTACTGTAACAATAATTGAGCAAGTGCCTTCTCACGTAAGAATCAATAATTTAAAATACTGTGCAATACCGTGTGCTACTGTGCAACACCGCGTATTACTATATTTTAACCACCGGGTATTTCAACAGTACTAACGGTAACAACCACGCCGTTATTTTGTAAAAAGTTATTTCTGTCGCTTTCTATATTCGACAGTTATTCCGTTGTGGGGTCCACAAATAGCTGCGCCTGTAAGACCCCAACTTTTATGAATAAAGATTTAATTTTCTTTATATATTATTTCGAAACAGTAAGGTGTTGTTTTGATAAATATTAAAGTTATGGGTGAAATGTGCAAACATTTTTAAAATGAGCAAGTGGTTATAAAATATTCTTGTTGTCGGGGAATATTCGTTTGGTCGTGGAATATTCTTGTTGTCGGAGAATATTCGTACGACGGCGCAGCTATTTGTGGGCCCCCACAACGGAATAACTGTCGGATATAGAAAGCGACAGAAATAACTTTTTTACAAAATAACGGCGTGGTTGTTACCGTTAGTACTGTTGAAATACCCGGTGGTTAAAATACAGTGATACACGGTGTTGCATAGTAGCACACGGTATTGCACAGTATTTCGAATTATTGAGTCTTACGTGAGAAGCCATTACTCAATTATTGTTACAGTAATTACTGTTCAATATTTTATATTATTGACTCAATAATTGCTATGTTGATATTTTATATTATTGACTCAATAATTGCTGCATTGATATTTTATTGACTCAATAATTGCTACGTTGCCATTTTATATGATTGATTCAATAATGACTACAGTTGATATTTTGTAGTATTGATTCAATAATTGTTGTTGTACAGTATTTCACGTTATCAACTCAATAATTCATATTATTTGAATAATATTATTAGATAGCATTATTGACAATGTCTAAGGAAGTTCTGACTAGGAGGGGTTATTTAATTGCGCGCCAGTAAGGAGAAGTCCTTATCGGAAGGCCCCCTCTGTCCTGGGAACGACCTGGTTGTCAATATTGTAGTTCTATAATATTATTTGTGAATAATTAATTATTGATTTATATGATAAGGAAATATTTATTTTGTGGATATAAAAGAAGGAATTTGTGCTGATGTGTTTTTATCAGTATTTTGGTGTGAAAAATCATCCGTTTATGGATTTCGGATAGTTTATGTTTGGAATTTGGAAAAACTTCCTTCTGCAAAGTTGTAGAGAATTAAATTTCCTATAGAAGGACACATCATTTGTATTTTTCTGACAAAGGGGCTATTTATTATGAATTATTGAAGTTTCGGAAAATAAATATTATTTTATAAATGGTGGGCCCCACTTTTGTTGTTTTGTTGAAAAAAATCAGATGTTTGAAGCAGCCTGCGGCTGGAGAAGTTTTGTAAAAATAATATTATTTTATTATTTTAGTCTCCTTTGGCATCCTAAGCTTTTCCTATAAATAGGGTGCTTAGGTTAGAATTGAAAATCACACCAGAATTCGAAGTTTTATCTCTCTATAATATCGAGCGTATTTTTGTGAGTATTTCTATACTTTGAGTATTAGTATTCAGCGCAAGTTTCCGTCAATATTATATCCGATATTCCAATCAGAGGTACTATCTTTTTGAGGTAAGGGATGTTATTTTTTTTCGTAAATGATATTATTCTTTTCAATATCATTATACAGAAATATTGTCATGGATTTTATGTTGAAATTCTTACTTTTTCCGTCGGGGTTACTATTCACGTATACGGCACTATTCACGGAAAAATTTATTTTTCTTCTATTTGTCCAAATTGTCTGTTAAGGTTACTATCTTTGATTGTATCCAAGTTTTGAGCTTTATTCTTGAATTTTGCTCCACAAAGTATTATTATGGATTATTCTTGAATTTGGATAAACTAAATGACGAATCCCTAATCTTTGTCTTTTATCTCACTGGATTCGTTCTTTAAAATATTTTTCATCATCCTCAGTCCTAAAAGGTGATGTAACTGAATATCTTTGGCCTGTAGAGCAAAGATGAATGATTACTTGATGAATATCTTTGGCCTGTAGAGCAAAGATGAATGATTACCTGATGAATATCTTTGGCCTGTAGTGCAAAGATGACAGGTGTTGAGATGAATATGATCACTGATGATACAAATGAATATCTTTGGCCTGTAGTGCAAAGATGAATATTTGATTCGAGATGTATATTGATTGATGTTACAGGGATAAAATATTGATGATGGACTTTTAAATCATAGAAGATAGTAGACTTGATTCTCTGCTTAACTCTTCTAATGATTTGTTATTTCCGCTGCGAATATTGATCTAAAGTTGGTTGTCAATTATATTTTATCTTATTTGTTGAAGACTAACGATAATTTGTTTTCCATTATCTTAGTCATAATATTCTTTACTGAGCTAGTTGAGCTCACCCTTTTCATCTGTTGTCCTCTTCAGGAAATGAGAATGTTGCGGGGACTAGTCGGGGGACAGAGTGATGGTCCGAGTTAGATCAGTAGTAGTCCTCACTATTTCTGATAAATAGTGTGATAATAATTGTAATGAGGACTTAGTTTGAATCTTAATATTTTCTACATATTTGTATTGAGACTCACAGTTGTGTGGTCGTATTTTGCACGACCGTATGATATAAAGTTTGTATTTGAATTCTGTACCATGTATTTGGCGACTCAGAATGGGTTGGGTTGAATGGACCTATTCTGGGGGCGTCACAGTTGGTATCAGAGCTTAGGGATATGATCTCTGGCGGAGATCGGGGAATAGAACTAGGAGGGGAGAGACGAGTAAATCCTTCGCTAGTGTGTCCTACCTAAGCTTATGTGGTATTTAATTGGTCAGTCGGAGCATAGGGTTAATATGTGATATTTTGATTTGTTTAATTAACCCTTGTTTTATGGCAGTATTTGAGAATGACAGCTGAGAATGTTAACAACGAAGTGAATGAGACCATGGAGACACCTTTAATTGTTAACCAGGAGAACATGCAACAAGAAGGCAATGTTCATCCTGAAAATAACGCTGGTCAGACGATAAACGATGAGATGTTTAGAAGTTTTTTACAGTTTATGCAAAATCAGACGAGGGAGACTCGTGTGCAACATACAGGTGGAGATAATAACAACACACGAGCTGTCACTGCCAAGCAGTTCAAAGAATTGGGACCACCAGAGTTTCTGGGAAAGCCAGATCCGATCAAGGCGGAGACGTGGATTAAACAAATTACCAAGATATTTGATGTCTTGGGATGTACGGAGGAACAGAAGGTTCCATTCGCCACGTTTATGTTTCGTGGAGAGGCAGATTACTGGTGGGAGTCTGTGAAGCGTACCCAGCCTGCCGCACTCCAGATGTCTTGGGAAGCGATCCAGAAACTGTTCAATGACAAGTACTTTCCTGAAAGTATTCGTCATATGAAGGAAGTAGAGTTTATTAGACTCGAGCAAAATAATATGACGGTATCCCAGTACGAGGCTAAGTTCGCGGAGCTGTCCAGGTTTGCACCTCATTTGGTGGAGAATGAGGAACGTATGACACGGATGTTTCTAAGAGGTTTGAAACCCGAAATACGTCAATACCTCATTTCTCATAAATTTTCTTTATATTCGGATGTAGTAAACAGGGCCCAGTTATTAGAACGAGATAATGATTATGTTCAACCGAGGGACCACAACCAAGGTCGTACTGGTGGCAGTAGTCATCGGAGCAATGACAACCAGCGAGGAGGAAAGTATGACAGAAGCGGTAACCACTCCGGTGGTTATCGTGGCCATGATAGTAGAAGAAGCGAATCGGGAGGAGATTTCAAAAAGAGAAGGTATAACAATGAGAACGCGAAGATGTCAACATCAGCACCAGCATCAACTGTTTCGAGGGGAGGAGAACGACCACCGGTCGTATGCTTTAAATGCGGGAAAGAGGGACATATCAGCCCAAACTGCCCACAACTATTCAAAGGATGCTATAACTGTGGAAAGGAAGGACATATAGCTCGAGATTGTCCTGTTGCGAAACCGAGTTCAGCGGGGGTGGTGATTCCAAAGGCGGTTGCAGACAAGTCAAAGTCAGTGATTCCTGGAAGAGCGTTTGTCGTTACAGCCCAAAACGCGAGGAATCCACACGAGGTGATTACGGGTAAACTGATCATAAACTCTTGCGAAGTTTATACCTTGTTAGATACCGGTGCTACCCATTCCTTTATTTCACCTGCTTGTGCTCAACGTTTGAACTTGACTTCTGATAAATTAGACTTTGACTTATCTGTTGAGACTCCGTTAAGAGAAACCTTTGTTACATCTACAGTTTACAAATCTTGCTTGATTCAGATTGGTACCCTTACCTTACCTGTTGATCTTATATCTTTGAAAATACTTGCATTTGACGTGATTTTAGGAATTGACTGGTTAACCACTTACCATGCCAAAATTGATTGTTTTCGTAAGGTTGTTAGTTTTCATATTCCTAATCAACCTGTTGTGCGAATCCAAATCACCAAACCACTAAAATCAGTCAATATCATTTCAAATCCCAAGGCTATTCGTTTATTGAAAAACGGATGTCAAGCTTTCTTAGCTCATGTCACTGATCTAAATCAGAATACATCAGATTTGAATGATATTTCCATTGTTAATGAGTTTCCTGATGTATTTCCCGAAGAACTTCCCGGTCTACCCCCAGAACGTGAAGTTGAATTCTTTATTGACCTTGAGCCCGGTACAAAGCCCATTTCTAAAACTCCGTATCGAATGGCTCCTATTGAACTTCAGGAGTTAAAGGTCCAATTACAAGAGTTGTTAGACATCGGTTTTATTCGTCCTAGTACGTCTCCTTGGGGTGCTCCTGTTTTATTCGTAAAGAAGAAAGACGGGAGTATGCGACTTTGCATTGACTATCGAGAGTTGAACCATGTCACCATCAAGAATAGGTATCCGTTACCTCGTATTGATGACCTGTTCGACCAGTTGCAAGGAGCGCAATTCTTTTCAAAGATCGATCTTCGTTCTGGATATCATCAGTTGAAGATTAAAACTGAGGATATTCCAAAGACTGCTTTTAGAACACGGTACGGGCATTATGAGTTCTTAGTCATGTCTTTTGGATTGACTAATGCTCCTGCTGCTTTCATGGATATGATGAACCGTGTATTTAAGGAGTATTTGGATCAATTCGTTGTTGTCTTTATTGATGACATCCTCATTTATTCTAAAAGCCGTGAAGATCATGAGCACCACTTGAAGCTGGTACTTCAAAAGCTTCGTGAGAACAAGCTATACGCCAAGTTAAAGAAATGCGAGTTCTGGCTTGAGGAAGTAGCATTCCTTGGGCACGTGGTATCGAAACGTGGAGTATCTGTGGACCCGACGAAGATTGAAGCAATACAAAGCTGGGAGCAACCTAAGTCGGTGACCGAAGTACGAAGCTTTCTGGGCTTAGCTGGTTATTATCGGAGGTTCGTAGAGGGATTTTCTCGAATCGCTACTCCATTAACTCAGTTGACCCGGAAAGATACGAAATTCGTTTGGAGCGAGGAATGCGAGAAGAGCTTCCAAGAGCTCAAGAGGAGACTTATTTCGGCACCTGTTCTGACAATACCATCTGGTTCGGATGGATTTGTTATTTACAGCGATGCTTCGGGCAAAGGGTTAGGATGTGTTCTCATGCAACATGGGAAAGTCATAGCCTATGCCTCGCGACAACTCAAAGAATATGAGAGGAATTATCCTACTCATGATCTAGAGTTGGCAGCAGTCGTTTTCGCGTTGAAGATCTGGAGACATTACTTGTACGGAGAGAAAGTGGAGATTTATACGGATCATAAGAGCCTTAAATATTTCTTCACTCAGAAGGAACTCAACATGCGGCAACGACGTTGGCTTGAGCTGTTGAAAGATTACGATCATACTATCCAATACCATCCTGGAAAAGCGAACGTGGTAGCTGACGCGTTGAGTAGAAGATCATATATGAAAACGAATGCGATGATGTCAAGTATACGCGTAGAACCAGCTTTGATTGATAAAGTTAAAGCTGCTCAAGCTACGGATGCGGAGCTGATGAAGATGAAGAAGAAGGTGCAAGAAGGTGCAATTCCAGAATCAAGAATCGATGAAGATGGAATACTTCGAGTCAACTCCAGACTTTGTGTTCCTAACGATTCCGACTTGAAGTATAGAATCATGATGGAGGCACACAACACACCGTTTGCGATCCATCCTGGGAGTACTAAAATGTATCGTGATCTTCGACATACATTTTGGTGGGGCAATATGAAGAGAGAGATTGCGGAGTTCATCTCGAGATGTTTAACTTGTCAACGTGTAAAGGCGGAACATCAAGTGCCGAAGGGTCCATTGCAACCACTAGAGATTCCGAAATGGAAGTGGGAACATATTACGATGGATTTCGTTACGGGTCTTCCCAAAGTTTCTCAAGGCTTAGATGCGATTTGGGTTATTGTTGATAGATTAACCAAGTCTGCTCATTTCTTGCCGATACGAGAGACTTATTCCCTTGAACGTCTTGCTCATATGTACGTGAATGAGATTGTGAGATTGCATGGCATGCCAGTATCCATAATTTCGGATCGTGATCCCAGATTTACTTCACGATTTTGGATCAGTTTGCAGAAAACTATGGGTACGGATTTACGATTCAGTTCGGCTTATCATCCTCAAACAGACGGACAATCGGAAAGGACTATCCAAACCCTTGAAGATCTATTGAGACTTTGTGTTCTAGACTTCAAAGGGAGTTGGGATAAGTACTTACCATTGGTGGAATTCTCTTACAACAACAGTTATCAGGCAAGTATAGGCGTAGCTCCATTCGAGGCATTGTATGGGAGAAAGTGTCGTTCTCCAGTATGTTGGGATGAGGTGGGTGAAGCAACATTGTTGGGACCAGAGTTAGTACGTATGACTACAGAAAAGATCCAATAATCCGACAACGTATACAGACGGCACAGGATCGACAAAAGAGTTATGCGGATCTTCATCGAAAGGACGTGGAATTTAATGTTGGAGACCATGTGTTGTTACGTATTGCTCCGTGGAAAGGAGTTACGAGGTTTGGGAAGAGAGGAAAGCTCAATCCACGATTCATTGGTCCATTTGAGAGTCTTGACCGAATAGGAAATGTGGCCTATAGACTCGCTTTACCTCCAAGCATGTCTCGTGTTCATAATGTGTTTCACATATCCGTGTTACGTAAATATGTGAAGGATCCAAACCGCATTATTGAGTTAGAACCAGACGAGATAGCTGAAGATTTAACGTACGAGGAGGTACCTGTCAAGATATTGGATAGGAAGAAGCATGTCCTACGCTCAAAAATTATACCTCAAGTTAAAGTTTTGTGGAGAAACCATGCAATTGAGGAAATGACCTGGGAGTTGGAATCGGAAATAAAAGCGAGGTATCCTCACCTTTTCGACATACCAGGTACGTACGTCAATTTCGAGGACGAAATTTCATAAGGAGGGGAGGTTGTAAGACCCCAACTTTTATGAATAAAGATTTAGTTTTCTTTATATATTATTTCGAAACAGTAAGGTGTTGTTTTGATAAATATTAAAGTTATGGGTGAAATGTGCAAACATTTTTAAAATGAGCAAGTGGTTATAAAATATTCTTGTTGTCGGGGAATATTCGTTTGGTCGTGGAATATTCTTGTTGTCGGAGAATATTCGTACGACGGCGCAGCTATTTGTGGGCCCCCACAACGGAATAACTGTCGGATATAGAAAGCGACAGAAATAACTTTTTTACAAAATAACGGCGTGGTTGTTACCGTTAGTACTGTTGAAATACCCGGTGGTTAAAATACAGTGATACACGGTGTTGCATAGTAGCACACGGTATTGCACAGTATTTCGAATTATTGAGTCTTACGTGAGAAGCCATTACTCAATTATTGTTACAGTAATTACTGTTCAATATTTTATATTATTGACTCAATAATTGCTATGTTGATATTTTATATTATTGACTCAATAATTGCTGCATTGATATTTTATTGACTCAATAATTGCTACGTTGCCATTTTATATGATTGATTCAATAATGACTACAGTTGATATTTTGTAGTATTGATTCAATAATTGTTGTTGTACAGTATTTCACGTTATCAACTCAATAATTCATATTATTTGAATAATATTATTAGATAGCATTATTGACAATGTCTAAGGAAGTTCTGACTAGGAGGGGTTATTTAATTGCGCGCCAGTAAGGAGAAGTCCTTATCGGAAGGCCCCCTCTGTCCTGGGAACGACCTGGTTGTCAATATTGTAGTTCTATAATATTATTTGTGAATAATTAATTATTGATTTATATGATAAGGAAATATTTATTTTGTGGATATAAAAGAAGGAATTTGTGCTGATGTGTTTTTATCAGTATTTTGGTGTGAAAAATCATCCGTTTATGGATTTCGGATAGTTTATGTTTGGAATTTGGAAAAACTTCCTTCTGCAAAGTTGTAGAGAATTAAATTTCCTATAGAAGGACACATCATTTGTATTTTTCTGACAAAGGGGCTATTTATTATGAATTATTGAAGTTTCGGAAAATAAATATTATTTTATAAATGGTGGGCCCCACTTTTGTTGTTTTGTTGAAAAAAATCAGATGTTTGAAGCAGCCTGCGGCTGGAGAAGTTTTGTAAAAATAATATTATTTTATTATTTTAGTCTCCTTTGGCATCCTAAGCTTTTCCTATAAATAGGGTGCTTAGGTTAGAATTGAAAATCACACCAGAATTCGAAGTTTTATCTCTCTATAATATCGAGCGTATTTTTGTGAGTATTTCTATACTTTGAGTATTAGTATTCAGCGCAAGTTTCCGTCAATATTATATCCGATATTCCAGTCAGAGGTACTATCTTTTTGAGGTAAGGGATGTTATTTTTTTTCGTAAATGATATTATTCTTTTCAATATCATTATACAGAAATATTGTCATGGATTTTATGTTGAAATTCTTACTTTTTCCGTCGGGGTTACTATTCACGTATACGGCACTATTCACGGAAAAATTTATTTTTCTTCTATTTGTCCAAATTGTCTATTAAGGTTACTATCTTTGATTGTATCCAAGTTTTGAGCTTTATTCTTGAATTTTGCTCCACAAAGTATTATTATGGATTATTCTTGAATTTGGATAAACTAAATGACGAATCCCTAATCTTTGTCTTTTATCTCACTGGATTCGTTCTTTAAAATATTTTTCATCATCCTCAGTCCTAAAAGGTGATGTAACTGAATATCTTTGGCCTGTAGAGCAAAGATGAATGATTACTTGATGAATATCTTTGGCCTGTAGAGCAAAGATGAATGATTACCTGATGAATATCTTTGGCCTGTAGTGCAAAGATGACAGGTGTTGAGATGAATATGATCACTGATGATACAAATGAATATCTTTGGCCTGTAGTGCAAAGATGAATATTTGATTCGAGATGTATATTGATTGATGTTACAGGGATAAAATATTGATGATGGACTTTTAAATCATAGAAGATAGTAGACTTGATTCTCTGCTTAACTCTTCTAATGATTTGTTATTTCCGCTGCGAATATTGATCTAAAGTTGGTTGTCCATTATATTTTATCTTATTTGTTGAAGACTAACGATAATTTGTTTTCCATTATCTTAGTCATAATATTCTTTACTGAGCTAGTTGAGCTCACCCTTTTCATCTGTTGTCCTCTTCAGGAAATGAGAATGTTGCGGGGACTAGTCGGGGGACAGAGTGATGGTCCGAGTTAGATCAGTAGTAGTCCTCATTATTTCTGATAAATAGTGTGATAATAATTGTAATGAGGACTTAGTTTGAATCTTAATATTTTCTACATATTTGTATTGAGACTCACAGTTGTGTGGTCGTATTTTGCACGACCGTATGATATAAAGTTTGTATTTGAATTCTGTACCATGTATTTGGCGACTCAGAATGGGTTGGGTTGAATGGACCTATTCTGGGGGCGTCACAGCGCCGTCGTACGAATATTCCCCGACAACAAGAATATTCCACGACCAAACGAATATTCCCCGACAAAAAGAATATTATATAACCACTTGCTCATTTTAAAATATTTGCACATTTCACCCTTAACTTTCATATTTATCAAAACAACACCTTACTGTTTCGAAATCATATATAAAGAAAATTAAATCTTTATTCATAAAAGTTGGGGTCTTACAACCTCCCCTCCTTATGAAATTTCGTCCTCGAAATTGACGTACGTACCTGCTATGTCGAAAAGGTGAGGATACCTCGCTTTCATTTCCGATTCCAACTCCCACGTCATTTCCTCAATTGCATGGTTTCTCCACAAAACTTTAACTTGAGGTATAATTTTTGAGCGTAGGACATGCTCCTTCCTATCCAAGATCTTGACAGGTACCTCCTCGTATGTTAAATCTTCGGCTATCTCGTCTGGTTCTAACTCAATAATGTGGTTTGGATCCTTCACATATTTATGTAACACGGATATGTGAAATACGTTATGAACACGAGACATGCTTGGAGGTAATGCAAGTCTATAGGCCACATTTCCTATTCGGTCAAGAATCTCAAATGGACCAATGAATCGTGGATTGAGCTTTCCTCTCTTCCCAAACCTCGTAACTCCTTTCCACGGAGCAACACGTAATAACACATGGTCTCCAACATTAAATTCCACGTCCTTTCGATGAAGATCCGCATAACTCTTTTGTCGATCCTGTGCCGTTTGTATACGTTGTCGGATCATTTAGATCTTTTCTGTAGTTATACGTACCAACTCCGGTCCCAACAATGTTGCTTCACCCACCTCGTTCCAACATGTTGGAGAACGACACTTTCTCCCATACAATGCCTCGAATGGAGCCACGCCTATACTTGCCTGATAACTGTTGTTGTAGGAGAATTCCACAAATAGTAAGTACTTATCCCAACTCCCTTTGAAGTCTAGAACACAGAGTCTTAATAGATCTTCAAGAGTTTGAATAGTCCTTTTCGATTGTCCGTCTGTTTGAGGATGATAAGCCGAACTGAATCATAAATCCGTGCCCATAGCTTTCTGCAAACTGATCCAAAATCGTTAAGTGAATCTTGGATCACGATCCGAAACTATGGTTACTGGCATGCCATGCAATCTCACAATCTCATTCACGTACATATAAGCAAGACGTTCAAGGGAATAAGTCTCTCGTATCGGCAAGAAATGAGCAGACTTGGTTAATCTATCAACAATAACCCAAATCGCATCTATGCCTTGAGAAACCTTGGGAAGACCCGTAACGAAATCCATTGTAATGTGTTCCCACTTCCATCTCAGAATCTCCAGTGGTTGCAATGGACCCTTCGGCACTTGATGCTCCGCCTTTACACGTTGGCAAGTTAAACATCTCGAGATGAACTCCGCGATCTCTCTCTTCATATTGCTCCACCAAAATGTATGTCGAAGATCACGATACATTTTAGTACTCCCAGGATGGATCGCAAACGGTGTGTTGTGTGCCTCCATCATGATTCTATGTTTCAAGTCAGAATCGTTAGGAACACAAAGTCTGGAGTTGACTTGAAGTATTCCCTCTTCAACGATTCTTGCTTCTGGAATGGCACCTTCTTGCACCTTTTTCTTCATCTTCATCAGCTCCGCATCCATAGCTTGAGCAGCTTTAACTTTATCAATCAAAGCTGGTTCTACGCGTATACTTGACATCATCGCATTTATTTCCACATATGATCTTCTACTCAACGCGTCAGCTACCACGTTCGCTTTTCCAGGATGGTATTGGATGGTATGATCGTAATCTTTCAACAACTCAATCCAACGTCGTTGCCGCATGTTGAGTTCCTTCTGAGTGAAGAAATATTTAATGCTCTTATGATCCGTATAAATCTCCACTTTCTCCCCGTACAGATAATGTCTCCAGATCTTCAACGCGAAAACGACAGCTGCTAACTCTAGATCATGAGTAGGATAATTCCTCTCATATTCTTTGAGTTGTCGCGAGACATAGGCTATGACTTTCCCATGTTGCATGAGAACGCATCCTAACCCTTTGCCCGAAGCATCGCTGTAGATAACAAATCCATCCGAACCAGATGGTATTGTCAGAACAGGTGCTGAAATGAGCCTCCTCTTGAGCTTTTGGAAGCTCTTCTCGCATTCCTCTCTCCAAACGAATTTTGTATCTTTCCGCGTCAACTGAGTTAATGGAGTAGCGATTCGAGAAAATCCCTCTACGAACCTCCGATAATAACCAGCTAAGCCCAGAAAGCTTCGTACTTCAGTCACCGACTTAGGTTGCTCCTACCTTTGTATTGCTTCAATCTTCGCCGGGTCAACTGATACTCCACGTTTCGATACCACGTGCCCAAGGAATGCTACTTCCTCAAGCCAGAACTCGCATTTCTTCAGCTTGGCATATAGCTTGTTCTCACGAAGCTTTTGAAGTACCAGCTTCAAGTGGTGCTCATGATCTTCACGGCTTTTAGAATAGATGAGGATGTCATCAATAAAGACAACAACGAACTGATCTAAATACTCCTTGAATATACGGTTCATCATATCCATGAAAGCAGCATGAGCATTAGTCAATCCAAAAGACATGACTAAGAACTCATAATGCCCGTACCGTGTTCTAAAAGCAGTCTTTGGAATATCCTCGGTTTTAATCTTCAGCTGATGATATCCAGAACGAATATCGATCTTTGAAAAGAATTGCGCTCCTTGCAACTGGTCGAACAGGTCATCAATACGAGGTAACGGATACCTATTCTTGATGGTGACATGGTTCAACTCCCGATAGTCAATACAAAGTCGCATACTCCCGTCTTTCTTCTTTACGAATAAAACAGGAGCACCCCAAGGAGACGTACTAGGACGAATAAAACCGATGTCTAACAACTCTTATAATTGGACCTTTAACTCCTGAAGTTCAATAGGAGCCATTCGATATGGGGTTTTAGAAATGAGTTTTGTACCGGGCTCAAGGTCAATAAAGAATTCAACTTCACGTTCTGGGGGTAGACCGGAAAGTTCTTCGGGAAATACATCAGAAAACTCATTAACAACGGAAATATCATTCAAATCTGATGTATTCTGGTTTAGATCAGTGACATGAGCTAAGAAAGCTTGACATCCGTTTTTCAATAAATGAATAGCTTTATGACTTGAAATGATATTGACTGATTTTAGTGGTTTGGTGATTTAAATTCGCACAACAGGTTGATTAGGAATATGAAAACTAACAACCTTACGAAAATAATCAATTCTGGCATGGTAAGTGGTTAACCAGTCAATTCCTAAAATCACGTCAAATGTAAGTATTTTCAAAGATATAAGATCAACAGGTAAGGTAAGGGTACCAATCTGAATCAAGCAAGATTTGTAAACTGTAGATGTAACAAAGGTTTCTCCTAACGGAGTTTCAATAAATAAGTCAAAGTCTAACTTATCAGAAGTCAAGTTCAAACGTTGAGCACAAGCAGGTGAAATAAAGGAATGGATAGCACCGGTATCTAACAAGGTGTAAACTTCGCAAGAGTTTATGATGAGCTTACCCGTAATCACCTCGTGCGGATTCCTTGCGTTTTGGGCTGTCACGACAAACGCTATTCCAGGAATCACCGACTTTGACTTGTCTGCAACCGCCTTTGGAATCACTACCCCCACTGAACTTGGTTTCGCTATAGGACAATCTCGAGCTATATGTCCTTCCTTTCCACAGTTATAACATGCTTTGAATTGTTGTGGGCAATTTGGGCTGATGTGTCCCTCTTTCCCGCATTTATAGGATACGACCGGTGGTCGTTCTCCTCCTCTCGAAACAGTTGATGCTGGTGCTGATGTTGACATCTTCACATTCTCATTATTGTACCTTCTCTTCTTGAAATCTCCCCCCGATTCGCTTTTCCTACTATCATGGCCACGATTACCACCGGAGTGGTTGTCGCTTCTGTCATACTTTCCTCCTCGCTGGTTGTCATTGCTCCGATGACTGCTGCCACCGGTACGACCTTAGTTGTGGTCCCTCGGTTGAACATAATCATTATCTCGTTCTAACAACTGGGCCCTGTTCACTACATCCGAATATAGAGAAAATTTATGAGAAATGAGGTATTGACGTATTTCGGGTTTCAAACCTCTTAGAAACATCCGCGTCATACGTTCCTCATTCTCCACCAAATGAGGTGCAAACCTGGACAGCTCCGCAAACTTAGCCTCGTACTGGGATACCGTCATATTGTTTTGCTCGAGTCTGATAAATTCTAACTCCTTCATATGACGAATACTTTCAGGAAAGTACTTGTCATTGACCAGTTTCTGGAACGCTTCCCAAGACATCTTGAGTGCGGCAGGCTGGGTACGTTTCACAGATTCCCACCAGTAATCTGCCTCTCCACGGAACATAAACGTGGCGAATGGAACCTTCTGTTCCTCCGTGCATCCCAAGACATCAAATATCTTGGTAATTTGTTTAATCCACGTCTCCGCTTTGATCGGATCTGGCTTTCCCAGAAACTCTGGTGGTCCCAATTCTTTGAACTGCTTGGCAGTGACAACTCGCGTGTTGTTATTATCTCCACCTGTATGTTGCACACGAGTCTCCCTCGTCTGGTTTTGCATGAACTGCAAAAAACTTCTAAACATCTCATCGTTTATTGTCTGACTAGCGTTGTTTTCAGGATGAACATTGCCTTCTGGTTGCACGTTCTCCTGGTTAACGATTAAAGGTGTCTCCACGGTCTCATTCACTTCGTTGTTAACATTCTCAGCTGCCATTCTCAAATACTGCCATAAAACAAGGGTTAATTAAACAAATTAACATATCACATATTAACCCTATGCTCCGTCTGACCAATTAAATACCACATAAGCTTAGGTAGGACACACTAACGAAGGATTTACTCATCTCTCCCCTCCCAGTTCTATTCCCCGATCTCCGCCAGAGATCATATCCCTAAGCTCTGATACCAACTGTGACGCCCCCAGAATAGGTCCAGTCAACCCAACCCATTCTGAGTCGCCAAATACATGGTACAGAATTCAAATACAAACTTTATATCACACGGTCGTGCAAAATACGACCACACAACTGTGAGTGTTAATACAAATCGTATATAATACGAAATATTAATATTCAAATTCATTTCTTATTTATTACAATTATTATCCTACTATTTCACAAAAATAGCGAGGACTACTACTGTTCTAACTCTGACCATCACTCTGTCCCCCGACTAGTTCCCGCACCGTTCTCATTTCCTGAAGAGGACAATAGATGAAAAGGGTGAGCTCAACTAGCCCAGTAAAGATTATTATGACTAAGATAATGAAAAATAAATTATCGTTAGCCTTCAACAGTTCAGATAAAATATTATGGACAACAAGTTTTAGATCAATATTTGCAGCGAAAATAACAATTCATTAGAAGAGTTAAGTAGAGAATGAAGTCTACTATCTTTTATGATTTAAAAGTCCATCATCAATATTTTATCCCTGTAACATCAATCAATATATATCTCAAATCAAATATTCATCTTCGCACTACGGCCAAAGATATTCATTTGTATCATCAGTGATCATGTTCATATCAACACCTGTCATCTCTGCACTACAGGCCAAAGATATTCATCAGGTAATCATTCATCTTTGCTCTACAGGCCAAAGATATTCAGTTATATCACCTTTTAGGACTGAGGATGATGAAAAACATTTTAAAAAAACGATTCCAGTGAGATAAAAGACAAAGATTAAGGATTCGTATTTTAGTATATCCAATTAAAAAATACCTCGTAATAATCAATTATGGAGCAAAATTCAAGAATAGAGCTCGAAACTTGGATACAATCAAAGATAGGAACCTTAATAAGTAATTTGGACATATAGAAGAAAATTTAATTTTTCCGTGAATAGTGCCGTATACGTGAATAGTGCCGTATATGTGAATAGTAACCCCGACGGAAAAAGTAAGAATTTCAACAAAAAATCCATGACAATATTTCTGTATAATGATATTGAAAAAAATAACATCATTTACGAAAGAAAATAACATCCCTTACCTCAAAAGAACAGTACTTCTGGCTGGAATATCGGATATAATATCGAAAGAAACTTGCACTGAATACTAACACTCAAAGTATCTAAATACTCACAAAAATACGCTCGATATTATAGAGAGAAAACTTCTGATTCTGGTGTGATTTTCAATTCTAACCTAAGCACCCTATTTATAGGAAAAGCTTAGGATGCCAAAGGAGACTAAAATAATAAAATATTATTATTTTAAAAAAAATCCTCCAGCCGCCTGCCAAAAAATTCAAAAGCCATCAGCCACCACAAGTGGGACCCACCTCCCATTAAAAAAATATTTATTTTCCGAAACTTCAATAATTCATAATAAATAGCCCCTTTGTCAGAAAAATACAAATTCGATGTCCTTCTATAGGAAATTTAATTCTCTACAACTTTGCAGAAGGAAGTTTTTCCAAATTCCAAACATAAATTATCCAAAATTCATAAACAGATGATTTTTCCACACCAAAATACTAATAAAAATACATCAGCACAAATTCCTTCTTTAATATCCACAAAATAAATATTTTCTTATCATATAAATCAATAATTAATTATTCACAAATAATATTATAGAACTACAATATTGACAACCAGGTCGTTCCCAGGAAAGAGGGGGCTTTCCGATAAGGATTTCTCCTTACTGGCGCGCAATTAGATTAACCTAACCCCTTTCCTCGACAGAACTTCCTTAAACATTGCCAATAATGTTATCTAATAATATTATTTAAATAATATGAATTATTGAGTTGATAATGTGAAATACTGTGCAATGACAATTATTGAATCAATAATACGAAATATCAACTGTAGCAATTATTGAATCAATAATATAAAATAGCAACGTAGCAATTATTGATATAAAATATCAACGTAGCAATTAGTGAATCAATAAAATATCATGTAATTATTGAATCAATAATATAAAATATTGAACAGTAATTACTGTAACAATAATTGAGCAAGTGCCTTCTCACGTAAGAATCAATAATTCAAAATACTGTGCAATACCGTGTGCTACAGTGCAACACCGCGTATTACTCTATTTTAACCACCGGGTATTTCAACAGTACTAACCGTAACAACCACGCCGTTATTTTGTAAAAAGTTATTTCTGTCGCTTTCTATATTTGACAGTTATTCCGTTGTGGGGTCCACAAATAGCTGCGCCGTCGTACGAATATTCCCCGACAACAAGAATATTCCATGACCAAACGAATATTCCCCGACAAAAAGAATATTATATAACCACTTGCTCATTTTAAAATATTTGCACATTTCACCCTTAACTTTCATATTTATCAAAACAACACCTTACTGTTTCAAAATCATATATAAAGAAAATTAAATCTTTATTCATAAAAGTTGGGGTCTTACAATGATGATATGAGAGAGAGATGATGATGAGGAATATACAAAGAATGGAGACTCTCCATTTCATTTGAAATGAAGAGAATCACCATAGTCTGGCGCTTAAGGACATGGATTATTTTTCGACGGAATTTCGTCGGACTTGAACTTATTTTGAGGGAATTATTTTCGAGAAAATATTTAGTCAGAATTAATTTATTTCCAAGGGAATTATTTCCGTCAGAAATAATTTTGTCGGAATTAGGCCAATTTTTTGTAGTGAATTGTCTATGTTATTGTAAGACCCCAACTTTTATGAATAAAGATTTAATTTTTTTTATATATGATTTCGAAACAGTAAGGTGTTGTTTTGATAAATATGAAAGTTAAGGGTGAAATATGCAAATATTTTAAAATGAGCAAGTGGTTATATAATATTCTTTTTGTCGGAGAATATTCGTTTGGTCGTGGAATATTCTTGTTGTCGGGGAATATTCGTACGACGGCGCAGCTATTTGTGGACCCCACAACGGAATAACTGTCGAATATAGAAAGCGACAGAAATAACTTTTTACAAAATAACGGCGTGGTTGTTATCGTTAGTACTGTTGAAATACCCGGTGGTTAAAATACAGTAATACGCAGTGTTGCACAGTAGCACACGGTATTGCACAGTATTTTGAATTGTTGATTCTTGCGTGAGAAGGCACTTGCTCAATTATTGTTACAGTAATTACTGTTCAATATTTTATATTATTGATTCAATAATTGCATGATATTTTATTGATTCAATAATTGCTACGTTGATATTTTATATCAATAATTGCTACGTTGCTATTTTATATTATTGATTCAATAATTGCTACAGTTGATATTTCGTATTATTGATTCAATAATTGTCATTGCACAGTATTTCACATTATCAACTCAATAATTCATATTATTTAAATAATATTATTAGATAGTATTATTGGCATTGTCTAAGGAAGTTCTGTCGAGAAAAGGGGTTAGGTTAATCTAATTGCGCGCCAGTAAGGAGAAATCCTTATCGGAAAGCCCCCTCTTTCCTGGGAACGACCTGGTTGTCAATATTGTAGTTCTATAATATTATTTGTGAATAATTAATTATTGATTTATATGATAAGGAAATATTTATTTTGTGGATATTAAAGAAGGAATTTGTGCTGATGTGTTTTTATTAGTATTTTGGTGTGGAAAATCATCTGTTTATGGATTTCGGATAATTTATGTTTGGAATTTGGAAAAACTTCCTTCTGTAAAGTTGTAGAGAATTAAATTTCCTATAGAAGGACATCGAATTTGTATTTTTCTGACAAAGGGGCTGTTTATTATGAATTATTAAAGTTTCGGAAAATAAATATTTTTTTAATGGGAGGTGGGTCCCACTTGTGGTGGCTGATGGCTTTTGAATTTTTTGGCAGGCGGCTGGAGGATTTTTTTTTAAAATAATAATATTTTATTATTTTAGTCTCCTTTGGCATACTAAGTTTTTCCTATAAATAGGGTGCTTAGGTTAGAATTAAAAATCACACCAGAATCAGAAGTTTTCTCTCTCCATAATATCGAGCGTATTTTTGTGAGTATTTAGATACTTTGAGTGTTAGTATTCAGTGCAAGTTTCTTTCGATATTATATCCGATATTTCAGCCAGAAGTACTGTTCTTTTGAGGTAATGGATGTTATTTTCTTTCGTAAATGATGTTATTTTTTCAATATCATTATACAGAAATATTGTCATGGATTTTATGTTGAAATTCTTATTTTTTTCGTCGGGATTACTATTCATGTATACGGCACTATTCACGGAAAAATTAAATTTTCTTCTATATGTCCAAATTACTTGTTAAGGTTCCTATCTTTGATTGTATCCAAGTTTGGAGCTCTATTCTTGAATTTTGCTCCATAATTGATTATTACGAGGTATTTTTTAATTGGATATACTAAAATACAAATCCTTAATCTTTCTCTTTTATCTCACTGGAATCGTTTTTTTAAAATATTTTTCATCATCCTCAGTCCTAAAAGGTGATATAACTGAATATCTTTGGCCTGTAGAGCAAAGATGAATGATTACCTGATGAATATCTTTGGCCTGTAGTGCAAAGATGACAGGTGTTGATATGAACATGATCACTGATGATACAAATGAATATCTTTGGCCGTAGTGCGAAGATGAATATTTGATTTGAGATATATATTGATTGATGTTACAGGGATAAAATATTGATGATGGACTTTTAAATCATAGAAGATAGTAGACTTCATTCTCTACTTAACTCTTCTAATGAATTGTTATTTCCGCTGTAAATATTGATCTAAAACTTGTTGTCCATAATATTTTATCTGAACTGTTGAAGGCTAACGATAATTTATTTTTCATTATCTTAGTCATAATATTCTTTACTGGGCTAGTTGAGCTCACCCTTTTCATCTATTGTCCTCTTCGGGAAATGAGAACGGTGCAGGAACTAGTCGGGGGACAGAGTGATGGTCAGAGTTAGAGCAGTAGTAGTCCTCGCTATTTTTGTGAAATAGTGAGATAATAATTGTAATAAATAAAGAATGAATTTGAATATTAATATTTCGTATTATATACGATTTGTATTGACACTCACAGTTGTGTGGTCGTATTTTGCACGACCGTGTGATATAAAGTTTGTATTTGAATTCTGTACCATGTATTTGGCGACTCAGAATGGGTTGGGTTGACTGGACCTATTTTGGGGGCGTCACAGTTGGTATCAGAGCTTAGGGATATGATCTCTGGCGGAGATCGGGGAATAGAACTGGGAGGGGAGAGATGAGTAAATCCTTCGCTAGTGTGTCCTACCTAAGCTTATGTGGTATTTAATTGGTCAGACGGAGCATAGGGTTAATATGTGATATGTTAATTTATTTAATTAACCCTTGTTTTATGGCAGTATTTGAGAATGGCAGCTGAGAATGTTAACAACGAAGTGAATGAGACCGTGGAGACACCTTTAATCGTTAACCAGGAGAACGTGCAACCAGAAGTCAATGTTCATCCTGAAAACAACGCTGGTCAGACAATAAACGATGAGATGTTTAGAAGTTTTTTGCAGTTCATGCAAAACCAGACGACTGAGACTCGTGTGCAACATACAGGTGGAGATAATAACAACACGCGAGTTGTCACTGCCAAGCAGTTCAAAGAATTGGGACCACCAGAGTTTCTGGGAAAGCCAGATCCGATCAAAGCGGAGACGTGGATTAAATAAATTACCAAGATATTTGATGTCTTGGGATGCACGGAGGAACAGAAGGTTCCATTCGCCACGTTTATGTCCGTGGAGAGGCAGATTACTGGTGGGAATCTGTAAAACGTACCCAGCCTGCCGCACTCAAGATGTCTTGGGAAGCATTCCAGAAACTGTTCAATGACAAGTACTTTCCTGAAAGTATTCGTCATATGAAGGAGGTAGAATTTATCAGACTCGAGCAAAACAACATGACGGTATCCCAGTACGAGGCTAAGTTTGCGGAGCTGTCCAGGTTTGCACCTCATTTAGTGGAGAATGAGGAACCTATGACGCGGATGTTTCTAAGAGGTTTGAAACCCGAAATACGTCAATACCTCATTTCTCATAAATTTTCTCTATATTCGGATGTAGTGAACAGGGCCCAGTTGTTAGAACGAGATAATGATTATGTTCAACCGAGGGACCACAACCAAGGTCGTACCGGTGGCAGCAGTCATCGGAGCAATGACAACCAGCGAGGAGGAAAGTATGACAGAAGCGGTAAGCACTCCGGTGGTAATCGTGGCCATGATAGTAGGAAAAGGGAATCGGGGGGTGATTTCAAGAAGAGAATGTACAATAATGAGAATGTGAAGATGTCAACATCAACACCAGCATCAACTGTTTCGAGAGGAGGAGAACGACCACCAGTCGTATGCTATAAATGCGGGAAAAAGAGACACATCAGCCCAAATTGCCCACAACAATTCAATGAATGTTATAACTGTGGAAAGGAAGGACATATAGCTCGAGATTGTCCTATAGCGAAACCAAGTTCAGCGGGGGTAGTGATTCCAAAGGCGGTTGCAGACAAGTCAAAGTCGGTGATTCTTGGAAGAGCGTTTGTCGTGACAGCCCAAAACGCAAGGAATCCGCACGAGGTGATTACGGGTAAGCTCATCATAAACTCTTGTGAAGTTTACACCTTGTTAGATACCGGTGCTATCCATTCCTTTATTTCACATGCTTGTGCTCAACGTTTGAACTTGACTTCTGATAAGTTAGACTTTGACTTATTTGTTGAAACTCCGTTAGGAGAAACCTTTGTTACATCTACAGTTTACAAATCTTGCTTGATTCAGATTGGTACCCTTACCTTACTTGTTGATCTTATATCTTTGAAAATACTTGCATTTGACGTGATTTTAGAAATTGACTGGTTAACCACTTATCATGCCAGAATTGATTGTTTTCGTAAGGTTGTTAGTTTTCATATTCCTAATCAACCTGTTGTGCGAATTCAAATCACCAAACCACTAAAATCAGTCAATATCATTTCAAGTCATAAAGCTATTCGTTTATTGAAAAACGGATGTCAAGCTTTCTTAGCTCATGTCACTGATCTAAACCAGAATACATCAGATTTGAATGATATTTCCGTTGTTAATGAGTTTTTTGATGTATTTCCCGAAGAACTTCCCGGTCTACCCCCAGAACGTGAAGTTGAATTCTTTATTGACCTTGAGCCCGATACAAAACCCATTTCTAAAACCCCATATCGAATGGCTCCTATTGAACTTCAGGAGTTAAAGGTCCAATTACAAGAGTTGTTAGACATCGGTTTTATTCGTCCTAGTACGTCTCCTTGGGGTGCTCCTAATTTGTTCGTAAAGAAGAAAGACGGGAGTATGCGACTTTGTATTGACTATCGGGAGTTGAACCATGTCACCATCAAGAATAGGTATCCGTTACCTCGTATTGATGACCTGTTCGACCAGTTGCAAGGAGCGCAATTCCTTTCAAAGATCGATATTCGTTCTGGATATCATCAGCTGAAGATTAAAACCGAGGATATTCCAAAGACTGCTTTTAGAACACGGTACGGGCATTATGAGTTCTTAGTCATGCCTTTTGGATTGACTAATGCTCATGCTGCTTTCATGGATATGATGAACCGTATATTCAAGGAGTATTTAGATCAGTTCGTTGTTGTCTTTATTGATGACATCCTCATCTATTCTAAAAGCCGTGAAGATCATGAGCACCACTTGAAGCTGGTACTTCAAACGCTTCGTGAGAACAAGCTATATGCCAAGCTGAAGAAATGAGAGTTCTGGCTTGAGGAAGTAGCATTCCTTGGGCACGTGGTATCGAAACGTGGAGTATCTGTTGACCCGGCGAAGATTGAAGCAATACAAAGCTGGGAGCAACCTAAGTCGGTGACTGAAGTACGAAGCTTTCTGGGCTTAGCTGGTTATTATCGGAGGTTCGTAGAGGGATTTTCTCGAATCGCTACTCCATTAACTCAGTTGACGCGAAAAGATATAAAATTCGTTTGGAGCGAGGAATGCGAGAAGAGCTTCCAAGAGCTCAAGAGGAGGCTCATTTCGGCACCTGTTCTGACAATACCATCTGGTTCGGATGGATTTGTTATCTACAGCGATGCTTCGGGCAAAGGGTTAGGATGTGTTCTCATGCAACATGGGAAAGTCATAGCCTATGCCTCGCGATAACTCAAAGAATATGAGAGGAATTATCCTACTCATGATTTAGAGTTAGCAGCTGTCGTTTTCGCGTTGAAGATCTGGAGACATTATCTGTACGGGGAGAAAATGGAGATTTATACGGATCATAAGAGCCTTAAATATTTCTTCACTTAGAAGGAACTCAACATGCGGCAACGACGTTGGATTGAGTTGTTGAAAGATTACGATCATACCATCCAATACCATCCCGGAAAAGCGAACGTGGTAGCTGACGCGTTGAGTAGAAGATCATATGTGGAAACAAATGCGTTGATGTCAAGTATACGCGTAGAAGCAGCTTTGATTGATAAAGTTAAAGCTGCTCAAGCTATGGATGCGGAGCTGATGAAGATGAAGAAGAAGGTGCAAGAAGGTGCCATTCCAGAAGCATGAATCGATGAAGAGGGAATACTTCTAGTCAACTCCAGACTTTGTGTTCCTAACAATTCTGACTTGAAGCATAGAATCATGATGGAGGCACACAACACACCGTTTGCGATCCATCCTAGGAGTACTAAAATGTATCGTGATCTTTGACATATATTTTGGTGGAGCAATATGAAGAGAGAGATCGCGAAGTTCATCTCGATATGTTTAACTTATCAACGTGTAAAGGCGGAGCATCAAGTGCCGAAGGGTCCATTGCAACCACTGGAGATTCCGAGATGGAAGTGGGAACACATATAATGGATTTCGTTACGGGTCTTCCCAAGGTTTCTCAAGGCATAGATGCGATTTGGGTTATTGTTGATAGATTAACCAAGTCTGCTCATTTCTTGCCGATACGAGAGACTTATTCCCTTGAACGTCTTGCTTATAAGTACGTGAATGAGATTGTGTGATTGCATGGCATGCCAGTAACCATAGTTTCGGATCGTGATCCAAGATTCACTTCACGATTTTGGATCAGTTTGCAGAAAGCTATGGGCACAGATTTACGATTCAGTTCGGCTTATCATCCTCAAACAGACGGACAATCGGAAAGGACTATTCAAACTCTTGAAGATCTATTGAGACTCTGTGTTCTAGACTTCAAAGGGAGTTGGGATAAGTACTTACCATTGGTGGAATTCTCCTACAACAACAGTTATGAGGCAAGTATAGGCGTGGCTCCATTCGAGGCATTGTATGGGAGAAAGTGTCGTTCTCCAACATGTTGGAACGAGGTGGGTGAAGCAACATTGTTGGGACCGGAGTTGGTACGTATAACTACAGAAAAGATCCAAATGATCCGACAACGTATACAAACGGCACAGGATCGACAAAAGAGTTATGCGGATCTTCATCGAAAGGACGTGGAATTTAATGTTGGAGACCATGTGTTATTACGTGCTGCTCCGTGGAAAGGAGTTACGAGGTTTGGGAAGAGAGGAAAGCTCAATCCACGATTCATTGGTCCATTTGAGATTCTTGACCGAATAGGAAATGTGGCCTATAGATTCGCATTACCTCCAAGCATGTCTCGTGATCATAACGTATTTCACATATCCGTGTTACGTAAATATATGAAGGATTCAAACCACATTATTGAGTTAGAACCAGACGAGATAGCCGAAGATTTAACATACGAGGAGGTACCTGTCAAGATCTTGGATAGGAAGGAGCATGTCCTACGCTCGAAAATTATACCTCAAGTTAAAGTTTTGTGGAGAAACCATGCAATTGAGGAAATGACGTGGGAGTTGGAATCGAAAATGAAAGCGAGGTATCCTCACTTTTTCGACATATCAGGTACGTACGTCAATTTCGAGGACGAAATTTCATAAGGAGGGGAGGTTGTAAGACCCCAACTTTTATGAATAAAGATTTAATTTTCTTTATATATGATTTCGAAACAGTAAGGTGTTGTTTTGATAAATATGAAAGTTAAGGGTGAAATGTGCAAATATTTTAAAATGAGCAAGTGGTTATATAATATTCTTTTTGTCGGGGAATATTCGTTTGGCCGTGGAATATTCTTGTTGTCGGGGAATATTCGTACGACGGCGCAGCTATTTGTGGACCCCACAACGGAATAACTATCGAATATAGAAAGCGACAGAAATAACTTTTTACAAAATAACGGCGTGGTTGCTACTGTTAGTACTGTTGAAATACCCGATGGTTAAAATACAGTAATACGCGGTGTTGCACAGTTGCACACGGTATTGCACAGTATTTTGAATTATTGATTCTTACGTGGGAAGGCACTTGCTCAATTATTGTTACAGTAATTACTGTTCAATATTTTATATTATTGATTCAATAATTACATGATATTTTATTGATTCAATAATTGCTACGTTGATATTTTATATCAATAATTGATGCGTTGCTATTTTATATTATTGATTCAATAATTGCTACAGTTGATATTTCGTATTATTGATTCAATAATTGTCATTGCACAGTATTTCACATTATCAACTCAATAATTCATATTATTTAAATAATATTATTAGATAGCATTATTGGCAATGTCTAAGGAAGTTCTGTCGAGGAAAGGGGTTAGGTTAATCTAATTGCGCGCCAGTAAGGAGAAATCCTTATCGGAAAGCCCCCTCTTTTACTGGGAACGACCTGGTTGTCAATATTGTAGTTCTATAATATTATTTGTGAATAATTAATTATTGATTTATATGATAAGTAAATATTTATTTTGTGGATATTAAAGAAGGAATTTGTGCTGATGTGTTTTTATTAGTATTTTGGTGTGAAAAATCATCTGTTTATGGATTTCGGATAATTTATGTTTGGAATTTGGAAAAACTTCCTTCTACAAAGTTGTAGAGAATTAAATTTCCTATAAAAGGACATCAAATTTGTATTTTTCTGACAAAGGGGCTATTTATTATGAATTATTGAAGTTTCAGAAAATAAATATTTTTTTAATGGGAGGTGGGTCCCACTTGTGGTGGCTGATGGCTTTTGAATTTTTTGGCAGGCGGCTGGAGGATTTTTTTTAAAACAATAATATTTTATTATTTTAGTCTCCTTTGACATCCTAAGTTTTTCCTATAAATAGGGTGCTTAGGTTAGAATTAAAAATCACACCAGAATCAGAAATTTTCTCTCTCTATAATATCGAGCGTATTTTTGTGAGTATTTAAATACTTTGAGTGTTAGTATTCAGTGCAAGTTTCTTTCGATATTATATCCGATATTCCAGGCAGAAGTACTGTTCTTTTGATGTAAGGGATGTTATTTTCTTTCGTAAATGATGTTATTTTTTCAATATCATTATACAAAAATATTGTCATGGATTTTATGTTGAAATTCTTACTTTTTCCGTCGGGGTTACTATTCACGTATACGGCACTATTCACGTATACGACACTATTCACGGAAAAATTAAATTTTCTTCTATATGTCCAAATTACTTGTTAATGTTCCTATCTTTGATTGTATCCAAGTTTCGAGCTCTATTCTTGAATTTTGCTACATAATTGATTATTACGAGGTATTTTTGAATTGGATATACTAAAATACGAATCCTTAATCTTTGTCTTTTATCTCACTAGAATCGTTTTTTTAAAATGTTTTTCATCATCCTCAGTTCTAAAAGGTGATATAACTGAATATCTTTGGCCTGTAGAGCAAAGATGAATGATTACCTGATGAATATATTTGGCCTGTAGTACAAAGATGACAGGTGTTGATATGAACATGATCACTGATGATACAAATGAATATCTTTGGCCGTAGTGCGAAGATGAATATTTGATTTGAGATATATATTGATTGATGTTACAGGGATAAAATATTGATGATGGACTTTTAAATCATAGAAGATAGTAGACTTCATTCTCTACTTAACTCTTCTAATGAATTGTTATTTCCGCTGCGAATATTGATCTAAAACTTGTTGTCCATAATATTTTATCTGAACTGTTGAAGGCTAACGATAATTTATTTTTCATTATCTTAGTCATAATATTCTTTACTGGGCTAGTTGAGCTCACCCTTTTTATCTATTGTCCTCTTCAGGAAATGAGAACGGTGCGGGAACTAGTCGGGGGACAGAGTGATGGTCAGAGTTAGAGCAGTAGTAGTCCTCGCTATGTTTGTGAAATAGTGGAATAATAATTGTAATAAATAAAGAATGAATTTGAATATTAATATTTCGTATTATATACGATTTTTATTGACACTCACAGTTGTGTGGTCGTATTTTGCACGACCGTGTGATATAAAGTTTGTATTTGAATTCTGTACCATGTATTTGGCGACTCAGAATGGGTTGGGTTGACTGGACCTATTCTGGGGGCGTCACAGTTATTATTGAATGAAAATCCTTTTATATGTTGTGATAAAAACATGTAAATTAATATAAATATATGTAAAGTACATTTAAATGTTAACAAAATAAAAATCAACAAATTTTTATCGCAATGGTAAGAAGCATAAGTAACTGATGTTTAGAATACTTTTATTTGTGAAGCTTATGTAATAAACTTATGGATGTTTATCTTATTATTACGCTGTTGATGTAATAATTAATGTTAGATTACTTAGGATTTCGTTTGTATATGTAATCCTTTATAAGGATTAGCATTGATGAAGTTTGTTATCCTATATTATGGATAGTTTAGATGTGATTGTAATGGATAATGAGTATCAGATCTGTGGGATCAAAATACCCTGATTTGGGGGTGTCACAAAAGCATCTAATTTAATTTAGGACCAAAATTTGGGCTAACCTTTTAACCTTAGAATGCTAATCAAACGGACGGCTATAACCACCAAGTCGCCGCCGCCGAAATAGGATTGCCGGTGTGAGCTACTGGATTGCTGAGGAGGGAGGAGAATCTGCCTGACGTCGGAGGGGTAGGGCCGATGCCTAAGAGGGAAGGGAGAGAGAACGAATCGGAACGATTTTTTTTGTGAAGCGGCGCAACTGATGTGCGATGTAAATGATAGGGTTATAATACGTGTAAGACCACCACTTTTAAGAATAAAGATTTAATTTTCTTTATATATTATTTTGAAATAGTAAGATGTTGATTTGATAAATGTGAAAGTTATGGGTGAAATGTGCAAATATTTTAAAATGAGCAAGTGGTTATAAAATATTCATTGTTGTCGGGGAATATTCGTTTGGTCGTGGAATATTCTTGTTGTCGGGGAATATTCGTACGACGGCGCAGCTATTTGTGGGCCCCACAACAGAATAACTGTCGGATATAGAAAGCGACAGAAATAACCTTTTTATAAATAATAATAAAACTGTTACGGTTAAACTGTTAAAATACCCGGTGATAAAAATACAGTAATACACGTTGTGCACAGTAGTACACGGTATTGCACAGTATTTCAAATTATTGATTCTTACGTAAGAAGTCACTTACTCAATAATTGTTATAGTAATTACTGTTCAATATTTTATATTATTGATTCAATAATTGCATGATATTGGTTCAATAATTGCTACGTTAATATTTTATATCAATAATTGCTACGTTACTATTTTATATGATTGATTCAATAATTGCTACCGTTGATATTTTGTATTTTGATTCAATAATTGTCATTGCACAGTATTTCACATTATCAACTCAATAATTCATATTATTTGAATAATATTGTTAGAGAGCATTATTGACAATGTCTAAGGAAGTTCTGTCCGGGAGAGGTTATTTAATTGCGCGCCAGTAAAGAGAAATCCTTATCGGAAGGCCCCCTCTTTCCTGGGAACGACCTGGTTGTCAATAATGTAGTTCTGTAATATTATTTGTGAATAATTAATTATTGATTTATATGATAAGAAAATATTTATTTTGTGGATATAAAAGAAGGAATTAGTGCTGATGTGTTTTTATCAGTATTTTGGTGTGAAAAATCATCCGTTTGTGGATTTCGGATAAGTTATGTTTGGAATTTGGAAAAACTTTCTTCTACAAAGTTGTAGAGAATTAAATTTCCTGTAAAAAACATATAATTTGTATTTTTCTGATAAAAGGGCTATTTATTATGAATTATTGAAGTTTCAGAAAATAAATATTTTTTTAATGGGAGGTGGGCCCCACTGGTGGCTGATGGCTTTTGGAGTCAACAGGCGGGCGGAATTTTTTTAAAAAAAATATTATTTTATTAAAAAATCTATTTTGGCATCCTATGCTTTTCCTATAAATAGGGTGCTTAGGTTAGAATTGAAAATCACACCAGAATCAGAAGTTTTTTCTCTCTATAATATCAAGCGTATTTTTGTGAGTATTTAGATACTTTGAGTGTTGCTATTCAGTGCAAGTTTTTTTCAGCTTTATATCCGATATTTCAGCCAGAAGTACTATTCTTTTGAGGTAAGAGATGTTATTTTTTTTCGTAAATGATGTTATTCTTTTCAATATTATTATACCAAAATATTGTCATGGATTTTATTATAAAATTCTTACTTTTTTCGTTGGAATTACTATTCACGTATACGGCACTATTTACGAAAAAATTAAATTTTCTTCTATTTGTCCATGTTGCTTGTTAAGGCTCCTATCTTTGATTGGATCTAAGTTTTGAGCTTTATTCTTGAATTTTGCTCCATAATTGATTATTACGAAGTATTTTTGAGTTGGATAAACTAAAATACGAATCCTTAGTCTTTGTCATTTATCTCACTAGATTCGTTGTTTATATTATTTTTCATCATCCTCAGTCCTAAATGGTGACATAACTGAATATCTTTGGCTTGTAGAGCAAAGATGAATGATTATCTGATGAATATCTTTGGCCCGTAGTGCAAAGATTAACAGGTGTTAAGATGAACATGACCACTGGTGATACAAATGAATATCTTTGGCCTGTAGTGCAAAGATGAATATTTGATTCGAGATGTATATTGATTGATGTTACAGGAATAAAATTTTAATGATGAACTTTTAAATCATAGAAGATAGTAGACTTCATTCTCTACTTAACTCTTCTACTGAATTGTTATTTTCGCTGCGAATATTGATCTAAAACTTGTTGCCAATAATATTATCTGAATTGTTGAAGACTAACAATAATTTATTTTTCATTATTTTAGTCATAATATTCTTTTCTAGGCTAGTTGTGCTCACCATTTTCATCTATTGTTCTTTTAAGGAAATGAGAATGTCGCAGGAACTAGTCGGAGGACAGAGTGATGGTCCGAGTTAGAGCAGTAGTAGTCTTCAGTATTTCTAATAAATAGTGTGATAATAATTGTAATGAGGACTTAGTTTGAATGTTAATATTTTCTATATATTTGTATTGACACTCACAGTTGTGTGGTCGTATTTTGCATGACCGTGTGATATAAAAGATTGTATTTGAATTCTGTACTATGTATTTGGCGACTCAGAATGAGTTGGGTTGACTGGACCAATTCTGGGGGCGTCACAATACGTATTTTTGATAGAATTTTCGTTGAACAAGTCCATCGAACTTATTGTATTTCCAACAAAACTTTCGTCGAAAATACTTATAAATTCGTCGATATTAATTGTTCGAGGTTGGTAGGAACATTGACGCCTAAGGACATGGATTATTTTTCGAGGGGAATTCCGTCGGACTTAAGCTAATTTTGAGGGAATTATTTCTGAGGAAATATTCAATTGGAATTAATTTATTTCCGAGGAAATATTCAGTCGGAATTAATTTATTTTCAAGGGAATTATTTTCGTTATAAATAATTCCGTCGGAATTAGGACATTTTTTTGTAACCAATTGTTTATGTTATTGAATGAAAATCCATTTATATATGTTGCGATAAAAACATGCAAATTAATATAAATATATGTAAACTTCATTTAAATGTTTACAAAATAAAAATCAACATATTTTTATCCCAGCATAAGTATGACATTTTTTTTAAGCCCCTATACATTTAAAATATTACGAGGACTTAAAATCCCCTCTAGTTTAATTTTTTTTTAACATATACTGACTTATCACACTACTACTTATTCTTCCACTACTCCTTAATTAGATAATATGTACACAAATTTGTGCACCATATATAATTCACTCAGTAATAAAATATAAGATTTAAAGTTAAGTTGGGATATTTTTAAAATAAAAATTAATATAATTTTTTTAAAAGTAAATTAATTTATATAATTAACTTTAAAAAGTTCATATTAATCTTATTTTTTGGAATGGGGGTATATAAATTTGGACTAGAATCCTTTCCATTTCATGGTCCATATTTAAAATATGCGCTCTTTTTTCTATCAGTATAATGTCACATTCTAACACATTTTAAATTTAGATCATGAAATAGAGAGTATACGTTCACTTGAAATGAAAAGGATGTTGTCCATAAATTGGGAGGTGACCTTCATTACTATGTTTTACCAAAAGCAGTGGTAAATTCTCTCCAAGTCTGTGTGTCCCATCAATTTTAAAATAAAAATAGAGAGTATACGTTCAGTTGAAATGGAGAGGATGCTGTCCATAAATTGGGAGGTGACCTTCATAACTATCTTTTACCAAAAGCAGTGGTAAATTCTCTCCAAGTCTGTGTGTCCCATCAAAAGCAGTTGGTCGATGATCTCTCGGCTATGCTGGTCAATCTACTTAACTCCTCCTGTTGAGACTCTATCCGGCTCACCACTGAGAAATTTTGAGTCTGTTAGTGACATGGTGCCTCCTTTAACAAGGCGCCTCTGTTTAATTCTTAATATTGCCTGTGAAACTTCACCAATTGAGGGGCGCTTTCTGAGTGTTTTGTGCAAACATTTATGAGCACTGCGATTAAAGCTATTCTCGCTTCTTCAGGGTCACATTTCCCAACAAGACGTTTGTACGTGAAGAATTTAATCAACACCATCTGAACTCGTAGCCGCCATTGGAGAAAGGAAAACAGTTTATAGGGGTATAAGATTGGATGAGTGAGAAAATGAAGGTACCTGTTGGGCCGTAAATATTTTGGGTCGGTCAATTTTTATTCATTATGGGCTTTCCGGGTCAGACCCATTTTTACTGTTGGAGTATTGGGCTATTGTCCAAAAGATCATTTAGATAAGCTTTGGGCTATATCTGGTAGTGGGTGACAGGTGGCAGTTTATAGACTAAAGATTACCCCTAATCTGTGAGATTAACAGGCGGCTGATTGAGGTGATGGGCCCTGCCGTCTTAAGCCACCTTCATTAATGAGGAGTTGACATTATGTTGACTGGGGGAAAAGCAAGTAGGAAAAAGCCTGCATGCAGCCAATTGACGTAGAGATCGGGGAAAAACTATGCAAAGGTGAGGGGACAACATAAAGGAGAAAAGGCACTACACAAGGGAGGTAAGAAACATATTCTTGGACCCTGGACACTAAAGCACACAACCTCCATTGTTAACCCAATTTCTCTCCCAATCTGTACTTATTCTCACGCCGGAGCGATTTCTGACGGTCCAAAACCGTCGAGATCCGGTGCTGACGTGTCCATTGTGCAGGATCAAGGGTGCTTTTCGTGATTGAGGCGCGTGGAGCGATTGGGGCGTTAACATTGGCGCTAGAAGGAGGGCGTAGTGTTTCTGGTTTTCAATCACAACGTACTGAACAACTTACCTCGGAAGCTATGGTAAAAAGTAAGACGATCACGGCTGAAGGGCAACCAACGGATGCCAGCTCTTCTTTGCAAAGAATTTCGGTGAAAGACAGATTAGGACCCTCAAAAAGCGTTCATGATAGACTTGGATCACAGAGGGTTCTAAGAGATTCTCAGGCTAGAGACCATGGGGATGCCAAGAGAAAGTTATTTTCTACTGCTAGCAAAGGTTCCGATAACGATCGAAAAAAGATGATGGACACACTACTTAAGGCCCAGCATCGAGAAGGCCATACGGACAAGATTTCTACCTTGGCAAAGAAGGCACAAGAGACCGACACAGCTTTGAAAGCACTTCTGCAGCAGAGAGAGGAGATTTCTAAACAGATGGTTCTTGCGGCCGAGAAAAAAGACGAAGCTTTCAGTTACACTCGACCGGGAAGACGGGGTAAATCACGTGGTCGAAGAGCAAGGAGGAATGAATACTCCAAGCGAGATGATAGTGAGTCTTGTAGTCATTCTCCCGATGAGAAACGAAGTATATCACAAGAATATTCTCTCGAGATTTCGAAAAGGACGCCTCGTATTGAGTACCATAGAAGCAGTAGAAGAGACGGGCGACGAAGCCGATCTAGAAGTCCTTCTCCAAGGAGTTCGAAGAGGATACACTATACAGGGAGTTCTCGCTCTGGCCGAAGTACGAGACGAAGTCCTTCGACATCGTTTAACCCGGATGAAAAAGATCGGATTAAACACAATAAGACGATTTCTCCAAGGAAGGAGGTTGTTTCTTCACCCGGGTTGGTGGAAGACCTAGTGAAAGAAATAAAGGAGCTTCGGAAGCAGCTAGCAGAGGTTCAACAAGGGAGGAAGACTTCGGATAAAAAGGCGTCCCCCTTTTCATCTGAAATTCTTAAAGAGAAAGCTGATCCCAGCAAAAAGTTGCCTCATATGAAAAGTTATGATGGTTCTGGAGATCCGTTTGACCATAGCCAAGCATTTGACAGATTAATGGATTATTACGACTATTCAGATGCAGCTAAATGTCAGACATTCGGATTGACATTAAGAAAAGACGCAAGGCAATGGATGGGGGCTCTGGCTTCAGATTCGATTGCGTCATGGGCGGATTTGTGTGACAAATTCCATGCTCGCTTCGGGAGCAATAAGAGAAGAGGGAGACCCACGGGATCGTTGGCCCAAGTAAGGCAATATCCGAGTGAGACTCTGGGGCAGTATGTGAAGAGATTCCGAGAAGCTGTAGGGCAGGTTTCAGATCTTAACGATCTTCAGGCTGTAGGGTTATTCCAGAACGGATTAGATCTAGTGAAATCAGAAAAATTAGTGAAAAAGCTGATGTTCAAACATCCAAAAAGTCTGGCCGAAGCGTTTGAAAAGGCCGAAGGTTTCATCGTGGTGGAAGAGGCAATGGCTAGCTTGAAACAAAGCTCTTCCGAAAAAGTAAAGGAGAGAGACAGGGAAAAGCCTGACATTAATCAGAGAAGAAATAATACTGGTAATGATCGATCCGAAGGGAATCAGAAAAGGTATAGTAGTAACTGGATGCCCAGGGGAGATCGTCCACCCATTCCGACTCAAAAGGTGAACAAGGTATACACGCAACTTAACACGGATCGGGCCACCATTCTGGAACAAATTAAAAACCAACCGTACTTCGAAACGCCCAAAAACAACCTTCGACCAGGATCCGGAGATCCTGCCTTATATTGTAATTACCACCAGGCGGTTGGGCATGATACAAATTCCTGCTGGAGTTTGAAGGAATTCATTGAGAGAAAAGTTCAAAGTGGTATTTTGATACATTATGTAACAGGGCGGGAACAACAAAGGAATCAACCGGAGAATAAGGAGTTGGCTCAAGTCGCCCAGCCTGTTCAACCAGTGCCAAACCAGGCGGTGCGGCATGTTGTGGATGTGATATCTGGAGGGAACACAGGAAAGGTTGCAGGGAAGAAGAGACGAGGGTATCTGGACTCTGTGATGTCTTTGGCAGACAAGCCTACGAAGGTCGAAAGGGCATATCCGGGTTCCATAATTTCCTTTACAGATGAAGACTTCCCCACGGAACCTATCGAACTACATGAAGGAGCCTTGGTAATCACGGCCCAAGTAGGTTCTGTGGATATGAAGAGGATGATGATTGACAATGGCTCTTCGGTGGATATATTGTATGCTCATGCTTACCACCGAATGCCTGCAGATGGCCAGAAGATGGAAATTGGGCAGGAGGCCCCTCTGTATGGTTTCAGCAACGATCCCGTCAAGGTAGCAGGAACCATCGAGCTGCCAGTTGTCTTCGGGACAGTTCCCCAACAGGTTAAAATCCTTTGTAAATTTTATGTTGTACATATTGATTCTGCCTACAACGCTATTTTGGGGAGACCTACTTTGACAGCTCTACAGGCGGTTACTTCAATACCCCACTTTAAAATTAAGTTTCCTACATCCCACGGAGTTGGCGAAGTGGCGGGAGATCTGGACTTAGCCAGGAGGTGCTATCGGAATGCTCTAATCACTTCGGGGGTAGGAATCAGTAAACTGAAGCATACAATGGCCATTGAGGTGGAACCATTTACAGAAAGCGGAACCGAACCTTTAGTCGTTCCCGTTGAGGATACCGAAGAGGTCGAGTTGATTCCGGGGAAGAAAGAGAAAACAGTGAGAATCAGTTCGGGACTCCCAGAACCTTTTCGAACAAATCTGCTAAAGTTGCTTCGATACTATGCTGATGTCTTTGCTTGGATCCCCAGTGACATGCCGGGGGTAAGTCGAAAAGTAGCAGAGCACAGATTGCAAGTGGATCCAACTAAGAAGCCGGTTAGACAGAAGAGAAGACTCTTCGCATTGGAGAGACAGAAGATAATTGATGAGGAGATTACTAAGTTATTGGATGCAGATTTCATCTTCGAGATCGATTATCCAGAGTGGATGGCCAACGTAGTTCTGGTACAGAAGCATAATGGCAAGTGGCGAGTTTGTATAGATTACACCGATCTAAATAAAGCCTGCCCGAAGGATTTCTATCCTCTGCCTCATATCGACCAACTCATTGATGCAACTTCGGGGTATGCTTTTCTTAGTTTTATGGATGCTTTTTCAGGTTATCATCAAATTTCTATGTGTAAAGAAGATATACCAAAGACAGCTTTCATTACTCATCGGTCGGTGTACGCCTACAAAAAAAATGACTTTCGGATTGATCAATGCGGGAGCTACATATCAAAGGATGATGAACCATATCTTCGAGAAGCAGCTAGGCAAGAATATGGAGGTTTACGTTGATGATATGATTGTTAAAAGCATGTCGGATCGTGGTCATCTGTATGATCTAGAAGAATGTTTCCAGACGGTGCGCCGTTATGAATTGAAGCTGAATCCTACTAAGTGCACTTTCGGACTGGGGGCAGGCAAATTCTTGGGATATTTGGTCAGTAAGAGAGGTATCGAAGCCAATCCAGAAAAGATCCAGGCTATCTTAGACATGAAATCACCCCAGTCATACAAGGATGTTCAACGTTTAACTGGTCGAATAGCATCGTTGCGACGATTCATGTCTAAGTCAGCAGAAAGGTGCCTGCCGTTCTTTAACACGTTGAAAGGGCCGAAGAATGCGAAGACCTTCCAATGGACTTCGGAATGTGAGGAAGCTTTCCAAGGCATCAAAAGGTACTTGTCTTCGGCACCTCTGTTAGTGAAGCCAGTTCCTACGGAACCTTTGTATTTGTATCTGGCTGCAAGTTCATTGGCCGTAGGAGCAGTTTTGGTGCGGGAGATTGGGGGTAAGCAGCACCCTGTTTACTATGTAAATCACGCCCTTAGGGATGCAGAAACAAGGTATCCAAACCTTGAGAAATTTGCTTTTGCTTTGATCGTTGCTTGTAGAAAGCTTCGGCAATACTTTCAAGGTCGGATAATAGTGGTGTACACAGACCAACCACTAAAGAAGGTGTTAGGGAAGCCAGAGGTTTCGGGAAGGCTTGCTGCGTGGACGATGGAATTGTCTCAGTTCTTCATAGAATACTATCCCCGGACAGCTATTAAAGGCCAAGCCTTGGCTGATTTTGTGATAGAATGCTCGTTTCCTGAGGCTGATGGCAGCATGACCGAAATGGAAGAATCTCCGGAAACAGTGGCCATACTTCGGTAGGAACACGATTATTGGACGTTATATGTGGATGGATCTTCTACTTCGGATCTTGGTGGTGCCGGGATAATTCTGACAAGCCCGGAGGGATTTAAAATACAGCAGGCCGTCAGATTTGAATTCAAGGCAACAAATAATGAGGCTGAGTACGAGGCGGTATTAGCTGGATTGCGTCTGGCTCATAGTCTAGAAGTTCAGAAGCTGATCATTTACAGTGATTCTCAACTAGTCATCAAGCAAGTTTCGGGGGAGTACGAAGCTCGAGGCTCTAAAATGGTTAGATATCTTGCAGAATTGAAAGATCGACTTCAACACTTTGGCTCATGTGTATTTAAAAGTGTCGGTCGAACTGATAATTTCAACGCTGATGCATTATCGAAACTAGCTACTGCTGAATCAAGCACTTTCGAAGGGATAGTTTACTTGGAAATCCTGAAACAAGCCAGCATCCAGAAAGAGGAAGTAATGTGCATAGAACAGTCAAATTGTTGGATGACTCCATACATAAACTATTTAGCAGATGGCGCACTACCTTCGGATCAGATGTTGGCTAAAAAGGTGAGATACAAGAGCGCAAACTTCACACTGATTGATGGAGATCTGTATCGAAGAGCTTATTCCTCTCCATTACTGAAGTGTCTGGTCCCGTCTGAAGCTGAATATGCTCTTCGGGAGGTCCATGAAGGTATCTGCGGTGATCATATGGCCGCGAAGTCGCTAGCATATAAAGTACTTCGTCAAGGTTTTTATTGGCCGACAATCTTCAAAGAGGCTACTGATTATGTGAAAAGATGCCCCAAATGTCAGCTGAATAGTTCGATCCCACATCAGCCACCAGAGGAGTTATACTCGGTTTTATCTCCTATACCCTTTGCTGTCTGGGGGGTAGATATACTGGGTCCTCTTCCAAAAGCAAAAGGCCAGGTCAGTTTTGTTATAGTAGCAATTGATTATATGACTAAATGGGTAGAGGTGAAACCTCTTCGGCTGATAACAAAACAGGAATGTTTGAAGTTTTTCAAAGAGTCAGTAGTATTTCGATTTGGAATCCCTATGGTAGGAATTTCAGATAATGGGCGCCAGTTCGTGGGATCAAAATTTGAGGCATTTCTGAAAGAGTTAGGGATTCAGCATCGAAAGACTTCAGTTGCCCATCCACAATCTAATGGACAAGTTGAGGTAACTAACAGAATACTCCTGAATGGAATCAAGAAAAGGCTGGATGACGCCAAAGGTAGTTGGCCCGAAGAATTACTTAGCGTGCTATGGGCTTACCGGACTACACCGAGGACTACGACGGGAGATTCCCCATTTAGACTAGCATACGGTACTGATGCTTTAGTTCCGATAGAAATTGGATCTACAAGTCTTCGGGTCAGTCAATTTAAAGAATTATACAATGATAAGGGACTCAGAGCTAACTTAGATCTGATCGAAGAAGTTCGAGAGGCAGCCTTGATAAAATTGGCCACATATCAGCGTCGTGTGGCTAAATACTACAACAAAAGTGTAAAACTTCGAAGATTCGAAGTTGGGGATTTAGTTCTCCGGGAAGTAGAAGCTTCTACCCCTCAGAATATGGGTAAACTCATGCCAAATTGGGAGGGCCCTTATGAAGTCATTAGCGTACTAAAGCCCGGAACTTACCGGTTGCGAACCTTAGATGGGTCTGAAATCAAGAATACTTGGCATGCTGGAAGGCTCCGTAAGTATTTTCAATAGAGCTAATGTCAAAGTCCGGAAGTCTGTAACTACCACGACAATTATCAATACAAGTGGCTCTCTTTTTCTCTCCAATAAGGGTTTTCCTTCATGCCAGTTATAAGGTTGGATCCCTTCGACTCCTCGTAGCGAAGCGGAATGTCTTTTGGGTTGAACCCGTTCGGCTCTCGGAGAGAACGTGGTCACCAGTTATAAGGTTGGATCCCTTCGACTCCTCGTAGCGAAGCGGAATATCTTTTGGGTTGAACCCGTTCGGCTCTCGGAGAGAACGTGGTCACCAGTTATAAGGTTGGATCCCTTCGACTCCTCGTAGCGAAGCGGAATATCTTTTGGGTTGAACCCGTTCGGCTCTCGGAGAGAACGTGGTCACCTGTTATAAGGTTGGATCCCTTCGACTCCTCGTAGCGAAGCGGAGTATCTCTTGGGTTGAACCTGTTCGGCTCTCGGAGAGAACGAGGTTGCCAATTTGGTATAAGGTTGGGTTCCTTCGACTCCTCGTAGCGAAGCGAACTATTGATGGTCCAACCCGTTCGGCTCTCGGAGAGAACGTGGTCACCAGTTATAAGGTTGGATCCCTTTGATTCCGAGTGGCGAAGCGGAATATTTGTTGGGACGAACCTCTTCGACTCTCGGAGAGGGATGGGATTATCCGATTGTTATGAAGCCGAATAACATTATAAAGCTCTTCGGAACTAATAAGATTGATGGATTATTTAGTCTAACAATGACGTATAGTATTCTCCGGTAATGAGTAAGTTTCGTCTTACATTGATTAATTTTACTTGAAGTATTGAGCTTAAATTACATATCGTTTAAATAACGATACTATTTCGACTTGAAAAAGAAGCAATAAGGGATAAAATATATATAAAGAGGGAGACTAATGGTACAATATTAAAGCAAAAAAATTTCACCAAGTTCATACATATTAAACATGAAAATAAGAAGACAGGCGGTCTTTAATACTACTCTTCATCTTCATCTTCATCTTCGGAGGAATTAAGGAGAGTTGGGTCGAGTGAAGCGGCAGTCAACTTAGCCCTGTCTTTGCCTCGAGCCACCTCATATCCTTCAGTATACATTTTCAAAATTTCTTTGGTCAGCACCGGAGACTTGCGATATTCATTTTGAATTTCATGACGAAGCTCATCAGTGAGAGGAGGGCCAGCCAATTTGAGATCGCGAAGTTCTGCTTCGACCTTACCTCGCAGATGAAGATGTCGTTCTTCAGAAGCTTTGGCTTCGGCAACCGCTTCGGCCAGACTTCGGTTGTTCCGAGTTAGTTGCTCGTTGGACCGTCGCAACTCTTCATTCTGATCATTAGTCTTTTGTTGAAGAGCTTCGGCCGCATCTAGATTTTCTTTCATTTTGGCGAGATCATTTTGAAGGCCTTTACAGTTGAAGCGGAGGTTCTCGTGTTCACTCCTCTCCTTCGCCAAGGCAGACTTTAAAATGGCGTTTTCTTTTCGGGCCGCTTCTTCTTCGGCTTTGGCTTCTTTATATTTTTGATGAAGACGCCCGAAAATTCCATTTGCCTGCAGTTATTTGGGGTTAGAAAAAATTCAAAGAAAATATCCATGGACTAAGGCAGATACAATATGTACTCACTCTAGCCTGATTGATCATGCCCTCTTCGAGCAAGTCAGAAACAGAGCTGTTGCCAAAGCGGTGGTTATCAGTATCCAAAACAAATGATCCATAAAGATGTAAAGGAAAATCTTCCCTTTGATCCGGCCATAAGCTGGGTGAACGGGGAACTCCCGGCTTAGGACCATAAAAGGATGATAAGGGAGGCGAAGAAGACACTTCTTGCCTGGGCGAAGGCGTTGGTTGTCTAATAGGGGATGAAGGTGGTTGATCATGGGAAATGGTTCTTCTTTTTCGGACAAGGGGGGAACTTTGTTCAGCCTCAAATTCATCAGTATCGGCTGAATTAGGAAGAGGCCGACTGGAAGAGGAAGTGGGTATTCTCAACTCTTCGGTGGTAAGGGGGGTAATCTTGGCTTTGGCCTTTCGCTTCTTGGTATAAAGAATTTTGGTACGCTGCTCAATGGGCATATCCAGGAGGCTTTCAGTAAGGGCGGGATCAGGATTGAATTTTTGCTTCTTGGCAGCATGTTTCTTCTTTCGGGGTCGGTTTGTCCCTTCAGGAAAGATTGGCTCATCTGTTGGAGGAATAGTAGTTGGAATCTCTTCTATTGAAGCTTCTGCATTTTGTGTTTCTACAGCAGGAGGATCTGCATGTTGGGCTTCAGAGGTTTGAGCCTCCGTATCCTCGGCCTCGGTAGAAGCCGAGACCGATTAGGCAGAAAGGAATTTTTTCAAATCCACCCGATCAATGGAAGTAGGCTTAATCAAAGATACTACGAAAGAACAGAAAGTAATACTTTAGAACGATTATTGAGAGAAATTTGAATAAATTTGCACAGAGGATGGTTTCAGAACTTACGCTTATGGTCATATAACCACGCTTGTTTACTGAGGAGTCCGAAGCTCCATTCTTTCAGAGGGAGTTTATTCAACAGCTTCACCATTTCATTCCCCCGTTCCTGCGTGAGATCGCCAAAGTCTGGAGAAAGAATAGGGATAGTGGTCCAGTCAGGGATGGAGGAAATATCCGGTCCATTGATAAAGATCCAATCCTTATGCCACCCTCTGTTGCTTGAAGGGGTGTCTATTAAAGATCTTCGTTCAATCTTGACGTTGGACGGTTTGCTTAGCCCCTTGAATCCTTTTTCCCTAGATTGGCCCACCACAAAGAGAGAAAAGAAAAAATCAATAGATGGGGGGATACCTTGCTCGAAGCACCACGCGGCAAACGCGAGTATATAAATGTAAGAATTGGGGACTAGTTGGGCCAACCCAACCCCTAGAAATCCTAGCATGTTCAAAACAAAAGCGTGAAGAGGGAACCGGAGGCCCTTCTCCAAAAGAGTGAGGGGCATAGCAACAAAACCCTCTGGGCGTTGATACATACGTTCAGTGGGCAAGGGGGCTCGTAGTTGATAATTGGCGGGGATCTGATACCGATCTCGGATGGTTAATATATCGGAATCGACAGCTGAGGAAGGGGTATTGGCATGGGCGAATTTTTTATAGTCGGTAAAATTGAAAGGCGTCTCTGGAGGAACGTCTTTGATTGAATCGGTGGGAACGGTCTTGCTGGAGGATGGTTTCAATTTGGGTTTCGCAGTTGGGATGGTGTTATCGGTGTTTTGGGAAGCCATTGTTGACAGACAAATTGAGAAGAAAACCGGAGTAAGAAGAAGAAGGAAGCTAAAGTATTTCGAATTTCAAATAAACAAGTAAAACTGTTCGAATTAGAGATTTCAAAGATTTATAGAGTTGTCTTTTCGGATGTACACGAAGCCCAAAGGCTGCGCATTCAATGAATATCATAATGAAGGTGCAAAGTTGGTATCCGGGCTTGGAATTGAAAGGTTAATAGTTGGCGTCTGCTCTTGGAATTGAGGAAGCTATCATTTGTTTTTGAAACTCGAAAAGTGGGTATCCGATTTTAATTTGAAGGGGTCTGCATGTAAACATGGGTCTTTTATCAATTGGGCTTTGCTGAGTCTGTGGGGATTCTCCTTGATAATTGACCCAGGTTCCTATACTCTTTCATTAAACATTTTGTTTAACGAAAAACTAGGGGGCAATGTTGGGCCGTAAATATTTTGGGTCGGTCAATTTTTATTCATTATGGGCTTTCCGGGTCAGACCCATTTTTACTGTTGGAGTATTGGGCTATTGTCCAAAAGATCATTTAGATAAGCTTTGGGCTATATCTGGTAGTGGGTGACAGGTGGCAGTTTATAGACTAAAGATTACCCCTAATCTGTGAGATTAACAGGCGGCTGATTGAGGTGATGGGCCCTGCCGTCTTAAGCCACCTTCATTAATGAGGAGTTGACATTATGTTGACTGGGGGAAAAGCAAGTAGGAAAAAGCCTGCATGCAGCCAATTGACGTAGAGATCGGGGAAAAACATGCAAAGGTGAGGGGACAACATAAAGGAGAAAAGGCACTACACAAGGGAGGTAAGAAACATATTCTTGGACCCTGGACACTAAAGCACACAACCTCCATTGTTAACCCAATTTCTCTCCCAATCTGTACTTATTCTCACGCCGGAGCGATTTCTGACGGTCCAAAACCGTCGAGATCCGGTGCTGACGTGTCCATTGTGCAGGATCAAGGGTGCTTTTCGTGATTGAGGCGCGTGGAGCGATTGGGGCGTTAACAGTACCAGATTAACATATTCCATTAAGGTTTGGTATGGATGAATGGCAATGATATTTCAAACAGGATAATGCCAAAACTATAGATGTTACTCTTGGTTGTGAACTTGTTTGTTTGTAGATATATGTAAGCAGGATGAATGTAGTCATATGTGCCTTTGAGGCCTGAGTTGCTGCCATCAAAAGCCCTCTTCCTTTAACAACCCAACATCAGACATCAAGCCAATCAGATATTAAAAAATATTAAATTATTATTTCCCAATAATCGCCTGGCCAATCGGATGTGAAACGGGTTTAAACTAGTAAAAACAATATATTACCTATGCTCAGATTGATTGATCCATCAATATATTAGCAGACTTCAAATCATTATGTATAACGGCTGGGGCTGCCTGTTCCATGGAATTGGCATGTAAAAAATAGAATAAACTGGGGTACTTGGGTTAAAGAGTTGGTGTATCTTATGAAAAACTTTCGACATCTTATTTATTTTGTACCCCTGACCCCAACGAGAAAATGGGTCAAAACTTTTGGCATGGCAATTGTGCGCAGAAGTTTTGGAACTAAATATATGAGATGGATCGAATTAACCATTAATTATTATATATGTTGATCCTTCATTGAAATAATTGAAATGCAAAATAAACCATACTAATTTGTACGCATCACTTTTGGCCTATAGGCCTTGGCAGATCTATGGCAACAAACTTTTTGCTTCTTGTGACAAGGTTTATGCAAATATAATTAACCCACAAAAGAAATAATATATTTTAGAAAAGCATTTAAATGTCTTTATCATGGTTATTGATGCATTTTGAATCAAATTTGTACAAGTTATTTGATACTTGTCGGAATGCAAAAGGCGGTGTGGAATAGTATATTCTTTGGTTCTCGATTATGTGTAACCAAGTAATAACATGCATGCAATTAATCCTTCAGGTGTTATCATTGATACAATATTTTCCTAAGACGGAATATATATAGCTTCAGTAAGATGGTAACCATCCCAGTGTTTGTCGAGTACATTCCGGCGAGGCATTATCACAGGAATGCACGCTGACGTTCCATTTTGAATCAAATTTGTACAAGTTGTTTGATACTCATCGGAATGCAAAAGGTGTTATCGTTGATACAATGTTTTCCTAGGAGGGAATATATAGCTTCAGTAAGATGGTAACCATCCCAGAAGTAGTGTTTGTCGACATTCCGGCAAGGCATTATCCCAGGAATGCACGCTGACGTTCCATTTACCCATGTAATGCAGCATGGATTGCTCGAATCTGTTATACCTACATATACATATATAATTATATAAACAAGAAGAAAAATTAAGCTGAAAATTTTAGCATAGGCATATATATAGTTTATGAAATAATTGTCAATGCTGTGATTTATTAGAATTACAGTACAGTCGTAATTAAGATGAAAAAGTTCCGTCTTTGACTTTTGGAAGAGTGATGATTCTCACCTTAATTAGGATAAAAATAAAATTAAGTTGCGACATTCTTTGGTACGACAAAAAGAGTACTCCGTATTTTTTTTCTCTCACATGTGTTAGTACACAATTAGTGCACATGGAATTGAATTTAAGGCAAAAATAGGAATTACCATATTTAGTGGGATTTATAATGGCATCATATCCAAACCCATTAGCATGACCAAGAACGAAGGTTGAGCCTTTGAGAGTGGAAGTTAATGTTGTAAGCGTAGTACGAATCTGGGCGTTGAATAAATTAATAAGGTGGTTGATATCTTCAACACACTGCCCATTGTGGTTGAACTGCCTTGTTATTGATGGAATGCACCCGATGGGTCCAAGTTCGAACATAACCACTTTTCTGGCTCCTAATTTATACAACCTCTGCACATAGTAGTATATTTATAAGTACTATACCATTAGTACGTGAATCATCAGAATATATATATATATAAGTACTATACCATTAATTATATACCTCTCTTTATTTCACAAAAAGTGTCCTATTTGTAATAAAAATTGTTTCGCCAAAAGAGTTCACATTAATTTTAGTTATAGTAGTATGAAATGACACATGTCCTCCAATTTGTCATTAAAATATCATTAGCATACCACATTTTGTATATATTCATAAAATTTATAAATGTGACTATTTTTTGTGAAATTGAGAGAGTATACATTAATTATACTTTTAATATGTTTTTCTTTTTATTTCTTTTATACATACATTTATATAGTCAACTATATAGATAACTGTTAACGCCAAGTTTCGCAGGCGCGTTCAATCACAGAATCCACGCGCTTAATCCTGCACAATAACGGATCACACGAGAAGCTTGACGGCTTGTGTCGTCGAGTGATAGTTTCAGTGTGACAACGTGTACAGGCTGGTACAAGGTTTAACAATTGAGGCTTTAGTATTTAGTGCTCAAAAACGTATTACCTGTTAATAGAGGTCAAGCCTGGTATTTATAACCATTCTCACCGCCTTAGAGTCCACAACTGAATCGGATTAGGACTCCTAAACATGACAGTTATCATTGTTTGAGTCCACCACAATCTCCTTAAAAGGTGCAAGTTGGATACAATCCAAACACTTACCTTTGGAGTTAGTATTTATATATGATTAGGGTTTGAATCCCTAACCATTTAGACTCCTTATCACACCAGACTTCATATGAGGAATAACCATCTGTATGGGGCCCAATAAACTGGTCTGGGCTCCGGCTCAAAGGACTCGGATGCCAGACCCCGAATACCATCACTCTCATCAGGGCTCCGGCCTAAAAGACTCGGTCACCCGACCCCGAACACCAACAATCCGGTCAGGGCTCCCGCCCAAAGGACTCGGATGCCTGATCCCGAACACTACTAGTCCCTTCACTGGCTTCGGCCCATTGGGCTCAATGAACCCTTCTCAACCCAGGCCTTTAGCCCACGTAGGGGTCGGTGGATTATACTCAAACATTGCTGTAAGACCCCAACTTTTATGAATAAAGATTTAATTTTCTTTATATATTATTTCGAAATAGTAAAGTGGTGATTTGATAAATGTGAAAGTTAAGGGTGAAATGTGCAAATATTTTAAAAATGAGCAAGTGGTTATAAAATATTCTTGTTGTCGGAGAATATTCGTTTGGTCGTGGAATATTCTTGTTGTCGGGGAATATTCGTACGACGGCGCAGCTATTTGTGGACCCCACAACGGAATAACTGTCGGATATAGAAAGCGACAGAAATAACATTTTTACAAAATAACGGCGTAGTTGTTACCGTTAGTACTGTTGAAATACCCGGTGGTTAAAATACAGTGATACGCGGTGTTGCACAGTAGCACACGGTATTGCACAGTATTTTGCATTATTGAGTCTTACGTGAGAAGGCACTTACTCAATTATTATTACAGTAATTACTGTTCAATATTTTATATTATTGACTCAATAATTGCTACGATGATATTTTATATTATTGACTCAATAATTGTTACATTGATATTTTATTGACTCAATAATTGCTACGTTGCTATTTTATATGATTGATTCAATAATTGTCATTTCACAGTATTTTGCATTATCAACTCAATAATTCATATTATTTGAATAATATTATTAGATAGCATTATTGATAATGTCTAAGGAAGTTCTGTCTAGGAGGGGTTATTTAATTGCGCGCCAGTAAGGAGAAGTCCTTATCGGAAGGCCCCCTCTTTCCTGGGAACGACCTGGTTGTCAATATTGTAGTTCTATAATATTATTTGTTAATAATTAATTATTGATTTATATGATAAGGAAATATTTATTTTGTGGATATTAAAGAAGGAATTAGCACTGATGTGTTTTTATCAGTATTTTGGGTGTGAAAAATCATCTGTTTGTGGATTTCGGATAATTTGTGTTTGGAATTTGGAAAAACTTTCTTCTGCAAAGTTGTAGAGAATTAAATTTCCTATAAAAAGACATCGAATTTGTATTTTTCTTGAAAAGGGGCTATTTATTATGAATTATTGAAGTTTCGAAAAATAAATATTATTTAGTGGGTGGGACCCACTTTTGTGGAAAAAATTTTAGCCGCCAGGCGGCGGAAAAATTTTGAAAAAAATTAATATTTTATTATTTTAGTCTCCTTTGGCATCCTAAGCTTTTCCTATAAATAGGGTGCTTAGGTTAGAATTGAAAATCACACCAGAATTCGAAGTTTTCTCTCTCTATAATATCGAGCGTATTTTTGTGAGTATTTCAATACTTTGAGAGCTACTATTCAGTGCAAGTTTCCTTCGATATTATATCCGATATTCCAGTCAGAGGTACTGTTCTTTTGAGGTAAGGGATGTTATTTCTTTCGTAAATGATGTTATTCTTTTCAATATCATTATACCGAAATATTGTCATGGATTTTATGTTGAAATTCTCACTTTTTCCGTCGGAGTTACTATTCACGTATACGGCACTATTCACGTATACGGCACTATTTACGAATACGGTACTATTCACGAGTACTATTCACGAAGTATGATTTTCTTATGAAATTCCTATCTTTTTCGTGTCGGGATTACTATTCACGTATACGACACTATTCACGTATACGGCACTATTCACGTATACGGCACTATTCACGGGAAAATTTATTTTTCTTCTATTTGTCCAAATTGTCTGTTAAGGTTACTATCTTTGATTGTATCCAAGTTTTGAGCTTTATTCTTGAATTTTGCTCCACAATTGATTATTACGAAGTATTTGTGAATTGGATAAACTAAAGTACGAATCCTTGATCTTTGTCTTTTATCTCACTGGATTCGTTCTTTAAAATGTTTTTCATCATCCTCAGTCTTAAAAGGTGATGTAACTGAATATCTTTGGCCTGTAGAGCAAAGATGAATGATTACCTGATGAATATCTTTGGCCTGTAGAGCAAAGATGAATGATTACCTGATGAATATCTTTGGCCTGTAGTGCAAAGATGACAGGTGTTGAGATGAACATGACTACTGATGATGCAAATGAATATCTTTGGCCTGTAGTGCAAAGATGAATATTTGATTCGAGATGTTATTGATTGATGTTACAGGGATAAAATATTGATGATGGATTTTTAAATCATAGAAGATAGTAGACTTCATTATCTGCTTAACTCTTCTACTGATTTGTTATTTCCGCTGCGAATATTGATCTAAAACTTGTTGTCCATAATATTTTATCTGAACTGTTGAAGACTAACGATAGTTTATTTTTCATTATCTTAGTCATAATATTCTTTACTGGGCTAGTTGAGCTCACCCTTTTCATCTATTGTCCTCTTCAGGAAATGAGAACGGTGCGGGAACTAGTCGGGGGACAGAGTGATGGTCCGAGTTAGAGCAATAGTAGTCCTCGCTATTTTTGTGAAATAGTGGAATAATGATTGTAATAAATAAAGAATGAATTTGAATATTAGTATTTCGTATTATATACGATTTGTATTGATATTCACAGTTGTGTGGTCGTATTTTGCACGACCGTGTGATATAAAGTTTGTATTTGATTTCTTTACCATGTATTTGGCGACTCAGAATGGGTTGGGTTGACTGGACCTATTCTGGGGGCGTCACAATTGCCCCCCAGTCTCTTGTTATAAAAAGTTTATAATTAGAGACTTGAAGAGACACTTGGGGAAACCAACCGGTCTTTTTAAACAGCACACGTTACCCAAGAAGCGGGCCCTACAAGCCATCATTAGCTGTCCTTGGAATTCGTGCAGCAGCAGTATAAAACCCCCATCTCAGACACGACTGTCACTCTTTACAAACCTTCTCCATTTCAACCTTCTTTCAGAGCTCTTTGCAAGTGCGTTTTCCAACGAGAAACAACCTTTCCCAAACTTCTCCGATTTAGGTTTTTCCATCCTAAAAACACCACATTTTTGCTACAGATTCTGACATCCCAACCTCCTCCACCACTGAGCAAACGCCACTCGTTGACAACACTTCCAGCACCGTTACTATCGCCGCCACCGATCTGGTGCCGGTCAATTTGCCCACTGCACCGGTTGACGTCACTACGGACGGCGTCGAGCTAAGATCCGAGCCGTCTATGCCTCTGAGATGGATTTCTCTCACATCAACACCAAGTCCTCCCTCATCCCTTCCCAGATCTCTGACATCCGAACCCTATTCAACATCCTAAAGGAGTACAAGCTTCGGGGCGAAAGGATGTTCTGGCACCCCGAAGGCAGATGGGTTGCCGTCCCTATATGGGCTTTGAAGTACGGGTTCCAATTCCCTCTCTATGAGTTCATTGTCTCCTTCCTCTGCTTCGTGGGAATCGGGTTCGCACAACTGGTGCCGAACTCGTATATCCAATTGATCACATTCATCGACCTCTGCTAGGAGCTAGGGGTCGCTCCTATCCTAGTTTTGACTTTTTCTTCGTTTTTTTCTCCATTGGCAAGTCAAAAAAGCATGGCCTTCGGCAACTAAACAGAGTACCAAACGGGCCACATTCAACAAGACCCATTCCAGTAATAAAGGTTGGCACGAACAATGGATCTTCGTTAAGGGGACCGATCTCAATCTTCTCCCGAACTGGGCCACCCCCGAAGATCCGATTGTGAAGGTGTCCAAATTCTCGAAGGATCGACGAGATGCCTTCAAGATATTTTATCAGAAAGTGAGGAAGATCGAATGGGGCCTGGACGTCTTGTCCAATGAAGCCTGGTTATACAAGCATGGATGTAAGTACTTTATCCCGATCCCATCCGTTCTTTAGTTATTTTCTTCATCTGACTTGCCCAACCGAACTTCTGACTTGTTTACTTGTTTTGCAGTAACCATTTTCAAGCCTGAAGGAGCTGATGAATCCTTAACCCCACCCCCTGTCCGGTCCAAGCCGATCCGCCTTCCCCTGAATGATGAGGCAGCCGAAGACGAGACCATCCCCATCTCTGAGCTTTCAACCGGCTCCACGTCGGCCGAACCCAAAAATATTATGAAGATGAATCGGTCGAAAAAGATGGCTCAATTGAAGAAGACCGAGAAGAAGCCTTCCACCAAGGGCCCTTCCAAGCCAGCTTTTCCGAAGCTGACGGTTCCGAAGCCGACCCCTCCACCACCTCCCCCCATTACTGTCCTTGAAAATCCCGAGGAGACCGAAGATGTGACGCCCCCAAAAAAGGTTCAATACTCAACCCATTTTGATTCACCAAATACATGGTACAGAATTCAAACTATGAGTTTTGATACAAATCGTATATAATACGAAATATAAACACTCAAATTCATTCTTTATTCATTACAATTATTGTTCCACTATTTTATAGAATAGTGAGGACTTCTACAGATCTAACTCTGATCATCACACTGTTCCTTGACTAGTCTCCGCAACATTCTCATTCCTTGAAGAGGACAATAGATGAAAAGGGTGAGCTCAACTAGCCAAGTAAAGAATATTATGACTAAGATAATGAAAAATAAATTATCGTTAGCCTTCAATAAATTAGATAAAATATAATGGACAACAAGTTTTAGATCAATATTCGCAGCGAAAATAACAATTCATTAGAAGAGTTAAGTAGAGAATGAAGTCTACTGTCTTCTATGATTTAAAAGTCTATCATCAATATTTTATCCATGTAACATCAATCAATATACATCTTGAATCAAATATTCATCTTTGCACTACGGGCCAAAGATATTCATTTGTATCACCAGTTGGTCATGTTCATCTCAACACCTGTCCATCTTTGCACTACGGGCCAAAGATATTCATCAGGTAATCATTCATCTTTGCACTACAGGCCAAAGATATTCATCAAGTAATCATTCATATTTGCACTACAGGCCAAAGATACTCAATTATATCACCATTTAGGACTGAGGATGATGAAAAATAATACGACTAACGAATCCAGTGAGATAAAAAATAAATATTAGAGAATTTATCCAGAGTTCAAAAATGAAGATCAAAACCTGGATCTAATCAAAGATTAAAAAAATATTTTTTTTACCGTGAATAGTAACTCATGAATAGTAACTCGACATGAAAAAATAAAAATTTTATGAAAAAGTTCAGAAAATTATTCTGGTGAAATGATACTAGATGAAGCGCAAAACTCCAGAAATTTCTGATTATTTCAGGAATTATAAAAGCAATATTTACCGTGATAATTTCAAATTTAGGAATATGAAATAAAATATTATCACTTTCATAATATGAAATATAAAAAAAAATAACATTCATTATGAATATTGAAAGGAAATAACATCATTTACGGGAAAAATAACATCCTTTACCTCAGTATAATACTCGATCTGATTGGAATATCGGATATAATGATGAGAAAAACTTGCACTGTTATCAACACTCAAAGTATCTAAATACTCACAAGAAATACGCTCGATATTATAGAGAGAAAATTTTATGATTCTGGTGTGATTTTTATTTCTAACTAAGCACCCTATTTATAGGAAAATTTCAGAACGTCAGTTCTGACAAAACCTGCTACCGGTGGCTTCCTTCTCGCACACCAGCTTAGAATTTGAAAACTTTAGCATTTTATTCTACAAAAGACAAGAGTGGGGCCCACCCATGTTTTTAATAAATATTTATTTTTGAAACTTCAATAATTCATAATAAATAGTCCTTTTATCAGAAAAATATGAACCTTATGTTCATTCCATAAGAAATTTAATTCTCTACAACTTTGTAGAAGAAAGGTTTTCCAAATTCCAAACGAAAAAAATAAACCAAATTTACATACGGAAGATTTTTCCACACTTCCATTTCGACAAAATACATATACTGATAAAAACAACCATCAGCACTAATTCCTTCATTTATATCCACATTGAATAAATATTTCCTTATCATATAAATCAACAATTAATTATTCACAAATAATATTACAGAACTACAATATTGACAACCAGGTCGTTCCCAGGAAAGACGAGGCTTTTCGATAAGGATTTCTCCTTACTGGCGCGCAATTAGATTAACTAACCCCTTTACTAGACACAACTTTCTAGACATTGCCAATAATGTTGTCTAATAATATTATTCAAATAATATGAATTATTGATTTGATACTGTGAAATAATGTGCAGTGGTTACTGTGACAATTATTGAATCAATAATATAACATATCAACGGTAGCCATTATTGAATCAATAATATAAAATAATGAACAGTAATTACTGTAACAATTATTGAGTAAGTGACTTCTTACGTAAGAATCAATAATTAAAAATACTGTGCAATACTGTGTGTTACTGTGCAACAACGCGTATTACTGTGTTTTAAGCACTGGGTATTTCAACAGTTCTAACGGTAATAACTACGCTGTTATTTTTAGAAAAAACTCATTCTTGTCGTTTTTTTCATCCGACAGCTATTCCGTTGTGGGGCCCACAAATGGCTGCGTCGTCGTATGAATATTCTCCGACAACAAGAATATTCCACGACCAAACGAATATTCCCCGACAACAATGAATATTTTATTACCACTTGCTAACTTTATAAAATTTGCACATTCCACCCATAACTTACCACATTTATCAAATCATCCCTTACTATTTCAAAATAATATATAGAGGAAATTAAATCTTATTCATTAAAAAGTTGGAGTCTTACAGAAGAGGAAACTCTCTAACCTCATCCCAATAGACTGAGGCTAACTAACGAGCCCGACCTTCAAATCATCGGGGCCAACCCGGCTGCCGAACAACCCCCTCCGGTCAACCATCCACCTCCGGTCAACCCTCCGCCGAGGCTAGTCCCTCCAAAGGTACGCCTTCTTCCTTTTGGCCGAAAAGCCCTTCGAAAGTGTTTCCCTATGACCAGTTGGAACATTTCAGATTATCTGGAGATGACGAGCGGTTCAAAGGATACACTTCCGAGGACTACCTGGTGGAGTATGTCAAAGCCCAATGTCAGGTAAACCCGAAAGCATAAAATATCTTCTTTAAGTATCCTGTTGGCATCATTACTAACACATATTTCCACCTTACTGCAGGCTAATGCTATCCTCGCCCGAGCCATCCCACCTCTCGCCAAGACCACCAAAAAGGAAGCTCAGCTTCGGTGCGATGTGGAGATGCTTAAGGTTGAGGTTCGGGGTCTATCGTCTGAGCTGAAGAAGAAGAAAGATCTTCATGCCGACACCCGTAACAAGCTGACTCACGCCGAACGTCAGACCAGCGAACTCAAGAAGCAATACTATGCACTGTAGAAGGAGTTCGTTGGTCTCGACAGCTACAGCAAACAACTCCTCGAGGGGAGGGCCCTTTTGAAAGAGAAATATAAGTATCAGCAGAATGCCATTCTGATCCTAGAGAGCAAAGTATCCGAAATGCATGCCCAACATATGGAGCTGATGAGGGAAAATACTGTTCTCGGGAAAGAATGTGCCGAAGCCAAGCAGCAAGCTGTTAAAGAATATGAAGAGTCGCCAGAACTCCGAGACGCAATCATGGCCCAATTCGTCGAAGGCTATGACGCTTATAGGGAGAAGGTTCGGGCGAAGATGACAGCTGCTGGGTTGGATACTTCTGCCTTTGATTCCTCTGATGAAGAGTCCGATGCTGAGGATGGAGCCTCAGACCCTTAGTTGCTTTAGGATTTTTTACTTGTAATTTTTGTAATCATTTTTCTTTTTGTAACTTTCCCGATCAGTTATGCGTGTGACTTGTCCGATCAGTTAAGTTGTTTGTAACTTTTCTGATCGGTTTTGTACAACGCTTATCTGATTAGTTTTGTAGCAACTTATGAACATAAATGAAGTACAAAATTTTTCGAAGAGAAATCCATATTATTTTATTGATGAATGAAACAGTTTTACAGAGGTAAAGGAAAGAATAACATAACTTTCACTAATAATATTTTCTAAGTCTTCCAGCATGCCATGTATTCTTCACCTCTGTTCCATCCATTGCTCGAAACCGATAAGTACCTAGCTTCGGCACTTCTATTACTTCATAAGGCCCCTCCCAGTTCGGCATTAACTTGCCTGTGTTCTAGGGGGTAGATGCCTCTAATTCCCGAAGCACCAAGTATCCAACCCCGAACCTTCTTTGTTTCACCTTTTGGTTATAGTGTCGGGTAGTTCGCTTTTGATAGATAGCTAATCTTACCAGAGCTGAATCCCGAACCTCCTCTAGAAGATCTAAGTTTAGTCGTAAGTCGTCGTCATTATATAACTCTTTGTATTGACTGACCCAAAGTGTAGTAGACCCGATCTCAACGGGTATAAGTGCATCGGTCCTATAGGACAATCTGAAAGATGAATCCTCCGTTGTCATCCTCGGGGTAGTCCGATATGCCCATAAGACACTGAGCAACTCTTCGGGCCAACGACCTTTCAATGCATCCAACCTTTTCTTAATGCTATTAAGTAGAGTCCGGTTGGTGACTTCTACCTGTCCATTTGACTGAGGGTGTGCAACTGAAGTCTTTCTATATTGAATACCCAACTCCTTCAGCAAAGCTTCGAATTTTGATCCCACAAACTGCCTGCCATTATCCGAAACCAGGACCATCGGGATGCCGAACCGATATATAATATTTTCCTTGAAGAACTTAAGACATTCCTGTTCAGTGATCTTCTGTAGCGGTTTGGCTTCCACCCACATGGTCATGTAGTCAATGGCTACGATCACAAAACTGACTTGCCCCTTGGCTTTCGATAGTGGTCCCAAGATATTGATTCCCCACATAGCAAACGGGATCGGGGATAAGACCGAGTACAGCTCTTCGGGAGGCTGATGAGGGATGAAACTGTTCAGCTGACACTTAGGACATTTCTTGACGAAATCCTTTGCTTCTTGAAAGATGGTCGGCCAATAGTACCCCTGCCTTCGAATTTTGTAAGCCAATGATTTAGCCCCCATATGATTCCCGCAGATTTTTTCATGCACTTCCCGTAGAGTATACTCGGCTTCCGAAGGTGTCAAACACTTGAGCATTGGAGAACTGAACGCCATCGATAAGGATGAAGTTTGAACTCCGGTGCTTGATCTTTCTGGCGTATATACGATCTAAAGGCAGAACCCCATCAGCCAGATAGGAGATGTAAGGCGTGATCCAGCCGATCCAAGGCTAATACGTCCTCTTTTAGAACACTGGGTCTGTCTAATACTTCCAAATATACCGAGCCGGTAAAAGAACTTGCTTCGGTTGTAGCCAATCGGGCCAGAGCGTCTGCTACTGTGTTGTCTGACTGATCTATTCCTTGGCAACTTTGCGAATTGAAGTATGTGAGTCTGTCTTTTATATCGGCCAGGTATTTTGTCATCCTTGCCCCCCGAGCCTCATACTCCCCCGATATCTGCTTAATGACCAACTGGGAGTCACTATAAACAACCAGCTTTTGAACCTCCAGGCTTCGGGCCAACCGAAGTCCAGCCAAAATCGCTTCATATTCTGCTTCATTATTTGTGGCCTTGAATCGAAACCGAATAGCTTGTTGGACTCGGAATCCTTCAAGACTTGTCAGAATAACCCTTGCTCCACTGATGTCCGAAGTTGATAACCCGTCTATATAGAGAGTCCATGCCGTTTGCGCTGATTGTGTTTCGTTAACCGAAGCCACATCTGGGGGTGGTATTGGGGTTCGTGGGAGGTATTCCAGAACTGAACTGAGTCAATTCCATCGCCCATGCGGCAAGTCAACCCGAGACTTCTGGCATGTGCAACACCTTCTTCAATGGTTGATCAGTATACATGACCACCAACCGACCCTGGAAATAGTGCCGAAGCTTCCGACTTGCAATGATCAGAGCATAAGTGAACTTTTCCAGGTTTGGATATCTCGTTTCTGCATCTCGAAGGACATGGCTGACATAATAAACCTGGAATTATTTTCCCCCTTTGTCCCGTACCAATGCCGCTCCCACCATCGAGCTTACAACCAAATATAAGTACAGCGATTTCGAAGGGATCGGCTTCATTAACAGAGGTGCCGAAAAAAAGTATTGCTTGAACCCTTAGAACGCGTCTTCACACTCTGAGGTCCATTGGAAACTTTTCTCGTTCTTTGGCCCCTTTAAAGTGTCAAAAAACGGCAAACACCTTTCGGTTGATTTTGACACGAATCTCCGAAGGGCAACTATCCGACCTGTTAACCTCTGCACGTCTTTGTACGACTTCGGTGATTTCATATCCAAGATTGCCTGAATCTTCTTTGGGTTTGCCTCAATGCCCCTCTTACTGATAAGATAACCCATAAATTTTTTTGAGCCCAGCCCGAAGGTACACTTAGTCGGGTTCAATCGTAGCTTATGTTCCCGAATTATCTCAAAGCAGCCTTCTAGGTCGACCAGCACCGAAACAGTGCTTTACCCCTAGATGTCCAGTCAACTGCTGCGCCTCAACGCATTTCGGGGAGAACCAGCTAGCTCTGGGTTCGAGTGGCATTTCACCCCTAACCACAATGCATTTGATTAGCAAAATGGAAAATTGAGGCAAATTTAGCTCTCCGACGAGCTAGGACACGAGTAGAGACGATCAATGCGATTTCGGAACAGTTCAAGTACAGTTGATATAGTTGAAGCGCAGTCAAAATATGGTTTTATGTGAACCGACGAGAGCCGTGTGAATCAAGGGTCTCGGACTGACATGCTTTTCATAATTATGTCGTCCACATAGACCTCCATGCTTCGGCTTAGCTGCCTTGTAAACACGTAATTCATCATCCGCTGATATGTCACCCCGACATTGAGCAGTCCGAAGGTCATTTTCCAATAAAAGCATAAATGGCCCGATGCGTGATGAAGCTAGTCTTTGGGGTATCCTCCTTGCTCATCGAGATTCGATGATATCTCGAAAAAGCGTCCATGAAACTCAGCATGCCGTACCCCGAAGTGGCGTCAATCAACTGGTCAATATTGGGTAAAGGATAGAAATCTTTCGGGCAGGCTTTGTTTAGATCTGTATAGTCTATGCATAGCCTCCATTTTCCATTCTGTTTCTGAACCAATACCACATTCGCCAGCCACTAGGGGTAGTCAATCTCGAAGATGAAATTTGCCTCCAAAAGTTTGGCAATCTCCTCACCGATGATCCTCTGTCTCTCCGGGGCAAAAACTCTTCTTTTCTAAATAACCGACTTCTTTTTGGGGTCCACATGCAACCTATGCAATGCCACCGAGTCACCAACCCCTGGCATGTCGCTGGGTACCTATGCAAAAATGTCAGCATATACCCCAAGTAGGTCTATCAGCCCGGTCCGAAACGGTTCTGCCAATCCCGAACCAATCAATATTAATTTCTCCTTGTTCTCCGGGATCAACTCCACGTCCTCTGTCTCCTCGGCAGGCAAGGCAAGTGGCTCCGTACTACCTTCAGTGAATGGCTCTATCTCGACGGCCATTGTCTGTTTCTGCCTGCTTACCCCTACTCCAGAAGAGATCAAGGTATTCCGATAACACCTTCGGGCGATGTTAAGATCACCTTTTACCTCCCCAATCCCATTCGGTGTTGGAAAGTTTATTTTGAAATGAGGTATGGACGTGACTACTTGTAAAGCTACCAAGGTCGGCCTTCCCAAGATTGCGTTGTATGCCGAATCTACCTGGACCACAAAGAACCTGACCATTACCTCAACCTGCTGAGGTGCCATGCCGAACCTCACAGGCAACTCAATCGTGCCCGATACATGCACCGGGTCACCACTAAATCCATATAAGGGGCCTTCCCCTCCCAATTCCATCTTCTTTCCCTCTAAATCCATTCTCTGGTAGGCATGGGTATACAGTATATCGACCGAGGATCAGTTGTCGATCATCATCCTCATCATGTCCACCGGTCCGACCTGAGCTGCTATCACCAGTGCCCCGTCATGTAATTCTATGGGATCTGTGGGATTGTCCTCGTTCAAAAATGAAATGTCCGTCCCCAGGAAGGCCAGATCTTTTCATTGTCGAAGACCCTGCAACCGACAAGACTGCATCGAGATGCTCGCTTCTTTTCTTTCTGGTCACACGCCCTACAGAACTGCCCAAAATGACATCGATTACGCCTCGAGCTGGCCGGTTCTATTTTGGCTGTGTGTCCCGCGCTTGCTCTCTGTCCTCCTCCCTTTGCTGTGTCTCGGCACTATCCCGACCAGCTACATACTGAACCAACTGGCCGTTATGCACATTCTTTTCGATCAGATCACCCAAATCGTAGCACTGTTCTGTTGTGTGTCCCGAATTCTGATGATATGCACAGAACTTATCTCGATTCTTCTTCCCCGGCTTTGGGTTCGTCGAGCAGTGCTCATAAAATGGTTTGTTTCGGATCTCATCCAGTATCTTAGCCCGATCCGTATTGAGGGGGGTGTAGATTTTGTTGACGTTTCTATTTGGGAAGGATGGTCGGCCATTGCCCGATCCCCCACCGTTATAGTTCTTCTTCCCCTGATTATCCGATCTCCCCTAATTGTTATCCGAACGTTGATAAGTCTACTTGTCTCAATCCTTGGACTTATTGTGAGATTGCGAGTGTGGCTTGAAATTTCCCACAGCTTCTTCTATGGCGATGAACCCTTCGGGCCGATTAAAAACTTCAGTTAAGTCAGTGGGGGGATTGATCACCAAGTCTTTCATCAGTTTCTTTGACTTTCCTATGTCAAGACCTGTTGTGAAGAATCCCAAGGCCTGAGGTGAATTTAGCTTGGCCACCGATCCCACCGTTTCTCGAAACCTCTTAACGTACTGGCCGAGGCTTTCATCCGAACGTTGCCTCACATGCATGAGAAAAATAGTGATCTTCTCTCTTCTTCTGTTACTCCTGAACCGAGCGTGGAATTATTTCTGAGGTCATTCCACGAACTGATTGACCTCGATGCCAGGGTCCCCATCCATTCTCTGGCACTCTTCTTCAAGGTGGTTGCAAACATGTGACATTTAGCGGCATCCGAATGCCCATAATAGGTCATCAGTCTGTCATATCCGTCAGAATGGTCATAAGGATCCCCCAATCCATCATACGTCTCCATCGGAGGCATTTTTTTCTTCGAGTAGGCCGTGACCTGATTGATTTCGGGCGAGAATGGTGAACTGGGGCAGCCCGAGGGTTTTCCCTTCTGGTTCTTTGCCGCCAGTAGCTTTTCCAATTCCGCGACTCTTCGGGCGAGGGGGTCGGACTCCTCTTTACGAGGGGACAACCTATGCCGGTCCTTCTCGTATTCAGGAGACGCAATCCTTCTCCTCTGCCCCGATCTCCCCGGATGCTTAGATCTTTGGTTAGGGGAACGACTCCTTCTTCTGTTCTTTCCAGCCTCATCCGAACGAGGTGTCTTGGATCGGCTCGGATGTCTGCGCCTCTTTCATGAAGCCTCTTGTTCCCCGGCCAATTTGGCCATCTGTACTTCAAGCACTTCTTGCTGAAAGCTGAATGGCCATCATAGCGTCCTTATTCTTCTGCATCTTTGTCAACAGAATGAACTGACGCTGGTCTTGATCGTGCTCAACCCGATCCTTCTCTCGCCGTTCATATACTCGGGACTGATTGTCCTCAACGTGAGTGACGGGGATCGGGGTATGCTGACTGGGCACAAACAGTTGTCGCCGTGCTGACTGGCCGTGTACCGAATTGCCTTCCTGGTTACTTGGCCCCAGTCTGTCTTTGACGGATGCTCTGACTTGAGTCGTCGGATGAGTTTTGGCCTTTTCCAGGTTTGAAGCACCACCGTCCTTGCTTGCCATGACTTTCAACCGAAAAAGTTTGGTGTGATTGTAAAAGCACTAACCCCCTCCTTCTAGCGCCAATGTTAACGCCAAGTTTCGCCGGCGCGTCCAATCACAGAATCCACGTGCTTAAACCTGCACAATAACGAATCACACTAGAAGCTTGACGGCTTGTGCCGCCGGATGATAGCTCCGGTGTGAGAATGAGTACAGGCTGGTATAAAGTTTAACAATGGAGACTTTAGTATTTAGTGCTCAAAAACGTATTACCTGTTAATAGAGGTCAAGCCTGGTATTTATAGCCATTCTCACCGCCTTAGAGTCCACAACTGAATCGGATTAGGACTCCTAAACATGACAGTTATCATTGTTTGAGTCCACCACAATCTCCTTAAAAGGTGCAAGTTGGATACAATCCAAACACTTATCTTTGGAGTTAGTATTTATATATGATTAGGGTTTGAATCCCTAACCATTTAGACTCCTTATCACACCAGACTCCATACGAGGAATAACCATTTGTATGGGCCCCAATAAACTGGTCTGGGCTCCGGCCCAAAGGACTCGGATGCCCGACCCCGAATAGCATCACTTTCGTCAGGGCTCCGGCCTAAAAGGCTCGGTCACCCGACCCCGAACACCAACAATCCTGTCAAGTCTCCGGCCCAAAGGACTCGGATGCCTGATCCCGAACACTACTAGTCCCTTCACGGGCTTCGGCCCATTGGGCTCAATGAACCCTTCTCAACCCAGGCCTTTAGCCCACGTAGGAGTCAGTGGAATATACCCGAACAATAACTAAATATGTTAATTATATATATATATATATATATATATATTTAGCACGTCTTAAAATTCATGCCAAATACAAATACAAACCTGAAATTGTTGGGAGAGGACATTTGTGAGAAGTATGGCAAATGATTGAGGAGTGTAGCGTCGGCTTGAATCACATATACTTGGTTGAAGGTAATTGTTGATGTAGTCATTACTGCCAATGGATATTACAAATATGGATTTGGACAAGTATTCGGAAATCCTTGCGGAGCGTTCAAAGTGCCTTGCCAATTCCAACTTAATCGTTGTTTCAAACAACTTGATCTGATCACCTAAATTCAAGCATTTACCCTGCATATATGCAACATCAATCCATGAATATATATATATATATATATATATATATACGGTCCGGATCTTAAGTTCACCTAACTAAAAGTACACCCAACTCACCTCCCTTTAGCGATGGACAGGATGACGATTTTGTCTGTCGCTATATATACAACCGTCGTCTTAGCTTTTAGCGACGGACAACATATAAACGATGGTTGGATATATATATATATATATATATATATATATATATATATATGAGAAAAATATAAGTGCACAGTTGTGTAGTGCACAGTAGGCTATAGCGACAGTTTTCCAGGGCTATAACGATGGTTTGTCTGCCGCTATAGACAGAATATCTATGGCGACAGACAAACCGTCGCTATAACCCTACAAAACCGTCGTTAAAGCCTATTATGTAGCTACACAGCTGTGTAGCTACATATAGTATATATATATACGATAAGGATCTTAGACTCACCCAACTAAAAACTCACCCAACTCACCCCCCTTTCGCGACGGACCGGACGACGGTTTGGTCCGTCGTTATATATACAAATGTCGTATATATGTTGTCCGTCGTATATGTTGTCCGTCGCTAAAAGCTAAGACGACGATTGTATATATAGCGACGGACCAAACCGTCGTCCGGTCCGTCGCTAAAGGGGGGTGAGCTTGGGTGAGTTTTTAGTTGAGTGAGCCTAAGATCCGGACCGTATATATATATATATATATATATATATATATATATATATATATATATATATATGTATGCAATTAGTGTTATATTGTTTTATCATTAATTAAAAGTTGTTGAATTAATTTATATTTGTCATGTTAATGTATAAAATGTTCTTAATTAAAAAATAATTAAACATGCATTTTTTCAAAATTGAAAATCCAGCTATGGCTCATTAATCAATCAGAAGTAAGTACAATCTATGCACGTCTTGATCATATCCTACATGATTATGGACGTGCTTAGAAATGAAAAATTAATTAAGGGTCTTCTTATCATGTGCTCTTAGGGCACATGCTAAGCACACAGTTCAAAAGAATATTATTTGAACTGTGTGCATATTCCATTGATTTTTACATTTGCACCAAGTTCAAGGGAATATACACACAATTCAAAGAAATATTTCTTTAAACTGTGTGCTTAGCATGTGCCCATGTATTCTAAAAGCACATGTTAAAAAATTCTATTAATTAATTATATATCAACTCCCCTACAATTAACGAGTTTGGTCAATAAACAACAAACTTAATTAAATGAGGAGCTAGGCTGCACGAACTGATTAGGAGTATTTATTAACACTTTGAGACAATAATTAATGTATCGAATGACGGAACATCAATAACAAATTAAATTCATGGGCCACCTGCTACTTTATACTACTATTTCCGCTTCTAAAAAATTGTCGTTTAAAATTTTGACACATAAATTAAGAAAGTCATTGAATATTAGTAAAATTTATTTAAAATTCCATCACTACCCCTTTATGAAAAATTAAAACAATTAATATAAGAAAGAGAATTTATTGAGACAATGAAAAAAGATAGGGGTAATATAAGAATGTTGTTAATTTATTTTTTTAGGAAGTTATAAATGACATACATTTTAGAATAAATTTTTTTCTTATAAAACGACAATCTTTTAGGAACTCACAAATATGAAATAAATGATTGATTACTGTACTTCATTTTTTTCAAATTAAATTTAAACTGTTCTAATAAACCTAACATCATTCAATGTCACCTAAGCGTGGTACGGAGAAAACGAAAATATGATAAGAAAATTGAATGCCAAAAAACTAAAATAAATAAATGTTCACATACTAACAATCTACGAATAAATTCACAATTAGTAAAGGACACCTAAGATATTTTATCACGAGATATGGGTCACGCAATTTGCCATCTTGATAAAATATCTAGTTGTACTCCATTAATTATAAGTTTGTTTTTAATTTGTTAGTACATCAAGATTTACTCAAAACTAAAACAATTGATCAAATCATTACTTCATCGTCTCAAAAATGAATACATTTGATTATTTAAGTTAATTTATAAAATTTTAAATTTTAATATTGATAAATTTTAAAAATAACATACCCAAGTATTAGTATCTTTTAGTTTTTGTTAGTATTTATGATTGAAATGTTTGCATTAAAATAAAATAAAATTTTATATTAGTATAAAATTTTACAACTTACTTTAGAAACTCAAAATGCATGCGTCTCTAATATATATGTAATATATGGAGTAATTGATTGCAAACTCACGTACAATATAGCTTCCAGTTTCCGGTAGAATACCGCAGGTGGCAGATGCATAATTGAACCCCGTTAGTATTGATGACCGCCGGAAACTTATGAAGGGGGGAGAATACGGTAGCCCAAGATACTCAGCTACAACACCATGTACCATGCAAAAAATGTGAATTAAGGAAGAAAAAGAAAAAAGATACATACGCATATCTTTTTAGACAGTTTTAAATTAGCAAAAAATTTAAAATTTCATATTATAAAATAAAATGAAGTTTTAACATGTTATTATTTACATTATACATTAATCAAGTGTGTTAGTATGTCATTACTACTAACAAAATCCAAATGAACGATACACTATAACAACGATGGAATACTTAATCTACTTGTTATATAATTAATGACATTAATTTTAGGATTTGCATGTAACTTTTATAAACTAAAATAAGAAATAGGTATTGCTAATTTTGGAAAAGATTAAAAAATAAAAATTTAAAACTAATGAAATAAGAAAAGAGATTTCTAATTTTGGGATACATTTTAAACAAATTAAATGATTTGGGGATATATTTGAAAGAAAAGAGGAAATTTAAAAGTAGAAAGAATGAAGGAGCATATATATATATATATATATATATATATATACCTATGAAATCTACGACGGTTCTCCCATTGGTAAATCTTCCGGTAGCTCCCCTAGCGAAGTTCACACCGTATGGCCGGAAATTTGCTTTAGCTAGAGTTGGCAAAAGATTGTTGTTGCCACTGTCAAATAGTGAATCTCCCATTACATATAATGCCGGTGCAAGTACTGAATAATTTGAATTCGAAGCCAGAAAATGATGAGGAAAAATAATGAAGAGTAAGAAGATGATAAAGCAGAACATATGGTTGTTTCTCATCTTTTCTTCTAATTATTTTCTTAGGAAATTAGAAAGGATATCAGCTGAACAAAAGGTACTTAATTGTGATAAAAAAAAGTCAAAGTGTAACGTATGTGGTGGAGGATGAATATATTTTCAAAAAAGAAGACGGTTGAATTGCATGAAATTAGACATTAATTATAAAACTTGGTTGAAGTATGAATGATCGAGGTCAAGGCCACAACATAATAATAAAAAATTGTTGTACATTAAAGAATATAAAACTTCTTAAAATTAATTGTTAAGGTTAATGTATCCTGAATTATGAATTATATATATATGACACAATAAAATATCATGACTTTTGATATTTTTCATCTAACTACAACATATGCTATTATTAGTAACCAACAACGACCAGTTTACTTCTGCCGCTAATAATAACGGATGACATAATGCAAGTTCTAATCATATATATATATAGAGAGAGATTATTTTTGTTATGAACTATCAACTATTTGTTATGAATTATTTTTGGACAAATAGATCTATAACCATCAATTAGATTAATTAATCAATGACCAAAAATATATGTTGTTACCCACTATTAATAGTAGCGAGTGTTACTACTATTAGTAGCATATAACAAGATTACAAAAATGCCCCTGATTTCAACGAAATTAACTACAAATTTGCTACTATAGTGCTAAATGTTAACTATCCGTTACTAATAATAGCGATAAATGTAGATCAAAATTTTATTTATTCGATCTCATACAATTACGCAATATGCCACATGTCCTGCGCGTTTGTGTTGCACCTAATAATTTTTATATATTTCCTTTATCTTATAGCGATAGTGAAGGTGACCTATTATATCAATTAATTAATTTTAAAAAAAAATTATTTTTCTTTACCATTGTGAAATTTTTACAAATACTAAATTCCCATTTGTAGTCCAACTTCAACATGTATAATAGTATAACAGCCCACAAATCATTGATTACTCTTTTACCCCTCTTTAATTTAATTTTGCGTTTTCGGTCGTCTTTTTTTGTTGTGAGCCAGTAGCCCAGTAGTCGTTGGTTAACAGGGAGTTATGACTTTTGTATTTCACTATAATTAATTAATTATTACCCCAAAAAACAAAAACTGGATAAAGTCTTAAGAAGTAATAAATTACTCCGTCTCATAATATATGATGTTTTAGAATTGTGTACAATAATTAAGAAAATGATGGTATAACATTAAATATAATATTAATTGTCTATAATACCTTTTAACATATACTTATCTCATAATCTCTTTCATATGTAACATTTTCTTATGATGGGTAATTTTGAAAAGATTGTGATTAATTCTTCTAAATTATATAAAATATCAAATAATTTTTTTTAAAAAAATCATCTAAATCATCATATATTATGAATAATGCTACTATCACATAAATATGGTGACATAACTCTCACATACTGCGAGGTGGCAGTATGTGATTTGTTGTTGAGTTAAGTGGGTCATGTCAACAACAAATCACATACTACCACGTCAACAGTATGTGAGAGTTATGTAATTGTTTTATGTGATAGTAGCATAACTCATATATTATGGGACGGAGGGAGTAGTCTATTTTTTTGGTAATTTGTGCTTAGGGTTGAAATAAATTGTTGCATTTATTATTTACCAACATTTGTACTCCTATATTCCATATGAGACTTTTAAAATCAATTAGTTTAAATTCATAATTGGTATAAATTAATTTGATTTTAGTTACTACAATCATAAATTATTATAATTATTTAAAATATCTTACTATATTATATCTTTTTCTATTTTTGAAAATTTTCATCAAACACATAATTTTTAAGTTCTGATTTTAACAAATTAATCACGAAAAATCAAGATGAAACTCTTTTATTATTGAACGGTGTCGAGTCGTACCAAAGTGCGTTCAAAAAATAGCGTACGAGACTTTGCCATTAATTTATTCCATGGCAGTTGGCAAAAATTAGAGGAAAATTACCAAAAAAATATTAAATGATTAGTAAAACAAATGTATAATATTTTTAATACGAAAATAAGAACTTATACTCATAAAAATATGAATTAGAATCGGCCCCACATTAGACCTGGCAATATAGTTGATTAACTGTCGGGTCAACTCATATTAACTAGAACCAAATGAGTTGGCTAACTATTTTTATTTATTTGGGTTGGGTAAAGTTTAAAACTATATTTTTAAAAATAAATATAGGTCCAACACGGTTAACCATTTTTCGACCCACATTTTATTCTAAATCAAAATCAAAAGTTCTTGAAGCTTAATTTTTCAAGGTTTTATTTATCTAATTAATCTTCATTTACGAATATCAATTAATTACATAATATTCAATAATTATGTATACACCCCACCCCGAACCCCACCCCCACCCTCACCCCCAAAAATATTTAGTGATTATGTATACACTACACCCCCACACACCTACACTCCCACCCCCCCCCCCCCCCCCCCCCAAAAAAAAAAAAAAAAAGTGATTATATATGCACCCCCACCCCCACCCCACATTCTCTCTCTCAAAAAAAAATTTTAGTGATTATGTATACACCGCCCACTCCACCCATCCCGTCCACCCCCACCTCAAATATTTAGTGATTATATATCAAATAATAATTTATATAATTGGATCATAATAATGATAAGTTTGAAATTTAAAATATGAATTGACCTATATTTGAACCATAACTATATGGTTCCAACTCACACAACCCATATTAAAAATAGTTAATATGGTTTTATTTCTTAAATGGAATTATAATCATATTTTAAAAACCAAAATCAACCATAACCATATTTTATCATGCCTACCCCAGATTGACTTTAGTGGAGGAAACATTTTCCATGTGATTTTTTGAACTTCGAATTTTGTCATTGATTTATTCATTCCATTGGCAGTGGCACTAAGCAATAATAAGAAGAAACGTTTTCCCTATGCTAGCTTTGAGCTTCGAAAAAATTACCAGTCCTTGAGTACTAATATATCTAGTCAATAAAAGTATATTTAAAAGTACATAACTCAAATTCTATAAAACATATACAAATCTTATTTTATCCTCAAAAGTATAGTTTAATGAAGTTCATTCATTTTAGAAAAGAATAAACAAGAATTACACATAGTTCGCTCGGAATAAAATTGGCTTTTCCGTCAGTTGGGTTGGGGGAAGTAGCTAAGAAAAGGCTTCTGTCTATCTATCCTGATAGGACTTCCTAAAAGAACGAGAAGTGTTAAGAAGTTTCATACGGAAAGCAGTACCATTTTAGGCTTCGTTTGCTCTAATTATGGCCTTTTTAATTAATTCCTTCTACGGCGACATTGGTTTAGCGATATTTTTAGCGACAATTTTTTTTGTTAGTACCCCTCAAAAAATGTATAGTATTTATTTCAGCTGAAATTTTTATAGAACACAGTGTTTTAGGTATAATTTGGATACATACGAGAAACATGGTCTGTTTCTTGTATGTATCCAAATTACATCCAAATTACACCTAAAACACTATTTTTTGTAAAAATTTCAGTTTTAATAAATACTATAAATTTTTTGGAATGTACTAAAAAAAAATATCGCTTGAAATACCACAAAAACAATGTCCCCCTAGATTTATTGTTTTTAATTTCATCCACGAGCTCCAACCCAAACAGCCGAAGACAATTTACTCTATTTCTCAAACTTATCTCAGCGAAAAGAGATAACCAGAAAGACTGTTCTATTCCATTCGATTAATGGGTCGTCTAATGTAATAGCAATAATAGTAGGGGACCCTCTCAGAAGTAGTTAAAGATCTTTGGCTGATTGATTCTTCAACTCAATGCTCTATTAATTGAGCTATACACCCTCAAAAAAGATGTTGCAGTAAATAAGGATTGGTGCGGAAAAGAAAAGAGGGCAACCCCTCTTCTTCTCATAATCTCATCATATCATATCAAAAGGGCCACCATTTCTCATGCTATTCCAGCCATTTTTGAGCTTGTCTTTCTAACCCCATTTATATTAATACCCTCCTCTATTTTAATTTTACATAAATTGTGTGGAATATGTACTTTTGATATCCTTTTAAAATGAAAAAAAGTAGATATAGAGGTATCTACTTTACTCAATTAGTCTATTACATGCGTCCAAACTTAAATCAAATGACACTTATTTAGAATATTCTACTTAAACCTAAACACATGTCTTGACCATCCTATTGAAATAAATATTCATAACCCAAATTAAAAAAGAAATTTTAAATAAAAAATATTTAAATATAATTTAAAAACTTATTTCAGATATTTGTCATATTTCAATTTGAATAATTCTTCAAATACTTAAAGCCTCAAACTAAATTTGCTTTCTATATTTAAATAAAACCATACATTAATTTCAAAGTATAAACTAGTTTTGGTATCTTTTTATAAGTATCAAATAAATTTTATTTGAAATAAGAGAAACAAACCATCAAAAATTTATATTCAGAACATCAAAAATTATACAGGGTCCATTAGTTAGATGCATGAAAATAAATAATTATAACAACTAGAAATGAGGGGCTACTAAAAGCTCATAATCAATTTTTATTTTCTATTTCCCATTAAAAAATAATATAAAATCATTGTAAGCTATCACAATAAAAACAGAAATTACTCAACCAAAATGATCTCATTTCAATTGAAAATCAAACAACACAAAAACAAAAACTCAATCAGACCAAACAAACACTAACCACAATTAACCAAATTAATAAGAAAAAAAAAATCAAACTTGAATCAAACAATCATTCACAATTCACACGCTGATGAACATTCAAAATCAAAAACTATACAAAAAATACTTTTAAAATTTCACAAAGTTTTAAAACTAAGAAGATTTTTGTACTTAATTATATTTAGAATTGATTTATGAATTTATGAATTTATATATTTATCCTACCCCTATATACCTATAAAAAAAATTCAACAGGGGCAGCAGCCTATACTGCCCCTTAATAAATCCGCCACTGTGTCTGTATAGTTTTAAATTTACATAAATTTATATTTTCTATTATGTTCTTTTAAATTTCTCAAGCACATATTTACATATACCATATATAAAGAGGCCGAGGGGAATCTTTACTTTCAGTGTCTACATAGTTTTATATTTTAAACAATTAAAAATTTAATATAAACATATATACACTGACACACACACACATATATATAAAACAAAAAAAAATAGAAAAGACAAAAAGAAAAGAAAAGAAAAGAGCATTAGATTTTAACTTGGACGAGTTTGGATAAGTGTGGACCAAATTAATCTGGACCAGAGTCTGTTCTACGTAAACAAAAGGTCCAATCGCCGTTATGATTCTTTCAGGGAGGCCCACCCACCCATCCATCCATCTTTTAGCTATATTTATTTCAAAACCAATTCATCACATGGGTAGGGTTCAGCAACAGTGTATGGCCACATGCCTTTCGATAATCGTACTTGTATTCCAAAACCAATTTAATGTGAAAGTGAAATTACTTGTCGAATTATTACACTTATTTTATCTCGCGTCTCATCTCTGGTCGCATACATTTATTTTTTTGACGACTGTAAACTTTTTTTACATACTACTATCATTTTATAAATAGATATTCCTTCTGTTCATTCTTTTTATATAAATAGATATATATTTTTTAACGTATAATTTTTTTACTTGTCATTTTAAAGAGTGAAATTTATTTTTTTTACTTTTTAATTATTTATAGATTTCAAGAGAGTAATAATGATTTAATTTTCCATATTATCCCTATATTAAATATAAACTTGTTTCTTTCTCATCTTTTCCAATAAATTTTAGAAAGGTAATATTGAAATTTTATAACTTTTTTGGTCACTTAAACAAAGTATTAATTGCGTTTCTTAATTTTTGTGTTTTTTTTTCCTAAAAAGACAAGCAAGAGAGTATGTATCTAAATTTCCTGTCTTATTTTTTGTATCAACCTGTCTCATTTCATATGTTTGTTATTCGGTGTGATATAATTATTTATTTGCCGTTGACTTTATAAATAAATATGTATTAATCACACTTTTTAAGTAGTTTTAAAATAAATTAAAAAAGAGGAGAGAGAGTACCTGAATTTAGTGTATACGCCTAAAGCGAATTTAGGAACTTAGGCAACTTTTGCTCCAAATCCCTGGATTGAATTGCACTATAATTTTAGAGTAATAATCAAAATTATTATTTTTTATCTCAAATGGGTCTCAAACGACATGACATTGAATATTTTAATACTCTCTATCCCTAGGATAAAAGTCATCCATCGACTTATGTGGTCAAGTTGATTATTTTTGAAATTAAGAATAAAGAATTATTAATCATCACCACCTGAATTGATTAATGTGTAGAATAAAATTTAACAAATATAATAATTAAATAAAAAAATTATAGTAATTAATCACCAAAACTTTAGATCAAGAAAATTATAAAGAAATGAAGGAATGAATTAAAGGTTGTATGATCTTTATTTCAAGTATCGAATTATGGCCGATAAGATCTTAGTCTAATGGTTGACATTGAAATAATGTGGTGTTGATTAAAAAAAAGTATCGAATTATAACCTAAAGGACGCTTATGAATTTATGACCAAAATAAATAAATGTAAACTGCGTTATGCATACATGCAAAAAACGTTTGAAAGAAGTGTGGATGAAAGCAATTACTTAGTACAACTCGATACAAAAAGACTACTCATAAGGCTGGCTTGGAGTGTATGAGGTTTTTGGATTTATTTTTGTTAAAAGCAAGAATGTTGAATTTCAGTCGAATATAAAAAAAAAAAAAAAAAAAAAGACGTGATCGAGAAACAGAAAGCTCCAACTGTTGCTAACAAAGTCCGGAAAGAATACATCCACAACATTATGTGCTACACATTCCAACAATCATATTTTACCCACCTTCTCCGGATAAAAATTCAGTACTAATTAGCCCTAACGCTGCCACCCCACCACCACCACCTCCGCCGCAATTGGAATTGAATGCCCGACCATGGTTACTAATGTACTACATGTGATATTAATAAAGGTTTGTGGACAACTTTATATGATATTAATAAAGGTTTGTGGACTACTATATATCATATTAATAAAGGTTTGTGGCAAATATATATATATATATATAATATATTTTCAAAAATTTTAAAGTGTATAATAATATAATATCGTATTATTGCAAATTGTTAAGTAATATTTTACATATTATATATGATAATTTTTTTATTAAAATAAATAATTAAATATGGGGGAAAAAAAAGTTGCCCTTACCTTGCAACGGCATGCATGCTAGTATTAATAGTAATCTGAAAGTGAGCTGAACTGATGAATCCTGTTGAGATCATAGGGTGCGAGGAGTGTGTGAATTTGCGATTTCAAATTCTGTTGTTTGTCCAAATAAGTTAAGATTGGAGTAATAAAGTTAGGAATTGAATGACTCATTCCTATGAAATGAAAAAAATTGTATTTGGTTCCTTGGGGGAGAGGGAGAGCCTATGGAATAATTCATTCTAACTAGAATGAAATAAATCATTTTACTCTTCATTTTATTCCTTCAATCCAAATGTAGCATAAAAGTAATATTAGACACACAAGCTATACACAAAAAGTGTACCCTCATATAATAAAAAAAGAAAGAGAGAATTGAAACAAAGACTTACCATTGAATATTTTACATATTTCTATTGGTAACCAATACATAAATCATACTAATTGTGTATAACTTTTTATATATAGATTGTGCACATAATATTATTATTTTGTTAAAATGTCAGACAAGTTGTCGAAACGGTACATATCATTTATTACCAAGACAATATTTAAGCACAAACTACAATTATAACACTCTCTTCGTTCTTAAAAGATTATCGTTTTAGAAGAAAAAATTTATTTTAAAATATTTGTCATTTACAACTTTCTAGAAGAATAAATTATATACTTTCCTATATTACCCTTATCTTCTCTCACTGTCTCAATAAATTCTCTCCCTTGTATTAATAGTTTTCAATTTTTCATAAAGGGATAGTGATAAAATTTCAAATAAATTTTATTAGTATTAAATGACTTTCTTAATTCATGTGCTAAAACCTTAAACGACAATCTTTTAAGAACAGAGAGAGTAATTCCTATGCTAGGTTAATAATTTTAAATTAACAATACATGATTAGTACATAATTATAGGACAAAATTAAAAACTTTTTAAAAATATCTAATTCGATTATACGGATATCTAAATAGCAAAATTTTAAAAACCATAATCAAATTCGAATACTGAAATAATTATAATCCGATTATGCAAAATTATGAAATTACAAAATAATTCGATTAAAACATTTGATTCAATAATTCAATTTTATCCGATTTTTACTCGCCCCTAAACGTACATGTCTAATTTTCAATAGGGACCAGTACCCCGTCATCTTATTGCTGTGTTTGAAAACCAATTAATTCATCACGTGGCCGTCGCTCTACAACAGAGTAGGACCACAGGCATTTATTCATATTTCAAACCAATAAAATGTCAAAGTAAAAGCGAAAGTGAGATTACTTATTGAGTTGTTGGCATATAGTACTCTTATATTATTATGAATAATATTTGAGACATAATTTATTTTATAATTTATTGATGTGATATATTTTATTTCAGTATTTATGTAGGGTCGAAAATTACATTGAAGTAATTTGTTCATCAATATGCTGAGGTGAAGTATGTTACATCATCAAATTGTAAAATAATTATAGAATAAATTGTGTCTCTAGCATTACTCTATTATTATTTGTATGGTACGCAGATATTTTGGAGTTTGAATTTCTGACCAAAATAAGTAAATAAACCACATTCAAAAAACGTTTTATTACCAGTGAGATAGACGTGCATGTTCGAGAGAGAGATAGAGAGCTCCTTTGCATGCATGCATGTATCCGGCTGCCTATAAATCCCCAAACCACAATCTAGTTAAATTAAAGATTTCAAAATGTTAAAACCCTTCCTCCTTCTCCTCATTTTCTTTAGTTTGAGTCTTGCCTTTTTGGTAGGGGATGCTCAAAGACGTCCCCCTCCTCCAAGGCGTCCCCCGCCGCCAAGTCTGCGTCCTCCGCCACCAAGACGTCCCCCACCACCTCCCCCTAGACGTCCACCACCACCACCTCCTCGACGTCCTCCTCCTCCACCACCATTCCTGCGTCCTCCGCCACCAAGACGTCCACCACCACCACCACCTCCTCGACGTCCTCCTCCTCCACCACCAGTCCTGCGTCCCCCTCCACCACCACCACCTCGACGCCCCCCTCCGCCACCACCACCAGAAATACCTTCCCCACCACCAGCGGTTGATTATCAATGGGATTTGTTTATCCTTTCCCAGCAGTGGCCTCCGTCAGTTTGCCGCTTCGACTATCTGACATGCCCGAATACTTTCACCATTGAAGGCTTGCAGCCCTATAACCTCACTACTGGCCCTTTGAGTGATTGCATAGGATCTACCTTTGATCTTGACTCTGTAAGTATATATAGAAATACATTCATACATATATATATTTCTGATACTATCGATGTAGGAATGCTATTTTTTTGTGTCCAAATTACCCAAAACCTGCTTTCATGATGCATGTGTTGTATATACTACTAATGGGGTATGTAATTACAGTACAATACTTGAAATTTATTTTGGGGCAACTTGGGCACAGACTATACGTGAGCATGAGCATACGTGAGTGTAATACATTCTCTGTCATCTAAATTTGAAATGATTTAAAATAAATAGGTTTCGGAGTTCCGAGAAGATCTAGACCTTTCATGGCCTTCTCTTCAAGCCGAGGTTACTAATGAAGAACTATGGGAGCACGAGTGGAATAGACATGGGACATGCTCCGAAAGTATTTTGGACCAGACCGCTTACTTTCACACTGCACTTGATCTCAGGAATCATTTTGATCTACTGGATATACTTGCCCAATCAGGTGATTAAATTTATTTAATTTGTTAAGGAACTTTTATTTAATTTATCTCAAAATATTAATTAAAGAAAATTAGGAAAACTCAACTCAACACTTGATGATGAATGCAAATTAATTAACCATGCAACGTAATGAATGAATGAATGATGCGCGCGCATGCATGCATGCAGGAATTGTTCCGAGGATCGATACTTTGTATACATTTATTGACATATTTCAAGCGATCACACGAGGAGTAAATGTCCGTCCACTCTTCGGATGCCGAATGAGTCCGGAAAGAATATTCCCACCACGTTATTATCTTACAAGTATATCTCTATGCGCGGATAAAGATGGAATATCTTTTGTGGACTGCCCACCTCAACCCTACGAACAAATTTGTGGTCGGATAGACATTCAGACAATCAAATTTTTCCCACCTTCTGTGGATAAAAATTCAGTACTGATTAGCTCTAACGCCACCACCACCTCGGCCGCAATTGGAATTGAATGACCGCCGTGTATATGCATGGTAATGTACGTAGTGCTGGGTCTGGCCTCTAATTAATAAATAAGGACCATGCATGTATACACACATGTTGTCCAAATCTATCCATCTATATCTCTATATGTATAATAATAAAGGAAGAGGAGGAGCAGCTCATTTACGTGCTCAATGCTAAACTATGTAATACAACAGTTGGTTATTATTGGAGCTCTTATTTTTATCTCTAACGCTCTCTCATTTAATTTTCTACTTTTATTTTATTTTTTCATTTATTGTTTAAATTTAAATTTTAAGCGCAATATTTATGCATGATCCTCACAGCTAATCCGCATGCAAAACTATAGTTCTCCGTCCATTCCAAATTATAAGACCATTATTGATTTTTGAAAATCAATTTGAGATCTTTTTAAATTTAAAATTGAAATAACTCATTAAAAATTATGATATAATAAAGTTTGCAATGAGTAATACTTATTACACTAATACACTGTTTGCAATAATATTCATCATTGCATTAATTAAAAGAATCTATATTAATTTTGAGTTTACAAATATTTTAAGTTAATTTTATAAATATCTAGTTAGTATTATATAACTCAGTTAAATGCTACTTTGTTTATTACTTGTTCTATAATTTCCACACAAAAAATTCGTCAAAAATTCCATCGGAAGTAAAATCACAACCAATAAATATATCAACAAAACCTTCATATGAACAATAAGAACCAAAAAGGCAACACCTATAACTAAATTAATCCACAAATATATAACAAAAAATATTCATATCAAAGCAACACAAAGTCAGTCCCAATATCAAACCAAAGCTAAGGCAATCCAATAGTTAGAATTAATGTAATGATCGAGATACCTAATATTTATTTTTGAGTGTTTAGTTTTATAATAATAGTATGATATAATATCATAATTATAAATATATGAGTATTGTATTATTTTATACTACAAACCAAAAAATGTACATTCCTTTTTAACAAATTAATAATACTTTTGTATTTCAATTTAAAACCAATTCTATCGCATGGGCCGGGTACTGGCAACAGAGTTTTATGACCACACACACCCCTTTCTGCTATTGTGGTTATATTTCAAATCAATTTAATGTGAAAGTGAAATTAGTTATTGAGTTGGCATATTGTTATGGTCACGCCGGGATTTTGGAATCCACGAGTTTCTACATCTTGTTATTCATTAGTTACGGGTTCACACACTTGAAAGCTACCACTTGGTTGCTCCTCCCCTCTAAAAAATAGTGGTATTTAAATATTTGGTAAATACTCCCAATTTCTAAAACAAAATTATTTGTAAATCATGTAAATTATGAGTATATGTTATAAAATCAAAGTTATAAGAATTAGTTACGCATACTTTAGATGAAGAAAATTAAAGAGAAATAAATTAAGAAATGAATTAAAGGGTGTATGATCTTTGTTGTTTCAAGAATGAAATTATAAAAGAGTGATATTAGGGATCTTAAATTTTTTGTCTCCAAAAATATCTTAAATGATGATGTGTCACCATAACATTAGTTGGATAGATTTTATGTGATTAATTATACTATAAGTTATTATTAAAATATTTAATAACGTGTTATGTGCAATCCATTTAAAAAATAAAAGCAAAAAAATTTGAAAAATCTATGCAAGCAAGGGTGCATGTATCCGGCTGCCTATAAATCCCCAAACAACAATCAAGCTTACTATGTTGTTGCATTGCAACGCAAATTTCAGATTTCAAAAATGTTAAAACCCTTCCTCCTAATTTTCTTTAGTTTGAGCCTTGCCTTTTTGGTAGGCGATGCTCAAAGACGTCCCCACCGCCACCAAGGCGTTCCCGCACACAGGGCCGGTCCTAAGAATTTGGAGGCCCTGTGCGAGAAAAAAATAGGGGCCTTCTCGCATATAAAAATACTAATTTTTTTATCAGCAACAATATATAAAACACAATTTATATCAAAATTCATCATTAATTAAAATAATAAATGTCAACGTCGAGAAACAAAATTATCAATTAGAAAGAAAATATAACTAAAACCCATTGCCTAACCTAAATACATAGTGCCTCACACCCCGAGACTAGGCACAGAAAATCAACAAAACCAACAAAGTAATTTTGTTACATCAAAAAACCCAAAGGGAACCCACCCCCATGCAAGAAACTCCCATGCCCAGCCCACAGCTAAGCATTTGGCCCATAACAGCCCAACAACCGGGATGGGCCCAAATTAAAGCAGCAACAGCCCACGAGTTGCAAAAACGGCCGACCAAATTAGCAAAGAAGCTTAATCAGTTTTTGAATTTGAAAACACTCCCGTGGGCCCCATTCCAACCAAAGTCAATCAACACACTGCCCAAGAGAAACCAGGCATTGCCATCAGACATCCGACCGACGAAACAGCATTTCCGGTTTGCTTCCTCAGAAATCCGGCTATGGCAACCGGAAAACCAAAAGGGAAAACCAACAAAACCGATCAGGCCATGTTGGTCGTCACACATCCCAGCCGAGGGAGAAGTGGTGGCCCAGTAAAAAGACCCCATACCAAATCCCGGCGAACAAAAAGAGCAGTAGAAATCCCATCAGATATACAAAATAAAACCTAAGATTTCTCAGCCACAAACACCAAATCTGAACATGGAAATAGATAAGCAAAATATAAACACCCATGAAAACAGATTGGAACACACAAAAACCTCGGAACCAGCCGGAAAAAGAACCGGCGATGGAACCAATAGAACTAACGAAGAAGAACATCGGGGGCCCTCCGAATTTGGGGCCCTGTGCGGTCGCCCCTTCTGCACCCCCTCAGGGCCGACCCTGCCCGCACACCACCTCCAAGACGTCCCCCACCGCCAGCGCCAATATTTCTTCGTCCGCCACCACCAAGACGTCCCCCTCCACAACCTCCAAGACGCCCACCACCAGCGCCAATTTTTCTTCGACCGCCACCACCAAGGCGTCCCCCTTCACCACCGCCAACGCCAAGTTTTCGTCCTCCGTCACCACCTCCTAGACTTCCTCCACCGCCAGCTTCTCGACCGCCACCTACCTCAGCACCGCCGCCACCACCACCACCTCCTCCGTTACCACCACCCAGACTTCCCTCACCGCCAGCTTCTCCACCGCCGCCCTCACCCTCACCACCTCCACCACCACCACCTAGACTTCCTCCACCGTCACCACCCTCACAACATCCTCCACCACCTTCACCGCCGCCACCGCCGCCGCCAAAAGTGGATATGTTTATCTTTGTCCAGCTGTGGCCTCCGGGACTAAAGTGCTCTGAACATTTTGATTGTGGTGGCCAAAATAATTTCACCATTTAAGGCTTGTGGCCTTATAAGTACAACTACTTTAAACTCGTTTTCAAGCCTTCCAGCATTTTGACGGATTGTATAGGATCTATCTTTGAACTAAACTCTGTTAGTATATATAAATATATATTTCTGATAAGATCGATCGGTCTGGCAATGCCACAATGCCAGATTAAATTTTTCGTGCCCAAATTAATTACGCAAAACTGCTTTCATGTGTTGTACTAGTAAATATGTAATTACAATGCAATACTTGAAAATTAATATTTTCGAACAATTTGGGCACGGACTTTAGATGGATCGATTTTTCCTTTTGAAAAACTGTAGTACTTCTATTCCAGGACCTCGCTAGCTAGCTCTCTCGAATTGTGGTCACTAGCTAGCTAGGTTTAAAGCAAGTATATATACACACACACACACACACACACACATATATATATATATAGGCAGTACGCTCGTGTTGATCGTTCACAAATTAATTAATTATTCCCTCATGTCCTGATCTTAATTAATTGTTGGAAATAAATAGGTTTCGGAGTTCCGAGAAGATCTAGACCTTGCATGGCCTTCTCTTCTTAGTGGGGTTACTAATGAAGAAGAATGGGAGGGAGAGTGGAATAGATATGGGAGATGCTCCGAAGGTGTTATGGATCAGACCACTTACTTTCAAACTGCGCTTGTTCTCAAGAATCAGTTTGACCTACTGGGTATACTTGGCCGATCAGGTGATTAGTTAATTTATTTTGTTGAGGAATTAAATTTTTATTTTATCTCAAAATATTTAAAATTAAACAAAATAATTAATTAAAGAAAAAAAAACTCAAGTCAACACTCAACACTTAATTATAATAATATGTATAGTTAACTTGTTATAATTATTAGAGCTCGCTAGCTAATTTTCTAATATTAATTATATATATATATATATATATATATATATATGAACGTACGTCTCTATCTTTGTAAATCCTGCATGTATGCTACGACTTATGTATCTAAAAAAATATTTTACTAAACATAATTAATGTGAGTGTAGGGAGGTTGCCTTTTTCTGAATTAACTCTATAATTTTTTTTCAAAAAAGTTTAATTTTTTGGTCTGATATTGGTCATCTTGTTTATTTTTATAATTAATTGGAGTAACATAAATGAATGAATGTGCATGCATGCATGCAGGAATTGTTCCGAATGGCGAGTTTTATGAACTTGGTAAGATAATTAAAGTGATCGCACAAGGCGTAAACGTCCGTCCACTTATCGCATGCCGACCGAGTTTACCCGGAAGACGTCCAACTTATTATGTGCTTTTAGGTATATATCTATGCGTGGATAAACATGGACAATCTTTTGTGCAATGCCCACTTCAAAGCAAATACGGACTTTGTGGTAAGGGTCCAGTCAGATTTGACCGGCCACATTTTCTGTATAAAAATTCAGTACTAATTAGCTCTAACGCCGCCGCCGCCGCCGCCACCTCCTCCTCCGGAATTAGAATTCAATGACCGCCCATGCATGGATATATACTATCTATACCTTCCCTCTAATATATATATATATATATATATATATATAGACATCTGTACTTCTATGTTACATGGAGTATATAATAATAAGTAAAATATAAATTCTAAAATTTTGGAATATATATATATATATACCAGTTAATAATGCACTAATACTCTGCCCACAATCAGTGGAGCTCTTATTATTCTTGAAGTTTTTGTGTCCAGACAGACAATATTGGGAATTCTTTGAGACGTCCTAAAAAGCGTTGTATTATTTCCGCCCATTTTTCTTTCAATCAAAATTCAAGTAAAGATGAAGATGAAATGATCACATCCTTAATATTATTAACTCTTTTTGTAATATTATTAAGATATGCAAGCCCAAAATATATCTATCTATGGGTCCGTCTCTCTAGCGAATCATAGAAAGCGAACTAATAACGAACCGGCTATAGCGACGGTTTTTTTTGTCGCTATAACATAAAAAACCGGCTTTCTATGTTAATAGCGACGGAAAAAACCGTCGCTATAGTCAGTTCGTTTTTAGTTCGCTCTTTATGGTTCGCTGGAGAGACTGACCCATCTATCTATATTACAAAGGGTGTAATTTTTTTCACAGTTGTTTTAGTGTAACTGGGTCACAAATACATGATAACCAAGAGTTGTATCTACTTTCCTCTTTATTTTCCTATTTTCCCTATATGTTTTAACTATCACTCCCTTTTTTCCTCTCACCACTTTAATTCCTCTATCTTTAATTTTCTCCATATACTCTCACATTCTAACGACTGTGTGCAAAAAAAAAATTTCAATTTTTTCCATCTACAATTTTATTTATCACGTAATTTTAAATTATTTTCAGCTTTTTTTTCTCTTCTATAATTTTTTTTCACGCGCTTAGCACGTGTGCGTTAGACTAGTAAAGTATAAATAAAAGCATACTGTTTTCCCTCATTATTATTCTTTAATTATTAATAGGGGTGTCAATTCGACTGTCTATGTCATTGAACGAAATTCCTTCTGTATGTGGTGATAGAAACATGTAAATTAACATAATATATGTGCAATTCATTAATATGTTTAAACAAAAATTGACATATATTTTTATTGCAACATAAATATACATCTTTTTGAAGCCCCTATATAATATTATTCCGAGGACTTGAATCCCCTCTAAAATTAACATAGTATACTCGTCCCACTACTGCTTATTCTTCCACTACTCCTTAATTAGAGAATATGCACTCAAATTTGTGCACCATATATAATACTCGCCCACAAATTTGTGCACAACATATAATACTCACTAAACTTTAAAATGTAAGATTTATGCTATGTTTGGTTCTCATTCCTTGCATGTATGGAATGGAATGACTTAAAGAATGGAATGGCTCAATAAATGGAATGGGAATGAAAATGGAATAGTCATTCTCATTTTTATGTTTGGTTTATCCATTCATTCCTTCGGGACATTCTACTTTAGGGACATTTGTTTGCAATGATTTTAATCTCAATACTATTAATCCTAAAAACTTTTAAATAAGTAGTTATATTATTCAGTAAATATTATTTTTTTTGAGGGGGAGGGGGGGGGGGTGGGGGTGGGGGTGGGAGTGTATACATAATCAGTAAATATTAATTTTTTTTAGGAAGGTGGAGGGTGGATGGTCAAGGGTCGAGGGTGGAGGGTGGGCAGGGTGGGGCGTTGTGGGGTGGGGGTGGGGGTGTATACATAATCAGTAAATATTAATTTATTTTTTTTGGGGGGGAAGGGGGGTGGGCTGGGCTGGGCTGGGCTGAGTGGGGTGGGGGTGGGCAGGGTGAGAGTGTATATATAATCAGTAAATATTTTTTTGAGTGGGAGTGGGGGTGGGTGGGGGTGCGTGGAGTGGGTGAGGTGTATATATAATCAATAAATATTTTTTTTTTGAGTGAGGGTGGGGTGGGGTGGGGCGTGAGGGTGGGGGTGTACATATAGTCAATAAATATTTTTTTTTTAGGCTGGCTGGGGGGCGTGGGGGTGGGGGGTGGGGGGTGGGGGGTGGGGTGAGGAGGATGGGTGTACACATAATTAATAAATATAATTGGCCAATTTTATCTTCTGTTCCAATCTACTTTTTATAGGTGAGATAAGCGATTTGACCAATTATACTTCTCGCTATCTTGCACGGCTGTTTCCTAGCTTGGCCAATTTCCTTGCTAATATAACTTAATCTTCTCATATTTGGACAATAATGTTCTTGGCTCAAACAAATATTCTCAATATGATACTGATATATTCAGTAAATATATATAATGAGTACATATTTTTTTTTTTTGAGTGGGGATGTGGGTGGAGTGGAGTGGGGTGGGGTGGGGTGGGGATGGGGTGGAGATGGCATCGGGCGTGGGGGGGGGGGGTGGGTGGGGGTGGGGGGGGTGTACACATATTCAGTAAATATTTTTTTTTGAGGAGGAGTGAAGGTGGGAGGTGGGGGGTGCTGGGGCTGGGTGTACACATAATTAATAAATATAATCAGTCAATTTTATGCATTAATATGGTTAATAATGATGTATTTTTTGTTTATTTAAATATTCACGTTTAACATTAATAAACAATATTAAAAATTAAACAAGTTAAAAAATTATTAGTCTGAAAATAATTCAAAATAAATAGTTCAAAATAAACATAAACATAACATTTTTTGTAAAGAAAATGAAATAGTATAAAAAAGCGAAGAAAATAAAAAAAAATGATGATAGATAGAGAAGAGAAGAGGGGAAGAAGATTGACCTAAGAAGGAGATAAACTCACCTATTTAGAAAAAATGAAAAATAACTTTCAAATTTAGAAGGGAATAACTAAAAGAATAAAATGGTCATTCCAATTAACTAACCAAACATGTTTTAAGTCATTCCATAAGGAATTTGAGATCATTTTAAATTAAAAATAGTATAATTTATTCAACTTTTTCAAAAATAAATTAAATTATATAATTAACTTTAGAAAGTGAAAATTAATCCTATATTTTAGAATGGATTGAGTATATAAATTGGGAGGTGACCATAATCTCCATCACTATCTTTTAGCAAAAGCAGCGGTAAATTCTCCCTAAATTTGTCTTTACTATATAATGCACTCCCACTAATTTTAGGTGCAGCCAAAAACGTAATAGAAATAAAATTTTTGAAGGGAGAAAAAAAATAGCTTCATTCAGTTTCCCAATGATCACTCATCTATGCTGGTCAGTCTACTCAACTCCACTTGTTGAGACTCTATCCGGCTCACCACTCTGGAAAATTCTGAGTCTGTTAATAACATGGTGCCTCCTCTAACAAGGTGCATCTGTTTAATTCTTAATATTGCCTGTGAAATTTCACCAATTGAGGGGCGCTTTCTGGGTGTTTTGCGCAAGCATTTATGAGCAATGCGAGCCAGGCTCCTCGCTTCTTCAGGCTCACATTTCCCAATAAGCCGTTTGTCAAGAATTTCATCAATACCATCAGAACTCATAGCCGCCTTCAGAGAAAGGAAAAACAGTTGTTTAAATTTGACAAGTTTATAGGGGTATAAGATTGGATGAGGGAGAAAATGGAGGGTACCAGATTCACATATTCCATTAAGTTTTGGTGTGGATGGATGGCTGTGATGAGTTCAAATAGGATAATGCCAAAACTATAGATGTCACTCTTGGTTGTGAACTTGTTTGTAGATATGTAAGCAGGATCAATGTAGCCATATGTACCTTTGAGGCCTGAGTGGCTGCCATCAAAGCTCTCTTCCTTTGACAACCCAAAATCAGCAACCTGTTTAAAGGGATGGCAATAAAGATCATACACAAGTAGACATCAAGCCAATCAGCTACTAAAAAACATTAAATGATTACTTCCCAATAATCGCCGAGCCAATCAGATGTGAAACGGGTTTAAAATAGTAAAAACAAATAATCATGCAGTACAATTACCTTGGCTCTGATCGATTGATCCAGTAATATATTAGCAGACTTCAGATCACGATGTATAACAGCTGGGGCTGCCTGTTCCAAGGAATTGGCATGTAAAAAATAGAATAAATTGGGGTACTTGGGTTAAAGAGTTAGAGCATCACTCGGCATACCCCATCATGAAGGTATTCAATCCCATGTGAAATGTCGAGGGCAATTTGCAGCCGTTCTTCCCAGCTCAAAGTTCGTTTCTCCTCATCTAAGTTTGTTAACAGCAGGACAAACAATATTTTAATTTGGACCTTTTTTAAAAAAAGAAAAGGATATAGAGGACAATACTACGTTAACATAAAAGAGGTTTAGGAAACTCTAACTGAGGCTTGTAGGTGACAACAGGACATAATGACACGTCAAATATTTAGATCAAAAGGGTCGCTTTTAAGATTCAAAGTAATAACTTCTTTTTTTCAAGAACAAACAGCCCTCCTATGTTCGTGAAGATATGAGCTTAGTTCAGCATCAATCTTGCAATGTTTCATGATAAAGTTATAGCCCAGGTTCAAACAATTAGAGGAGGAAAGAACATACATGTTGAGGCATTGAAATAGCAGCTGTGAAACTACCAGACAGGCAACAATGACAAGTCTAAACTTCTGGCTTTTCGAAACAATTCTTTGTCCAACAAACGTAAGATCTACCTTACGAAGTCTCAGATTGCCACAAGAATAAGTTATCTCATGGTGTAGCGTTGTAATGAGGATCGAAATATCATCAACAAAAAATAACTGAATAAGTAGATTTCCAAACTTACCGTAGAGAAAGGTTGCCAAGCTTCCATTACTCATGAACTCATAGATCAACATGTGTTGCCCTTTGTCTACACAATATCCCACTAAATTTACCAAATTCCTGTGATGAAGCCTACCAAGCAGAGATACCTACAGAAAGACTAGGCAAACTTATATTAGCTTCAAAAGTCTTGTAAAAAGTGCAGATTGACTGATTGAGAGTATGTGAAGTGATTGTGGTAATCTAGAATATGAATTGAGGATACCTTTTAAATAACAGTGAAACAACCCATTAAAGAACTGAGGAATTGTCCCTTGTGATTTGTGGGGAATTCTTTTTCTATATGAATGAAAATGGGGTTTATAATGCATCAAAATAGGAATTGGACAGCCTTAATTTCATAAATACTTTAAATTTACGTCTTTGTCATTAATTCTCTATCTTCTATTAAAATTTCATCTTCCCTCTTTGGGACGTCCCAAGAAAAGAGTTTATTTTGAAATATCTACTAAATTTTGTGCTCAAGTGTTAACTACGTTAAATTCAAATATTAGTTAAATTTAAATGAAAACTTGTGTTATTAAGATTAAAGGAGTAACATCAAGACATCCAAACTTTTGCCATTCTTAAGCTAAAATTCTATAGTCATTCCTGCCTTTAAAGAAGATACATGGGTTATAGAGCCTCAAGACGTGCGTTATTCTCTTTTGCACAAACTTAGAGGGGGGAAACAAGATGGTGGGAGGCCAGAGAACACTGTTGGTCACTTACTCACTTATGTTACGGGGAACATAACCTTAGGGAAACAAGAAAATATCAATCGATTAAGGGAAATGATATTTCAACAAGCAAAAATGATAGTTCCACAAGATTCCTCTCACATGAATAATAGATGGGTCCTATAATCATGTGAGAGAGACCTTGTGAAAATATCAAATTTTACTTATGCAAATATCAATTCCCATCGATCAAATGCTTTAGTTAGTTTACAAGTTTTAAGAAACTTCTTGACAAGGAGAAAGATAAATACAGGGCTGAACAAAGAACTCCCAAAAGATAGATGTACACATACTAGTAGCCCTTTCATCCTTTCATTGTAAAAATAAAAAAGATCTGTATAAATACACCTATCATAATAAGAATCTGTATAAAGACAATAAAATTATATCAAGATTTCTTAGTTAAGGGAAAGAAAATTCTCCCTACAAAAGAAGTCCTTAACTTAGCGCTTACCTCTGTTTGGAATTCTTTCTCCCCTTGTTTGGAATTTGAAGCGAGAACCTTAACAGCAACAACCCCAGCAGGCATAGTTGCTTTATATACTAGACCAAAAGCTCCCTGCCCCAAAATAGTTGTGAAGTTTTGTGTACCTTTCTGGACATCCCTGAAGAATCATTTGGCTTAATACCTATTTTATACAAAAGTAATAATATGGCCTGTAAGACCAGAAAGCTATTTTTTTCCTAAGCCTAGATTCATATATCGTGCTAAGTTTCATCACAATTCTTATTTTATGTACCCAGATGGTAGTTGTATTACATTTTCTGTCATCAGTAAACAATGACTAACCACATACAAACTTGGAGTTGGTATTTCATTTTAAGGTTAATGATTTAAGATGTACCACTTTTAAGCTTCCATAAGAAGTTGAGATACAAGTACAAGTTTCGTACAAGGGATGCTCATCGGAACAATAGAATTTAGCTCATTTGCATCCCACAAATATTCTACCTTCCATATCTAAAATAAAGTACAAATAGAGAAACTAAATTTGTCTGGACTTTAGGATAATACATACTTGTAAGGGTATCTGAGTATACCGCTTGTTGAAGGAATCCGATCTTTGTTGTCGCGATTCCACCAGAATAGCTGAGATTTTTTTACAGGATGAGCTATAACCTTAACAGTAACAGAGTTTGCGAGGGATGCACTTGAGTCAAAACTTGTACCCTGACCACCCATGCGTATAGGAAGAGTTGATATGGATCGTTCATTTGCACACTGCCGAAGATGAGCATGATTTTTGAACCACCTTATAACAACATAGACCAGGGAAGCTACAAAAATTCCAACAGCAACACCGACAGAAACGCCAAGAATGACTAAATCAGTTTTATGAACCATTCTTAGGTTTTTTCCCAGATTCAAGCAATGAGAACATCTTGCACCAAGGCTACAGGCTCACTATAAAAATAAATAATAGTGAATAAGCAGTCTGAAGAGATATGAAGATATGAAAACTCAAATCAGATTTTTTTTATGACTGTAGAACACGCAACCACTAACTAGAGGGTGTGCACTGTATGTATAAACCATCGGGGGCACATAATATCACACCCAACAACTCACTTAGTAAACTATGTTTGGGTGAACCCAAGAAGAACATAGACTTTGCAAAGTATTACACTATGACCTTGTTCAAATTAGAATATTGAATAGCCTGCCTTTTCCAGTGTATTTGATGAAACAATGAACATGACTCGCACAAACTGAAGCTGAGGATGAATGGAGATTATTGACTCCAAGAGTCCAATGTAACTGCAAGAACCCTCCATAGCTAATTTTACAAATTTGAATTACTTTTTATTGTTTCTATTTAGTCTTCCATATTCATCAGATTTTAATTATATCCAGGCAACTCCATATTTTTCCGCAATAAGAAATGTGAGTTTGCTTGGATCGATCAGATTTAGCTACAGGGGATGCCTTGGAACTATATATAATGAATGTCAATTAAAGAAGCAGTCATGTCAAATAAGTCCTCTAATTTTGTATTCACAATTTAACTCTGTTCCTTTTAGTGTAACATTCATTATTCATGCATATAACAGAAAATGCATGCTAATAACTTTGAACAGCATATGAAACAATCACTATAATTTTGAGTAATTCATATCAAAATTTCATAAACCATTAAATCCATGTAACTCCTTTATCATCAAACTTTATTTTTTTTTAAAACTAACATTGTCCTTTGCCGCCTGTCAGTGAGATGATGAGGAAACCAAAGGAAAAACGATGATGAGGAAACGAAAGGAAAAAACGCCAATAAAAGAAAACGGATAAAAGGTGTAAAAAAAAACCACAGTAAGCATAAGTGCCAGGACTAATTAAGTTATGCCACTAAGCACAGCAAGAACCCAAAATATTTGATGACACTCGTTTACTAATAGCCAGATAGGATCAAAAGAGCATGCTTAAAAATCCAAATTGAAATCTGTCATAAAACCAGAAACAATAAATAGTACAAAACACCTAAGGCAACAAAAGCCAGCAATTACGGGAAAGAAAAATATCAGGACAAGCAAAACACCATTAATGAAGCTTAATTATTGATCATCCCTGATCCCTCCATCACAAAAAATTGAATCTGGTTCTATGAAACTCAAAAAGAAACATCAAACCCGCAAAGAAAAACCAACCACAAAGAAACACCAAACCCGCGAAGGAAAACCAACCAAAACAACAATGAAAAGTGTAGAACCCAGAAAGAAAAAAATAAAACCATAAGAACACAATTGACCAATTTTTCAAAACTAGCAAATACCATACCTTTTAAACTGAGAAGTCAGAATTTGTGAAGAATTTTGGGTGTGCAGATGCCTGTAATGGAAAGAAGTCTCGAGTCTACAGCTGATGCAAAACGGCAGAGAGAGGGGAAGGTTTTCTAACTTTAGTTGGAAAGGAATTAAAAAAGAAATAATGCTACTATCAAATAAATCTTACTCTCTCCAGTTCCAAATTAATTGTTCAATTTTAAATTTTTTTAATTTAATTAATTATTTTTAAAATTAATAATTAAATATATATAAATATATTTTTAACATTATAAAATTTAATATTAGTAGTAAATTGTATATATTTTTTTTGTTATAACCTCTCCACCTTTTTCTTTTTTTTTGAAAGAGATACAATTTACCTCTTCACCTATATTTTGATAAAAATAGTATAAAAAATAATTGTAAAAAATAGTCAATTTGATTAAAAATAATCAAAATTAAACAATTATTTTAGAACGAAGAGAGTATCACATAACTTTTATATACATATATATATATATATTTTGGATCTCGTATATCAGATGAAAATTCACAATATGTATATATATATGTATAGGAGAATTATATAAAAAATTTTATGTGAAAGTAGGATTGCTTTTAAAAAAGACACGGTTTTGGAAGAATTGATCATTGAACTGTCGTCTCGTCTCTCTATGAGGATTTGGTAAATAAAAATAATTAAAGCAACTGTCTGAATTATGACAGAACCGTGGGACATGGATGTATCCGCCTTTAACAGTGTATTTATATTTTCTTTTTGTTGATCTTTTCGACAGATCAACTAAATAAGGGCTGATTACTGTGAGAATAGATCTTTTGTCCTTAAATTTTTTATTTTTTTGTGTATTACTATTTAAATGTTAATATATTTTATTATTTAATATTAATTAATTTTAAAATTAAAAAAAAATATCAATATTTAAATGATGGAACACAAAGGAACATAAAATTTGAGGACAGAGGATCTGCTCTCGATTACTGTGGCTCTAAGTTGTCATTCACTTTCAAAGATTTTTAAAGTTCAATTTTTATCAGTTAATTCTTTAAAGTAGCATTTTGTTGGCGTTTTCGTTTCTTTAACCCAATTTGACATAAACCCGACCCATTTTACCCAACCCGATCTGTGACGCCCCCAAAATAGGTTCAATACCAATCCATTCTGAGTCGCCAAATACATGGTACAGAATTTCAAATATAAATTTTTTATAACAAACAGTCGTAAGAAATACGACCCATACAACTATGAATTTCAATGCAAATCGTATATAATACGAAATATAAACATTCAAATTCATTCCTTATTCATTACAATTATTATCCTACTATTTTATAGAATAATGAGGACTTCTACAGATCTAACTCTGATCATCACACTGTTCCCCGACTATCCCCCGCAATATTCTCATTCCCTGAGAGGACAATAGATGAAAAGGGATGAGCTCAACTAGCCCAGTAAAGAATATTATGACTAAGATAATAGAAAATAAATTATCGTTAGTATTCAACACTTCAAATAAAATATAATTGACAACAAATTTTATATTAATATTCACAGCGAAAATAACAATTCATTAGAAGAGTTAAGTAGAGAATGAAGTCTACTATCTTCTATGATTTAAAAGTCCATCATCAATATTTTATCTCTGTAACATCAATCAATATACATCTCGAATCAAATATTCATCTTTGCACTACGGGCCAAAGATATTCATTTGTATCATCAGTTGGTCATGTTCATCTCAACACCTATTTCATCCTTACACTACAGGCCAAAGATATTCATCAGGTAATCATTCATCTTTGCTCTACAGGCCATAGATATTCAGTTATATCACCATTTAGGACTGAGGATGATAAAAAATATTTTAAAGAACGAATCCAGTAAGATAAAAGACAAAGATTAGGGATTCGTAAATCAGTCTATCCAAGTTTAAAAATACTCTATAATAATACTTTGTGGAGCAAAATTCAAGAATAAAGATCAAAACTTGGATCCAATCAAAGATAAGACTCATAATAGCCAACTTGAACAATTAGAAGAAAAATTAATTTTTTCGTGAATAGTGTCGTATACGTAAATAGTGCCGTATACGTGAATAGTAACTCCGACGAAAAAAGTAAGAACTTCATAATAAAATTCATGCCAATATTTTGGTATAATGATATTGAAAAGAATAACATCATTTACGAAATAAAATAACATCCCTTACCTTAATCGGAGAGTACTTTTGGCTGGAATATCGGACGAAAACTTGCACTGTTATCAACACTCAAAGTATCTAAATACTCACAAGAAATACGTTCGATATTATAAAGAGAAAATTTTCTGATTCTGGTGTGATTTTTATTTCTAACTAAGCACCCTATTTATAGAAAAAGCTTAGGATGCCAAAGCTGACTTATTGTACGTAGCGCACACATGGTTTGATTATTCTGTGGTTACTGTCCATTTCATTCAAAGCCTCCAAAAATCAGTATTTTCCACAAAAACAAAAGTGGGGCCCAACATTTTATTTAAAAAAACTATTTATTCTAAAACTTCAATAATTCATAATAAATAATTTTTTTATCAAAAAAATACGAATTGTATATATTCTTTTCATAGGAAATTTAATTCTCTACAACTTTGTAGAAGGAAGTTTTTCCGAATTTCGAACGAAAAATGGTCGAAATTCACAAACGAATGATTTTTCACATCAAAATACTGATAAAAATACCTCAGCACTAATTCCTTCTTTTATATCCACAAAATAAATATTTCTTTATCATATAAATCAACAATAAATTATTATTCACAAATAATATTATAGAACCACAATATTAACAACCAGATCATTCCCAAGAAAGAGGGGGCCTTCCGATAAGAATTTCTCCTTACTGGCGTGCAATTAAATAACCTCTTCTAGACAGAACTTTCTTAGACATTGTCAATAATGCTTATCTAATAATATTATTCAAATAATAAGAGTGACAATTATCAATTTAATAATGTAAAATACTGTGCAATGATAATTATTGAATCAATAATATAAAATATCAACGTAGCAATTATTGATTCAATAATATAAAATATTGAACAGTAATTACTGTAACAATAATTGAGTAAGTGCCTTCTTACGTAAGAACTAATAATTAGAATTACTATGCAATACCGTGTGCTACTGTGCAACACCACGTATTACTGTATTTTAATCACCGGGTATTTTAATAGTACTAACGGTAACAGTTTTGTCGTTATTTTTATAAAAAAGTTATTTCTGTCACTTTCTATATCCGACATTCATTCCGTTGTAGGGTCCACCAATGACTGCGCCGTCGTACGAATATTCTCCGACAAAAAGAATATTCCTCGACCAAACGAATATTGCTCGACACAACGAATATTTTATAATCACTTGCTTACTTTGTAAATTTTGCACATTTCACTCATAACTTATCACATTTATCAAATCAACACCTTACTATTTCAAAATAATATTTAAAAAAAATTAAATCTTATTCATAAATTTTGGGGTCTTACACGACCCAGTTTGACCCAATCCAAATTTTTAATATTTTAAAATATAATATTATTTTTAAAATAATAATTATATCTAACATTTTACAAAAATAATATTTAATATTTTAAAATAAATTATTATTTTTAAAAATAATAATTATTTTAAAAATAGTTATTCTTAATATTTAAAAACAAAATTTTAGTTTTTTTAAAAAAAATTAAAATTAAAATTATATTTAATATTCTAGAATAAGTATTTTTTAAAATAATTATTATTTTTAATATTTTAAAAGTAAATATTATTTTTGTAAATATTATTTTTAAAAATAATATTTACTTTTAAAATATTAAAAATAATAGTTATTTTAGAATATTAAAAATAATAATTATTTTATTTTTTAAAAATAACAATAATTTATTTTTAAAAAAAATATTTATTTTAGAATATTAAATATAATTATTACTTTTTTTTAAAAAAACAAATATTTAATTTTTAAATATTAAAAATAACTATTTTTTAAATAATTATTTTATTTTAAAATATTTAAAATATTATTATTTTAAAAATAATAATTTATTTCAAAATATTAAATATTGTTTTTTTAAAATATTAAATATAATTAGTATTTAAAAAATAATATTAAAATATTAAAATTTTGAGTTGGGTCAAACTGGGTCGGATTGGATTAAAATGGGTCGAGTTTATGTTGGCTTGGGTTGAAGGAACGGAAACGCCAACAAAATGTCACTTTAAGGACCTAACTGACGAAAATTGAACTTTAGGGACGACTTTGAAAGTGGGTGGCAACTTGGAGGGACAGAAGTGCCAATCAACCACTAAATAAGTGTGTACCATATTGTTAAAGAATATTTCTTAATATAAGTAATTTTAGAGTTGTGTATAAGTATTAAAAAAATGATGGTAAATTATTAAATATAATATTAATTATTTATATTGTACTTTTATTAGAAAAAAGAGAGTGTTATTTATTGGACAGATAATGGTGAGAGAACTAAAATTATATATTTAATACTTGAAGTAATATCGGAAATTAAGCAATTAATGCTTACTTGAAATTCTCAAACGACTTATATTAAGGAACAAAAATATTTCTTTAAAACGACTTATATTAAGGAACGGAGAAAATATTAATTTATTAAATGCCATATAATTACCAGCTCCAAAAATAAAAGTAAGGACATGTTTGGTTTAGGTTAGAGTTAATTGAGACCGTAGAAGTAGTTGCCTAATTTCTAAAAGCATATAGAGTTATTTATTTCTGAGTGGAGTGATCCAACCAAACACTTATCAACAATCCTTCCCTAAAACTTTTTTTTTTACTTGTGTTAGTAATTTCAAATATAATTAAGAGGAAAATAAAATAATAAATTTAACAACTTTCTTAATAAAAAAATATAATCAAATATCTATATAAACTTGTCATCACACACTCAAAAAAGAGTTGTACCTCACAAATTTGTGCTGAATTAGAATTGGATTGGATATAATTATAAGAAAGTCTCACTTATTATATATTTGACTAATTTTTATGTACTGGCAATTAAAAAGTCGTCGTCGCAATATATATAATTTTCTTATAAAACGCTATATATATAATTACAAGTCATTAAGAAATTTTATCACAATAATTTTATAACTTTATCGAGTCATTTTGGTAATATATAATTGTTACACTGGAGTATTATTCTGCAGTATTGAAGAGATGTGCTTTAAGTATTTGCAGGTGTTTCTCATTGATGCATGGGTACTGAAACTTGTGTGAAAGTTCCCAAATGCATGTTAGATCCATCACAATTTTCTATATGCTAGTTTGCACTTCAGCCTCTTCATTCTACTCCAAAAACTTTTGGGATACATTCGTGCCCAGGTCCATTACCTTTCAAGTTTCAAACTAAACATCAAAATCTAGCTCTGTAGGGTTTTCGCATTCTCTTTTACTCACATACACTTCGTGTAAATATATATAGATATGTATGCTTTGATGGTAGCCAAGTGTGATTGTGAACAAATTAAATGCTCGTGAATTCTAGCTTGATAATATATACGTCTTTCCTTGGTCTTTTTGATGTTTGCACTTCTTAGCATCTCTCTGGTTCTCGAGTCTCTCTGAGTTTTGAATCTAGCTAGCTCAAGTTTTTTGAACTCCAGATATAAATGTTTGTATAGTTTACCAGAAAACTTCTTGTTACTGTGAAGAATTCGCGACTCTGGGTTTATGCTTGATTGTTAACTTATGCTCATTTGTATGGTTGCATGTGCAAAACTCCACCTCTCTTTTTTTAATTCCTTGTTGCCGGCCTATCTGAATTCAGTTGAAAGTTTTGCTGATTCTTTCTATCCTTTTACTTCCTTTTAGAAAGAGTGAAAAATGAAGGTTTTATATAATTAATTCCCTAGTTTTTATAAGTGCATTTGACGTGGCCGTATTAGTTAGGATTGGGAATAATAATCAATTGTTCACATGCATGTGCAATATTAATCTCTTTCTTTAATAATGATTTTGTGGTTGAAACAACATTTTCCATATATGGTTGTAGGTTTTTCACTTTTCTGACTGACTCGATAGGTAATGAACGAAACTCGATAGATTCTGACTTCAGCAGTGAATTAATTAAGCTCCGTATGTTGATCGGGCCAACAAATTTATTTGAAGGTGCGCGCGAGAGCCCAACCTCCTCAGGCATCTTTTTTTCTGATCCCCGGCCACTTTGGCAGCTAATTAAATGTGCTGCTCCCAGCTATATATATGTACTCCCATTGAGCTGGAAGAGTTGCAAATTGAAAACGGAGGAGGTACGTAGAGTCTAGATCTCAAATGCCTGCCTGTCTGCCTGCCTGCCTGCTCTACTCTACTCTACTCTACTAAGTTGTGGCTTTTAATTGCTATATAAGTTATAATGATATATGCAACCATGTGCAGATATGTACTCCCTCCTCCGTTGCTAAAAGATTGTCGTTTAAGGTTTTGGCACATGAATTAAGAAAGTCATTCAATACTAGTAAAATTTGTTTGAACTATTAATACAAGGGAGATAATTTATTGGGACAATGAGAAAAGATAGGGGTAATATAGGAATGTTCTTAATCTATTCTTCTAGAAAGTTGTAAACGACAAACATTTTGGAACAAATTTTTTCTTCCAAAACGACTGTCTTTTAAGAACGGAGGGAGTTCTTTTTGGTCTATATAAATGAAATGTTCGACAATTAGAGTAAAAAAAGTATAACCAATTTTTAGGACTAGTTGAAAACTTTCATTTTAAGGATATTATATCATTTCTTGTGGATATACAGGAGACCAGATAGTGATGTGAAGACAAACTAAATGACGAGAAATGGAATATGTGGTTTCCAACTACTCCAGAATGACACGTACGGCGGCATATATAATGTGAATTTATGCTGCCATTGCCACTTTGCCGGTGCCAGTGATGATATATATACATACAGTCTGGAATGCGGCAATTTGATGATGAAAAAGGCTCTTTATACGCACCACAAATAACGTGAACCCAAGCAAAGACAAGAACAAATACATGTTTCTAAACTACTAAACGAGAATAAAATTTTACTATTTCCGTCCTTTGGATTACATTGCAACTCAACTTATATTACCCTGGAATGAAGGGTTTTTTTCCTTTTCTATGTACATTCACCTAATTATTGACAACTATCACCAATCATCGTACGTATATAATTAATTATCGTCAACGTGCTTCAAAATAACTCGAGGGGATAGCTAGCTAGCTAGCTAGCTAGGCCCCAAGTGCTCACCCGCCTCAAACTCAGCAGATGGAAGTTTCTGCAATTATCCTCTTCTAAGCCTTCGTGTAAAAGACCAAAGTGCTCGCTGTAAGACATACATACATACATACATACATACACGAGCAGTGTTTAATTAATCAAAACGAATCACCATCTATGGACACCAGAGAAAATCATGTGATTCTGAATGGTTCAACCAAAGGTGGCAGCCAAACACTCGTGTGGATTGGCATAGAAATAGTCTTCTTCCTTTGGCCTGTCCGGGATAACTACCCGCTGTCTTGCGCTCCCCATTCGATCTGCATGAGCTTCATTCACTGTGGAAGCAAACTCATCCCAACTTAATGACCCAGTTCGATAATGATCTATCAAATCAACTAGAAGCCTTCGGTCCAATGAGATAGTCTTCTTGAATCCTAAATATCTGGAAATAGTAAGATAGGAGTGATCAATTTGAAAGGGAACTATGCTTTAAATGGGAAAAGAGAAAATGCATGTATCAAATTCTAAAATAACAGTTGCATCCCAGATTCTCATCTGATAACTTTTGTCCATCCTCAAGTTAACTACAACAATATTTCACCAGTGACTAAACAAATTTATATGAAAACGTATTAGCAGCAGCCAAAAGAAAGGCCATAGAAAAAATCTAAATGCTGAGAGCCACAATAATCAGAAAAGCAGTTGGTTTGAACCCTCCAATTCAAGTTACGAAAAAGGCATGGTAGCAGGAATTGTGATAAAGCGTCAACTTAAACGCCTTTTATCTCTTTTATGCAAACAAATGAAGGGAAGACAGGATCAAGATAAGTGTAGCTAAAACTATAATCTCAAAGATATAAATCGAATGAGTTAGCAATATAATACCTGCGATGACCTTCAACAACTTTAGCCATGTTTCCATCATATGTAGGTACAAATATGTCACTCTCCAAGGATACGAGATAATCTAGTGCTGCCATTTGGGATGAGTGATTCTGAAAATACCTCAAGTCTGAAGGCTCCAGCAGTTTCTCCTTTCTGACCTGTTCACAGCATTAAAGCAGATTGTTACAAAATTCCTGTAGATTCTTTGTTAATAAATATTAAAATTTTGAAAGTACATTGTGAAAAAATCACATCTCCTTCCAATCACTGACCAAATTCGGAAATGCAACTGCCAAGGATGACATTCTCCGGCCTCCACCATAAATTTCTCCAGCAGCAATATAGATTTGAACATCACGATCAATGCCCAATGCAGTTAATATTAGGGCAGTTTCTTCAGGTGTTAAAGGACACAAACCTTCTCTCCTTTTGAAGTCCGAATCTATAATTTTTTCCTTCCACCAGGGGTAAGCATATCTGGTGAAGCACACTTCAATCATGTCAAGAAGAGAACTTCATAAAGAAAAAAATGGTATAACTACTTATTCTCTCAAGTAACAAACAGACATTACCTCATTCTTTTTAGTTCTTCCACCTCTTCATTGTTGCAGCCATGACTACAGCCAGAAAAAGCCAACATATCCATCTCATACCTGAGATGGAGGACTACAAAAGGGCCACTTTGCCTCAAGATGCTGACAACCTTTCTACCCAGTTCCTCTATTTGAGAAGTGAATTTCAGAACACTAAAATTAACTCTGCAACGCAACTTCTGAATTTCTAGTGGTAACCCATTATTAGCAAGTCGAGCATCGGTTCTATTTAAATGCACAACTTTATACTTTTGAAGTAACGGAAGAATCTGTTCACAAAAAAATTTAGATCAGTAGTTGATTACAGTTTGCAAGTGCTAGACATGAAGAATAGAAAATGCCACTGTTAGCATCGTATAGCAAACCAACCTGATGATGATAGTAGGAAATGTCAGACCAACTAACAGGCGGCAACGAGTAGAACAGTCCAAGCTCAACTCTTCTCTTAAGTCGTGGTGGAAGCTCTTTCAAAATCCGGACCTCATCCCTCAAGGATGTGATGAAATGATCAACATCAAATATGTCCTTAAACTCACTGCCACATTGATAGACAATCTTAGTAAATATGAAGAGAGTAGCCACACAGAATCTATGGCACTCGAGATGATATACGATTACAACTACGTCCACTTAATGGAACAAAACTACTGAACCCACCTTGGATCTGCCCAAAATGAAGTTTTGTCCAGTTCCGGCACAATAAGAGTGACATTCAGATATCTTGCAATTGCAACCATGTCACAAATCTGCAGAGCAAATAATCACATTAACAAAATTTCATATGGACCCTAATTGCAGAAGCAAATTTCATCACAGTATTAATCGTGATAAAAGAAGCCAGTAACTCACTGCTGCTCGCATTTGATTGAGTCCTCCATTGCAAGAAACCATAAGATAACCATTGTTCTTATAAACCCCTGAAACCAACAGCTACAAAATTCAGAATGCGAAGGAAATTGGAGTAGACATCAACAACAAAATTTCAAGTGGGCTTACTGAAAAGCAAAAACATTTATCATTATACGCACCAAATGGCAGCATCAAAAACAAAATTATCAAAATATACAAAAGTTAGCATTTCACATGAAAATTGCCTCAATTGGCAAATAGGGAAATCACCCAAGGTGGTTGAACATGACAAACAATTTGAAAAGACTGGAAGATTGAACTGAGAAAGCTCTAGACTACGTTCCGATTAATTTTGAAAATGTAACGCTTACAGTATTTAGATTCTTCCAAGTTAAGAACGAGAATGATAGTCCTAAATTGAACAAGTAAAATCCAGAAACAAGCATATTACTCACTCTTGGGAGGATGAAAAACTTTGGGAAAAACATAAGACATGTTAACCTCGGGAGACATGGTTGGAGGAATAAAACATGAAGGCCAACTCTTCAACAACCTTGGACCCCAAATCTCACCCATAGCCAATAACCGAATAACGAAAATCCAAAGCAACACCGTTGTCATTCCCCGGACAATCCACAGCAACATCCGAGCATGAGAAACCATCAAATTCTGTCTTTCCTCTTTAATTTCACCCTCAAACTTCATACCAATCTTCCACTGTTTGTCTCTCTCTTCCGTACTCTCGCACTTCTCATCTAACTTACACATTGTGATACCATCACTTTACTTCTTGCAAATTCACATTGACAACATAAACCTCTAAAATGATCAAAAGCCTCAGAATCTGTTACTGTTTTTAATGCTGAATTGAGTGCAAAAGATACCTATCTACAAATCATAAATAACAAACAAAATGTTAATGTATTTGTTTAATATAAAAAGAAACTCCAGACTAGACTACTTGCCTGATTCAAATTAACTACTATTACCTTAACGGAAAACAAGACGAATCTATAAACTTAAACCATTTTATGCAAATCGCCTCGAAGCCCACAAAAATATAATGGCACTACACTTTGTAAATGTAAATAAAACGCTAAGTAAAAGGTCAATCTCATAAACACCCACTCACAATGTATATTCAGAAGTGCTTCTAAGCTTGATTGATGAATGAATTGATTGTAAGGAAAAATGAAAAATGTAACAGATTTGATGAACCATTTACAAGATTTGGTGTTTAGAAGAGTTCACGATTAGATTCCGGCGCCGGCAAACTGGCTGTGACGGTGGGGAGAGGGAATCGAGAAGAGAGAGAGAAGGGGTGAGAATGAGTTTGTTCGTTGAAGAAGTAGACTTGAAAACCAACTTTTGCCAGTAATTACGGCGTCGGTGTCCCATTTTTTACAGCTTTGAGCCTTCAACCGTGAGATGAATGGTGTTTTTTTTCTTTTTTAAGGAGCATTATTTTCAATGTAATTTTGATATTTTCAAAAAAAAATTAAATTGAGTCTCACGTTTATATAAAAGTAATATGTTTGAAAATATTAAAATTAAGTGTAAAAATATTTTTTAATTAATTTTTATTGAATTTCATCGTTTTATAGTTTTAATGTAGCCAAATAAAAGTACTGTAACTAAACGTATTAGTTTTGCTGTTTCAATTTTAAGTATGTGCTTTCTTTATGTTGTGACACTTTTTTTTTTCTTTTATTGTGGAATTTATATTTTTTATCGTGAGATTTTGTATTTTCCTCTATTGTGTGAGCTCGTAAAGTATACGAAACAATATTGAAAGATTCAAAATTTATTACCTAATTGATTGTATTTATATTCACATCCCTCCTAAATGGAGACGTTAAAAAAAAATTGAAAAATTAAATTTAAGATTTGACTTGTAAATTAATTCCACTTGCAAACTCTTACAATTGTCAATATAGGTCCAACACTATTAACACATCTACCTCAAAAATTAGTACTTTCTCGTTAATGTTTTATATGATTTTATTTTTTTAAAATTATTTATCGTTTTATATAATTTAAAAAAATTAATTACAATTTTTTAAAAATTATCGTTCATAAAAAAATATTACAGATAAGAAAGCATGAGATATTATATTTAATATTATCTAATTTTTTTTAATTCTTATGTACAACTTTAAAATCCAATATATTATGGGGGTGAGAGAGTAATATGATTAGGTGATTAGTTCCATGGTTCAGTTTTTAACCAACCTGCGCAAATTATGACTTGATAAAGCATTAATAACTTCCCACCCAATTTAGACTCCGTGTTGTTAATCTGGTGACGACAATCTGATCAGTTTTAGTAAAATCAAATGAAACTAACCCATTCATTTGAAATTTTGGTAATTAAGTAATCACTTTTGGTTGACTTGTTTAAGAAAACTAATAAATGTTTTGTCAGTGTTATCTTTGTATTGAAATTAAATAATGTTATCTTAAAGCATCTCCAACTGCCTCTTCAACAACTTTGGGATACTCAAATTGGTGAGTCACATTAGAAAAATCCTCTCCAACAGTCTCTTCAATTTTAGTCATTAAATCTGCAACCTCTTTCTCACCCTTCAAATTTACAATTAAAGGACTAAAAATCTTCAAATTTATAATTAAAGGCTAAAAATATTTATTACGCTTGATGGGTTTGATGTACGGTTTATTGAATGGCAGAGACTGGTGAGGCATAAAATATGTAAGTAGCAAATAATGCTCTTCAAATTGTCACGTAGGTCAACAAACTTCAATTTGATGAGTGTTTTTTTACTATTACTCTTGAAGATGCTCTTAGAGAAAAAACTATTTGAAAACATGTGATGGAACAAATAAATATTTATATGTGAAACTAAATAACTAATATTTCTTCAAATTACAAATGGTAGATAATAAGCAACAAAAATTATCCCTCAAAAGACAATTAAAAATGAATTGAAGATCAGAGGAGGGAGTATAATCTTAGTATACATTATTTGTATAGATTGTAGTAACATATAATCTATATAAATATATAATAAGACAAACTTTCTAGTTTAGACCTAAAATTTAACTACAACTAAAACATTTTAATCTCTTTAATATTATTTATTTTAAAGCAATCCAAATAACTACTAATAAGTCCCAAACTTACTACAGCTCTTTTTCTTATTCTAATTTTATACATTTGGGTTTTCCAACCTTGCAACACATTATGATAACCTAATATCATAAGATTTAATAATAAATTATGAAACAATAAAACCAAACTAAATTATATGCCATTAGTAAGTTATGAGTTGTGAAATTATTAACTACTAACACATTATTCTACAAAAAATCTATGAAAAAGTCCTTTAATTATTTAGTTATACAATAAATTTTAGCTTTAATAATATGACTTTACTCAATTTTGATCTCTAAATAACTATATACAGATGTATAAAAAAAATATTATGATTACATATATAATAATTAATATTAACAAAATATATTAAATATTATAAAATATATTAACGTTTAAACTTCAGTTGTCAATTTAGTTCATATAGGAGACATTTTTAGTTAATTATGTTAAAATCAATCTTATATATTAGTGATTAAAAAATAAGTTAATTTTTAAAACTAAAAATCATAATGACAATCTATTATTCTACAACAATTTTATTCCTAAATAACTATATATTAACAATATAAGAAAAGTATTATGAGAAATAATAATTAATATTAAAAAGCATAATATATATTACAAATATATTAATGATTAAACTTTACGTACCAATTTTATTTCAGATAGAAGACGATGTTTAGTTAATTAATGTTAAAAAAAATCTCACTTATATATTAGTTATAAAAATTTAGTTACCTTTTAAAACTAAAAACCACGATGATAATTTGTTATTTTTACAACAATTCTATATATTTCTTTTAGAATTTCTTAAACATCAACTTTAGATTGTTAGGTTCTACTCATGTTTGAAGTCTAAAAAATTATATATGAATTCAAAAGAATGAAAATAAAACTAAATATTAAATTTAAAAACTATTTAAAAAGAAATATTAAACTTCAAATAACAGAAAAACAAACACATTGTTAACACTCAAGTGTGAATTTTTGATAATTATTTGTTTGAGCAAAGTTTGTAATCATTCTAATAGTAAGAATAAGTTAATTTAAAATTCAAAAAATATTTTGTAATATATCATCATAGATATAGAAAAAATAAAAAATAAAAAATAATTTTATTTAAAAATAAACTTAGGTGGTTATAACAAACAAATACTACAACTACAAGTTAACCTTTGTTGTTGTATGAATATGACAATTGCAATTCCTCGCGTAAGAGTCTTTCTTGTATACCATATCTAAAAGGAAAATTTAATTTATTTTAATACGATTTTGTTTTCATTTATTACACAAGTTTTAGAGAATACAGGGTAATTATTTACTGTGACAGATATATAAGAGTCTCGAATTAATTTGATAAACTAATTAAACTTCCTATCTATAGTAGTAATATTCTTTTTCAAACCATATATGTCCTAAAGTTTTCTTTTAGTGGAAGTCTAGACGTTTATTTCAATCAGCTTTAATTAGGAGAGTATATCCCTAGCAAGAAATGAACTTTCCCCTGCTAGGACTGTGACTTACCAGCAATGCATCACTAAGAAAGGAACAAAATTATATATATATATATATATATATGAAATCTATTTCAAAATTTAGCATATACTACTATTATATGATATTAGTAGAAGAAGAACTTGTTAGAACAATTAAGCTGATAACGATGCTTTATTTAATAATTACCCCAATTAAGGATACAAAATCATGTGTAGTTGATCAGTCATGAGCAAGTCAAATGCAATTAAGTTTTCAGTCCTTCTATGAGACAGGAATGGGGCGATCGATCTAGCAATCGGATATATATATATATATATATATATATATTTTAATTCTCAAATAATTTATAATATTTATTAAAATTAAATTTTTTACAGAATTTAATAATTTATGACATATGTGATGCCATGTCATTGACCAAAAAACGTGCCTCATTTATATGGTCTATAATATGATTGGGTGTTGCTGAAATTGGTAGAAAAACGATTTAGTGGCCCAGTATCTAAGAACAATTAAGTTTGTGGACTTTGTTTGGCCCACCTAGCTGGCTAGCTAGGAAACTCGAATAAATGTAGCTAGCTAGCGAGCTAGGTAAATTAATTCAGACAATTCCATGACTAGTACTAGTAGCAGCTTGGAATCATTAAATTCTTACTCCTCAATTGCACTCAATTCTATAATTATAATGTTGTTTGAATATTGGTTCCATTACATACATATATAGCCACTGGTGGTGGTGGACTAAAATTATGCTAACCATGCATACAGGAATGAAACATGTCCATTTTATTTTATTTTTTTTAAAATCAAAATATCACATTATATTAAGTAAATTGTGACGACCTTGATTATATATATATATATGGAAGCAATTTTTTAAAGTTTTGTAAATAAATTTTAACCCGTAAACATGCATGTAGAGTACTCATTCTTTTAGACGGAAGAATTATATTCTTATTTCTCCCTTGTACAGATGTATTGAAATTAGCACGTAAATGAAGATTGTCAAAGAAACTACTAGTAGTAGAAATTACTATAAGTAGTGGAGGAGTAGCAGTAGTAGTAGTAGTAGAGTTTAGGCCGCATCCAACTTAATTTGGGTTGACACTTGACAGACAGTTAAACTTTATGATGCATTTATTTATGTCACTCAAATCGTTAAGCTGGGTTCGTACTATTAAGTTTATTATACACCAGCACATCCACATATTGCGTGTGTACATTATATAAGATAAAAATAAATAATTTTTTTTATATAAAATGTAGAAGATATATTGATTAATAAAATAATAATATAATTAAAACTATAAGAACAAAAAGAAAAAAAAATGTGATAAGGCCTTATACCGCTGGCCTTATCACATTATCTTAAACACTTATACGAACAAACAGTAAATCAATAATGACAACGATAGACAAGGCACAAAAAGGGGAAAGCAAAAAAAAAATATATCAACATAATCCAATTGCAGAGTACTCTAATGAAACATTGGAATAATATAATAACACATAATTGCACACTGAAAGGTTTTATACTCATTGAATATAACTAGATTCAGACTAAACACATCTATATCAACGAAGATTCACTAAAACAAACACCAGAAGGGCATAGAGGTGTTCCCTGTTCACTTCGTGCGAAATAAGATCTGAGATTTGAGAGTTGAGAGGCAAAGTCTAGAGAGGTCGATAAACGCAGAGCAAGCCGGAGGTGGAATCGCAGAGACTAGAGAGGCCGGAGGTGGAGGTCGGAGTGGAGGAAATTCGCGATTTGCGAAGCTGAAATGGGCTGACTAGCTGTGGAGAAGTGAAGCGAAGCTAGGGATTTGGTTGCGGAGAAGAGTCGACAGAGTACTGAGTCTAAGAGTTAAAAGTCTCTGAACTCTCGAGTCTTTATAAGAGATAAAAGTTTAAGTTTATTTTTTTTTAAATCTATTCGGTTAACCGAATACTAAAATTTTAATAACCATATCCATACCCGAATACAAGAATATTAAAACGGTTATAACCGAATTAACGAAAATAACCGAATAATCAAAAAAATTCAGTTATTCGATTTTATCCGTTTTTTGCTCAGCCCTACCTACAAGTCAGGCCTTAGCCGTTCTGCTCCTTCCCTTTTTCTTTTTTTAATGTTAAATATTAAATATTAAAAAATACAAATTATAAAATATAAATTAATAAAATTTTGTAAAAATGATTCTAGATTTTTGAGATTTATTTTATTTTAACATTCTACTGCACACCAATATAGGTTGGATGATTATAACAAAAATAAATATAAAGCAAATTGATTAAAGGAAAATATAATTTGGATGTAACTGGAATATAAAGCAAATTAATTTTCTAAATGTATGTCTACTATGCACAAATTGTCTTCATAAAAAATATAGTTTGAATATAATCTACTGCGATACATATGACTATAGCTGCAAAATAAAATTAACTTACTGTAAATTACACTTTTATATTTTGAATATAAAATTAGATTCTATTTTATTTTCTTTTAGTGCTAGGATCAGTTGGACATATATTTTGTAAAGTTTAAATACACATATCTTTTTCTTTGTGGTCATTAAACACTTACATAGTTATATGTCAAGTATTATTTTCAATTAGTTTTCTAATTGTTTCATGGAATTATTTTTTGAATTACTATAACAGAATATCCTAAAAAATAACCAAAATCATAAATCCCCTAAGAATTTAACATATCCAAATTAATGAAGAACTTAAGTATTTACAAGAAACTAACTTATTATTAATATTTAATATTAAATGTTAATTTAGTAATGAATTAATTAATGTTAATATTTAACATTAAAACTAGAAAGGAGTATTAATAAAAATTAAATGTTAAATATTAGTAATTTAGTATTTACAATAAACTAACTTATTATTAATATTATAATCAACTAAGTAACTAACTTATTATTAATATTAAATATATTAATAAGTTTTATTCATTAGAGATTAGTCAAACTGCAAAACGGATACTCCATATTATAAAAAAGAAATGAATAAGTAAAAATTTATATTTCATTGATGAATAATTATAACTTTAAAGTTCAAAAAATATAAATAACGAGATAAAGAACTAGGGCAGCCTTCATACCGGACTAGGCTAAATAAGGCCTAAGGTCAAGTCAGACCAGACCTAAGGGCAAGCTAGGCCTACGAGCAGACCAAACTAAACCAAACTAGACTTTTTTACAAGTCAGACTAGACCAAATTCTGTTTAAAAATAGCGACATTTTCAAGTCTTCCATATTCGGCCTGACCGGTCTAGACGTTGACCAAGTCGGACCAAGGCCAGGCTGCGGGGCTTCTGTGCATTCCTAGTTGTAGTCATGTATCACTACTAGAAAATCGACCTATAGCGACGGTCACCGACCCTCGTCTTAGCTGCCATCGCTAAAACCTATAGCGACGGTCATACATATCTATACCGACGGTCAGACCGTAGCTAAAAAACAATCCAAAAATGCGTTTTGAAAGTTTTTACCGACGGTCAGTACATATCAATAGCGACGGTCCCGACCGTCGCTATAGGATGGAGCTATAGCGACAGTCGCCGACCCTCGCTATACCCTTTTTAGATTAAAAAAAAAATTAAATAGTGCTGCAAATATTTATGGAACAAAAATAATACAATAGAAAATAAAACATAAAAAAATTTATATATATCAATAGCTCTAAAGAAGTGTAGATATCACACTAATCGTATATTTTCAGTAATTGTTGTTTACATCTCACCTAAACACAAACACCATGAAACTAAATTCCTAACATGAGAAGAGCCTAAAAGTCCAACTACAATTAAGTTCTTGAAACTCAGAAGCAGCATCAGCTACCCTTAGATTTCTCCAGAGCTGTAAAAGAAATCAATGTCATCAACAAAAAAAGAGCAACTCTGTAGATAATGGTAGCAAGAAGGGGAAAAACAAAAAAAAAACACTCAGGTGAAATTTACAAACACTCAGGTGAAACAAAACCAAGTCCTTAAAATTACTTATAATAAACAGCTGGATACTTGGATGCCGGTACTTGTTGTCCATCTACAAGGGTCAGAATAGCCCATATCAGTTTCAAAATAATGTTGCATTAATTAGTTTGACTAGCGGATTCTTAAGTACCACACTAGATACGAGACAAATATTAACAATGGACCCAATAACATGTCTTTGCCAGATAATTTTGGACACCCTACTAAGGTTCCTCTATTTCTACTATAAAAGCATTAAATTGTGGAAAATTCTACCACAAAGCTCTTTCAGGTAAAATACTACTTCGTGCTGGCATTCTATTATGCACACTTGCAAATAACATGAAATTGTAAAAGTTAAATACGTTGGCATGGCAAGTCAAAAGTTCTGCTGAAGCAACATGTACCTTTGCTCTAGGAACAGTTTTCACTTCAAAGTTTCTCTTCCACAATTGAAGCATTTGTTCATGGACACTTGTAGAACATATTTCATATCCAATCTGCACCCAAAAGCGAATAAAAAAAATTACTAACAACCCCATGCATTCACTATTGGTGTTGACTGTAGAAGAGAGTGGGGCACACGTGTTATTGACGCATTACCAAAATCGAAGTTTTGGGTCCTGAGAGTGCAAGAATTGTTTGCAGAAGTGGTTCCAAGAGATGCTCTGCATAAACCTTGTCAACAATAGAGTAGAATATTATTTGCTTAGATATAATAGCAGAAAAACATTACAACATCAAACTCTTCTTTATTTGCACTACATGACGGAATGCCTGAAAAGGAAGCCATATGCCACACTAAGAAGTACTCCACACAATAAATACATTGAAATATATAATTATATATACACACACACACATATTTATATATAATTATATATATACATTGAAATAATAGCATTTGATGGTCACCTTAAGCTGACAATGATTTCATAGTCAATTATAAAAAATTAACAGAACAAAGTCGGTATCCATTTAGGTTGATGCAATCCTTAAAATTCTAAATTTAATAGATGAATTTCAAAGAAGATCCAAAATCCATGACTAGTAAATAATCCATACTTTAGTAACTATTACCTCAAACTAGAAAGGCAGTAACAAAATTTCCACCAAATAAGAAATATGGTCTTGTGAACTTATATTTTGGAAAGGAGGAAGAGGTAGTATATTGCGAGGAGAATCACTTGTACATGTGAACCGTTTTGGCCCCCAGAAGATTAGACAATAGAGGTCATGCAAGAAAAAGTAAAGCAAATGCTAAATGAGCAACGAAAACATTCCATTTGTTGTTAAACATTCCATTTAATCAGCTTTCTTTTGTCTTGCTTTTGATATGACAAAACATTCCATTTGTTATTTACTACAATTGTATTACTTTGACAAATTAAAATTAATATCAGATCTCAGGTCTCTTGAACAAGTGTAGGCAAGTGATAATAATGATGACTTGTGATTGTGAATTAACATGCTAAATAAAACAAGATAGTTCAATTATAGACTCTAACATCCTAAGCCCCTAAGAATTAGCTACCTTGCAGTTTGCAGCAGCATGCTTCTTAAGATTAGAAGCTTGGGACTTGTAAATGGACACATTCTTTGTCATCACGTGTGACGCCCCCAGAATAGGTCCATTCCACCCAACCCATTCTGGGTCGCCACGAAATACACTCAACAAAAATTTCAAATACAAATCTTCATATCAAACGGTCGTGCAAAATACGACCACACAACTATGAGTCTCAATACAAACACAGTGCCCATACTCCATATCAATAATACGTTACAGAAAGGTACAGTCAATAACTGTTTTAGGAATTAAAATCTTTGGAAAATGTTCAAGGAAACCTTCGTACATGGGAGGCCATGCATCCATGTTATAATAGATATCGTAGGACTCGAGAATTATCCTTGGTTGACCCAATAGACCCCAAAGAAAAACGAGAAGATTACTATCTTGTTCATTCCAATGGTGGGTCTTCTCTTGCCATATAATTATCTCTGTTGTCTCAAACTGAGAATTATATTCTAACCGTACTCCAAGATTATATAGGTAGTGTTCATGGATATAATCAGCAAGTGGATGTGCACAACCATGTCTTATGATAACATGAAGTCGTATGTGGTTAGACATCTTGTATAATAGTGACAAAACACCCTTCCAAAGTTGGGTTCACCTCACCTAAGTCAGGTCACCAAAATCAACTGTTAAATGACGTATAAAATACGACGTACTTATCTAAAATTTTCAATAAAATTCTTTTCATACTGTTTGGTGGAAAACTTCAACAGTTCTAGACCCTCGTTCTATTCCCCTGTTATCCCGCTCGACCCAGCTACACTCTTATTACCTGAAAGGAATTGTGAAGCAAAAGGGTGAGCACAAATAGCCCAGTAAAGAATATCATGACTAAAGATAATTATATTATCAATAGTTTCCATCAGTAATAAATCAGAGATTTAAACATATGGTAAAACTTTTCAACCATAGCTGCAGCGGAACGAGCAATCCATTAGAAGAGTCAAATAGACTATAATGTCTATTATCTTCTCCATGTTAAAAGTCCATCAATAATATTTTATCCCTGTAACATCAATCAACAATTCCTGTCCACAATCATGTAAGTTCATGATCATAATTATCTTGATGAATTCTTCTTCGCACTCAGGACGAAGATAAATCTCATCACCTGTCTTTACCTGAAACACCAAAGATCATGGTTATACCAAATCACAGTTCCTGTTCATAATCATGCTAATCAATTCATCTTTGCATTACAAGCTAAAGATATTCAACAATTAATCATTCATCTTTGCACTACAGGCCAAAGATATTCACAAATCAACCGCTCATCTTTGCACTACAGGCCAAAGATATTCATCAATAGTTCATCTTTGCACTACGGCCAAAGATATTCAACAACAGGTCATCTTTGCACTACATGCCAAAGATATTCGTATCTCAAAAAAATATCTAATCATTCCAGAATTTATATAACAATAATTATAACCATGTTGATCAATTCGCCTTTGCACTTAAGCTAAAGATATTCAATTGTAAATTCAATGGTCATGAACATACCAGTCAACAATTCATCTTTGAACTACTGGCCAAAGAGAAATCTATAGTCATGATCATACCAATAATCTACCCATCTTTACACTCAAGTCAAAGAGAAATTTCATCACCAGAATTATAAAAATGTTATATATGAGAATAAGAACAATACGATCCAATTGTCAACATGATAACCAATTGTGGAGTAAAATTCAAGAATAAAGTTTAAAATATGGATCCGATCAAAGATAGGAACCTTAACAGCCAACTTGGACAAACAGAAGAAAATTTAATTTTTCGGTGAATAGTACCGTATACGTGAATAGTGCCGTATACGTGAATAGTAATCCCGACATGAAAAAGATAGAAATTTCATAAGAAAAATCATACTTCGTGAATAGTATTCGTGAATAGTGCCGTATACGTGAATAGTGTCGTATACGTGAATAGTGTCGTATACGTGAATAGTGTCCTCGACGAAAAAAGTAAGAATTTCAACATAAAATCCATGACAATATTTATGTATAATGATATTGAAAAGAATAACATCATTTACGAAAGAAAATAACATCCCTTACCATCCCTTACCTCAAAAAGATAGTACCTCTAACTAGAATATCGGATATAATATCGAAAGAAACTTGCTGAATACTAATACTCAAAGTATTGAAATACTCACAAAAATACGCTCGATATTATAGAGAGAGAAAACTTCTGATTCTGGTGTGATTTTCAATTCTAACCTAAGCACCCTATTTATAGGAAAAGCTTAGGATGCCAAAGGAGACTAAAATAATAAAATATTATTATTTTTTAAAAAAATCCGCCGCCTGGCTGCTAGGAAGATTCAACATTCAACAAAAAGTGGGGCCCACCATTTATTTAAAAAAAATATTTATTTTTCGAAACTTCAATAATTCATAACAAATAGCCCCTTTGTTAGAAAAATACAAATTCTATGTCCTTTCATAGGAAATTTAATTCTCTACAACTTTGCAGAAGAAAGTTTTTCCAAATTCCAAACATAAATTATCCGAAATCCATAAACAGATGATTTCTCACACCAAAATATTGATAAAAACTCACCAGCGCCAATTCCTTCTTTAATATCCACAAAATAAATATTTTCTTATCATATAAATTAATAATTAATTATTCACAAATAATATTATAGAACTACAATATTAACAACCAGGTCGTTCCCAGGACAGAGGGGGCCTTCCGATAAGGACTTCTCCTTACTGGCGCGCAATTAAATAACACCTCCTAGACAGAACTTCCTTAGACATTGTCAATAATGCTATCTAATAATATTATTCAAATAATATGAATTATTGAGTTGATAACGTGAAATACTGTGCAACGACAATTATTGAATCAATACTACAAAATATCAACTGTAGCCATTATTGAATCAATCATAAAAAATGGCAACGTAGCAATTATTGAGTCAATAAAATATCAATGCAGCAATTATTGAGTCAATAATATAAAATATCAACGTAGCAATTATTGAGTCAATAATATAAAATATTGAACAGTAATTACTGTAACAATAATTGAGTAATGGCTTCTCACGTAAGACTCAATAATTCGAAATACTGTGCAATACCGTGTACTACTATGCAACACCGTGTATCACTGTATTTTAACCACCGGGTATTTCAACAGTACTAACGGTAACAACTACGCCGTTATCTTGTAAAAAGTTATTTCTGTCGCTTTCTATATCCGACAGTTATTCCGTTGTGGGGCCCACAAATAGCTGCGCCGTCGTACGAATATTCCCCGACAACAAGAATATTCTACGACCAAACGAATATTCTCCGACAACAAGAATATTTTATAACCACTTGCTTATTTTAAAAAATATTTGCACATTTCACCCATAACTTTAAACTTTTATCAATTTAACCATTTACTAAATAGAAAAATTGAATACTTTTATTTCATAAAATTCGGGGTCTTACATCACGTCTTTCCTTTCCATGCCTTCTTTCCTAGGGAAACCGCCAACCATAACTGCAACATTGACGCCGGTACATGTCTCAACAACATCAGTTGTAGCAACAACACCTGATACAAATATCATTACATGAAAAATACTGTCAAACTCCACTAATATTCCCAATTATCGGATGACAAGATATGTTGTTTTTTTGAAGTATTTAACTAATATTTATGTAGACAAGATACTGACCTTTAAGGAGAGGAAATGCAGCATCCACCAACTCCATTTTCACTCCATTCAATGCCTCTGCAGCAGGTGGAATATCAAGCATGGGCACAAGAGCATACCCAATTTGTCTTGTAAATCCAACATCTTCCGTTAATATATGTAACTTTAGTTTAAGGTGTGAGCATATATATCCATGTGTTGTGATCATGCATTCGGAGAAATCAAAGATTAACAAGTAGTAACCACTTGGTCTACAAGTATCATCAATTCTTATAGAAGCATTGCTACAATTATTATATAATCACATATATAAACTAAAGTTGGGAATTCTCAAACAAACTTTTCACACAAATCTCATTAAATTATGCTTGCATCTTGTAAGATACTTAGAAACTATAAAAAGTAGAATAAAATTTAGCCTTTTATCATATGAATTAAAAAACTCTATAAATTGGGTCTAAAATCTAAACCACTGTTACAGCAAGTTGAATATCTGACACAAACAGATTACAAAAATTGCTTTTCACACACTTACAAATTGCACCAACTGCAAGCTTATTAAATATGAAATTTAATATTATTAAAATGCATTTATTATAAAATGTAAAAACATAGGCAATCAAATTCCAATACAACACTGAACCTAAACCACTATTTGGTCTAATTGAGTATCTGAGATGCACAGATTGTGAAAACCTTGTACACAATCTTACGGATTGCACCATACCAGGGCCAATAAATATAAAATTAGTATAAATGTACTGTGTCTATCATAAATCAAACAGCATACTCCCTTTGTCCAAGTTTATGCAGGCAAGGTAGTAATTTGCATATATTTTAAGGTGAGTCAAAAACACACATAGATATATCTGTACTCTGCATCCCTCCTATCACTCACTACAACTAGTAAGCATGTAAAATGTTCAAAAAGATTACTTAAACCCCTTGTAGAAATGAAAGCAATCTAAAACTATGAAACTTGAACAAAAAAACTTCAAACACAACTTGAAAGCCAATTCATCATCCTAACATCATAATCATATATGGTAAATAAAGAACTATACTATCTAGCCCCCTACAAATAATCAATTACAAACTCTCATAATTAATAGGCATTGAAGTATAACAAACAATAAAATATCTTACTCGTACATTAATCAATAAACTGTACCACCTCTATTAGTCAAAATTAACTCCATTCCAATTTAAGTATCTTGATTCAAAACCATATTTGTGGCATTAGATATAAAAAAATTACACTTCCTTGTTTGAAATTGATAAATTGCACGTCAGAGTTCAGATGCTAAAGAATTATAAATAAAAAGTTACAATATAATATTTCTAAGTATGGCTTTTGAATATCTTAAAATCCAACTATGACACTCATACTGGAATGGAGAAAGAGGAACTACTACAGTGAGTGTAAAAAACAACCTTTCTCTATTTCAGAAACTTGTCTACAGGGCATATAAACATATGTGTGCATATCCTTATGTAGCTGTAGTGGAAAGTAATTAGTATAGTGGAAAGAAATTAGTGGTGGGATGGATAACAATTCTATATTTTTGAATCAGAGTGACATTTGTCATAATAACATTGCAGGAGCTTAAAAAGTAGAGTAACTCTAAACCTCTTGTTCTGTTGTTCACATGTAATCAGTAGTATAAGATATTTTAAATTGTTAAAAACAATATTTGGGGAAGAAATTGCATTATGAAACAAACTACATAAAAAAATTAACATTTAAATAATTCATTAAAATATCATACTTCACCCATGACAACTTTCACATATACCAAATTAGAGGAAGTAAAGGTGTTACAGGTACTATAATATTTGAAGACTGCTGAAAAGGCAGCTTCACAATAGACACTTGGCATTGCACAAACAAGAAATAAACACAGCAAATGCTAAAATTACTTGCAAAATCAAAGCATAAAGATAATTAAAGGAGTAATCAACGAAAAATATAAAAAGAAGGGAAAGTGAAATCAACTATAATCGAAAACCTATGAAGATGAAAACAACAGATGTTTGGCAATTGAAACAAGAACAGTAGCAGCATGGATCTAAATTGGGGAAGAAAAATACCTGTTTTGCTGTAGTTGGAGTAGTGGTGTCGTGTTCGGGTGGAATTTGAGAAAGAAATGAGGAGGTGGAGAGCCGTCAAAGAGTTGTAAGAGCTCTTGAACCTGTTCGATGAGATCGATTAGCAAATAATAAGGTTGAGAGAAAGTGTAGATCGAGGATTGTGTCTTCATCTTCTTCACCGGTAGTGACGGCGACCGCTTCACAATCGGAGCGCCTTGTGCTCCGGTTTATTCATCTTTGTTGGCTACGGTTTCTTCCTCTTCTCTGTGCTTTGGATCGTTGTTAGCCAATTTAGGGGTTGGGTAAGATGATTTCGTCTTATGAGATTTATGGTTGGGTATGAGAGATTTAGGGCTGGCTATAAGAGATTTAGGGGAGTTGAGAGGGATCGACATTTTGGGGGAAAAAATTAGTCTACTGATACCTTTAGCTTTGGAGACTGAAAATAATACAGGGAGTAAATTCGCTTTAGAGCGAAATTCCCATTAGCTACGGCCAAATAAAAGGCCTCGGTATAGGGCCTGTTTTTATATCTATAGCGTGGGTTCCGTCCCGACCGTCGCTATAGGTTAAATTTCTAGTAGTGTAGGGAGGGGAGATTAGGCTAGCTGGGGTTGAAAGAGGGATTTAGTGTATGTTTGGTTACTCAGCATTTGCGGTATTTGGTACGTTTAGAGTGTTTGAAAGTTTAAACGCACTTGAAAATCTTATTTGTCTAATAACAGATTATTTTAAACGTAACTTATTTAATTCACAAACACAACATTGGACCTCAAATGCAACACCTCAAAATTGGTGCGATGCGTTTAGAGATTCAAACGCTGCAAATGCTAAGAGCGCTAACACTGCAAACACTAGTAGTCAAACAAACATGCGTGACAAGAATTTTTAAATGTACCAAAATAAATAAATTATGGGCACCAAATATAGCAAATGTCTAGAGTTACAATATACAACTTGGCTATTTTTTGTTTCTGTTTTCTCGTAAATCCTTTGGTATGGTAGCTGTCAAAACTCAAAAGTTACAAGAAATATATAGTTTGCCCGCTAAAAAATAGAAAAATCTATTGTTGTCCTTTTTTTTTTTTAATATTTAAGTTTGCATGGCACACACATGTTTAAATGTGTATACGTTTTTTTAGATAATTTTGAGTGAAAATAAATATAAATTTTAAAAATTAAATCATCGATCAAGTTTATGTCTAAGCATACCTTATATAATTTTAATATTTGAAAATCAACATAAAATGTAGGACATGTTCACCGTAGTAAGTGGGCTTTTCTTGTTGGACATGGACCAAACTTTTGTCTCCGATACTGCACTAAAGGCCACTAAAATAATGGGTTGGGCACTTTTTGTAATAGATAGGTATACAAATAAATTATATTTGTATATGACATACTTAATTTTGATATAAATTTTAATTTAAGTTCAAATTTTAGAAAATATATTAGATCTCAGAATCTAGTAGGAATACTTTCTCTTTTATTTTAACTCTTTAAAATAAATTTATTATTTTTTATTATGCTTTTCTACTATAATTTCTAAATAATACTAGTAAATAGGACATTTTTGAAATTTATAGTATTAGTTTTTTTAACTCATTAAAATAGGTTTTAAAATTTTTAACTCCTTAAATTAATAACCATTTGGGCTTAACCAAAAACGAAACTCCCAGACAGGCTAGGGTTTTAGGGTACATTTTCACCTCTATAATCTCTCTCGCAACACACACAGACGCAGTGAGTTTGAGGAAAGCATGAGGAAGCTAAAGTTTCATGAGAAGAAGCTATTGAAGAAAGTCAATTTCTTGGAATGGAAGAGAGAAGGTGGTCACAGAGAAGCTCACGTTATGCATCGCTACCACGTCACCGGCAGGGATGATTACAAAAAGTATTCTCTCTATACATATGCGAATATGTATATATATATATATATATATTATGTAATTGTAGTAGTTTGGCTAGTTAATCAATTGTTGTTTAATAATTATTATTTTTGCATTTGGGGGAAAAATATAGGTATTCAAGTTTGTGTAGAATGTTCCGGAAGCTAGTGAACATTTTGAAGCAGATGGACTCCAGAGACCCATACCGTATTGAGATGACTGATTCCCTACTAGAAAAGCTGTGAGTTTTAATCAACTATTTTTTGCTGAGGGAAATTTACTGTAGTTTAGGACTGTCATTGTTAGCTTTTACTGTTTGATAATTGATTCTTTTACTTTGATTTCTCTAAATGCTGTATTGTGGAACACATTTCTGCACAAGTGGATTGGGATTTGGGACTGGAGGGAAATCAGCAAGTTTTCAACTTTAGTTTAAGGGCATTTACTACGAAGTATAGGATTATTGCTTGGATTAGAACACAAGCAGAGGCCCGTCTTTAGTACTACCTAACCTAAATTTAAATGCGGATATAGTTTGGAAATATCAAAGTTTTATAATAACTTTAGACAGGGTAATCTGCAATTGTTAATCGTAAACTATTGAAGAACATAAAATTATGGTTGATTATCGATTCGTCAAAATCTACTGATTTCAAGATTATCTTTTGTATTTGGTTTGTTTTTCATTGAGGATCTGGATGGGGCACAAATATTAGTACATGATGTAATTTACATGGGATGTCTGAAAATGTCTTTACCTAGAACTTTATTTTGTCCAAATGAACTAATAATATTTTTTATAGGAATTGTATTGAACTTGGTACATGGTCAATAATTGTTTTTGCCTGCATTAGTTGATCTTACATCAACCTTCAACTTTCATATTCGATTTGGGTATTCAAAGGTAGAAGTTAACGTCTAATTGGTTATGATCTTATATTATGGTTATATCATGGTAGTAGTTGGTATGTTTTTCTTATGTAATGGAGAACATACCCGCTAATGTTCAGTTTTATCATTCAATCTTAGTTATTGTTTTCAGAACTGTTTCGGATTTCTATGCCACAATAAAAGTATATTGTTGTATGATAAATAATTCTTTATCATTGCAGCTATAACATGGGTGTGATACCCTCTAGGAAAAGTTTGGCATTATGTGAGCGCTTGTCTGTTTCATAATTTTGTCGGTAAGTAAGCTGGCTGCATTTGCTATTTAATTGTAGCAATTGTAAATACTTCTGAACTACAAAGCTTTGACTGTTCTATTACTAAATTTTCCATCAGATGGCTTGGTCATAACTTTTGACAATGATGCATAAACACTGACAAGTGGAAGGCAGATTTTCTGCTCTAGTCAAATGCAAGATAACAATGAACATCTCCATATAGTTCCTTGAAATAAGAACTTTAACAGATAGAATCCTTTTTAACTCTTTCCAAATGGCGCATCGAAATAATGCATAGGAAAGTGATATCTCCGCAGGGGAAAGTGATATTTCCACATTGGTCCCCACCTTCTAATTAAACTAATTCATTTATGTCCAATTTACCCTTTTGAAACAACTCCCAGTTGCCTATCTCTCTACTCCTATGCAACTCATTCTCTCCGTTCTCTCCCATGACCAGCACTTCATTGAAAAACTAAATCTGTCTTTGCTGCATACCTTCATTGATCGTCCTATGAGGGACTGGTTTTTTGTTGAATTCACCATCTATAACTTCGCAATGATAATGTTTTATGAAACCTAAAATACTTTTTATCACCCTCTTCTCGCACTTTTTGCCGTTCACCTTCAACTGCCGTCACTCTTGTCACCCTCCGATTACGACGAAGCATCTAATCTGGCTTCACCCTTTCAATTGGGTTTACATTTGCGCAAGTGGGAATTATACAGTTGGGTTAATTGGGTATTGGTTTGTATTACAACTCAATTCTTTCTAATTGTGGAGATGGGGCAGATGATGATTTTGGGGACACAGTGGATCATTCGATTAGGTGATTTTTGCTTTGTTTTTTCCCTCCTATCATTGGAGCAGCCTTTTCGTCTATTTTGATGTTTGACCCAAATTATAGCCGACTCTAGATAAAAGATCTGATGGACTATGAGTTGAATTTTACCAAAAAGGAAGACCCATGCGATTAAAACCTGTTGGAAGATCTTTAAATTAAATTAAATTCAACTCAACTAAATCTCTATCAGATGTGGGGAAAGGAATGAAGACTTGTAATGAATGGGCGTGTAATTTGACTGAGATAATGGTGGAGGGTAAGAAAATGAGTTGTAGGAGGATTAAGGCTGTAAAATAAGTAAACAGTTCGGGTTTGATTCGTACCCGCTAGACTAAAAGTTCGATTCGAGCTCAAATCGAAATATAAATGAGTCAAATATGAGCAAATTTTAAAATTCAATAATTTATTTGAACCTTCTCAAATTGGAATTTTCTATTGATAGTTCGAAAAGTTCAAACTGTTCGGGCTCGATTCGAGATCGTGTTCGGCTCGGTAGCTAAACGAGCTTCAATCAAACCTTATTTTATACTCGATAAATTTTGTATATTAAATTTGAGCAACTCATACTCGGCTCGATTCAGTTCATTTTACGCACTTAAGGAGGATGGAGAGGGGGGGGGGTAAGTGCATTGTTGTCAAGTCGTCGCCTAGTCGACGACTAGTCGGAAAGTCGCTCGGAAAAAGCAAATCGTCCCACCGACTTGGTAGGTGTGCACAAAGTCGACCGCTCAGCCGGCGACTTGGACGACTAGAAGGGAAATCGGACGACTTGGACGACTATCAGGGGAATCGGGTGACTTGCCAAATTGGGTTTGACCCGACCCAGTTCAAACTGGGTAAAAATAAAGGACACTGCTCTTCCCTAATCGATCGATCTCTCAGTCTCTCAGAACTTACGTACGACTACGAGAGGGAGAAGAGAGGGAGAATCAGAACTTCCGACTACGATACAACCCAATCGGGCCTTGATTTTCCGGCGAAGGCAAAGGCGAAGGCGTCTCCATCCGGCGAAGGCGGCGAGCTCCGGCGACTCCCTTACAGTGACAGCCTTACAGCTATACTTCTTCAATCTTGACTTCTCCTCTTCTTGACTTCTTCAATCTTCTTTGCTTCTGTTAATCTTTTTTTCTTCCGTTAATCTGGCGACTGGCAAAGTGGCAAGCGAACTCTACTTCTGTAGTGTTTTCTGCTTCCGTTGACATTCTATTTATTTTCCTTGCATTTTCTTGAGTTTATTTCCATACCCAACCCAATTGGTATTAAGTTTATTTCCATTTTCTGATAGCTGAGTTTAGTAGTTACCAAAGGGGGCAATAATTTTTGGTTTATAAATGGCTGCCTATTTATTTTTTGATGTTAGTATTGAGAGTTTAGCAGTTGTCAAAGGGGGCAATTTTTTGGTTTATAAATGTTCTGATATTTTGGTTTATAATGTTTGGTTTATAAATGGCAATATTTTTGGTTCTGATGTTAGTTTGTTTGTGGCAATATTAGAGTTAGCAGTTACAGCCTTACAAGTATCAAACTATCAATGCTAGGCTGCTAGGCTGCACTATGCACTTATACAGTAGGTGTATGCAGTAGCTAGGCTGCTATGTTGATTAGTATTAACTCATTTTTATTGTTTGTTTGTGTAATTGTATTTTGTAGACAGTTAAATGGCGGAAAGTTCTGGAACGGATGGTTATGATCCAAGTAAGGATCCTAAAAGAAAGGCCAAGTCTAAGGATCCGGGGTGGAAATATGCCTTTTGGCCAGAATTGAATGATAAAAATCTTGTTCAATGCATGCTCTGTGGAAAAAAGCTTCATGGAGGAATCAAAAGATTCAAACAACATCTTACCGGTGGGTATGGTGATGTATCTAAGTGTCCTCGAACCACAACAGAAATTGCAAACGAGATGCATCAAGCTATAATGAGTAACAAAAGGAACAAGCCAATTCAATTTGATGACACTGACGAAGTAGAAGAACTTCAGTCATCTAATAATCCAATCCAAGCAATCCTTCCAATCCTTCAACTCATTCAACTGCTCCAAGTTCTGGGACTGCATTTAAAAGACAGAAGAGTGCATTTCAATTCCCTAAGCCACAATCACAACAAAAGGCAATTGAAACTCATCTTAGGAAATCTCCTGAAGAAGTTGTGGACGAAAGGCATCGCAAAGGTTCTAGTCAAACAACTTTGGAGAATCGTCTAAGGTCACCAGAAGAGAAAGAGAAAGTTCACATGCACATTGCCAACTGGTTCTATGAGAATGGCATTCCTTTTAATGCAGTAAATTCAAGAAGTTTTGAGGTGATGATAGAGGCTATCGGCCAATATGGGCTGGGTTTGAAGCCTCCTTCGTATCACGAGTTGAGAGTTCCTCTTTTAGGGAAGGTAAAGACTAAAACAGAGGAACTGAAGGAGAAACACAAAACTTCTTGGAAGCAGTACGGTTGCACTATCATGTCAGACGGATGGACTGACAGAAGAGGCAGACACTTGATCAATTTTCTTGCTAATAGTCCTTCAGGGACTTACTTTAATGGGATCAGTTGATGCTTCTAGTCAATCTCAAGATGCAAGCATGCTGGCAGAGTTGCTTGATGACAAGATCAAAGAGATTGGCCCTGAGTTTGTTGTGCAATTAGTGACAGACAATGCCTCCAACTATAAGGCAGCTGGTAAGATTTTAATGAAGAAGAGACCTACTTTATTCTGGACACCATGTGCAGCCCATTGCCTTGACCTTATGCTAGAGGACATAGGCAATTTGAAACAATTCAAGTCTACAATCGGGAGGGCCAGAAAAATAACAACATTCATTTATAGACATGGTCGCCTTCTTGATGCGATGAGGAGCAAAACAAATGGGAGGGACCTTGTGAGATCGGGAGTTACCCGATTTGCTACATCTTTTTTGACCTTTCAAAGCTTGTTCAAGCACAAGGATGCTTTGAGACAACTATTCATCGGTGATGATTGGACACAATCTAAGTTGTCGACTACAGAGGCGGGGAAGAAAGTGTATGACACAGTTATGTCTTCTAGTTTTTGGCATGTCGCTGAAGATTGTATTAGAGCGTCCCAACCATTACTTGTTGTCTTGAGGATTGTGGATTCGGATGAGAGGCCAGCTATGCCTGAGATTCTTGCTGCGATGGAATTTGCAAAGAATAAGATCAAAGATGCCTTTAATAACAAACAAAGGCTATATAAGAAAGTGATCGACATTATCGAGCGAAGATGGGCATGCCAAATGGAGCAAAAGCTATATGGGGCAACTTTGCTTCTAAATCCGGGAAGATTTTTTGACATCAAAGAAGATGAAGAATCTGGGTTAGCTTACAAGTTACGTAACAACTTTAATGATGTTCTTGCAAAAATGGTTCCTAACCAAGCTTTGGCAGACAAGATAAGCGACCTAGCCGATGTCTACGAATCTTCTCGTGATGACTTTTCTAGAGACATGCCGATTAGGCAAAGAAAGACAAAAAATCCTAGTAAGTATAAATTAATAGTATATTAAATTAATTATAAATTTTACTCTTAAGTTTTATAATTTAGACTATATTTGATTTTTTAATTTTTACATCTAATTCTAATGTAGTTGATTGATGGAATGCTTTTGGCGCTTGTACTATTGAGCTTGCAAGGTTTGCAAAGCGAATCCTCGGCCTTTGTTGTTCTTCTTCCGGTTGTGAACGCAATTGGAGCACTTTTGAGTTTGTAAGTATTTAGTAATTAAATATGTTTTATTTAATATTAATTAGTACATAACTAAATCTATAAATATTTTATATATTCTTTACTTAATATTTTTTTAAACAAAAATTTCAGATACATTCGAAGAAGAGAAATAGGTTGGAGCATCAAAGGTTGAATGATTTGGTGTATGTGAAATACAATCGCCGAATTGTTGACAGGTTCCAAAAGAGGCGTGAACTTGGACGAAACTTTGATCCATTAGTCTTGGATGATTTTGATTGGGGTAGTGAATGGTTAGTACCCGAGCAAGATGTAGTTCATCATGGAGATGATCTTACATGGGAGGATGTTGATAGAGCTGTTGGTGCATCCAATGCTGCCGAGGGCCGCAATCTTCGTAGACCGACTCATGTCTACTCACGGCGTAGTGGTTCGACTTCTACGGAACCACCGAGGACAAGAGTTTTGCATGACTCTGATTCTGATATTGGAGAAGAGGAGGAAGGCCTTCCTAATGATGATGAGGATGTGGATGATGATTATGGTAGAAGAGTAACTACTGTTTCAAGTGATGATGACACTACTAGGAGACATGATGATTTAGCTTGATAGCTTGAGTGATCTTTTCATTATGAAACATGAGATTTTTGAATTGAAGAATACTAAGTTTGTATGACTTTATTTTTATTTCTATATTATGTTTGTTTTTGGCAATGTCACAATGAACATGTCTTTATCTCATTAAGAATGGAATGACTGTCTAATGTTATGATATGATTATATGTTTGTTTATACCTTTATCTTAACAATGCTTGTTTACTTATTTTATCATAAATTATTGAAATTATTCTATATGTACAATCTTAAAACTTAAGAAACTAAACATAAATTTATGAATTATATTGAATTAAACTAACTATTACAAATATTTCACCATTTATATAATTTGAAGTTGGTACAAATTCAAAAAAAAATTACAACTATAGTAAAAATATCATTTTGACTTGATCTTGTCCGCTTCTTCTTGTGATTTGATATGCTATAAGCTTATAACCTGCATTTTGAATATGAAAATCATTAGAAATACAAATATATAAATATTCATATAAATGGTAAATATATATAATTTTATACGTATAAAATTTACATTATTAACGACTTGTCGACTTGCGGACGACTAGTCGGGCGCTTTGTCGACTAAGCGCTTAAGCTCCCGGCTACCGCTTTGCCTCGACTTGGCGACTTGATAACTATGGGTAAGTGTGTATTGTTTTAAATTAAGGGTAAATTTGACACAATGAATTAGTTTTGTGAGATGGTGGGAGACCACTGCAGAAATAACAAATTACCCTGTGGAAATATCACTTCCCTAATGCATAATACTGGAAAGAGCTATAAGTCTTCCCTCTGCCAATTACACTAAATAATTTGTAGGCATATATTTTTAAAAAGAAAAATTACAGAATTTATCAAATAAAATCCCTTTGATTATTTGAAAGTCGCATAATAATCTCGATACAATCTACCGAGGATTATGTTAATTTCACTCTATGTAGCATCCTGCTTTCATGTAGCACTCAGTTCTGTGATAAACACTTGTTGGCAGGCGTCGGCTATCAACTATTTTGGTGCGGCTGAAGTTTGCTGAACATCTGAAAGAAGCTGTTACATATATAGAGCAGGGGCACATCCGTGTGGGACCAGACACAGTTACTGACCCAGCATTTCTTGCAACAAGAAATATGGAAGACTTTGTTACATGGGTTGATACCTCCAAGATAAAGAGAAAGGTCCTGCAGTACAACGAGAAGTTGGATGATTATGATATAATGAACTGAATTGTTCCAAATTAAATTTGTATCGGTAGCTTGTTCAATTTGATTAAATTTTTCTTGCTGTAAGTGGTTTATTTTGAAATTTTTTAATATAAACACCACACGGTTGTAGTGGCATTAGACCCTTTTGTCTATTCAATTTTTGTTGATGTAAATGGTAAGGAGGCCTTAGAAGTTTGTTCCAGCTCTAAGGTTGAAGGAGTTACTTTCTAGTCAAACAAGCTCTTACAAATTTGTGACGATATTCATACACACTTATGCTATGTTTGGTTCACATTCCTAGACGTGTATGGAATGGAATGACTTAGGGAATGGAATAAGAATAGAAATGGAATGGTCATTCTTATTTTTATGTTTGATTTGTCCATTCATTCCTTCGGGAATAAAATTACCAATTTACTTCCGGAATAAATATTTTGAGAGGGCGAGGGCGGGGGCGGAGGCGGGGGTGGGGGTGGATACATAATCAGTAAATATTATTTTTTTTGAGGGAGTGGGGAGTGGGGGGTGGGCCGAGTGGGGCGTTACGGGGTGGGGGTAATCAGTAAACATTATAATGGTTTGGGATGACAATCGAGGCCGTGTAGAGAATTAGAAATTAGAAAAAGTTTTTCAGAATCATAAGTAAAAGCAAAAGTTAAGAATGAAAAAATTGAGACAAACCGAACTTGTGTCGTTTACAGTTGCACGTTAGTCATAATTCATATTCGACACAAAACTAATCAAACATATAAATCATTTTTCCTCAGTTTTATAGGATGTATGCAGTGGGAAGCCACATACAAGCTTTGGAAAAAAAATTATTTTATAATGTAAGCTAAATTTTAAAAATTTTAAGTATTATATATAAATTGATTCCACTAAAATTTTATAAATTTTCTTTTCTATTATATGAGGTCAAATTGAAAATTTATAACTTTGTTAATCAAATTTTAACCGCATGCGACGTGTATCCTCTCAATATATTTTTCTCTCTATAATATTTTAAACTAAATAATAATCTAATTTATATTATTTTTAAAAATAAATAATAAATTACTTACTTATGAACAGTTGTGATTAAAAAAATTTATTATGAATCAATATAGTGTATATATATCATATATTATCACTTATTATATTTTTATTATAATATAGTTTATATTTATATATGATCCGAAAATATAAAGTATTACAAAAAATTAACTCGGCCCCGTCAAATTATTTATAGTTTAGTAATAATTTCGAACCTGACAAAAGTTTCTGCTTCGCCACTGGATGTATGGATTATTGTGATCAAGAATCATGAGTCCAAACCAAACCATGCGTGTGCCTTTAGTTGATACTGTAAAAATACAAACAGAAAAAGAAGAAAAAAGGTTATCGAGGTTCATAGGTTGTGCGTGTGAATCTTACCAAAGATTCACATAATCACACACTCCACCCACTAAAATATGACTCTTTCTTCTACAATCTCCATGCATCTTTTCATAATTCCCATTTTACCCTTTTCCTTCTTTTGGGAAAAGTTTTTATAGATTTGGAGCAAAATGTTGTGTACAAAAGATTTAAAAGACCCGGTACCTGGTACCTGGTACCACCGCATTCATAGAGGTTTGATTATACACTAGTCAATGAGAGAAAAACATTGGCATCATTTTTACAACTCAACATGCATCTACTAGTGAACCCCCCCCCCCCCCCCCAACCCACCCCCTCCCCACCCCCAAAAAAAAAAGAAAAAAAGAGAGACCTGATTAGTCAACACAACATTGATCCATTCAGAAGTTTCAGCTTTTTCCCGAATCAATTGCAGCATAAACAAAATCCTCACATTGTGTAAACCCACTGGACAGCACATCAGCCAAAACACCAATGACATCAAACGCCTCCTGTAGATCTGTAGCAGAAGTCATGTCCTCAAGCCATGAAAGTAACTCTTTCGAGAAGCCAACCATTTCCTTTACATTTAACAATCTTTCTTTCATCAAAATCTCCCAACTTTCTAAACCTCCACTCTCACCACCCCCTTCTAGTTCCTTGGAGTGTCCTTCTGCTTGGCCCACAACTACAGTTGCTACTTTTTTAACCTTGAAAAAACACTGCAGTTGCTCAATCAAGCCGGTGTAAACAAGCATTGGCTGAATGACTGATAATAACTCGTTTGTGCCACCAGTGTGTGTTATTAGACTTCCACCGGTACTTCCTGAATCTGATCTCACAACACTAGTCAGATTAGATGAGCGATGAGTTGACCTGCCATGAGTGCGCTGCATGTATGCATGGTATATACCACGCTGCAAAAAGGCACGACGGTGCTGCAACCATGACTCGTATGATTCAGAGAGAAGTGAGCTAACCATCATGAATTGCACTGTTTCCTCTGTCCCAACAGAAGATTGTGTCCCAGAAGGTGGCGGAGATTTTGCATCTAATGTTGAAGAGGAAAGATAAGTTGCGATGGACTTGGTCAAGGTACGTCGCTGGGAAGTGTCTTGATCAAGGAGGTGCCGAGCCATTTGGATCATGAAAGGAAGAAATTTAGAGTTGCTTTCTTTTCCCCCACCTCTACTGTCGGTACTAAATGAGGCACCTGTGGCAAACCGAGCAAGCATCTGCAAGATAAAATTGATGGACATCAATAATTTGTTTTTATCTTAGGGTAACATCATCTGCAAAAAATAGCTCTTTGACTCTTGGTTAATAAATAAGCACAATTTATCAAATTAGAAAATCATTGTTACAGATAACATGAGTTCAACAAAGAACAACATCCCTAAGTTCTGCCCACTCAATTGGACAGGATATGGCAACACAGTTGATTTATAATGATTAAGAACCAATGAGCAGGACAAATTTTTCCACCATTTTAACGAAAACTACTCCCTGCATATTGCAAGTACAACTAAAAGTTATAATGTCAGGAAAAGACTACATTACCCTGTTCTTTCATAATTTTGAGGGACAACTAGTATTGCATTTAAGCCAACTATAAAAGTACAAATGGAACTTATTTAATATCTCTATCCAGTAACTTGATTATTTTAATGTGTGAAAATTGTACTCGGGACATCTTTTAGGGAACAGAGGGAGTATTTTACACCATTTTAAACCAGACAGTTATTTCATAGTACAAAATATAAAGGAATTTCCATCGGAGTAAGATATCTACTGGCACTACTTTTTGGCAGGCTGCTTACAATTTCACAGTACAAAAGACAAAGGAATTTCTATCGAAGTAAGATATCTTTTGGGACTGCTTTTTAGCAGTAAGGCTGCCGTAAATGGACTAATGAAAGAGATAGCAAAGTGGTGATTGTCCTAATATAGAAGAAAAGTAACAAATTATTGTTTAAGATGGCTCTTGTCATTCCCCCTATTTCCCTTGCGCAACCCCAACCGATCAGGAAAGTAGATGACTGTGAAACACTGCTTAGGCATCTGGAACAAACAAATACATGTTTATGTGCAAGAAGACATATATACCAATAAAGAAGGTGAAAAGGAAGATACAAGTAGATAAAAAATAATAATAATAAAGATAGTGTACCAGAACAATGTCGTAAGTCAACAACCGTAGCCTGCTTCCATCAGCACGTCCAAGAGCATTCAGGTAATCCCAGTACTGATCAATGTAACGTATATATTGTGTTAATGGAACCGATGGACCTCTCAAAGGAAACAAATTATTGCAAAGAGTCTCGTTATTTCTGAGGGCCGCCCCTTCCCATTCCTTTTTAGGATTCTTAAGAGCAGCATCTGCTCTCTTAGCCTCCTGATGACACTGGAAATGTATAATATTGAAATGGCTAACTGTCGTGTAAACACAATCCCCACGAGCACTTCCTGAAGTCCCAACACCCAGATTCACCCGCTTACTGTAAGTATAGACACCTAGCAAGTCAGTTGGCCTCAAACTATAGCCCTCTCGGCACACCATGCAAGCTAACCCATCTTCCTCTTCCTCCATGTCTTCCAGACCTTCAAGGACTGGCTGAGAAACAACAATTCGCTCACCACCGTCAGAAGCCAATTCCTGTCGCATCCCAAGTCCCTGTTACCATAAAATTGAAGATGAGAATATAAGATAAAGTTATGTATTAAATAAATATTTCTCAGCAGTGGCAAGAAAAAAAATCTTGATATCCATTAACAAATTACTCACATGTGAATCCAATGTGCGGGAAAAATATATATATAGACTGGTGTAAACCACTAACTATCATGCAGAAAAGTTTCGTAAAAATCTAGAATCAATTTACATATTGGGTTGTGTTAAAGGAGGTGGGGTATAAAGTTCCTAACAAAGCCTAAAGACTCTCACCAATTTGGGGTGAAAATGAAAGTAACAGTTGCCTGAAACATTAGGGGACACCGAACATACTAATAAATCTACACATGTTTTCTTCTCCAAACATGGTAGAAAACTAACCAAGACACTGAAAATATTTACTGATTTAAGTAAAAGTAAAATGATGTTCTAAACACCATAACATTTTCCTTTTTGGTTATGCAAGGGCTTCAAAGAGGAAGTACCTGAAGCAACTCCTCTCTCTTCCTTAGAGCTCGTCGCCTCATTTCATCCCGGGTGGCATGCCGCAACCCAGAAACCTTGTCTGCCAGGAAGCCATCACCTTTACCCTCCTTATCAGAGAGAGTATCCAATAAATTTTCAGCCTTCGCACCAATCTCATTTTCTCCAGAAACTCCCTCCAAGGCATGGAGCAAAGGTAAGATCCCTCCTTCATCAATACACCTTTGAGTGACCAAGTGCCCCATTGACAATCCCCTCAGCATAGACAATACAAGGGGAACAGATGGCAGTTTTAAACCTGAAGCCCATTCTGCACTCAATTTAAAGCCAGCCTGCCCTGTAAATGCAAAACTTTCCCTCAAATGTCTAACTGCAACACCAGTAATCCCCTTCTCCAATATAATGTCCTTCAATCTCTCCCCACAGGAACTTGTTTTAAGTGATTCAGAAACCCTAACAAAGTTCTCAATGGCAAACCTCTGTTTGGCTGCTTGCTGAGAAATGCTCTCATCTTTTGCATTATCTTCATGCTGCTTCTGCAGCCGATCAAATTCACTCCAGTTCTGCAAGTAAGGATCAAAAAACTGGACAAGTGCTTCCATTGCTGCAGGTTCACCATAGGTCAAGTATGGCAAAATTCTTGCTACCATCTCGGTGTTCCTCTGTTGTTTGTTAGATTTTTTAAGACCTAGAGGATGACACAACCTCTCTAAGAACATAAGAACTATTTTCTTGGCCTGCTCTCCAGCACCAGTTTCTTCACTAGAGACTGTAAGAGCATTCTGTGTGATGTTAATATTATCACTCTCATTTGCTTCCAATGTCAAACTCTCTACAATCAAAAGAATGCCTTCAGCTGGCTCCATGGCATCCACAGAAAAAGCGCGTCTTGCTGTCTCTAGGAGTAAACCCAAAGCTCCTAGCCTCAACAAGGCCCTTCTGTTTTCCCTTATCTTGCAGCAGTGCATAAGGAGATTAAGCACTACAACCAACTGCTCTTGGTTGGACTTCAGATCATCTCGCAGAAGCTGCAGAATTAGAACAAATGTTAGATGTCCAAGAGTGGATGAATAGTAGACAGAGTAAAATCCAACAAAGTAAGGTTGCAAAATAAGTACACATTGACCCGCATTTGCTTATAAATTAATATAAAAAAAACTAATAAAATTCTATCTACTTGAATCTTCACAACACTTGAATGTCCTGGGACATCACAATATACTGTAGATGTTAAGGACCTACACTTGAGAAAACTAAACATTTTAAGGTCATTACAATAATCCACACTACACACCTGAATCATAGCCAAGAGAATTTCTAAACCCCCGCACTCCCGAACTGCCCCAGCTATTGCAAACTCCACCTCAGGATCTTGAGACTCCTCTCTATCTTCATCTAATTCTTTAATCATGGGTTCAGTAGCTTCACCATCTAATCCCTGCCACACATTAACTTTGATGAAGAACAGTTGGTAGAAGTAAAAACAACGTGTAGCATATTAAGGCAAATTACAGTACATTGTAACAAAGCAGAACTTTAATCGTTTTGACCATATTCCTTTTACAGTGAAATTTATGCCAGAGGAAGTATACCTGAAGACGGTAGGTTACGGTCATTGGAGGACAGTCTCTGGTTGACGTTAATGCATTAGACGACAAGGTAGTACCTGATACTGCATTCAGTGACTGACTATTTGACTTTTTCCATACTTGTTCATAAACTTGAGCAATACTTAAATCAAGAGATATTATATTTCCAGCAACTAGCAACTCCATGCCATAGTCGTCTTCAACAAGACCCAACAGATCCAATTGATTGCAAATTTTGTTTTTAACATCACGCATCAATGGACCAATCTCAGAACTGGAATAAGGATTCTTGGTCATTGATCCACGAATGAACTCTTCCTGGGTGTGTGCCTTGTTCAGAATCAAAAGATATACAGACTCCGGTTTTGACGGACAGATCAGATTGCAGAGCTGCTCCAGAATAAACTACATATTTGATAAAGATTATTGTGAAGGTGAGCAATTGATAGTACCATAGTTATGCTTTAGATGAAATATGTGTGTGTATATGTGTACATATATTATAGTGACTAAGCAATTGATCGACCACAAGTTTGCACAAGATGAAGATGGAAAAAGGTATAAATAAATTGAGGACCACTTGGAAAATAAGCAAGTTAAAAGAATTATAAATAAATTTGAGCTAAATCAGCACTCACACTGGTTAATTCTTTGAGATATTTGAGAATTCAAAAATAATACTCTTGCATCCTTTACAGGGTGTATTAGTTTACACATTTTAAGACATGCCAAAACACATTTAAAATTAGATCTATTTTTGTGCTTTCAATAAATTACGCATGATATCGATTCAATGATATTAAATATATAAATTTAATCTGTAAATGTGTTTCAAGCTTTCAGGCCCATTCCAAAATCAGCACCTAACCCCAAAATAGTGGAGCAAGTAAAATGGGTGGGAGGTAGTAACCATTAACAAAAAGTTACTGCTAGGAAAGAAAAAAAGAAAATAAATACCATAAACTTTCTTCCACATACCAACGAAGTCCGTCCTCTTCTCTCCTGTCCGTGGATTTGCAAACCATTGATGCAGGCCTGGATGAACTGCTGCTTGTTTCCACTACTCTCCAGCAAAAGGCTGTCCAAAAGATCTTTCAGAAGTCGATTGCAATCACTTATTAATTTTGTTTTCTGCACAATTAAACCCCTAATAACAATAAGGGCCTCAAGGACTTCGGAGAGTAACTGTTCCCTCATGAACCTAGCACCAGGAGAGAGAATGTAAATATGGAGACAAACGAGTTAACCACAAAAAAGAACATGTTAAGCATGTATACCTAGATCTGATGTTGGGCACCTCCAAAAATTTGCTGAGAAGCTCTATAAGCTTGTGAAGGATAAATCCTTGTGAGATGTCAATATGCAGGCTCCTCTCCAGGGATTCAATATTACCCACTTCTTTGGTAATTAACTTACAAATTGTGGTCAGACAACCACGCACAGTTAAGAAAAGACGAGCATCTTCTGAATCTATCATCTTAGACAGCAATTCAAAATATTCAGCAGCATTTTCACCAGCAGAAAGAGATGCCGGTAACAAAGACATGAGTAAATTTAATAGCCGAAACCTCCTTGATGAACTTTGGGAACAAAGCAAACTGATAAGCATGCACATCTCAGACCTTATAGATTGAGAACAAGCACTCAATACAAGTTCTGTGACCCAGGACCCCAGCTCAAATGACGTTACCTCACTCTTAGCAGTCTTAGAAGCATGTCGTTTCCATCTGAGAGCATATTTTAATGCCAGGTAATCATATTTCTGAGGTCGAGACCTGTGACCACCTTTAACTACCTGAGATACTTTATATTGCCGCCTCACAAAATCAAGATATGATGCTCCTTTTTCCCATTCTGAATAGCTTAATAACTGAATATCTTGAGTCTTTTGAGACCCATCCCAATTCTTCTCTACTAACTCTGGTGCAGAGTTACTCCCAATGACAAGGCCACTTAAAGATCCAGATAAGTTTGAATTGTGTTCATCCTTAATCTGTGAAACTGGGGCAGCCTTACCTGTAGCCTGCTCTTTCTCCACTGTATCAGGTTTTGGGGGAGTACATGCCTGAGATATAATCCTCAGACAAGGAAGTATGACATGCTCAGATATAGCAGGATGCTTGGCCCCCAATTTAATAGAAGAAAATAACAACTGGAAGACAACCCTTAATCTTGACTCCCAGAATTCATCTGCCACAGAACACACCTCTGAAAGCAACATCAATTCTTCACGTGTAGCCAGGGCAATATCCATGGACCGATGATGTTCAAGACAGTACATAACTTTCTTCTGTATTAAGCTATTCAATTCATCCACCGCACTCATATCTCCCTCAGAGAAGGCACAAAGAGCTGCCCTAGCCTGGACACGAGCAGATTTGGGTCCTTGGTGAATATTATTTTCAAACAACTCAGATAGGATACCAGCAGCTACAAGTTGTTTTTTGGAGTTTGGGTGCTTTGATAGCACCTGTAACATCTCAAGACACTGTGTAACAAACACAGTTGCACACCCATAGCAGCTGTTAGGTGACCTCGACACGACAAATCTTGAGGCACCTGTTGTATCAGAATGTTTCTGATGCAGGTAATTCATTAAAACTCGTCGAAGCCCTTGAAGCGTCTGTACGCTTTTGCTGACAGAATCAAATGCTGCTTTGCATTTCTCACCATAAAGGACGCCGAGAAGAGCAATTTTACGGTTTATCTTACAAGAAGGTCCAGGCAAAGAGACCATCATTTGCTGAACAGAATCCTTCTGCTGAGAGTCCATTTCATTCTCACCAATGCTTGACACAATCTTAAGCAAAGGTTTCTTAAAACCCAAAAGCTGCTGATATCTCCTATGAGCATTTTCAGATTCTGTTTCTATAGCAGCCAGTCCCCTCTTCATATCTTCATCATTCTCCATGTTATCAAAAGTGAAACTTGGCTTAGCCATGAAATTAAATTCGAAACGACCATATTTGCTGTACCCACACTCATTGCACAAAAATGAATCCAGATTCTCATAATTAATGTTACGGCATTGCCTGCACTGATATGCATTCTCATGACAATTACTACATATTCCATGCCTATCAGTCACAGGGCGACTGCAACGTGGGCACTGCAATGGTTCGAGGGATAGAGCTTGCAGATTTTCATAGAAAGAATCCAGCTCAATCATGAAGTTGCATGCAGTGATTGGAATTGGGAAGTCCACTTTTAGCTCAGTTTGATTGAAAGTAAGATGGCATATCTTAGCACGCTTCCACAAGGCCCAATTGTTCTTCAACTCCGACAAGTCAGCCACAGGCCTATTGTTGTAGTAAAGGTTCAAAACCTTCACCGATTTGGACTTACGAGCATCATGAACATTCATGGTCACACTCTGGATGGTGTAGCTACCAGTGCATTTCACTATGATGCGGTTGTCGGTAAACTTTGTTTCCGACTTCAGACTTTCTAGCTTCATCCTACTGTAGGGTACCTCAGGAGAGCTGCAGGCAACACAAGGCTCACTCTCAAGATAGTATCCGTCAAACTCCACCAAGCCACTCAAAGTGTTGTATATACGTGAATTTGGGTGATTAGCTAAAAGTTCATTTTGTGAGTGAAGTGTATCAAAGATGCACTTAATCACATCAAAGGTCAAGCATCGGTCTCCAATTTCTGTGCTTTGTTGCTTTGCACTGTTATCAGGGTACTTCCCCAACAAGAAGGTGACAAGTTCAATATACTCTGTGATATTTTGACCATACATTGGCAAGAATTTTACCTTCTGCAAAAGAACCATTAATATGGTTTCCTTGAATGACTGCCTCGCATGATGCCACACACCATAAAGAACACACTTGGCTTCCGCACGTACAGAGCTTGAATTCCATTCCAGTAAGAAGCAGTCAATAAATTGTCTCAAGAGATCACCAGTTTTATCAGTGAATACATCTACCACGGGCTCCACATCCATATAAGATTTCTCCAAACCAGATTCAGTCCCATCTTCTCCCTTCTTCTTCTTCTTCGAATCAAGGGACTGAGTACCTGATTTGTTTGAACTTGCTCCTACATCACCTCCTTCAGTTTTATGTAACAAGTGGCTAATATCTTTCCCAGCATAAAAGGCCAAATTCAGAAGCTTAAGAGTCTGAATTACACACTCCTCCCCAAAGTAGAAAACTCCATTCAGTAGGAAAGATAAAATATCACCATGCCTCAAACAATACTTCTGCCAGTTCCTAGGCCGTGCAGCAGCTACTTCAGCCATTGTAGATAGGCATTTCACTATTTTGACACTCCTCTCATACGAGGCGGTACTTTGGAAGCCACCAGATTTGTTTATGTGTTTGTAAAGCTTCTTAACCTCACTGGAGAATTGCCATGAGTCCCGGATACTGTAATATTGTGTCTTGCTACCGCATAGATGAAGGAAAAGCCTCCTTGCATACCTTCTCACAAAAGTTGTGTGAGGATTATTGATGTAACTGCAGAGAACGTCCTGATAACCCTCTAGTTTCAAATCCTTTCCAGAAGGTATCTTGGATAACTTATCTTTATCAACAACCTTGTCGTGTTTTTCTGGTCGAACCAAACTGTAAACCAGTCGGAAAGCATTCTCTAGCAATAGCCTATGGTAGTCTGCAAATATATCAGCCCGATGTGATTTGGCATATGAATCAGAAAAGAATGGAGAGAAATTACCAGCTGGTAGCTCCCTTCGGACAGTTAACAAAGCCCCACATCCTGAACCACTACCTGAACCATGTGAGGCGTCAAAACTAGCAGTTGGGGATTTAAAAACATGTACCAACTGCTGCAGAATATCCATTAAATAATTGACAAAATTTTGCTGCCTAAGAGAGCCACAGGCTCGAAGTAGATGGGAGAGGAATCCAGTTTTCTCTTGATCAAACATGGTGGAAGGGGTAGGGATTGAAGTGGAAGCCGGAATCTGGATAGGACTTTTGTCATGTGTGTCTGTTACTCCACTTGATTTTGGAATACAAGCATCACTTCCAGGCTGGTGCCAGTTTCGAAGCATCAAAGTAAAGAACATAAAGACAAGGATAGTAACTTCCCCGAAGGAAGAACGATTTTTGGCTGCAAAAGGTTTATTGATACTTATCTCATCCAAAAACCATTTTATTAATTTTTCCAAATCTAAGCTTTCTGGCTTCGAGTCATCAACGAATGGTCCACCTACAGCAGATGATAGTCTGTAGAAAAGCTGCATAACAGGGATTGCCTGAACCCCAGAGGTGGTCTCCATCCATCCTTTCAGATGTTCAAGGAGCTCAGAAAGAAGCAAGGAATTTACAGCCCTTTTTGATGCAGAAATAGTAACAGCGTCAACTACTGAAGCTGAAAAGTCTCCAGATGCATTAGGTTCCAAGATATGAATTGATGGAGCAGAATTCTGCATGCTGATTTCAGGCGCAACAGGCAACAAAGTTGGATCTGTTAAATCATTTGTTGAGAAAATTTCATTTCCCTCAACCCCGAAAGTTTCCACTTCGATTGGAATTGCCGACATAGGATGATCTCTGGAATGGGGTGGAGGAAGCCGATCTAAATCAAGCACTTCATAACATGCCTCGCACAAATCAAAATCAGGGCAAACAGTGCAGTGCCATCTGCGCCTAAGTATAGGAACAGTAGAGCATCCATCACAGCAATATTGAACAGATGAAGTAATAGAGTCTTCTTCAACCATGATCTGAGCAGTTCCACCAGCTGCAATTGCAACATCAGAACGAACAGGAACAGAACTTGCAATCTCCGCTGCATCATCAGTATGCAGCATAGTTTGTTTCGGAAATGGAACCTGGAGCAATCTCGAAGATATAGCCAAGCTGTGGGGAAAGAAAATAAAAAGGGAAAATGAAGGCCAATGTGTTATAGAGAAAAGAAACAGCATTTTAAGAAGATAAAATTACCTGCTAGAAGTCTGAACTGCCTCATTGGGCGAGAACAGAAGTTTCTTCAATAGAGAAACAGCAGGTGCAACAGATTGTAACCCTGCTTCCTTTCCATGCAAAGCCAGACATTCAGCATAACAATAAATAAGTTCCACCGACGATATAACAGTGTTGTTCATAGCTTGTGTTTCAGGGTGCTCTATGTCCAAAATTCCCCACAGAACTAGGATAAGCCCATCTACCACTTCTGAACCTACAAAAGGTGCCAAACAAACAAGATAATTAAGAAAAATGCTTTTATTCCATTAAAATTAAGTGCCACCATTTCAGCAAAAGAGCATGACCATCACAACGATCTTCGCAGACAACGCTTTCTGATAAACAACCTGTATTATGTTTCCTAGCATTTAGAGTGTGGCCAGGTCATGATAAGCCATAATTAAAAGGATAAAACTAGCACAACTGCACACCTCCCCCCACCCCCCAAAATATATACACACACACATATATAAAATAAATCCACGAGGACCTTTACACATTACTGAAAACCTAAATGCTTACTCATTCGTGTTGGTTAAGAAACGGTTGTCTGAAAGTAAACCTGATGTACCACCACCATCATGTTGCAACAACTGAGTACTAAACAAATCCAATATATTTCAAAAAATAAATGTTTTTAACATTGCCATAAGTATTCTGCTACAAATTACATAAAGGGATGGTATGTGTAAATGTGGTGGTACCAGAAGCAACATAAACACATTATAAATAACACCATCCAACTACAACATTTTAAACTAGCACCATGGGATACGAGGAAGCAAATGCAAAATCTGTCCAAAAGCAAAAAATTGAAATTTTTTTTATCTGACATAAAGAGAGAAATATGACAGTCCGAAGGAAGAAGAACAAACTCTAAGAGATGTCCATGTAAACAACAAATAATACTTATAAAATATATTAGTTTGACTAGTGACTACTTAGATAACTAAAGTTTGTGAATTAATATCCCAGTGCTAGAGGCTATGAATACTGCCAAATTGAGCAGAAACATGGAGTAGTTCAAGTAAACTGCAAGGTACCACATGCCACAAAAAGCAGGCCAATAGCAAGCTGACCCGAAAAACATTAAGGGAATTTATTCCCAAATCATTAGTCCGAAACTTTCAATAATGATAACCAATCATTATTTTCAAAAGATATACGAAGGACAACCTAGACCCAAATTAAACTAACGCAATGCTGATCAAAATGTTAGCTGACACAGAAAGCTGATTAATATGTCCTCTAATCTAATACAACCATACAAGTAAAATATAGAAAATAAGCAAACAAAGTTTAGATGAATGAGAATTGATACAATACCATTAGTATCAAGGAAAGCCGCAAAGTTAGATCGACGATGCAGTGCAATCTTAGAAACTGCACGCATCTGGGCCGTGAACTCTTCAATAATCCATCCTGTTGTAGTCCCACCAACTCCCAGCCTTGAAGAAAGCATGGCTGTCGACTTCACCACCCCAAAAAGGAGCATGGTATCCTTAACCTAGGAAAGAAGGTTGCCATCAGAAAGGCATGATGATGGAAGATAACATATTAAGACTAACACTTGCAAGTGTATTTTAGGACAAGCAGCTTGCAGGCTTATATATGGAATAAGGTACTTACTTGGTAATACATTTCCCTTTGGGGGAAAACAGCTTGAAGTACACGGCAAGCAGCAGCCTGCAACAAAGGTTCCCTGTCGCTTTCAAATATGGTTTCCAACAATTGCTTGCACTTCAATTTGCTAAGCTCTGGTTTTACTTCCTCGACTCGTACACATCCCTGTGTTGGCCTACACAACAAATAAAATCTTGACAGAAGCTTAAGGCCATCTGCAACTACCTGCTCCTGAACAGATGCAGATTGAGCAGCACGACACTTTTTCCCAGATCCTGCAACCCAGGAGTTAAGGCCAAGCACACGAGCTTCCATGTCCAGTACGGCATCCATCTTCTCTTTCCAGCCAAATTCATCCTTAGCTCGACCATAAACTTCAAATGAATCTATTCTAGGCAATGCAGATCTATTGAAGGTTGGTCCAACACAAATTGCAAATTCTTCATCAGCAAGAAGTGATTCAGCGACTGTAAATGGAATGTCATACCACGAACGCATGCCCTCATCCAATTTTACAACTTCTCTGGAAGATAGTTATATCAGAAGGTATATGGTTTGCAGATGTGTTACCTACATGCACCCGAACTCCAACCATGACCATGTCAGGATTTGGGTTCGAAACAGTTACCTAAGAAGAAAAACAGAAACGGTTATGGATTTCATACACTTTGTCAAATAAAATATCACACAAATTAGAAAATATCATACTGTACTATCGACCAATGACAAGTAGTGAAGTAACAACGCACTATAGGAGATCTCAAGTGCCTTAGTGTAGGTTGTAGCCTTGAAGGTACATTTGGCATGTGCAGTCTTTTTCTTTCTCCCCCTCCCTCCTCCCTCCTCCCTCCTCCCTCCCTCCTCCTCCTCCCTCCTCCCTCCTCTCTTATTTTGTGGTTCTCTTTTGCAGGATAAGTGGCATCTCCTATGGAGTTCAAAGGATATCATCATGTTTCCCTTGTAATATAATCTCATTACCTTTTACTCGTTGATATAATTGGTTTCTTGTCTCTTACACCACCCCCTACCCCCAAAATAAATAAATAATAGGAAAAACTTTAAAATGCGACAGCATATCTGTAAAACCAGAGATAAGAACAGTTCAATACAACAACTGATTTTATTTAGATTGATTACAACTTACAAGTTTCCTCTAACTCTAACCTCCCCCACCCCTCTCTTCGCACTATCACTCATACCCTCTCTCTCTCTCTATCTTTCTCTCTCTCTATCTCTCTCTATCTCTCTCTATCCTCTTCCGGAATGGGTGTAAAGCTATTACATGCCAGTCCCTATCAGACAGCATTAATGTTCAATTACAATCTCTCCTACCGTTATTACTGCACTTGCATGTTTGAACTGATTTAGGCTTTGAATTTATATTTTATCATTTTCCTACAACCTTAACGTGTATACTTCAAAGTATAACTTCACAATTAGAATGATTACACCGTATACAACAAGGACAGGTCACAGGTACTGGTAACAGAAGTACAGTATGCTGCTCAAGGTTTCAAAACATCAACCATACTAGCACATTTATGCTTTAAAAGGGACAGCACAACTAGCAAGGAATAGAGAAATGCACCAATCAAAACATTAATTCACTAGCAAGAATGGTCTTATGAAAAAAAGGTTGATTTTTTTTCAACATTTGCATATTTGTCCTTTCTTCACAGTAATAATCCCTCGGTCTGGATAAGAGAGTCCTACTTTCTCCAATTGACTTTTTTCCAACAAGCTTAGACATAGTTTTTCTTTAATGGTTCATTTTCAGTACTACGTTAAGGACTAAAATTTATTAGTAATTTTTTTATAATTGAAATCAGTCAAGGACTAAAATATGGCGAGTTTTTTTAATTGAAATCAATAATGTATTTATGCCTGTGTCCAATAATATGTAAACCATAATATCCAGGAAAAAAATTAACGATAAGTAGGTCTGTCAATTCCAAAAGCAAGTAATATTTCTGTAGTAAACACAACCTAAGAAAAATATACTAGGAAAATATGACATGATCTAGATAAAGAAGTTACTAAAAATGTGCAAAAGCATCTTTATAACTTTTTTTTATAAGAAATAAAACTATAAAAGTGATATCAAAAGTCACCAAAAAGGGTGAAGCCCATGTACACGGTGTATACAGAGAACAATCAACTCCCCAATAGAAGCCACAAAAGATTCCCCATGAACTCCTCCAATAACTCCATGGATGGAAAGATAAACTTCGTTGAGCCAAATAAAAGAAGAGAAACTCAAAAACAGGAGATCATATATGAACACACCTCACAATATTATTTATATGACTTACTAATGGATAGACGTATGAAGGAAGCATGTGTTGAAACAACCCAGAAATTAAAGACAACACAGAAAGATCTAATATTTATTAAGGATAGAGATGTATATAATGAGAAGCTATACTATGTGATGATATACCTTGAATCCTGCTGGGCTAGGACTCTCAAGAAACCCATCCTCAGATGCCAAGCTTTGCTTAGCTCCCTCTGAATCACCATTCCTGATTGCATCACCACTTAGTTTCACATCAGCTGTTATGCATACTGTTTTCTCGAAAAAATCAAGTGGGAATTCCGGCTTCGAACAGGCATAAGCTTTATTGTTAAGAATACCAGAACCTAATTTCTTAACTTTATCAGAGATCGCAGTTGTACACGTGTCAACCCCAACAGGCACATGTGAGTATATCTGTAGGCTCCCATCATCATGTAAAACAAGACAATGAATTTTGTCTTTGGATAAAGGTTTGTAAGCAGTTAGCCCAACCACTGGTGAGGTTGATCCAACAGCTTGCCTCATATTCTGTGCAATGACCTCATTTTCTCCCATGGAAACAGTGAATGCAGAGTTTGATTTCATACTTGAGAAGCAAACAAATAATCCACTACCAGATTGCAACTCTTTCCAACGATGCAACCCAGCTGCTCGGAGCTTACCTTCTTGCTCTTCCTCATACACGGCAGATAGCTCGGATAGAGATGTCGTGCTGTTATTTAATCGGCCTATCAAGGTGGTCCCGTCTTGATAGGATACAAAAAGTAACTTAAAAGTTGATGAATAGTACAAAGAGGAGCCTCCTGCATGCATCTCTGTGTCCTGAAAATGAATTATTTCCTTTAACGGTCTGGCTCCAACATTTCCTTTCATTGTTATTTCTAGCTTGAATAAGCATCCAGATTCAGAAAGCACAATAAGAAACACTCTTCCCTGTGAAGCCACAACTAGTGTCGCATCCACGATCGCGCCATCAGGCAACGTGAAGTAATGTGAGGGACTGATGTTGTCCTGCGACAGATCGTATATTTTGACAAATCTGTTGGTGACCACCATTAGCTGCACCTGAGATCCCGGAACCCAGTCTACATGTCTGATATAGGCACCTTGCAAAGCAAGTTCGATGGCTAGACGATCAGCCACCTCACCACGATGACTTACTGTAAGAACTTGGCAATCTTCATAGCCCGCAACAAGAAGATAATTCTCCACCAATGGATTGAAAACAAGATGCACAATTTCAAACCTAATAACATTTTTCGAAAGGGGCTTGACATTGGCCTTGTCTGCCGTCACAGGTGCAGTAGTGGCTTGTCCAATCAGCTGCCCAACATCAAATATAGCTACTTTGTCACCTTCTCCGACAGCTAGACGACCTCTAGTGCTAACACTTAGTAAGGATTTAACAAGAGAACCACTTGCTAAATGAGATTTAAGTTCCTTGGCATTCGAATAATCTGCCTTTATCTTCAGGTCTAAAGATCCACTTTTATACGCCTTTTTCAATTGGAGAAGATCACCACTGAAACAAAGCACTTTATCGTCACCCAGTGAAACTTTCTTGTCTTTGGATAGGTTAGAGTCTCTTCTGCTAGTTATAGACGGCATCAACAAATTGAAAAGTTCAAGCAACCGACCTTCAACTTTTAGGTCTTCAAGTAACTGAGGGATGCCATCTTGAACCTCTCTTGGAATATTCAACTTGACAGAGTTATCCATGTCCATCAAAACATCATCATCAACATCAGAATCACTGTCAGGAAGCTGGTCCCCATCCTCCGGGAAGGGTAGAAAGGACTGAAAACTACCAGCAACGCGATTTGGCTCACTATTATTACTTCCAGTGAATTTACGAGGCTTCAAGCATTGGCAACTGCTACCTCGGACACCCCCTGCACCACAATCACAGAAAAAGCGACTCGAGCGGGAGTAGACAACACGATGACCACGGTGACAAACTTTTGCACACACAGAACAACAGCCTTTAGACACAGTCAAATCGCATGTATAGCAAAAATACCAGTGTTGTTCCATAAAATTGCTGCCACTGGACGTAAATGTGCAAACTTTAGAAGAAAGGGCTTTTTCGCTGTTGCCATCCTCCTCATCATCCTTGTCAATGCTACCCACTTCACCATCAGATGTTCCATCATCCTCATCTTCATCTACAGAGGTTGCATCACAATCAAGAGATGTAGAATTTCCTTCTTGATTAGAAGAAAGAACCAAAGTGTCAGAATTTTTCCTCGAAGCAAGAGATCGAGAAGCAACAGAACCCACCCCAGAACTATTGCTAGACAGAGACTTTCCAGAATATTTTTCTACAGTGTTTTTGATAGACCCACAATCACTTAAAACAGTCCCAAGAAAGTCAAACAGGAACTTCAGTCCTTGGAGTAGATGTTCATCACCAGCCATCTTTTCCATAAGCATTACAGTTCTCCGTAGAAGTGATTTCATTGAAAGCTCTGATTTTGAAAGTTGAACAACAAAATTGAGATAAGATTTTGCTGTATTAACATCAAAAAGCAAAAATGCGCAATCCAGTGAAACTAGCATGGCTTCAAAAAGGTGATGGTGCAATTCCTGGGTTTGCAGTTCAGAAGGCGGAGACAAAAGGCATGCAATAAAATTTCTAGTTGACTCTCTGAGAGAAAGTGAACTTCCATTTACACAGGTGACCCCACCTGGGGCTTCTATTGTGGAACCTAACAGCCTACTTTCCAGCCATTTTGAAAGGTAAAGCAAGTCCATGCTTATGAATTTCTGCTGTAACTTATGTTTGAAATCGGAAGAAACCTCTCCTGATAAAAGTTCAATGAAGAAATTAAGAACCTTTATATTCGCCGACTCGGAGTTGCAATTATCCAGTGAATCAATAAGGACTAACAAATCACCACGATGTGAACCATAGAGATCCTTGATCTGTTCAGACATGTCTTCCGCAGAAAGGAAGAATTTAAAGATAGCATTCTTTGAAGGATCTTTCCAGAGGCTGTTCATGGTATCAATGGCCTTATTAATTAGGCATTCATTAATACTGCTATCACTAACTTCTCTGGCATTGGTATCTCTTAACAATTCTTCAATATTCTGCATCATAAATAAACTACTATAATCAAAGCCTTCTAAGCCTTCAGACAAGCTATGATAGATATCATCACATTTCCCATGAAGACATTCAAAGATCCTATCAAACTTTATGGTCAAGACTGATTCAAGAATCTGGCGAAGTACTTCAGTCTCTGCACAGATAATTCTTCTAGCAGTTTTCACCTCAAGTAACCCATCTAGAAAGCTAACGATCACCCAAATGCTAAGGATGCAAGACAAAAGAATTCCGCTAGAAATTTGAGGGTGACAGGGGAAACCATGCAATAAAAATTCCCAAAATACCTTCGATCGGATTCCAGGAGCCATTTTGTCTATAGTTACGGTCAACTTCGACAAAAGCTCATAAACAGACTCCAGATGGCAAGAATTCAATCCACTCTTCTCCAGCAAAGCATCCTGCCCAGATTTGTCAATTCCAGTATGCTTGAGAAGCAACAAAGTTGAAAATGTATCATCAGGCTTTTGGCTGTTATTAAAGGTAGAAAGCAGTGCTTTTTGATACACTCGTAAATATTTCTTCAACAAAGATGATAACATTCTCACTAGAATTGCAACTTTATTAGTTCCAAACAAACTAGAAACCAGACTTTCAGCAAGAGTAAGAAATTCAGTATCCCTGGATGCATGCTCTTCCAAGATCGGAACTTCAGAAATGGTTGTATTATTTATACCGTATCTCAAGACACCAACATTGAGTAGTGACAGTACCAGAGATAGCCACGACCCATACCTCAAAAAGTCCCACCCTAGTTCCCCGATTTCCTCTGATATGTGTACATCATTTATGTGTTGCAACAAAACAAACACAACTTCTGAAAAATTGATGCTCTCAGGAATAACTACGCAATGGCCTAAAATGGAATGACTAAAATGAAACAGATGCTTCATATTTGTGGCATCCGGATCCTGCATGCCAGTCCAAAGAGGAAGCACCTGTTCCAATTTAAAGTCCACTGTAGGGATATCCCAACAAAGGACAAATATGTATCTTTCAAGAATCAAATCTTCCGCTGCTGAAGCTTTTTTACCTTTCCAGAACCCCAAAATCCATGAGAAGGAGGACCATATTTCAGACCATTTCAAACCTAAGCATTCAACTGCGCTATCATCTCTACATACAGAAGCAGAAAGCGGTCCAACATCAATCAGTTGTTTAAGAAAGCTGCTGTCCACTAGTCCTTCTTTGATACAGGTAGCAATCACATTCTCCACAACAGTTGATGCCCAAGGCGAATGATCATTTGCATCAATGGAAAGACGTGGGCCAAAAAAGGCGGCTTCTCTTAACTTCGATCTCAACTCCGAAAGCAATGTTGAAGGACAAGCACGAGGGTAAAATATCATATGACGAAGAATCAAAATCAACCTCGAAACTAGTAAACCCCAGCATGTCAATTGCATGCTATTAAAACCAGCAGGGAGAGCAGTGATTGCTCCAAGGGAAGAAAATATGAAGTTTGCTGATTTTGACTTTTCATCTTCTGAGGATAAATGGAAGGACATTAGAAGAATCTCAATGTGAAACACAGAAGGAAGAGTCTCAAGAACTTCCTTGAGATCAGGACAGCTTGAACAAGTTTTCACCTTCTCAGAAATGAAATCGACAAAAGCCTTCTGGATTTTAGTTCTCAACTGACTCCCAGCCAAACCAACCCTGCAGATGAGAGCATGAGCTAGCAAAGCAAGAGTCTGATCATTGTAAACAAAGACACCATTCTTCACATTTAGAATTTTCATGACAAGGTATTCCTCCAGTGAATCAGAGAGAACATGGCGAGAAAGAAAGTTGTGCAACAGTTCAAAGCAATGTTCATGGATATGGCCAATTTTCCTCTGTCCAGATAATGCTAGATCATTAGCAGAAGTCCTGTCTTCAGAATAACAACCCTGACAGCTGAGAATGGAAAGCAGAATGTCAATATGGCTGCCACTAAGCTTCTTGCAACCATCCTCATACAGGGAAGAATTCCATTCAGGGGAAAAGATGCATAATTTCATAAAGCTGAAAAGTTCTGTAGCAGCTTGCAATGGCAGATTGCAAATGTTCAAGACAGAACTAGCAGCAACACTAGGCTGATCATATCCATCCACAGATCCTACAGAGCGACCACCCTCAGAGAAAAGGTCGCCAAAGAGCGCTTCATCTTCATGGCAAACAGCATTTTCTGGTTCCGGGGCAGAAGATGCTTTTGTTCCACTAGAATGTGATCTCTCCAGTTTTGGCCTCAACTTGACTCCCTCCGAGTGAAGGAAAAAAGCAAGATGGAATAGATTGTCGACCCATTGCTTTGAAGTAGGGAATATTATTCTCAATAGCTCCTGAACAGAGTACTTCTTTAACAGAAATAACTTCTCAGAACGAATATGGCAAGAAAGGGATTCTATCTGGTGGTCAGCAATAACCCCAATGTCTTCTGCATTGAAGTCCTTCAGCTCAAAAAACTGATAATTTTGTTTATTTACATCCCCAATAAGTTTCAGAATGTAAATCACAATTCGAGGGAAGTAAGCCAATGGGAGCTTCAGATTACCAGCAGACTTATTGTACCTCCATACATCAGAGTCCAGATTGTCCAAGACAATTGCTATTAAAAATGCCTGGACGTTTTGAAATACATTGCTGTTGCAAAAGATCACATGAACAAGTTGAAGAAACTCTTCCAACAGTGACAATATGAGACCTTCAAAACTACTATCAACAGAAGCATTGCTGTTTGCAAATTCAAATCCAGGCTTGAACAAGTTAGGCAGTACACTGATAAATGAAGTAACAGCTTGGAACAATATAGAATCATATTCAGCATATAGGACGCCTTTTGTAATACTTCCCAGTAATTTGAAAATTTTCGTTGAATAGGACAACCTTTTCCGTAAATTTGATTGAACCATTCTCTCATCAACCATATCCGGATGTTCAAGCAGTTCTTTGCAGAGCATAACAAGACGCTGAATGCATCCCAGATGAAAAATTGCCCAGTGCTGGGATAGAGAAACCACCTTATTAAAATTATGATGAAAAGACTTCTCAGTGAAGACTGGCCCTGGGCTCACATTGTCAAGTTGCATGCACTCAGAAGCTAATTTCATAAGAAGGCGATCCATTGGTTTCCCTTCCTTTGAGCAACTGCCCCCTTCTCAAAACAAGTAAGCAAAGCACAATATTACAAAAAATATTACAGCCAAATCATTAAAGGAGGATGGTTTGACTTAGATCAATACCTTGAAGCAAACATTTGCTGTGGTCCTGCAACTCAATACTACAACTTTTAACAGGCAACATCGACAATGAGTCTACAAGCGTACTCAAAGAGCAAGGCTGTGACAAATCAGACTCGCTATCCATGCCATCAACTAGTGTTATCTCCAATATTTGTACTATGTTATCCTGAATGAGAGAGAAAATAGTAAGGTTATCTATGATAGTCACACACACACAAGCAAGCAGATTAACAAGCTTACACAAGCACACACGTAACTGCATATTCTATCACATGGAGAATCTGCAGAGATAATTAAAGATAGTGTGTATTTTTTTTTGTGTGTATGTGAGAGAGAGTAAGAGAGAGAATTCCATCTGAATCTACCAACAAAGCTTGCAGTACAAAGACAACATTAAGCTTGTTCACATACAGGCAAGCAGCTACCAGTGGTATTGAGCTATTTTTTATGCTTCTTCGTAGTTATATGTTACTAGCAGATTCACATTTTAAATGTCATAAAAAGATAACATGTTAAATATGTCATGAGACAATAAAAGAGAACTTTCAACTAACTCTATGGAAGCAAGAAAAGGTAATTATTGAGTAACTCTCTCTTTACCAGGTTAGCAAGAGATCTAACCCAAATTTTAGCACATTTACGGTTTACCACATGAACACTCTCCCTTCTTGTGGAGAATAAAATACATATAAGCATTTAAAATATAATAGTAAGGACTAACAGCAACATATAGGCTAGGTGAGGCTATGTCAAATTTTCATCAATCGACAGCAAAAATTTGGATAGACACAACTTGGGAGTTCAACAAAGGCATGCTAAATATTGAATGTAGGTTGTGTTTCAGTTGGATCTACTTTCACATAGTTCAATATACAATAACACACTTCCATGCTGGTTTCCACGTAGCTTACATGGCTCTTAGTTTAAAAACTAAATTTACGAGTGGCACTCTTTATGATTATTTTCATTCCATAATGTATCGAACTTCGTCCCACTTACCGATGAAACGTCGATCTAGTGGACTCTAATGAGAATGTTAAGGATTTAAAAGCCTGATTGTGACACTCCAGCTACATAATACATCGAAAAAGTGGGAGAGGATTGAGTTGTGAATAAGAGTTTGAAGTAGTCATTAATTCCATCTTTCCCTTCATATTGGATACATTCACTTTTTAAACTTGTTGTGGACCGTGATGCAATAGATGAATATTGGGGCATATTTATCATGACCATTGTTATTTACATTTATAAAATAAGCATTAACATCAGCCCCAATAACATATCCTAACTAACCAATGCAAAACCTAACCTGCTCTCTTAGCATTTGGTCTGCAAATTGAACATATTAACCAAGTTCTCTTGATACTGGTTGTGCAACACTTCAGCACACCTGGTTTTCTAACATTTTATCGCTCACATCTAAGACCAGGAAAAAAATTCAACTTCAAATATTATGAACCCTTCAATAATCTGTCTAGTTACCAACCCTTGAACCTTTCTGCGCCGTAATCCACAACAAGAGGTCTTCAAGAATGCTAAGGATTAATGAAACCCAACTGCCCATTCGTAGTAATCACTGTTTTGTCATATCATCAGCTTGTATACATATATAATGTAATATGTGTGCCCAGATATGTTCATCAACTACTATATGCGTGCGTTTTTTTTCAACAACAGCTCGAACAAGTATTTACCATAATCAAGTCTGAATCACTTTAATCAATATTAAAAAATTAAACATAACAAGCAATCCGACCTAGGCATAGAAATACAAACCTGAAAAATGGAATCATCACTGTTCCGGATTGATTTCTCCAAGTAACACATCGCAAACTCCACCAACTGTTGAACGACCGCAACAAGAATAGGTTCCGCGTGCTCCACTGTCAAATCACAAAACCGCATACATACTTCACCACTTCATTCAACACATATGTAGAAAATAGTATATATATATATAGAGATGGATATACATGATCAGAAGATGAAAAATAGAGACAGTACCAGAGAGAGAATTGGCAGCAGAAGCAATTGATTTCGCGATCGAATAAACAGCTTGAATCTGAGACTGGTCCCAGGATTCGAGCCCTAACTTACCATCTCCAGTAGATTCAACGCCATGTTTGAGTATCAAATAGAGCTTCTCCATCCCTAGCTTAAGTGAGGAATCGGAGCGAAGTCTCCGAGGGAGATCAGCCGACGCCTTGCCCCCGAAAAGAGCTTCTACGAGTACGGCGATTTCGGCCATGAGACAGAAATAGCGATCCAAGGAGTGAGATTTGATGAATCAGTGCATTACCGGAGTTTGATCAGAGAGCTTTCAGGAGAATCGATAAATGAGATTTTTAGACAAATACGTGAACTGAAGTGAAGTTGGGAGAGATTTTGTTTAGTGGGAAATTGGGAAGGGTTTAGAGTGGAAGACAAAGTATTTATAGGGAATGAAAGGAAATTTGTAATTATATTATGTTCGAGGGATTTGCTTAATTTCGAAGTCATTCTTGAATATTTTTGACGCGGTTGGAATATGATAGTGCCAAGGTGTACGTTTGATAATGCCAAGGCTGATGTATAATAACCGCCTTTCTTTGGTTTGGTTTTTGCATGGAGTCCTTCTAGGGGGACATTTTTGTAGTGACATTCTAGTGATATTATTTTTTTTTTTTTGGTTTTTTTGGTTTTTTTTTTAGAGTACATCCCAAAAAATGTATAGTATTTATTTCAACTGTAATTTTTACAGAAAACAATGTTTTAGGTGTAATTTAGATACATACAAAAAACAGTGTTTTACCGACTGTATAGGCTCTGTTTCTTGTATGTATCCAAATTACACCTAAAACACTGTTTTTTATAAAAATTTCAATTTGAATAAATATTATACATTTTTTGGGAGGTACTCTAAAAAAAAAACTAAAAAAATAATAATGTCACTAGAATGTCACTAAAAAAATGTCCCCCTAAAATTATTGTTTTGCATGACTTTATGGACGAAAAAAATAGAAGTATGGAAATATGAGAAATTGGTCCCGTAATTTCTAAAAATAAAATTTATTTATATGTAACTTTGTCAATTATTTAGATAATTGTTATTTTTATAAGTAAAAATTAATATTTTCACAATATTTTTCTCATATAAACAAAATCGTTCCTAAGCACGGGCGGAATAATCGACCGTCCTGGACCTCCGATCAAAAGAACCCTAAATTATATATATATAGTGTGTATATATATATATAGAATTTTTAACATTTGATTGAAGATTTTGACTTTATGAATACTAGAAGAAGTATCTTTCAATGAATGTATTCTCATATATTTTGTTGTAGTCGAACTTCTTATATATTTTGATGTAGTCAAAGTTCTCATATATTTTATTGTAGTCGAACTATTATATTTTAAGCCCCGAAAAGACACTTTTTTGAATACAAATTTTACTTTTATTTATTTATTTTGACATTTTTTTGGGTGAAGTCAATGTTTTGGAAAAGGGTCTCGTTTTTATTTTTCGTCATAGACCACCAAAATCTCAAGAATGACCCATAAACTTACTATCACTTTTAATTGTGAAAATATCAATTCTCTCACTTTAAATTCTCATCCTTTTCTAATTTTTAGACTATTTGATAAAGGGAGTATTATTTTTCACATATATGTTTTATATTTTTATATGATTTTCCCTCGCATGAAAGTAGAATTCATTTTATACTCATGCGATAAAGTAACATATGAAAAATATTATTAACATATAAAAATATCACTTTCCTTTAATAATGGAAACATGGTAAATTATTTATTTCTTATTTTTTTATTCTTCTCAACTTATAAGGATAAGAAATAATTAAGTCCTCTGATCTTTTAAGCTCTCAATTAAGTTGAAATTAATAAAATTATTTGTTATCTTATCCTTTTAGTTAACTTTACGGACCAATAGATCAAAAATTATATTGCATGTGTTGAACTATCTACTCTACATAAATATGGGCTAACAGAGTTAAAACTCATAAAAACCCTTTTTCATTCATAATGAGACTTACTATTGTCTATTTTTTTTTTAAAAAAAAAAAACACACATATGAGATGTTTGTTACCTGTCCTGGTGAATATTTACTTAAATACAGATTATTGAATATCTGATTGCTGATAATAAAATTTGGTCATATTTATTAAAATAATACTATTATCACATAATTTTAGGTCACATAATACTCATATACATACATGCATATTGTGGGCTAAACCTGACAATATAGTTGGTTAACTGTCAGGTCAACCCATATTAACTGGAACCAAATGTGTTGGTTAATTACTTTTATTTATTTGAGTTGGGTAAAGTTTGGAACTCATATTTTTAAAAGAAAATATAGGTCCAACTCGGTTAACTATTTTTTGACCCATATTTTATTCCAAATCTAAATCCAAATCCAAATCCAAAGTTCTTTTCACCCATCATACTTCATACTATATATAAAAGTAGAATACAGTTAATTGTAATTGCTTAATTTTCTCCCCAAAACACAAAACAATTCCATCTAAAACAAAACACTTTTTCTCCAAAAAATCACATTATCCTTTTAAATGTTTTAAAAAAATAAAACTCTCAATAATCTCCTTCTTTAATGTTATTTATCATCTTCAATAACAAAAATAAAACTCTTCATTTTCTCAAAATGATTCAAAATTATGTTTATGAGTCGGATCACTCATAATTCTATATGTATAATATATATAACAATGTATTTCCTCTTGATCAGGACCAAAATGAGATTGAGAATAAATTTTGATACAATCATGCCGATTAATTAAATTTTTATTGTAAACATAATATATGACCATGTATTTTCTCTTTGTCCTTTTTTAAAAATTATATTTGTAGTAACTTTTTAACCTTAAACTAATCATATTGTGTTGAAAAAAATGAAGCAAATTTAAGTGACAGTTGGGATATATATGCTATTTAAAGGGTGACAGATGATGATTCCCTCATTGAAAAATTTATTTATTCCTTAATTAGTGAGCATGTTGGATTACTTAAAAATATTGGTGTTGTTTATATATATATATAGTATGTTGAAATTGTGAAAATCAGTTCTTATAAGATGTCTTTATTTGTTTCAGGAGTCAACATATTGTACTGAAAATAATATTATGTGATTATATATACACCCCTTACCCCTCCACCCACCCCACCCCACTCCACCCCATTCACTCCATCCCACCCCCCACCCCAACCCACACCCAAAAAAAAAAAATATTATGTGATTATGTATACACTCCTTACCCCTTATCCCACCCCGCCCCCACCCTAACAAAATAATATTATGTAATTACGTATATATCACCCACTCTTTCAAAAAAATTAAAAAAAAAATTTAGTGATTATGTAATTACACCCACGCCCACCCTCACCCCACCCCACCCCCACCCCCACCCAAAAAAATAATATCATGTGATTATGTATACACTCCTTACCCCTTACCCCTTACCCCACGCCACCCCCCACCCACCCCTCCCCACCCCCACCCTAAAAAAATAATATTATGTAATTACATATACATCACCCACCCCTTCAAAAAAATAAAAAAAAAAAATTTAGTGATTATGTATACATGATATGTATCTAATAATAATTTATTTAATTGGATCATAATAATGACAAGTTTATAATTTAAAATATGGGTTGACCTATATTTGAACCATAACCATATGATTCCAACCCACACAATTAATATTAAAAATAGTTAATATGGTTTTAGTTCTTAAATGGAACCATAATCATATTTTGAAAATCAAAATCAACCCATAACCATATTTTGCTAGGCGTATATATAAATTTTATGTGATCTAAATTATATGATAGTAGCATTGTTCTATTTATTAATGTTGATTACCTTAATTTGCTGAATCATACTTGACAACTTTAGTCACTTCACGGCCGGAGCACCAGTCTTTGCTTTTTGGCCTTTTATTATGTTTGTACTTTTACTTTTAGCTTCTCTTTCATCATTTTTAATATTTTAATGGGTGACTTGTAAAAGATGGGTAGTTTATATGTTCTGAAAATTTTCACAACCTGCCAGAATGTGTCAAAAGACACCTAATATAAATGTAGTCACCATGGTAATTAGTTATATGAATTATCATACCCTGCCAAAATGCTAATTGCTTATTGAAAATAACTTTCAGCAATCCCAACTTCATTAATTAGAAAATATTGAAAAATATAAACAATTTTCAACTTTAAAAAAAAAAAGGAGACTGAATAAAAATGTTGCCGCCCAGGATCGAACTGGGGACCTTTAGTGTGTAAGACTAACGTGATAACCACTACACCACGGCAACTGTTTGTTGTTCAGCATTCAATTGTTGTTTAAGTATTATTTAGCAGACAAAATTTAATGTTTTATTCACTCCTTCCTTATATATCATAGGGAGTGGTTGGTACCTTTGGAGACTAAAATGGGCATTAAAGATTAACTATGCAAAATGTCCATTAGTCAAATCGCACGCAACACTGCTGAAAGCAACTTGTGAGAAAATGTATTCTCAAAACCCCAAATCAAGCCCATTTCTATTAGTACCCAAGAACACAACTACTACTGTGTTGACAATGCAGTTCCAAACTTCACAATTGTACTTGAAAAGTGTTATTTTCAATATTAATTATACTAAATATATAAACAGAAATATAAGATAAACAATATTATAATATATAATAATTTACTAGATGCAATTGATAAAATATTTAATACCAAGTCAACTGTTGGACAGTCTCTCCTTAAAGTAAATTTCGTCCCCGCTATTGGTGCTTACGGATGGAACAATGGACGTCTACTTCCCAGGATAAAATGGTCTTCAACTCTTACACGAAGCACTTCAATGGAAGAGTCCTACGAACCAATAATATTTGGATACTCTCTATTATACTTAATGTATTAAGAATGAATTTAATAATCCCTCTCAAAAGGAAGGAATACTATTGTTATATGCAATTCGTTGGTATCCTACTTTCTATATTCTTTTTGGTGGCAGACTTATTTCTTATATATACGCATTGAAAAGTTTGTTCAGCAATTGTTATGCAGAAAAACCTCTTCATTTTGAGACACCCCATTTGCCTTTAATTTTGGTTGCCTTTAATCAGTTACAAAAACTGACTAATAAAACCGACTACAAACGGTAACAAAACACAACGGAAAAAACTGCTACAACGGTAACAAATAAATTTTATTTATTTTTCCAACAAAAAGCACATTTGAAATTGCACAAAATTAAAACTTAGCTAAAATTTGAAGTTCATTGAGTTGCCAAAGTACACTACTAGTCAAGTTGCCAGTAGTGGGTTGAGCACAGCTCCAGTGAAGAATACAATCCCAGACTTGTCTTCTCTTATGATGAACATGAAAGGATGATCAGCAACGAAGCCTGGAGTTGGATGCGTCGCGCAACACTTTCTAATTCGGACAGCAGTGCTAGCTGCAGCTTCTGTTCCCTCCTCATTCACTTCAATATATGACTTGTGAAAAATCTTGGAAACACAAAGTTTGTCACTATGGGGAGACTTCACTACCAGTTCAGTGAAATCACCAACATTCATGAATGGCAGTGTTAGTCCTAATTCCTTAATGGTTTCTGATGCTTCAAACTCGAATGAGAACTTGAATCTTGGGATCCAAAAACGATCACCAAGATCCTCTTCCCTTAACTGAAAATCTTGATTAAAAAATCCAGGTGTGGAATTGAATTTTTGTATCAGATTTTGCAACCCATTGCTCTCTTCTGGAAGAAAGAAGTACATGGCAAATTGTCTAGTATCCTGGCCATTTTGGTATGGGATTTTGACAACTCTATAGCCATTAATGTAGCGATAAAGATGTCGTTCACTTTTCTTGCTGGTCATGAAGGGAACTTGAACAATCTGGCCGGTGAGAAGGTGGAAGCCTTTATGTATGATATTTTCTGAATCAAATTTCCGGTCCCATGCCCCTTTGAAGTAAAGTGCATTAGCAAACACAAGAGCAGTGTCGCTGTCTAGAGATCCGAAGGGAAGAAGGTCTTTGATTAATCCTTTGGTTGCATTTTCAGCCCATGAATTCACTTCTTCTGTAACTTGAATAGCCTTCACACACAAAAAAAACATATAAATTTGGCAACAGCAGATCACATATATTGTTTCAAAAGATCATTTATTTGTTTAAAATTTCAAAATCCGGTTTCCTCCCTTGCTAGAGCATATTAACATTGATTGAGGGGAAACTAAGCTAAATGAGCAATAAAACTTAAAAGTACCACAGAAAGAGAAATTACCTTGTTTGCAAAGTCAACTGCTTTAGCTTCAGCTTTATAAACATCTTTTAGTATTCCTTCAAAAGAAGGCTTTAGATCGAAACACTGGTCAACCCAGGCACCACCAACCAAAGTTACAAGAGGGCCTGCAGCAAGTTTTTTGTCATCACTGTGTTGACCTGCTGTAAGAGCAACAATTTGTGAAGATAAGGAGTTAAGATCTTCAATGCTTTTTGATCCCAAACAGAAAAGAAGTTGATCCAAGGTACGCTCGGTTGATCCCATGGCAACCAAGCTCAACATGATCTGGAAGGATACAGGTGAAAGCACAAAATTTGACCCCTTTTCAGCTTCTTTCAATAAAACATGGTTTGCCATTTCTATGCAGAAGTGGGAGTTCAAATCACTAGTGTCTATCTGCTCTTGATTCTCCATTGCAGTTTCCTAGAGCTATTTTTGACCTATTACAATCTCTATTTGCCTAGTCCAAAATCATATATGTAAAGATGTGCTCACAGGGTCATGTACTTTTTTCTTTGGTATAACCAATGAAACTATTAGTACAAGTTTACAAGGGGCATCATCCTGGTAAACAAACAAATAACAGAACAAGCCTATGAGATTGTCAAAGACTTAAAACAAACGGACTACAACAAAACACAGCCCCCTTGGAAGTACATACATACATAGTAAATAGAAGAGTTTAGCCACAACCAAGGTCATACATAGGATTATATGATATAATTAAAAAGCAACACCTAACTACAATTTTGCAGAATAGGCAATAGTCTACATCAAACAGATTTGGTAATTAAATTAATTAATCTTTCATTAAAATGGCTTGGGCCTTGGCTTTGGCTTTGTTCCATTGGTTCTAACTAAGATGAGCTGGTTGAACTAATCAAAGTCTTAACGTCTAGAGGTCTTAATTGGTACACGTATTTGTATATATATTTTTAGTTCGTCTTTTTCAATCTATAATACACATATATAACGCTTACGCGTATAATATTAAATAGCAAATTGATAGGTTCAACAAAAAATAATAATAGTATACTAGAAAAGAGAGAGAGGAACAAGAAGTTACTATCCATATTAGTCATTATGGACTGCTCTTTTAGAACAATTAAATTCAGTGACAGTAAAACTTGTGGTTTATTCCAAGAACAATAATTTATATGCTACACCATCACTGACAATGGCCACATAACTATTGATCATCTGGCTCATAACAACCACACCGTATAATGATTATAAAAGTTAAGAGATGAGAGGGGAAAAGATTGACAGTTTATTTTAGGACAATTTTACATGGACATGTAGAAGCCTAGCTGTTAATTACTCAAGGATTTTTCTTTGTTGAAAGAGAAGAAAGGGCTACTGGCTTAATTCCGGGGAAGCCAGGAGATGGCTGAAATGGGATGGCAGGGAGGAGTTCTGCTGGAGGCGGCGGTGAGCCTAGTATTGGCGGAAAGAATGAGCTTGGGTGAGGTAAAGGAAAACTAGGATGAAATATTGAAGAAGGTGGCCAAGGAATTATTGCAGGCTGTGGTTGCAAGCAGGGCCGGCCCTAAGTTTTCAAGGGCTTAAAGCGACAACAAAGAAAATGGGGCTTTTCCTGAACAAAAGAGCATCAATACGAAAGAATACCAAATATAATAACCAAAACTACAAGTCTACCATTGAGATTTGAGCCTATTTCATTGGGTAAATTTTTTGTGAGCCTTTAAATTTAAACTGACGTGAGCTGGGCTCTTTTGTTTGGGTATATATATACATAACACAAATACCTCTTGGGGGTTCTAAAAATTTGTCAATTTTAGTGGGCCTAAAGCCAGGGCACCTTGGGCTTTAGCCCAGGGCCGGTGCAGGTTGCAAGGGGTATAGAAATGGAAGGGCAGGAAGACCAGGCAGAGGAGGAAATTGTGGCAAAGGTGGAAGCAGGGAAGTACCGGAATAGGTGTAAACTGGGCTAAATTATGTATATGGTGAAGAATTGGTGGTGGTGGAAGTTGAAGTGATTGTTGGGAAATGAGTTTGTTGGAATTATGGAGACTTGGTTTTTGGTTACATATGTTTGGCTGTGTTAGAGGTTTAAATGTGAAAAACCCTGCTGAGAATATTTGAGTTGCTGCTGGCTTTCTTGACTTGAGATGTAGTAGTGAATATGAAGTCGTGGTTGATGCCACGGAACAATAGGGCTCGCTGCTACTAATCAGCTTCAAGGAACATCCTTGGACATGTTTGCTAAATGAGAAAGGTAGATGCACTTTGAATTCTCCGTGCTTGTTTGTTTGCACTTCCTTGCGGAAACTTGGTTTTGAGTTTGTGTCAATGCATTCCACTGCAACCAATGCCCCTGAGCACAAAAGGCAACATTATAAAGTCCATTAGCTTAAAAATAATAACCCACAAATGCGGAGCTTTGTGAACCTGACATGAAGTGGCTAGTCTTGGAGAAATGGTTTAGGGAACACGTGTCGCAGTAGACAGTGCCTACAACAAGTGCAGATGGAAGCTTCTTACTCCTTGACTCTGCCTCTGCCTCTGCATCTGCAGGATGATAATTTGATGTGAAACTGAGAATGACTAGAGTCAAAAGACAAGACATTCTCAAACCTGTCCCAAGTACTAGTTTCTAAGAACTAGCTCTGTTTAATTTATGTTATCAGAATAACTATATATATATATATCTGAGACGGGGAATTAATTTTGGTAGCTTACTGCTTTGTTTTGGTTAACTTAAATTGATTGAGTTTGTTTGTATGTCGTTGAGAGTTACCTGGAGTCCTTCCCTTCCACATGACCAAATAACAATATATACTCACTACCTACCTAACAGACAACAGTAGAGCAGTACTGCTTGCACGACTTAATATATATCTGTGATTGGTCGAATCACATTACCACACATACATACTTATTATATTATGGTTCTCACAAATATGAGATTCGGGACTGAGCAGTTCTAAATTTGTTTATTGTTTGCACTCCAGTTCCAAGATTAAACATTTTATTTTATTTTTATATCAATTGAAATTCTTAAAATTCAAAATTACTTATATATATATATATAGTAATTAATAGTAGAAAAAAAAAATCCTAAAATTCGTAATTCGAGAGTGCTGCTGAAACTAAAACAAACGACATTGCCCATTTGATATATAGACTCGATCGTTTGCACAATAAAAACAGACAAGAATACTTCACAACTTTCTTAGGTTTTAATGATATCAGACATCATTCCGCCCCCACCCCCTTTTTTTTTTTTAAAAAAAAAGAAAGAGAAGAAAAAGAGAGAGAGAGAGCAGAAGAAAAAATAAATCATTCCGTCTTCCTATTGAAGCAGAACTAATCAAAGTATCAGACTACATATACAATCATCTGCAGTTGATCACCTTCCTCCAGATGGGCCTAATCAAGCTCAGAAGATGCAACAAAAAATGCAAAAGAAAAAAAAAAGTAAATCCCGAGAAAGCGGCTTATTATACAAAAGACCCTTCCGAACAGAAGAACCATCTATACAGGCGAGATAATATTTCCCAAGCAGCACCTAGGCTTCCAACAAATATAGAAACCAACTGCCCTTCGCACTCCCGCTTTTACCTCACCTTCTCAACCAACCCAAATTGTACCCGGTAGAGAGGCCAATAGATAATTAGGACTAGCAGATTTCCAAACATCACATATACCCAGGTTAGGTAAATGTTTCAAGTGGCATAGAAGTGGGAAACCCAGAGGCAAAGACAGATTCTATGGAGACATTCCAACTGTGCCCAGTACCAGAAGGATCACTTTTATAGAAGTTCCTTGTCATAAAATGCAAGAAGCTGCTTCACATGATTATGCCAAGCAGTAACATTTTGTCCATCAACAGTAACCCAATCAACAACAGTTGATGCTGGTTGTTCCCACCATTCATCAAGCTGCACGGAAATGTCACGAGATAAGGATCCAGTAAAAGTATTAAAAAAGAAAAAAGAAAGAACATATGGGATAAAACAAACGGAGGGTCTGTGCTTTACCTTCCTTCTTTGGCAGAATAAAATGGAGAAAGCAATCTAAAAAGAAAAGGACTAAGGGGGTAAAACAGCCAGTCCACATGCATATATGTGTATCTAAAGTATTTACAAAGTGAGCCAAGTTATATTTAAGGTGGGAAAGGAAAACAGGATAGTGAAGAGGATTCAGTAGTTAGGTGGGTTCGGCCAACAATAACCCCAATGACTGATTTGACTGAAGGCATGGTGTTTTAGGGCAACAATCAATGAGATCTCAACACTAATTCCTATTTAATGGATGGCCAGACACAAGTAATAGACTGAAATTTTACAAATTACAGTGGAGGTGAATTAGTAATTACTTACCAAACCCCCAACATATTTGCAATCTTCCTGGCATTTCTGGGCGTTCACAACTCCACTCTTCAGTGCAGGTAACCACTTCTCATTGACAGTTTTCTCTTGTTCAGCAGCCAAAGTCAAACAGTAACTTGTTGTCCTGCAAGATGCAGTCACTGAATGTCAGGAAAACTGTGTTATTTAAAACACACAAGGTATTTATAATGATGAAAAGGAGAGAGTCTAGTGGGTGATAGTCTTTTCATGCAGTATGCTCAGTACGAAGAACTGAGTCAATTTGATGGCCACATGGTCAACAAACTATTAAGTCTTTTAGCATCAGACCTCCAAGTAATAAGAAGAAAGGTTATAAGAACAGATTCCAGACAGGAAAGACAACTTAGCATCAAGCTAATGACAAACATTCCGTTTAAAAATACCAGGTCCTTCTCTCCCCTCCCTTACATGGGATGAAGAAGGCACTCACAATTTACAAAACAAACCATTTTCACTGGACTATATTCGCATTAACGGAAAATTTTAATAGGCAATAAAAGAGGAAAAGGAACAAGATCAGCTGCACCTTTCATACTCTTGCTGCACATGATAAGCATGATTTAATAAAGTATGACCACTTTCAACTAGATCCTGACGTATATGGACCAAATTGATTGCCTTTGCCAAATCCTCCAATACACAAGCCTCTGAACCGCGAAGTTTCAAACAAAACTCCATTGATTCCATCACCGATGCTAAACCAGAATCTGAACCTTCCAAACCTTAAACAATGCAATGCGGTTGCATAAAACATGTATATAAAGTAAAATAAAAAAACAAACAAAAAACAGGAAAACTAACACTAATAAATCACACAGAAATCCGTTAAGTGCAGGAATAAAATTTAACACAAACGAAGAAACTAGAGGTACATAAACAATTCAGTTTCCAGTTAATCATTGCCAAAAATAACTCCTAGTATTGAAATTCCAAATTAGAGAAAACAGTTTGAAGTAAAAAGGAAAAGCAAATAAGATAATGACCACCATTGGAGTGAAAAAGTCTCACAAAAAGAATTTCGGTTAACAACTAATATGTTCAAAAATTATTATTAAATCATCACCATGTAAAAACCATAAAACTACAAGTCTACAATTCTACCGAAATTCCAATTTTACTTCCCTCAGCTTTTAAAGCCCTGCATGGTCTAATGACTCTAAACTTCTAAGAGGTCACACAGAAGTTGATTTGAAACTTGCCAAAGGATAAGTTCCATAAATAAAGAAAACACAAAGCTTTGGCAGTGTAACCCTCTCTCACACAGTCTCACTAGTAAGTAATACAATTCAATGCTGTACCGCTGTTTAGAATCATTTATTACATTTATTTAGATAAACCTACAGTATTATCTACATACAAGGTTGCTTGAAAGAACACTATGGTATAGAACTTTAGATATGATGATCAACGTTCCCAATAATATCCCATATTGTTCAAGTAAAGACGAGATTCATGTTTGTATGACACAGTAACAACACAGGGTTCAATGTCAAACAGATGTATACAAGCTTAATTAACAAAACACTAACCCAATATTCACCAAATTTGTTATCCTGGTAGAGTGACCCAACACACATGCCACATACATATTGAAGGCATAATATATCCAAGACAAGCAAGGGGAAATAGAGGGGAGAATCGACTCACATCCAGTTACGTAATAACTCAAAACACAATGCCCACCAATCCACAAATTTGTCTCTCTCAGCTAAATGAAAACAGGAATACGGTGATATTCCAACGGCCAAACTCTTTTAAAGTGAGAACAGGCTCCCAAATTTTAAGGTTAGGTGTGTGTTTATAAAAGGTAAAACACTTAGGGATACTTTTACATATTCCAAAATGATCTTATTCGTTTGACAATTAGCAATCCTAGCTTGATGTGTTTCCTGACTCAATCCAACAGAGACACAAGTTTCTTAATTTATGATACGAAGGGTTGCACCAACTCTCCCAATTCATCTCCAGATTGAATGGAGATGGTGTCATCATTCATTCCCCAAAAATAACCAGTTTATTGGAGTTATAAATGAACAGAAAACTCAAGAAGAACAATAGTAAAATGGACATATGCCAGATGTTAAATTTGTTAAAATCTTGCCCAAATAACGAGGAAACGTATATGAAAGGTAAATTTGCATGTACCCATGTGGGCTTAAACCTCTCACATGCTAAGGCTATCCAAGAAAAAACAAAATATTGAAGCAGCGCAATCTATAACCTGAAATAAATAATCCATGCAATATTTGGCACACATTTTAAACATAAACTAAAACAAACCTGCAGGGTATTGAAGAGCAGCAGAAACGCGGCATATGGAAGGAATAGCATATGGATCTCTAGCACCAGCTCTTGCAGTCAGTATAGCAGCATTTTTCTCGGCAGAAGCAACTGCTTCAGGACCTGTAGATCCATTAGCACCCATGGACTCCAAGAGTGTCTGATCAAAGATTTAAAGATGTGTGAGAGCACAACAGGATTGCAGATAATATTCCGCAAATAAGCACTCAATTGAGATCCAGGGTGTACCAGCCAGTGGCTGTAGTCGTTACAAGTATCTCAAGAGTACAAAGAAGATGCATTCACAAGCTATAACATCAACAACAATTTGATAGTGAAATAACTTAAGCAGCAAATATAACAGGCATTCAACATAGTAGTATCAAATATATCCACTAAGAAAATAATATAGAAGTAATATATTAAAATCTAGTAATCCACGCTACAAACAAATAACAAAGACAATACTTCCTTACTAACAAAACAATTAAATTGCATCATCAGAAAGCTAGATTTGCTAAATAATATAGTAGGCAGTAATGATATAATCATGCTAAAATCTTATTATATACTCCCTCCATTCCTAAATAAATAAGTGCATAGTTGTTAAGGCACGCCTAGGCGTTCAGGCGATGAAAAACTGATACGACGATGGGCGCCTTGAGGTGGAGCTGCTAAGGCGTGCGCTTTGGGACGCCTTAGCAGCTCTGGCCCAATCAAAATATTTTACAGTTCTGATCCATTAACCCATGACCTATTGATTAAAAACCTATGACCCATCGATTAAAAACCAGGGAGAAAGGAAATAAAATCCTAAAAAACTTATTAGTAATCAGATTCGACACATCTTTATCAGACTACATATTTGTGATGGTTGCAACTTTATTTTCTATGTGGTGTTTGTTGAATTCTTCATTTATTTTACTAATTTTTAATATCAAGTATTTTGTTTTTGAATTGTTATTGCTAAGTATTTACATAATTATGCCTTTAATGTTATTCCATAGTGTTATGTTTTGAGTTTTAATGCATATGAAATTTTATTGCCAATATACTTGTTACAATAAATAATATATAAATTGCACATTGTAAACGACTTGTCGCCATACGGACGCCATGGCGGTCGCCTTGTCGCCTAGGCGTCCAGGCAATTGGCTACCGCCATGACTCGCCGTGACGCCGTGACAACTATGAATAAGTGACATTTTAGAGGGTTTCACACTTATTAAGAAAGTCATTTATTACTCCAATTCTGTCATTAAGATTGATATGTATTGCCACAATTATCCTGGCATGAATTAAGAAAATATGTATAAAGTTGACTAGATAAATGAGAGAGAGAAATTATGATAAAAGATACTTGAGAGCAATAGAGGAAAAATTATAATTAATGCTTCCTAAAAATTTGTTAACGTCAAATATTTTGAAAAATTTTGAAACTCCCTAAAACGTCACTTATTTAGGAATGGAGGGAGTAGTTCAATCACCTGTGGAGTTGAAGGAAGCATGTAGAGGCTGTTATCAGGACTTCGGTAGAAAGCTGACACTTCTCTATCGATAAGATCATTGGCACCGTTTGATATGTTCATAACAACTGTACATGCTGGAATTATGGTGCCTGATGCATACTCCCTCACAGCCAATGGCTGCTGACCCCATAAGGTGGAAGCATCCTAAAATGCGACAAGAATCAAGAAGAAAATGCTTTATAATTCAGAATGAGAAGTCAATTTAAGATAATTGCTAACCAAAAATGTTTTATTTAGTGAATAATAAGTATCTACATATATTACATAGCTTAGAAGATGAAGATAATGCACAACAGAATGATAAACATTACAAGAACCGGCAAGCGTCAAAACAATAAGGTCCATCATTGCATACGTCAATTGTTAAAGAATACCACTTAACATGATAGTGTCATAGTTAACTTAGACAACTACGGTATCATAATGAGCAACAAACATCAATGTGTTCCCTTCATGATGGTTCGTTGATAAATTCCAATTTTCTCCTTCCATTAGCATAATGAAATGAAGTCACAACTTCAAACTACTTTAGCTACTAGTTACAGCATGGGCCCTTTGACAAAATGGAATTTATATAAAGTTTTTTTCCTGGTTACAGTTCCCATGTTAAGCATGTTATAACTCATAAATAGTAAACAAACTAAATACAGATTGACAAACACAAAGAGAAGATCAACTTCTAGGGAAAGAAAGAATGACATGCCAACCATGTATATTTTATTTCTCAACAATTTAAAACTCTCCACAAAAAATACTAGCAAAAACCAGAATTTTGCTTTGCTGATGGAAAGCACAAGAAAGGTGCTTTCCTTTTCATGCACAGTTAATATCTTGTGGTACTTATCTATCAGATATATATATATATATACACACACACACACACACACACTCCAAGCTATGGCACAACTAAATTGGACCACCTGTTGGTCTTTACAGCATGTGCTAAAATATTGTTAGACTAGTCAATCAGTATGGGTTTTAACCACAATCTCGCGTATCACATATGCGTATAAAAGCAATTTAAGTCGCTTTTCTAAGAAAATATATTTATATATTCAGTCACTTGATACTGATCAAACTCAGCTCTACACACATATACACAAAACAGTACTTTATCTCTTTCGTCATTATAAAGAGCTCTCAACTAGAAGATTTAAAATTTCTATCAATTTCACCTAAAAGTTACCTTACAAGTTCACATAGGATCTCAACTTAACAATAGAGTGGAGGAGAACTTCAGTGTACCCAGAGGTATAGTCAATATTTTATTTTGAAAGGGGCAAAATTTTGGATTATCAACAAAGGGGCAATGTTTTTTAAAAACAGTCAATAGATAAGGTGGGGAAGAATATGAACACAGCCATCTAATGCCTATCTTCTCTAGCCTCTCTTATTTTATATGTTCTGCATTTTATTCTCATACACATATCCTTCGTTTGTCTAAATTATTTTTCCTTTATATGAAGTTTTGCTAAGTTTTCTTCTTCTATTTTAAATCATAGCGGACCAGGAATCACTACCCTTCTGATGCAAACCGGATCTAACCACCGGGTGTACGCAACACCCCACAAACCACGTGCATTAGTCAAGCCCATAGTAAATTATGTGTGGCACCCCAAAAAGAATCATTGCTGTTGCTGAGTATTGAACCCAAGACATGCCAACTTTTAAGGCAAACTATTCCAAGTTGACTACCACTGAGCTAACTCCTTGGAGTTTCCTAAATTTTCTTTAACATGGAGTAAATTTTTCCATCACGGAAATTGCCTCTAGGTATTTCTAAATCTTTGATTTGTTTCGTTTCTCAACAAAGTATTAAAAATAAAAATAAAAATAAAAATTACCAGCCTTGACCATTATGCTCGGTTCATTTCGTAATTTGAATGTTGGTACTCATTTTGATTGGAGGTAAGGCTAATTGTGACTGATTTTCTCACCACATATATAAAACTGCATAATTGTAGTTGAGTAATAAGAATAACCAAAGATCATCTACTGGTCATGACAGATATGTTTACTGGAAGTAACACTTCACAAAAGTTACTTGTGGCAGAGCAATCTCACCAAGTTTGCCTTAAGAAGAGCGGTATAGATGGATTCAAGCTCTGATCTGCGTGCATCAAACTCTTCAATCTTTTTCCACTTTTTTCTCAAGGAATCTTCAGCTTCCTTCCTCTCCGCACATAATTTGTTCAAGCGTTGTACTTCAGAGATCAATGTATTCAAGCTAGCCCTCAATCCAGCAGTTTCTCTTTCCTTTGACCAAACTTCCAACTGCATAGACAAAGAAGAAAATCACCAAAGGAATCTCTTGCAGGTACTTGGAATAACAGGTCCAAGCTACAGTCATAAAATGCTAGATGCAGAGGCACATAATAGATTCCATGCTAGAGGAGAAACACTTGTATCCACAAAAATTTGTACATATATTCCCACTATACAATATTTATACAAATTAATAGAATTGGGAAATCTAAAGTACAATTTTGAAATAAAATATACATAGACCAAAGCAGAGAAAGCTCCCATATTGACAAATAAGTTTCAAATAGTTAAGATGATCGTATCATATTAAGATATAGATGCACCACTGCAAAAGCATGGTTATATTATCAGAGAAGCAGCAGAAGAGGAACTTACTTACAAGCAGAAAACAACATGTTATATTTTTAAAAAAACAACATGCTATACGAGGTTGGGAGCACTAAGGATTAAATTTCCTTTTTGCACCAGGGAGAAATTCAACCCCAGCATTCAGAGACGGGCTAAATAAACTTTTCTCTATTTTTGGCTATTACTGCAAGCGCAGTTTGCAGCCTCTACTAGTCAACATCAACCCAACTACTTAGCACCAGAGACAGCAATTCAACTTCAGCTGTATCAGGGAGCACGTATCAAGATCAAGGCAATTATATGTAGGATATCAGTAGAATTTTCTCGCTGTTTCCTTGTCTGTCTTTTTCAATTGGGGAGCATAGGGAGAGAGAGATAGACAGTATATAATCATAATTCAGAACACAAGCCCAACATCACCCAGTTATGCTTCTTTCAAGCAGATACAACTGCACAAACCGCGGCAGCAGTCCATTCTATCTACAGTAGTTAAACCTAGACTTCGTGTCTTTGCAGCAAAGACAAGAACATAATTAAAAATCATGGAAGATATTAACATTGAGATGTTTAGTTAACTTTGTATACTTATCATGTACATTGGTTGCAACCGCTTCTTTGGTCCTCTGTGAGCACAAATTTACTTACTTTTAAAAATGAAAAATCTTCTCAGCCATGACCAAAAAGTCCCAAGAAGCAATGAAAATCATTGATAAATCAGCATCATAACTATTTGTCCCTAAATCAAGTTAGCAATAAAGTATTACCTCCAATTGCCTGAGACTACTCATGTTTTGGGACGTGCCTCCAACAATGAGTGAGTGTGATGAAACTACATCACCACTTCCGTGCAGACGATTCAAAAGCTTTTGACACATACTTCTAGCTTCTGCATCTTTGTTTAGTGCATCTTCAGTAGCCACAAATTGCTGAACATGTGCTTTCTGTAGCAATCAAAAATGTAATATTTTAATAACCTCTTTTCTTGAGAGGTATAAGAATTTAAAAAATTTGAAGGCCTGACGAGTATATTGTCACCACATACATACCAACAGCAAAGAATTGACTAAGAAACGCATGTATGTGTGTGTAAAGAAATTAAGTACAACATAGATGAGCTCAGTGAGATAGCATATGAAATGCTTAGTACCCACAGTTGCACATGAAAAGAAAGTCAGCCCAAATAAAGGGGTATCACTAGAGTTGTTAAAACCAAAGGGTTTCCACTATTGACTCATTGACTTGTAGAGCACACTAGCTATAAAAAAATAAAATTACATAGCTCATTGGATATGAGGAGATTAAGTAAAATTTACTGAGTAGAAAAGCAGAATACCTGTCTTTCAAGAAGTTGATTTTGTGTCCCTCTTGAAGGCACATCACTTGCAATCTTTCCATTTCCGTAAAGTTGATATTGTAATGGTGAGCTTACATCGGAAGAAGAAGCATCCATGACTCTGTTATTCTCATACTTGTACCTGGTTAAGAAAAATAAAATTACTATCGAATAAAAGGTATCTTTCCTTTCAAGCTACATAGGGTCAGACCCAATTGACATACACTGGAATCACAACCAATGTGATTGTAATACATCGAGCAAATAAAAATATGAAAAAACAAAATAAGATTAATAGTGGTGGGAAAATAAAAGGTCCAACTTTCAGAATTAGAAATCAATAACTACAAATCAAATGTTTATTACGAAGATTGAAATATTATTTTCCATCTCAGTGACATGACAATATGTGAAACTCACTCAAGATTGACAAGGGGTATTGATTAGTCTCATCCCAGACTGACATGTAAAGCATCCGATCTCATATAAACCCACTCAGTGAGAACTCATAAATAATACTAACACATTCAGACTAGAAATGCACACAATCTATGGATAAGTTTGATGCTTTACAAGATATAAATACCCCCGGAAGTGATTGGAGTGTAGAAGAACTATTTGGATTGCAGAAAACATCTCCCAAGTCCTAACAGATAACTTGAATGAAAATGACCAAGCAAATTTTGTTGAGGAATTACAACCAAGCATCTGTATTTATGTGAATTATAATTATGGTCTCCATGGAATATTTCCTAACCATGCGAAAAGAAAGTGTACTTTACATTTAACAACAATGCCTTTGTCTCCATTACTTGTGCAAGCAACAAAATTCTTTTTGTTAAGTAGCCGAATAAATAAGTGGTGGAAATTCAGTTTCCAAATATTTCTCTAGCACGTGTACAAGAAAACTGAAGGAAAAGCCTCACAAACATTACTTTTCTGCAAGCTACATGTGAAGTTATGGTAATATAAGAGGGTAAGAAGTCAAGTAATTGATAAACCAGCAGACAACAGTTCAGATCATCTCAAGCTGATTTCTGTACTAGAGCATCCCTCAGTTGCAGGACTTGATAAGAGTTACAACAACACTATAGTATCGCAGAAAGAAGGCACAGATATCTGATATACCTTAAGGTTTCTGCATCAGCTCTAACATCAATTTTTTCAATTTCTTTAGTAATCAGTGATTTCAACCTTTCAGTGTATCCAGTAATTGCCAGAAGCAACTGCGGCGGTACTTCTCAGGCAACTTACAATAACATCTCTCACCTCTTCAGGTATGTCCCCATCAAAATCAAATCCTAACTTGGCAGCTTCTAACTGAGGATTCAAATGGATACCACTTCCTTCATAAGCCGGAAAAGAGCTGCGAATCTTTTCAATCATTTGTGCTACAAGAGACTCACATGCCTTCCGGATGTTTCTCTCACTTGTTGTTTCAATTAGAATGATATCATCAGTAGATTTTGAGCCTCTAACAGTGGAATAAACAGCATCTTTCTCATTGCTTGCAGTGATACTGGTAACCATCTCAGCAGAAGAATCAACACTTGATCTCTGAGTATCCCTTGCTTGGTTAACGTAATAACGAAGACGCTTATGATACTCTGCAAATATCTTTGCTGCTTCATCACACTGTTGATCATAAGCCTCCAACATAACCTGTTTGTGCCTGCACTATAAGTAAGGGTATGTAAATATCCTGTATAAATGAAAATTCAGCTACATATAACCTAATCAAATTGACCTAGTCAACCATTCTTTTATCTCATCGCACAACGTCAATGATGAACTCCAATGTTAACTTATAAGATCCTATTGCTTTTGGTAGACAGTCTGAACTTACCTCTTAAGGCACCATGAATTTGAATGTATAAATAAAATTCACCTCACCGGAATTTAGTTGAGAATGTAAACCGAACTTATTAAAAATTTGTAGGATAGTAAGATCAAGACAAACCAAATCAATATTCAGTATAAACTATTGCCAAGTACACATAATTGCATTCCTGTAGTTAAATATGAAATATTCACAAGAACCTTGACCGTATCACTTACCAGACGTTGAGTCATGGCAACAAAACGTTCTCAACTTACCAATCTGGGAAATCTGCATTTATTTCTAAGTTGAAAACTTTTACTTGTTTCTCAAACAATAACAACTACTTGTTTGTTTCTAACTACCCGAACAACAAATTCCCGTGCAAAACAACCAACCATGCAGTGAAAGAGATATGTGGCAATTATGAATTGTATGTGGCAAAAACTAAGTGAGTTCAAAATACAGATACTCTGTGTCCAAGCATACTTAGTAGTGCCGCTTAAAGCACTTCAAATGCTTAAAATGTATATTTCACAAGTTATCAAAAAACAAACATAATTTGCGTTCAAAATCAATATACAGACACGGACCTGTAATTGGACCTCTCATCAAGCATCCGCTTTCGTTCAGCCTCCTCCCTGGATACCTCCAACATCCGTGCCTTCAGCTCCTTGCGCTGTCGCTTAACTATATGCCTCAACCTCTCTACCTCCTTTTCTGCAGCTTCTCTCTCCTGCAATGCAATCTCTCTACTATTTTCCCCCACCACTGAACTTGAACTAGTAGCAGAACTAGAAATTTCACCTCCAAGCCCCAATTTCTCTTTCCTCCTGCCTCTATTCCTCTTCACCTCTTTGACCGGCACAACATCATCACTTACACTACCACCGCTGGCTTCGTCACCGCCGTGAACGAGTATGTTCCGGCGAATATTGTCCACAGTCTTCTCGGATTTCACTCTCTTCAACAAAAAGTTCCACACGGGAATCATGTTTCCGCGGCAAATCCTCCGAAGGGAATCAATTGATGGCATCGAGGCCTTACTTGAAGCAATGTAAGGGCCTAGAGGTCGATATCCCATCTCCTTCTGAAGCCAATCGAGTATGGCATCCGGCTGAGCCACTGACGAGCTAGTTGAGCTCTGCATTGTGTAGAACCCTAAGATTTTTAAATTAAACCTAATCTTGAACTATACCATCTTTAAAAAATCGAAACCTGACAGGGTTGGGGATGAATTTTGAGTAGCAATTGAGTTGGGATTGCCTTGGATTTGTAGAGAGAAATAAAATATGAGAGGGGAATAATTGGAGGACAAGTAGATCGGCCAAAGATTCTGGGGTTCGGACCGTTTGGCCGGCGAAGAGAGAAGGATAGAACAAACTATTGAATTGAACTGACTGCACACCGACTCACCGTCTCAGTTACTCCAGATGGTAATATATGCAGTAAATTGTTCAGCGATGATCGAATACGAATATTACCACCTGCTGCTGGACCGGATGGTTCGAGTTCAAACACAAGGTCCCGCCTGCCTGTGCCTGGTACATATTTTTTTGATACATAAAATAAAATTATTATTAATAGTTGTATATCTAAACATCTTAAAAAACTAAATTATCCTTAATATATGGAGTATATAATATTGACTTGAAACGAATGTACAAAATTAAAAAGTTCAAATCAAAAAGAAAAATAGTTAGTCAAATACCGTAAATGATTTAAAAAGAATTGCTAATTACAATTTTATCAAAATTAATAACTTCAATTTCATCATCAATCTCTCTCTCTAGTCCCACCCATATATTATCACTCCAACTCCGGTGCCGCCAAATCAAATATTCCTATTTTTAAATGTCAGATCAAACTATATAGATTTTTAAGCTATCTGTTAATGCAAGAGAATAAGGAATTAAATTTGTTAAAGATTGAGAGCAAAAGATAAATTGAAGGAGATTAATATGAAAAAAATAACAAGAACATCACGAGGAAGATTAAAGATTTGGATAAGGCCAGAGTAATATTTATATAGTCAAAATAAATATGTATTTAATAATATTTTTATATATATTTGAGCGATATTACAAAATTTTAACACCACTTATTATTCTAACATCATAATCTTTTACATTATTGATTACGATTTAGAAAATAAAAAAATGAAAAAGTATTAATAAAAAAAAAGAGAAAAATGTATTTGAGAAATAACGAAGCTAGCTCCTTTAATTGCGAAAATAAAAAATGATGGTCCAGGTCCAACCATTTAGTATAATTTAGGCAGGGCATAAAATGTACTACAATTAAACCATAATTATTTCGTCACGAATATATTTTATGTTGATCAAATAATATTATTGATTAAAATAAAATTTATTCTTTCACCCCAACCTAGACTGGAATCAGGTCGCTTTATTTCCGCTTTCCCATAGCTTTTCTCGCGGAGAAATCCAACACTGATAATCCACTGGAGATTCCGGAGCACATGACTTCGGATTTCTGGGTTTCTGTCCAGCTACAGAAAAATCAAATAATCTATTGATTCTCTCTCCTTTTTTCGCTTCACTTATAATTCTAAAGGTAATTTGTTCTGTTACCAATTTTTGTTTTCATTGTCAACCATTCCCTTTAATCCTCGTTTATAGTATTTAGGTGGTTCTGATCACTGTCTAGTCTTACAATCTGACATGGGAATTGTTTTATTACGAATGGAAATATTGTCGGTAGACACAGGTTTGGAAATGGGTTTCATTGCAATTCTCTATTTGATAATCTGAAAAGGCTTGCTTGCTTGATGCTTTCTTGCGTGTTTTTCTATTGAATTATAATCTCCACTGTGATCTCTATATATTTAAGCTACTTCTTGTCGTTGCTGGAAACGGTTCTTTGCCTTATCCCAAAGGAACTGGGGTAAAAATTCCAACTTTTTCTTATAATTTATCAATTTGGCAGTTAAATTGATTAAAACCACTTATAATATCTACTGTTGTATACATTATGGTAAGTTTATTTTTCTTGTGAGAAGCAGCTTGATTGCACCCAAATAAATAAATTGTGTTTTTGTTTAAATGTATGCTGATGTTTTATATTTTGTTTTTGAACAAATTTTATGCATGTCTACTTATCAAAAAAAAGAAAAGAAAAAGAGTATATGCATATGGATTGAATGTTCTGATTTGCTTAAAAAGGGATGACCTCTGATCACATCAGCGCTGGTTTATGCGATGCTTACTGTTTCTAAGATGTAGTTTTGATCAATTTTATTTGAGGATGATATTATCAGGTATCTGACGTCCCTTATGCTTGTATTGCTGTGGTTTTTCAGGTGAAAATATATTTAATGTTTAATTCAGGTTTCAATACAACAAAAAAGACCTTCTGAGTTTGTGTCAGAGAGAGAGAGAGAGAGAGAGAGAGAGAGTACTGGTTCGTGGAGCCCCTCAAAGTATGCAAGTCCAGGGTCCTCTCTCGTCTTTCCTATTTGTTGGCAATTTCTTAGTGCTGCAAACACCACTTGCTTAATGTACATGTCTATGGCATTTGGGTTTTTTCTATGAGATTGGAGAGACACGGTGAATACCTATAGTGGTTGATTTTGATTGGATTTGATACCATGGGTTCTGTCTGTTGCTGTCTGGGTGACGAGTGTGAAGATTATACTAATCTAAACAGTTCGGTTTATAGGAACTGCATTTGTCTTCGTTGCTTCGTTAATCAGTTCTTGTATGTGGTATGTTTTATAACCCTTGGTTGTTACTTACTATAAGAGGGTTGATATGTTCTATTATATTTTCTCTAAGAGCATCATGAAAATGAACTATGCACTACTCACGTCCATACACGTGTGCACAATTAATATTCTACTTTTAATCCAAGAGTCCAAATTCATGGCCATCACATAAACTTGCTTTTCTAGAAAGTAAGAAACATGCAGTTTCTAGATTTTTTGTTGATGAAGCTTATGGTTGATTGGTAATGCTTCTTAGAATTGATTAGCTGATGACTCTTGATTATGATTGATGTTGGAAACTGAAAAATTTGTCAAGTTGTGGTTGTAAGTGGTACATTGGTGATTTGGACGAGAATGAGAGTGTAGGAACTAGGAAGCTAGGAACTATTGCAGAAAGAGGAACATGGGTTAAAGAGTGTTGTTTGTTGATTTTTTTACAATTAAGGAGTCATTCATGGTAAAGGTATTGTCTTGTCATCACAGTGCAACTCATTTTGGTTATTGAGTTCTGTCTTTAAGCACTGTAGTTATTCTTTACCTTTAACTAATCAAACATGATTTGGAAAAAGAAGAATACTTAAAAATCTAAAAATAAATGGGAAATAAGTTTACAAGAAGAATAATCATCTACATGTCAAATATGTACAATTTAGGTTGAAAATTATGAAATTAGGATGTACTTGGACTATGGCCTTTCACTCCAAAATGGTCACAGTGAAAAATTAAATAATAAATAAACGTGTTCATCATGAAGGAATCAAACCATAATAGGGAAGAGAAAAATAAGCTGAAAGTTGTGCATTACATGTATTTTTTTAATAGGTTTCTTGGAGAAATTGGAGGTTTACTTTTTGTGCAGCTCAGTTGGATTTCTTATTTACTCACCCTTTAGTTGTTGGTATGTTCTGCCTCCAAGAGGTTGGGTATTTAGCTATAAATTCCAATGGGACAGATTCAAGAGGCATATTTTCTTGTAGGAAAAAGAAAAAACAATGTGATGATGTGATATTCCTTCTTCTAATTCCTCTGTAGGAATGCCTTAATCACACATAAACTGTAGTTTGTAGGCGGGCATGCTTAATTTTTCATTAAAATGCATATGAAGTATATATTTTTATGGACAATATGTACATCATGGTGGAGCAAATTAACTTGCGAGGGCTTTGGTTACTGTTAAATGAAACGAGGGTTACATCCTTATTTGTTGGAATTGGCTTCAGTGTCCCTAATTTGAAAACAACTTGTTCTATATTTCTCTATTTTATCTAGTATACGTCATTATTTCGAAGAGGGGAAGAACAAACCAACCTTTCACCCATTCAGGGGACAGAATCCTTCAGTCAGACTGCATCTGACAACTCTCTGTCCAACATTTACCGATCTCCTCCAAGGCCCTTGCCTTATGACGCCGACACTAGGTACTTCCGCTTGCAATGGGATGGACTGGTCTCAAGACGGGAGAAAGGCTCAAGTCATTCACAAGAGGAATCTGATCCACTGAGAAGAAGTGACACCGATGCAGATTCAGAACCTTTAATTATTGCCAACAAATGGAATGAGTCTACATGTGAAGAAGGATCAAAAGTGCATGATTCCAAGTCTACAGTGAAGCTTTCAACAGGAAACTTGGCAACTGGATTTGCGCATATTTATTCTTCTTCAGTAGATGAAGATGTCTGCCCTACGTGTCTGGAAGGTAAATTATAAGAATTTAGTTTCTCATTCTGGTCAAGATAGGCTATTTGATTATAACTATGATGTCTTACCTGTTCACTTAATTTTCAACATTTTCACTGCTTGTCGACTTATATGCTTGCTAACATGCAAAGAGCTATATGGATTAAGGACATTCTGAACATGTCTTGCAAGGCGTGTCGTATTAATTGGTTATGCCTTAACAAATTCAGATCTTGTTTGTTTTATTTTATATTATTTTGTGACATCTGTTATGGTGAGGTTGTTGCCGCAGAAAATGGTTTTTGCATTTCAGAATTTCATTATGCTTAATGTGCTAGATATATTTTCTCACTTTTGCTCACTGGTTGATACCACATGGTAAAATAACGGAGAATCGGGTTTATAGTGTTAAATACACATACTGATTAATGTCAGCATGTGAATCAAAAGTATTGATACAAGCTGTACTTTATAGCACTTATTTTTAAATTATTCAATTTTTATTAAAAAATATGAAATGAAAAAAATACAGAGTAACTGAAAATTTTGCTAATCCAGAAAATAATGGAACAGGCTATGAGGCTAGAACTGAGTGGCTTGATCTTTCCAAAAAGTGTTGTTCCATGCAAACCTGTTATTGATGGTTTTGGGTCTAACAGTGAATATCTATTGAAGTTTCAGTGTGTAGTCATGTAAGAGTGCAACATGGTCAAACTGCAAAACAGAAATAAGATGATTGACATATTTGTGTTGATGAAGAAAACTTTATTTAGGGCCATGTATGTCAAGTTTACCTGCACGTTCAAGTGAGCTTACTTCAGTGTTCTGATGCTTGTTGTTCTGCATCTCAATATATTGATATTCCTTTATGTATTATTAATAAATGTCCTGATTTTAGATTGTTGATTTTCATGTCTTCTGTATGAATTTTGTTTACAGAGTATACCTCTGAAAACCCCAAAATAATTACACAATGCTCTCACCATTTTCACCTTGGCTGCATATATGAATGGATGGAGAGAAGTGAAAACTGCCCAGTGTGTGGCAAGGTAAAAAAGTCATTAGCTCCAGTTTACTTTTTTCATACTCATTTATTCCATAGTTTTCACAAAATTATTTTCTTCTTATTTTTATTAATGGCATTTATCAGTTATATTGCATGTTTTGGGAAAACTTTCTTTGATAAGAAACCAATTCCATGGGTTCTCTCAATCTTACCCAGTTCTTCATTTTTGCTATTAAAATTATGTGAGTGATGTTGGCCATAAGAAGCTCAAGGAAAAGCAAAGTTTAAAGACTACGTAAGTCTGGAGATTGGCTTAACTTGTAGTGCTACTCAAAATGAACAATTTGTAATTTCTTATTAAGTTTAATTTTAACCAAGTTTCCTTATATAGTATAAAATATTTTGGTCAGTTCCGACTCGTATAAATTAGTACTCCCTCCGTTCCTTAAAGAGTGCAGTTTTAGCTAAAAGCGCACAAACCAATAAGTGGGATAAAATGACAAAGCTAACATTTCTCTTTCTTTAGTGCATTAACTTCCCCATTTAGTGCATTAATTAAAACAAGGGCATATTTGGAAAAAGAAGCTTTGGGTTCCTAAAACTGCATTCTTTAAGGAACAATTTTTTTGGGCTAAAACTGCACTCTTTAAGGAACGGAAGGAGTAATGTGTTACTGGGTCTTTTAAAACCGATATATTGTCTTCTAGAGGTTTCCTTGTACAAGTCATTTGGTTCATGAGGGGAGCCCAAGTCATTGTAGATTTTTGAATTAGGACTTCTTAAAGACTATAGAACTCTGTAATGTTTCCAATTCAATTGAGATCGATTAATTCTAGAAAATCATCTAGCAATTATGCTTTGTAGACTGCGAGTCTGACACAATTCTAATTGTAACATCGACGCCTATGGTAATTTAGGTGTGACCCCTATCTCCTCTGTTTATTTTCTGCAATAGTATCCCTCAATAGACTGGTAAACTAGTTCATGATCCTCAAACATCATTAGTAGTTCAACCATAGTAATCTAGAATCACTGACAAAAACCATTAGTATTGTTTACGTGTACTGCATTATATAGGCCCTGTGAATTTAATGATGTATGGTTGGACCTGCGCATATGAATTACTGCAGTTATTTTTGAAACATCAAATCAAAGACCAAGTGGCAAGGAGTGGAGTAGTATAGCCTTATTCTCTTAACACTCCCCTTGCGTTTGGCATGATTTGAGCACTACAAATTTATCTGGATAAAATGGAAGACGTGATCCTAAATCGTGGATGGAATTGCCTACTTTTCATGAAACATTTTCATGTCCTAACTTTGTTGCAAGCGGGACTCGAACCTAGGATGTATGGGTTTACGGCTCCCTTTGATATACCTTGGTGGAGCATTACTCCACAGTTCCATATCGAAAGTCTCCCACTGTCCCACATTGGGACCAAGTATCTTGCTATACAAATGAATCATCACTGTGAACTTTTGGACATAATTTTATTTGGTTGATTTTTCTAGGTGATGGTATTTGATGAGACTTGATACTTCAAAGGTGCCCGTTGTGGATGAAACCAACAACAAACTGCAAACTGGAAATGATAAAAGAGAAGTTGATAACGAAATTGTAAAGTCCTTGTGTGAACCACTTGTAACTGTGTCTTGTCATATAAAGCAAATGTGATTTTTTTTAATTTTATTTTGGGGGTTCAAATCCATCACAAGTACAATATTCTCCAGAATGTGTTGCGTTTCCTATCGTCTCTCATCTTCAACAGAGGAAAGTTGGGAGTGGAAAATGTGCTTAAATCAAGGAGTGAAATAAGGACACGAGTAGAGTATGTGAAGTCCTTGTAAATAATTTCTTCTTACCTTTTATTTTTGATAAGTAAATAATTTCTTCTTCTTTGTGCACTTTCGAGTTTCTCTTCCAAGCTCGTAGCTGATAGCTTTAACTTTTTTTATAGATCGAGAGGCTGCAATACATAGAAGCAAGGAAGTCATTTCATGTTATTTGTATGCCATAATATACCATGTCTTGGTATATACTTGAAAATATATGGTCAACTGCATCTATTCTTCCACTTTGACAAACTATTGTCGCTAATGGTTGTTAGGCTAGTAGGGGTGTAAAATGAACCGATTATTGAAGCTCGTTTAACTACCGAGTCAAGTACGATCTCGAATTGATTCCGAGTTTAAGTAATTTATCGAGCTTTAAATTTTTTTCATATTAGTTGCCAATTTGTGATCCTATATTCAAAACCCACCAGGTTTGTCATTGAAGCAAATAATTCTTTTATCATTATTATTATCACCTACTTGTACATTATCTATCAATATGATTCAAATTTATCAACAAAAGGAATGATGGCTTTCCAAATGCATTTATTATTACACACATCAAGATTGAACTTTGTTCACATCATGTCAGATCTATAAAATACACATTATATGCAAAGTCGACGTACTAATCATAAGCCCTTTATTTAGAATAATATTTAAAAGGGGGAGGGCGAGGGGGAGGGGGAGTGGCAGGAAAAGGTGTAGTTCTGTTGATAGAGTGAATATGAAATGAGGTATTAGGTACTGTCCGTGGCAGCTACTAGAAAAGCACTGAGTAAGACCTCTGGGGGTTGAGCACCACTCAACTTGTGCTTCCCGTTAATCTGCCAAAATCAGGGCTTGGTCAGTATGGTGGAAGCAGAAGCTTTCACCTAAGAAATATTGTCAACTATAGCAAGCAAATGCACTTTTTTAACAACTTACCATGAAATGAGGAACTCCGTTAACATGTGTCGAATGAAGCTCCTCATTAACCTTCAATGGTTCATAAAGAGCGTGATCAGTAACAGACAGGGGGAGCAAAGGTAATAAAATTTGTGAGCCAAAGTGATACATGGGGAGCAAAGGTGATAAAAAAGATAACTTTTCTCTGCGTTTTTTGGTAATCAAAGGAGCTGTAGAAGAATTAAAATGATGCTCAAACCATCTTAACAAATTTAAGTAAAAGGATCAAGGTTCAGTGGGACGATAGTCCACCCTCTCACGACTATAATGATTAGTGGTAACGAAAAGAAAATGTAAGTAAGGAAAAAGTACTAGGCATCTTACAACAGCCGTCTCAGCAGTTAAAATTTTACTTCAGACTTATTTTATTAGTTTAGTTATATCGTCTTCTTGAGAATCAAAAGGAGAATGCATGATATCTTGTTGGAAAGACGTATACCTCCTTCAGTCCATTACTTGGATCCTGAAGAAATTCTGCTGCTCCTTTTACCCCAACCTTCCTCGCAGATTCCAAAAGAAATTGCCTGCATACAGATTATAAATTGGTTATTGCATTGCTTCATAAGGATTTATGGAGACACAAAACCTACTCTTTTAAAAATATTATTTGTTAACGAATGTTAATTTTATAGAATAATTCATATCTATTTCCCAAGCGGCATCCTAATTATAAGTATTCTAATATACATACAAAACTAAATACATCCTTTGTCCCAAAATGACTTTTATTTAAGCCTTTTAAACTATTGAAGTCTGTCAGAGACACTTGAAAAAAACTGACGACTTTTCTCATATTAAATACCATCGCTTAATTTGTTATGGAAAAATACTATATATTTCCTAACTTCCAGCAGACATAATATATAGTGCACAAAAATCAAATATATATATATATATATGCGATAGAATTTGCAGAGAAAATGATGCATCAAAATCAACCACAATCTGATCTTACCTGTCACCTATATACTTTGCTTGTGTGAAATAACCAATGAACAGCTCCTCCACAAGATCATGTTGCTTACCTAGGTCCTGTTGACCTGCCAAATATATAAGCCTGTGGCTGTCCATAGTATTCCCCCTGCACTTAATTAAATATTTAGTGGCATCTCCATATAAAAGACCCTTCATCTTATGGCTTCGTCTCTTCAATGAAGAGTTCCATAACCAAACTAAAAATCAAACTTACATGAGTCCAGACATGTTGTATTCCAATCCGACACCCTTAAAAACCTACATTTTCATAAGGCCATACATGGGTCTTTAGTGAAGGAAAGGCAGATAAATACATTTTTACTGGTTAGTTGAGGAATGAAAATTAACCAACCTCGGCCATTCGAGAATGGATTTGTTCGGCTCGGGACCCAAATTTTCTCCTGTAAAACTCTACCTTGTCAATGCCTTCTGTAGGGGCTGAAGGATTAAGGAAAAAGGGGTGCCATAAAATCTGCAAAATAGATTTTAGCCAAATCAAAAGGGATCATATTTAAAACTTAATGAGAGCTATAATTTAAAGAAGGCTAAAATGCATAGTTAGTCACTAAACTTGCACTATTTTTTCAAGCTGAGTTGTAGTACTCTCAGTTTTTTGAAACTAAGTCACTAAACTTGTAATTTGTTTGTATTGTAATTGTCCATTACTGCACGTATAAAAGATTTCTGATGTCTCTCTATTGATGTGTCTCATCTGGGTTGGATTTCAATCCATTAAGAGGGGGTACCTATCAAGCGAGTCTAGTAACTGTAGTCATGCATAAAATATTATAAATAGACAGTTTAGGTTTCAGAATTAGTGGAACTTAATGTGTATTTGTGAATTTTATTTCGAGCGCAAGGGAAGGGACAGGATAGTTGGGACATTTTCTTTCTACAATTGTATAGAAAGCATTCAACTTTCCCTTCCTATTCCACCAAAATAAAACTCGCAAACACACCGTTGGAGTTTCAAATCCTGGAAAATTGGGTGAAACTAAAGGGCCTTTGATTGTAGGAGTTGTATGCAATACTAGGGGTTCAGAAGGCTCTGTATAGCTTTAAATTTCATCATTCACAAGAGAGAGGCCTTCAATGTTGAGTAAATTATCTGGATATCATTTACAAGACTAATCTGCCAATACCAGCACCTAGTTGAACGCTATAAATGGGGAAACCAGCTGGAGCAATGAAAAACACTATCCCATCAATAAAATAAGACATATTTTGCGAATTTATGATTAAGGTAAATTTATATTACTGGCCCCCAATTGTTGCATCATAGGTAACGTGAGATGCAGCCTCCAACAATTAAGTTAGCACCAAAACACATTCAGATACGACTTCATGTTTTTTTACAATGTATATCATAATCAGACTCTAACTCAGCAATCTTGAAAGTATCCAGTATCGAACAATGATGACTGCAAACAAGTTCACACTTTAACCACTTATTAAATAATTAAGATCCACTGATTCAAATGCAAAATGGTGAAAGTCGGTTACTAAATGTTCATCTAAGTATAAAATAAAAAGAGATCAGAAGAACCTTGAAATCATATTGATCCTTTGATGAAGCTATAGCTTTGTCAAGATATTTTTTGCCCACACAACACCATGGGCACACAGTGTCTGAAATGACATCAATTTGAATAAGCTTCTTCGCCATGTTGTTTTGTATTGATTGAGTCGTAAACTATATCCGCAGTTGCTCCGATATTAGTCATTTGGAGTTATACATTCCGATGCAAAAGAATACATGTACTCTCTATTGTCTAAGCATTTTTAGAAGATGATAAATAAACAGGAAAACAACAAAGAATTGAACCGGGAACTTTTTCTACCTGCTATTACTAGTTTAGCTCAGAACAACATGAGAATATAAAGTTTACACTGAATGGAAGTAGTTTGCAAATTCTTTACACATATATGGGAAACAAGAAGGTTTGCTTTTTAGAGATATGACCAGCTCTAGCCTCTTGGTCACATTGCTTTCTACCACACCGTTTCAAATGAAATTCATACTGCTTTGCCATCATGGAGATAGTAGTTGATTTAAGGGTTGTCATTCAAATGCTCTATGGAAAAGGAAATTAAATGGAATTTTATAATGATAATTTAGATCCCTTTCTGAATAAGGTTTGGATCTAGCAGTACCAGCATCCTAGATATTTCAAAATTAACTTCTTCTGATGAGTAATTTCAAGTTTACTTTGTGTTGTGCTCTGAAGTCTACTACCTGAATAATATAAGCGGGTCAAACCAACTTATTTTTTAATTTATAAATTGACTTGGTAGCTTTTGAAAATAACAATTTCTTACTTTTCAAAAACTGACCATTTTAAAATAAGTAGGTTTGACCAAATGTAAAGACTATCTTGCCCTCATTTTACTAATCTTTACTACTTATTTTAACTTATATGTCATTTTAACCAAACACTTTCAAAACTTGTTTAAGCTTAATTTGTTAATTTCTGATTTATAAGTCAAAATAGTACCAAAACACTTTTATTTATGTCACAACTTAAAATGACTTCCCTGTTCGGGAACAACTTATAAGTTGGTCAAATCAACTTATAAGTTGATTTGCACTATTAAGGTGTTTGGCAACCACTTATTGTACTTATAAGTTAAGTTTTAAGTCCAAAAAAAAGAGAGTAACTATTTGTGACATATTGAAAAATGACTTATAAGTCATTTTTAAATAAGTTAATTTGACCAAATGTAATGTCTATTTTGCTCTTCTTTTTATTAATGTCATATTTAGTAATATTTACATTTATTTTAACTTATAAGTCATTATCAGCCGAACACCTACCTTCATAACTTGTTTAACTTAATTTCTGACTTATAAGTCAAATTGACGTCGATCGCTCTTACTTATAAGTCACAGCTTAAAAAAACTTATAAGTCAACTTATATTTTAACTTATAAGTCATTTTAATATAAGTCATTCCCGAACACAGGCATTTTTAAAGTCATATTAAAATTTAACTTATAAGTCGTTTTAAAAGAAGTCATCCCCGAGCAGATGCCCTAAATATCTTCTTCCCAAAAGATGAAAATAGAATACAAAACGTAAAGAAAATTCTTTCGGGGTGGACTAGTTTAGATGCAAACCCAAGGTTTTATCGGTTTAAAATTCCAGCATATACACACATAGATATGAAATAGAAATTCTAAAATCAAAGGCAATTAAAATTATATATACAGACGCTAGATTTAAGATAAACCTAAGCTGAAAGTTTTAGAAATTCAGAATCAAGGGCATGGAGCAAAATAATTAATATATGAAAAATGAAGACGATGAGATGATAATGAAGAGCTCTGACCTGTAAATATTTTCTGGGGTTGGAGTTCTTCGGAGATAGAAGCTGAGAAACAAAACGCATACCGCCTCAAAAACAAAATCGTCTATTTATATATCTATATTTATATCTATATGCCTCCAAGAGACTATATAATTTAGTGTTATATAAAAATAACTAAAAAAATGTGTCAAAATTTCCAACGACTAACCATCGGCATATTATCACGCCAGCACATAATAGTCAAGATAAAACGGCGGTAACTATGTAAATGTAAGTTGACCAACAGCCAACCGAACAAAAGAAAATAGTTAATCTACAAGCTTGAAAATCGTACCAGGCACGTTATCTTCTTTTTTTTTTTGACAATTGAAATTTATTTTAAATAAAATTCATTGTTTTTTATAATTATTTACTAATTTAATAATTAAATTATTATTTTTTATTTATATTATTATTATGATTATATATATATATATATTAAAACAAATTAAAATTGTACAAATTTCGACCAAATGTGCAAAAAATCTTTATTCTCCGTATAAATATAATATATTAAAATTTTGAGAAATTACTATTTATTTATTAAATTTTTATGTAGCTAGATGAACAATTGAATTATATATGGTAAGTTTATTTCATTAAATACGAGGATAAATGATTGAATGTAGTGTATATTAGTTAGGACTCTAAAATAATTATTAGATTCTTGATTTTTATAAATGATAGTAGTTGAATTATACGTGAGGATTTTTAGTTTATTGCCAATTTTAATAAGGGATTTTAGTTGATGAAAATAATAATTTAAACATTTATGTTGTGCTTATTTGCAAAAATTATAATCCCAAGACTAAAACACATGATTATAATTATAATCTCAAAGACTATTAAACTATTTTATAATCCCTAAAATAATTTTTAATCTAAATTTAAAAACAAACAATACACTGGAGATTAATATTCACACAAGTATAATATTTGCAAATAAATATATCCGAAACTGTGAATGTTATTCATAGACTAATGTTAGGTACATTTCTTTTTTAGAGTATATCTAAAGTGATCATAGAAAAAAAATAATTAGCTAATGATAATATTTTTTAGTAAATGATAATGGATGCATGTCCATATGATAATTAATTGGATGGGAAGGACTGAACATGTGGTTTGATGTTTTTTTGATAAATAATAATAAGTGCATGTATACACGTTAATTGATTATGTTTATTGTACATATGATAATTAAAATTGAATATTTATGATATCAGTTGTGAAAATAAAGATAAGAAAGTAGGGTGGCCTTATTTGATATTTCTACAAATACAAGGGGTATTTATGAGTTAGAAAGATTCGGGTGGGTCAAACTTCGCAGCACGGACAGCTGACATTTTTCTCAAGGTTTTCGGTACTACGCGAGCCATTACATCATCTTTTCTCACCAGAAGTTATTCTTTCCAATTTTCCCGGAAAAACCAAGCCCACCAACACAGCGTATTGCCATTGTTTACCTTTGATTGGAGGTGCATTGCTTATTTCCTTTATAGGATCATTCACTTTTAATCGATTATCATTCTATATCGTTTACTTTCTCGATATTTATGTGATGTAATTATTGAATTTCAGCTCGTAATAATAACTTTTAATAAACTGTATATTTTTTTCTTTCAATACCCAGTAACCAAACCGAGCATTACTTTGTGGAGCTGAATTATGACTATAGATTAGATTGGCTGCCAATTTTGTACATGCTGAATTTCTTTTTTATGCTTCAATTGTTTATTTATAGGGTTTAATTTGATTATATATAAATGGGTATTGATGAAATTTTTGGCGAATCTCGAGCTGCAAGTCTTCCGACGAAGAGTGCAATCTATGTCTGGGGATATAATCAATCTGGGCAAACAGGGAAGAAAGGGTAAAGAAAGGAATTTGAGGATCCCAAAGCAGCTTCCACCCAAGCTTTTTGGATGTCCTGCAGGAGGTAATTCTAGATGGTTGGATGTTGCCTGTGGCCGAGAGCATACGGCAGCAGTGGCCTCTGACGGGTCGCTTTATACTTGGGGTTAGTCTCTTTATGTTAGCTATATTTCATAATGTTGTGCCCTGCATGTTTGTAATTATATTGTTTCTAATCGTGGCAGATAAAATTAAGTTTTTTTCTTGTTAATTGGTTGATGCTAATATGCATGATTGTTTTACTATGTGTTGTGAAAGCCATTTGGAAATTATACATAACCCGTTTTAGAACTATATATAATATCTGAATTCTTCTTCATTGTAGTCTGATATATAATTTTTTTCAAATTGAAATATAGCACACAATGACAAGAAATTAAAAGAAGAATATAAATAGAAGAACACACAATATACCCAAGTTCACTAATTTGGTAGTCTTGTTTGTATTAATTAGATGTTTCACAAACTCTACAATGATTCACACACAAAACAATATTTATAGTAACTAGAAAACCCTAGTTGCTATAACATGGACTCAAATCCATGAGATCCAATACATTAGTAAAATTCAAATACACATTACCCTTGGCTTGCAGGGGCTGCCCCCTTGCAACCCCCACCCGTCCGCTCCCTCACCAGGGAGCCATTTGTCAAACATGCAGAAGTATGAGCCAATCCTAACACCCGCTGCAGCGACTTGAAGTTGTTAACAAGGTTGAGTTTTCGTCTTTGAATCTAATAAAGAAAAGAAACAGATGGATGCGAAGTCATCGTATTATGGAAAAAAGTTGCTAGCTCGTTGAATGGGAAAGAAGAAAATACTAAGATCGAGTATTTTATTTGATTTGATTTTTTTTGGTATATAGATGGAGTTGTCGTGTATATTCAGTAATGAAATCATGGTTTTGAACAGGAGGAAATGAATTTGGTCAGTTGGGGGATGGAACAGAGAACCGTAGAAAACACCCAAAGAAGGTGAAGCAATTGCAGACAGAATGTGTGAAGTCTGTGTCATGTGGAGCGCATTGTACTGCTGCTATCGCAGAACCACGTGATAATGATGGAACCATTTCAACTAGACGACTCTGGGTTTGGGGACAAAATCAGGTTATACTTGTTATACGGTTAGTTCATATTCTATTATTGATCTATGGTATCGGTATGTCCTTAGTTTTCTTTTCATTTTTTCCTGTCTCTACAGGGATCCAATTATCCGCGTCTATATTGGGGAGCCTTTTCTCCAAAAACGGTAATAATTTATCTTATTTTTTATTTTATTTTATTTTTTAAACCTTTGTGAGTATGTTACTGAATGTTGATTCTCTAGTGGAACTTTATCAGGTAGTTGAAAAGAAAAACTAAGATATATAAGTCACTTAATATCTGAATTATTGCAGTTATATGTGTACTTATTATAAATTAGCCTTTTATTTTATATTGAGTTACAATTTATTTTTTATACCATGTTGTTTAGGAAACAACCTCACTGTTTTGGGGTTGGGCCACAATTAAGAAGCATTTAAGTAAATCCTTTGCTTATTATCTAAGCGCAAGACAATATGCAGAACTTTGAGTCTTTAATGTTTCAAGGGAGGCGTCTTTGCTCCATGTTGCAAATTTATTTTTCTTAAATGCTTATAATTTCATAAATGTGTCCCATGTTGACATCTTTCTTTGGCAAGTTGTCATTGGATCCAGTGAGAAGAGTAATCACTATAAATTTAAGGGAGGTAATTGATATGGTGATTCTCATCTAGTGACAAAAATTCAATCACTTTTTGAATCTAGGTTCTCACTAGAGGGGTGTATGACATTATGAGGAAATTAGAACTTTAACTGGGAGAATTGGTATGGTAGAGGGTGAATTAAATATTCATTTTTAGCTGATTCACTGCAAATTCTTTGTTTTAAAGGTGTACGATTTGTCTCGTATACTTACAGTTTCTCTTCAAACATGAAGCCGCATCTCCACATTTGTGTAAAATAAAATTTAATACATTTATTTTACTGCAGATTATCTGTCAAGTAGCTTGTGGGTCTGTTCATGTTGTGGCTTTATCTGAGGACGGGCTACTACAGGCTTGGGGTAATTTTCTAGACCATAAATTAAAACTCATTTTAATACCCCTTTGTCAGTTTGAGTTAAGTTATGTGTTTCAGTGTCTTTATCTTTTATGCAATTCCCTCTTCTTTTTATTTTTAAGAATAAAAAGTCTGTGCACACATGTTTTGCATATTACTCAAAGCTTTCATTTTTAACGTCACAGCTATCATACAGTTTAGGAAAAAGGAAACCTAGGCACAAATCTACACTTTGGTGCCGTACCCTGTATTATTAATTAGAATTTTATCATTGTTCTGACAAACCAGGCTATAATGAATATGGTCAGCTTGGGAGAGCTATTACTTGTGAAGGCCTTCAGGGGGCATGTATTATAAATGCATATGCTAAGTTCCTTGACGAAGCCCCTGAGCTTGTGAAGATTACCCAAGTGTCATGCGGGGAGTATCACTCAGCAGCTATATCTGATAAAGGCGAGGTGTAAGTGTTCCAAAGGACCTTTGTTAGATGGAGACTAAGTTCTATGTTAAGCATGAGAATTCTGGTTTATCCGCATGGCATAGGTGAAATTGATGGGAGGTCTAGAAAACTGGCAACCTGATATCTAATCAGAACAAAGGATGCATTGGAAATAATTGTCCATTTTGTCCCCTTAGCTTTCCTACACATTTATACATGAACACAAAATAACTTGGTCCTCAATTTTTAGTTGTTCTGGTTGCTAGTATGTGCTGTGTGTTCTTCCTATGTTCACTTTCCTTTTACATCTTCACATGTCCTCTTGTGCGTAATACAAGCATGATTTCAGGTTCTTTCCCTTTTTTTAATTTTTTTTAATGGTTATTAAACTTGAACTTGGTTTCTATTTGACGATTGGTTTCTGGTAGTCTATGAGACTGGAGTGATATGTTTTACTTTCATTTTCCTACTTTTATTTTTCTCCTTTTATTATCTTTTTATTTGTTTTTACAAATTTCTTTTGTTACATTACATGCGTGCTGAAGCTTCGGCTTTATTGTTTGTTGTCTTGTTTTTATTGAAATAATAAACTACTTTATTTATACTGTATAAAGCAACTACCAAGATCGTTATGCCTTGGTACATTCGGGAACATATGAAATATTCTTAGTAATACAATTCAAATAATATATAGAGTAACCACCAATTTAAAGAAATAACTACCTCCTATAAAATTGAAAATTTTCTGTACTTATGCACATCACGAGCATCGTGCATGGCCGACATCTATTGCAGATAATGTGGTTGTTGTTTGCTACATTACTAGCACGCAGAGGGTACATATGTTCTTTTTCTGCATCTCTCTCTAGCACAGAAATTTGGGACTTCTATTTAGGTTAAATGTTAACGTACTTAGTTTATGTGTATCATCTTAGTGAAATTATTTTAGTTTGCAGGGTGACCATTAAATCTCAAAAGCCAGCTATGTCATCTTTCTATCCTGTCTCTTATGTGTAATTTCTGGTCTTCTTTTAGTGGATAATTCAGTCGATGATACCCAATTCAGATTTGCTTAAGTGTGAATATTGGTTGCTATATCCACTCACTATGTTCTCAATTTCCCTTTTTTTATACTTTATTGCTTCCTTTATTTATCCTGTTAGTGTTTTCTTCAAAAAGTTTATTTATGTGGTTTCAGCTCTTATATTTCCTTCCCTTTTGTGAATAATTCTAGTTTACTAGGCCACATATGCTTAGTCTTTGGTAATGTCACTGTGGTCTGGTTTTATTTTTTCTAGTTCCTTATTATCATTATTTTGCTTTTCCATTCCGATTCTTGTACCATTTTTGACAAGTTATTTCTACACTCACAACAGTTTTCTTTGACTTGGCAGTTATACCTGGGGCTTGGGAAATATGGGTCAACTTGGGCATAGTTCTCTTCAGTCAGGGGACAAGGAACTACTGCCAAGGCGTGTGGTTGCCCTTGATGGAGTATTCATCAAGGATATTGCATGTGGTGGTGTACATACTTGTGCTTTGACTTTGAAAGGAGCTCTTTATGTGTGGGGCAGTAGTCAGGCAGGGCAATTAGGCCTTGGTCCTCAAACTGGATTCTTTTCATGTGTCCCTAATGATACTCAAACTTTACTGCGCAACCTACCTGTGTTGGCCATTCCTACTGGAGTGGAACTTGTTGCCTGTGGACATTCTCACACTCTTATTTCTACTAGAGATGGAAGAATTCATGGTTGGGGTTACAACAATTATGGCCAGGCTGCTAATGCGAAATCTACATATGCTTGGTATCCATCCCCAGTTGATTGGTATGCTAAAGGAAAATTATTGTGTCATTGGTTGTCTTCAATTCCTAAAAAACAACCTTTCTGATGGGAACATCATCATATAGGTGTGTTGGGGAAATACGGAAACTGGCAGCTGGTGGTGGCCATTCAGCTGTGTTGACAGATGCATGTTCCTTAAAGGAGTTGTGTGAATTTAGGCTTGCAGAAGGTGTTACTCTATCAAATGCTTTCGAGATTGGGGATGTTGCGTCCAGAACTGGTTCTGATGCTTTAGCTCGCCTTTGTGAAAGAATAAGGTATTTTTTTCCTGTTCGTTGTCCAGATATGAAAATCCTTTACAACTGTGATTATTCAAAGCTATTTTGGTTTAATTTTTTTCTTTAATCTTTTTTTCTGTTGCTCGTATTGAAATTATTGTGTCAACATTTAAGTTTTTGATCACCTATGCTTCTTCAGCAGGCCAGTTGCTCAATTAATCTTATTAACTGAATTGTCACTTGATCCTTGCTTCTTTAATGAAATGTTTGCTGAAGAGGTTAACAATGAAAACTAGACACTAAGAAGGGTCATAATCACAATCTTTATGGTCCTTTTCAATGGACGACTGGAACTTTGTGTTAAAAAGTGCTTAAAATCACTTTGAAATTTATTAAAGACTAAAGTACACTTTGCACCCCAAATTTTATACCATTGTTGAGTTTTGCACCCCAAACTCAAAAGATGCCTTAGTACACCCCAAACTTCATTTTATCTAAACAAAACGCACACTTCGAGTCTTTAACCGGTCAAAAGTGACTGGTTATGCTTGTAACACGATTTTTGAAGGGTAAAATAGGTATTATATGTTTTTTAAAAAATATAATAATAATATTAAAAACTAAAATCCTATCCTAAACTCAAACCCTCTTTCTCTTCTTCGTGCCCTTTACGTCTCTGGCGAGCATCGAAATTTCAACCATGACTAGCTGTGCTGCGTACAATAACTCAGGAAGAAGGTAGTGGAGAAGAGAAGAAAAAAGGAAAGGAATGAGGAGAGAGAGAGGTCTAACATTCTTCAATGAGGAGAGTAAGGTTATGTATTACTGGTATAAGAAGTTTAAGGATGAACCCAATTCGGATATGGATGGGTTTACTAGGATTTTGCATTCTGGGAAGGCTGATGAGTTCATGGATGAGATCCCCACATTTGTTGCTCAACCATTAAAAGATGGATTGGATCAGGTATTTGAGAGTTTCTTTTAGTTTTTTTGATTTGGGTATTTGTTTTTGTCAGCTGATTTTTTTTTTGGCACTTTATGAAATTATAAGCCTCAAATTCTTCAAAATGTAAAGTTCAAAATATGATTTAGTGATTGTTTATGAAAATGTTCTTTTTATTTTTTTGTCAGTTAGAGTTTTTGTGTTCAGTTTTTTTTTGGTTTATGAATTATAAACCAGTAATTCTTCAAAAATGTGAAGTTAAAGACTAAAATTAAGTAATTGTTTATGGAATTGTTCATATGAGTTTTCCTTGATTTTGTTGAATTTTTTTGGGAGTTTGATACTATTTTGATGGCTCTTTACGAGTACATTGACCTTTTCTTATATTTGTATTAAGTGGAAATTACCAAGGAACTAGAAAGAAGGATTCAGTTGGTTTTAAGAAGCATGAAGCCAAAATCGAAGTTTTATAAATAGAGTAGTTCTGCACAAACTATAAACTATGCACAAACAGGGGGGAAAAAGAAAACACAAAAATCTAAAAACAAATAAAATCTAGTATGCGGGTCCTACATTATTCTCTAGAGTCTGGACCCGCATAATCAAATTCCTTAATTTCTGTGACGAATCAGATGCAATCGGAGATATCCTCGATGCCGATGCCGACGTCGACGTCGGAGTGGAAGAGAAGCTCGAAGATCTTGTGAGAGGAAGGCAACAAAGCTAGCTTTCTAGGGGCAATCCTCTAACAGGGGCTGAGTTAGTGGGGTTTGGGTATTTTGGATTTATTTAATATTGTTTATTATAATTTTTTTAATGTTTTTATTTTAAAAAAACATATAATACCTATTTTGCCCTTCAAAAATTGTGTAACAGGCATAACCAATCACTTTTGACCGGTTAAAACCTCAAAGGGTGCATTTTGTTTAGATGAAATGAAGTTTGGGGTGTACCAAGGCATCTTTTCGAGTTTGAGGTGCAAAACTCAGCAATGGTATAAAGTTTGGGGTGCAAAGTGTGCTTTAGTCTTTATTAAATCTTTGGGTGGTAGTATGCAAGTAGCAGATCTTGACTTTCCCTACTCTATTCCTGTACCCGAACTTCAACCTAATATGTCATCTGGAATTTTTATTTCTATTTCATTGCCTCTTCACTCACCCAGTCCTTGAACTTGCTTTCCGAATCCAAAAGGGTTGTGATGTAACTTCTAACTCGCCTGCTAAACAGCTAGTTAGTTGTATTACATGTGTAGCAAACTCCTTAATGGTTTTGACTGTCTATCATTTGTTTTTATTTTGTTTGCATATTATGCTTGTAAGAAGTAAGAATATATACATTCGCCACACACGAGACATGTATTTTATTATATTCAAGAAAACATGTCAACCAGTTATTTGTATCTACAGGGAGCATATGATTGATGGTGGTGATTGCAACTATGAAGGTGAGTTTGGTGACTGAAGGTATTGGTAAAAATCCAGAAATTGCCAACCAGTCAGTTGTGTATGTGTAGATCATTTAGCTCTTAATTAGTGTACCTGCTGACCTCAAAGAACTAGCTAGGGACCATCATATTTTAAGTAAAGAGGGAACCTCTTGTATCTATGATTATTCCTTGAATAAGAGTAATTATAAGTAACAGTTACTCTGGTCATAACCAGATGTATATAATTGAACATATTCATGCTATACAAGTTTTCTGCTCTACTATGTTTGCTGTCACAATTACAACCAATATATGCTTAATTAGTTGCTTACAATTCAATAGTAGTGCTATTTTCTTTGGATGGGCTTAGAAAGAAACCTCAAATACAATTTGTTCATAGGATATTCATAAACATGGTTAAGTTTGTCGGGAGAAGAATCAACTTTACATTTTTATAAATCACTGAAATGATGATTGTGCTGTTAAAAGCTTGTTCTCGCAACTTCTTCGCCTAAATTGTTTTTTTTTCTCCTTCCTATTAATAGTTATTAAGGTGGGTAAGAGTGATGTAGAACCTAGCATCGGCTTTACAAAAACTACTAGACGGTTATGAACTAAGGTTGTGTTTGATGAAACTGAATGTTAAGATTTGAACAGTTTAGACATCTGAATAATGTAGAGTATCTGTCTAATTGTATCTGAATGGAGAAATATTTTCCAAAATGTCTGAGTAACAATATTTTATCATTTTACCCTCTGAATATTATTAACAGAATTTGATTCTTCCCCACCACCCCCAACTGTGATTCACCGCCATTGTTTCTTGATCCTCCCTCCTCTTTCATAGTCCCTTCTTTCCCATCATCATACCTCTCAATTTCAATTTAGATACGTAAGATATGCAGAAACTAAATACACTCGAGACCCATATGCATTAGAATTTAGATCCACCACCCTCCCTGTCATCAATCAAAACCCAATTTTCAGATGGTAGTGAAATTGGACAAGCTAGGTTTGCCACGGGAGGTGAAAGAGGAGCCTCTGTTTGGAACGGAGGTGAAGAAAGAAGAGTTCAAATATGCAGGTCTATACACATCTTCTCTCTTCCCTCATCCCCAATTTTACCATTACTAAATTTTATCTTTCTTCTTTCTCTCTCTATAAAATAGCTTAAATGCATGCCAATATAAATTTGTCAAACAAGATTATTCTCTTACCGAGAAAGAGACTATCATGGACAGAGGTATTCAGACACAAACAAACACCACATAAGACCGCTTGAGTTCTTCTGAACCATCGTGTTAGGGATTAGAGGGGTTCTACTAGAGAGTTAGAACTGGAGCTCCATTAGTCTGAATTATGTTGGAGAACAAAAATCAGAAAGATATCCATTAGATTCCATGAGCAAAAGCAATTGCAATTTGCAAGCTTTTCCAAAGAGAACATTTTGTCAACTCATTTACAAGTACAGTTTAAAATAGCTAAAATGCATGCCAATATAAATCGGCAACTTATGGTGAAAGGAGTAGGGGGTGTCTTGTGATTATCTTAGTAGACATTCACGTACGCTAGCCCATGCTATACAACAGGATTGATAGATATATATATTTATCACCCTGGAAACACACAGTCGTGGTCAGAAATAATGGTGGGTACGGTGTTTCGAATCCGTTATCGGTTAACGTGACGAAGCATCCACGGCGGCATGAGAGAAGTGTTACAAGGTGGAGCTTGAGCTCCATCTCCTGTTACCTGGAACGTCCCACTGCAGATTAATTTGAACACACAGACCAATAAAACTCGTCAGAGGTAAGAATTAAGAGGAGATATATGTGCCGCCGCTGTGGCTGGCTGCAACATATATATATATATAGCGCTCTTTTGACTTTAATAATCTCACTCCTGAGTACAAATTAATCCGTCATTATTACATGAGCTAGGCTTGCTGTTAATTTTCTTGATTATCATTTCATGATGATCCCTAACGGCATAACAACTTAACTTGGGCCTCATCATTTTATTGATAACTGGCATTACTATTGCTTGGAGTTTATCTTAAGAAGTTGAAAATTAAATTTTCATTAGACGACGGACAAAAGGGATTAATATCATGCCAGTATTATTGAAATACTGAAACCTTAAAAATTGAAGAATAAAAATGTAAGACTTACTATACTAGATATCTTTGTTCTTAACTTAATATTGAAAATTAATTTTATATAAAGAGAAGTTTTATTTTTCCATAACCAATACGAGTATATATTACAAGTTACTCTAATTAATTAATGTGGCCGCTGACTTTTTAAACGAGCTTACCCTCATTTTTTATCAGTTTCAAAAAGAGAACGTTGAGTCTATATATATCTTCCATACTACTAGTTTAGTACTACTATGTACGTATGATTATTAGTGGGGAGAGAGTACCCTATTGTTAAAGAAGGATATGGTGGCCGTGGAGGCTGAGGTAAAATGAAGGTTGATGAGGCTTGGCCTCGATTTTGCCGCTCCAGCTGTTCACTCTCAGCCATTGTTTTCTCCTTCTCCTTGAGCTGTTTTACATACCACATGCACTTTATTATTAATTATTATTAGAGATTGACCGGAAAAATTGTAAATTAAGAGAAAACACGTATAAGCACAAAAAAGTGCTTAATCGCTTCAATTGAGATACGTAGTATTATGATCTCTGAACTTGCATAGCAAGAACAAAGAAACCCAAGGTTTTGTTTACTTATTGAATATTAAAACCACTTATGCAAACCATTATTCATTCGATGTATATGGTATATGAATAAGTTGTATTCGAGCATGTACAATTAAATTTTACATGCAAATTAGTTACAGAGCGGCGTACGTACATATACATCCGATAGATCCGCGGAACCATTGAGGAAATATAAAAGAAGTCGATCGCTACTTACCTTTTTCGCAAGCTGGTTGTTGTGGCCCTGCAATGCTTTCTCCTGCCACAGACTACAATGTGAGATCGAGTTCATATACGTTCTATCTAATTTATTCGTTAAATGTGCCCCTATATATATATATATATATAAATACACACACATCAATATACGTTATATATATACACACGCGCGCACACGCATAAAAATAAATAAAATAAAACGAACAATAGGAATTACGTACGAGAAAAATATATATATATATATATATATATATATATATATATATATTTATATTATAGCTAGTGCCTAGTATTGTTACCTTTTTCTGAAGCTCATAAATTGATTCATGCATAAGTTGGTTCTGCATCGCATATATAAAAATGATATAATGGCTTAAAAACTGAGAAATATATGTATGCATGTACTTTCAAATCACATGAAAAAAGAATCCACCAAACGGAAAATTGCGGAAAACAATCTCTCTAATTAATTTAATCACCTTTCTTGTTCGTATTCGTTTGAGAGCAGTGTCAAGCTGTTGCTCTAAACTTTGAAGCTCGCGAAGGTTTAAGGGATCCAGTTCTTCTCCGGCATAATGCCTGAAACGTTTATTTGTGAAGCAACATCACTATATATATATATATATTCCGGATATATTTTTTTAACAATTATTCAACGTACTCTTGTCAATGTATCAAAAAAGCATTCAAGCAAGCTATTTTTGTTGTATCACAAATTATTGAACTTTCAGAAAATGTCAAAAATTAACCCTATGAGTGCTGACGTATTTGCTGGCATGCACGTAATCTGTTCAAATTTTGGTCGTCATTTTTGACATTTTTTGAAAGTCCAATGATTTTTGGTGAAAAACAAATACTAGTTAGTTTGTATATTCTTTGCTTAACCGGCACGAGGTAGGTAGGTAGGTACGATTAATACCTTATATTTCTTTGTAGGACTTCAATCTTAGCTGTGAGCTTGGCAAATTCAAGGGACCAGTTATCCTGTTCACATTTTAATTAAAATATATATGTGAGACAAAAGAGAGCCGTTTAATTCTGTTACTATACTGATTTTTCTCAACGGAGCAATCTTCCCCACTAAAAATCAGAGGATAGAAAAGATGACTCGCCTGAGGTTCTGCATCAGTTGCACCAAGTTGTTTCTCAGCAGAAGAGTACCTCTCGTACCTTTCCAGAATTATATTCATACTGCCAAACGGAAAGATAGAGGATGAACTCTACTATGCAAACAAATAAATAAATAGATGCATGTAAACCATAGTAGAAATTAGCTAGTTTTAGGGGGGAGGGAGGGGGGAGGGGGGAGGGGGGGGGGGGGGGGAAAGCCTAATGTTACTAATTCCACTGCTAAATCCAGGTAGAAAAAGGGAATCTCAAGAAACTTTAACAATGGAATCACTGGGACCTCATATGTAGGTACTGCATCTGCGCACAGATAATTTTAGGCTACAGCACGCGCGCGCGCACACATATATATATATAGCAATGATCCACGGTTAAAGGGAATGAGAATCTCTTTCCTTCCAACCCAATCTGAACCGTCCGTTTCATAATCAAAAGGTTAGGAAATGAGACTATCTCATAACAGTTATTAAGAGTCTCGCAAACTGTTATACGATACCTGGCCATATAACAATTGACTTTGTTGCTCTCAAAGGAGTAATATGGGGTATCACATAATTGTGACGCGATAACTGAATGAGTATAAAAATCTTATCGCACAATAGTTGAAATATTTGGATGAGACAAGACAGATTCTTGACATGCAAATAAAGAGAGATAAAAAGTTGTGGTTATCTCAAGAATATTATGTCGAGACGGTATTGAAAAGATAACATGGATAAAGCAAAGGTAGTTACTACTCCATCGGCGAATCACTTCAAGCTCTCCAAGAAGATGTGTCCTTCATCTGACGAGAAAAAAGTACATAAATAGAGTTTGTTACTCTTTGGCGGTTGTCAGCTTGATGTATGTACGAAGCCAGATATTGAACAAGCAGTGGGAGTTGCAAGCATGTACATACAGAACCCAGGCAAGAAACTTGTAAAACTGTGTAAAGAGTATTCTAGAGAGAGAGAAAAGAGAGTGGTATAATTGTTCCTTTTTCTGTATTAATCTTATAAGTCTGAACTGTTACAATGTTACACTTTATATAGAACAACTTGCAGACTAAGCTAATCTAGCTAAGCTAACTAACTAACTAATCATAAAAGATTAATCTAATCATTTACAATATTGCCCTTATTAGATGTTGATATCTTAACACCCCCCTCTAGTTGGCAGGACTAAACAGGTTTAGTACTCCCAACTTGGATAATAGAAACTGAAGTTGAGCTGCAGTTTGAGGCTTGGTTAGAAGATCAACAGATTGATGAGTAGTCGAAATATGAAGTGGAAGGATAAGACCTTGAGAGACTTTTTCAAGAATCAGATGGCAATCGATCTCAATATGTTTGGTGCGTTCACGAAGCACTGGATTTTTAGCTATGTGAATAGCTGATTTACTGTCAGTATAAATAGGAACAGGAACAGGAAGTGAGATCCCAAAGTCTTTAAGTAGAGCTAAGTTCCAAGTAACTTCACAAACTGTATTTGTCATAGATCTATTTTCTGTTTCAGTAGAGGATCTAGCAACAGTATGTTGTTTCTTACATTTCAAGAGAGTAAAGACTCTTCAAGTATGACACAATAGCCAGAAATTGATCTTCTTGTCATAGGACAAGTTCCCCAATTAGCATCACAAAAAGCTTGCAACTGAAGGGAGCTAGCAGAAGATAAAAGAAGACCTTGACCTGGTGCAGCTTTAAGATATCTTACCAGCTTCATAGCTGCATCCATATGAGCCACAGTAGGAGAAGCCATAAATTGACTAAGAATGTGAACAACATAAGAAATGTCTGGTCTAGTAATAGTTAGATAGATGAGTCTACCAACTAATCTTCTGTAAATACTAGGATCTGATAAAAGTTGTCTTGTGGCATGACTAAGCTTATGTTGATGTTCAATATATAGGAATGAAACTAGGCTTAGCACCTAGCAGACCTGTGTCAGTCAGAATTTCCAGAGCATACTTCCTTTGATGTAAACAAATGCCAGCAATAGATATGGCAATTTCAATTCCTAAAAATACTTCAAGGTGCCAAGATCCTTGACTTTAAACTGGGAATGAAGATACAGTTGCACTTTAGCTAGAACCTCAGGATGAGTACCAGTGAGAATTATGTCATCAACATAGACTAGAAGAGCAGTGAAAGATGCTTTGTTTTGAGAATAAACAAAGAATTATCACTAAGAGACTGTTTAAAACTATAATGCAACAAGGCTATAGAAAATTTGGAAAACCATTGTCTAGGTGCCTGCTTTAGACCATAAAGAGATTTGTGAAGTTTGCACACTGAAGTGGTAGATAACAGATCTTTAGGAACATGAAATCCAGGAGGCAAATCCATATAAACCTCTTCCTAGAGATCTCCATGTAAGAAAGCATTGGTAATGTCCAATTGAGAAAGTTTCCAATCCTTTAATAGCAGCAATAGATAAAAGGACTCTGATTGTGATCATTTTTGCAAGCAAAAGTTTGAAAGTAATCTAACCCTTCGGTTTGCAGTGAAACCTTTGGCAACCAACCTTGCCTTATATCTTTCCACACTGTCATCAGATTTGTACTTGACCTTGAAAATCCATTACACCCAATAGATTTTTTATGAGATGGTAAAGACACAATAGTCCATGTGTGAATTTGCCTCCAAAGCATTAATTTCAACTTGCATAGCCTCACACCATTTTGAATCCTTAACTGCTTGAGAGTAAGTTTTAGGTTCAACAATAGTAGAGGTAGAAGCTATTAGATGTTGATATCTAGAGGAGATATTGGAACATGTATCATAAAGAGATAAAGGATGCTTAGTGGAACAGTGAGAAAAAGAAATACCTGAAGAGGATGGCAAAGGTAAAGTGGTTGGTAGATTCTGAGGCAAATCTGTATAGTCTTGAAATTTTACAGGTAAAGTTCTCAGTCTTAAAGGTCTTGACATATGTATGGGAGTTATAGAAGAAGAGAAAGTATCTGAAGGCTGAGAAATAGAAACAGGTGGAGAAGATATAGAAGCAGGTGAATTAGAATTATCAGTATTATGAAGAGAAGGAATAGGAACTGAGAAAGATGTATTCAGATCATCAAGAAAAGTGAAACCATTGTGAAGAGCTGGATTAGAAGACAAAACTACAGAGTTTGTAGCATAAGGAAAAATATTTTCATGAAATACTACATCTCTTGATACAAAGACTTTCTTGGTAGTGAGATCAAACTCTTTATAGCCTTTTTGATTAAAAGGATAACCAAAGGAATATGCATTTGATAGCCCTGGGAGCAAATTTATCCTTTCTTAGATACAAAGTTGAAGCATAACAAAGACACCCTAGAATTTTAAGATGACTGTAAGTAAGAGGTTTTTGAAATAGAAGTTCATAGGGAGTTTTATTATGCAAACCTTGAGAAGGCATTCGATTAATAAGATAGGTTGTTGTAAGAAGACAATCCCCCCAGAAATGAATAGGAAGATGAGACTTAAATCTGATTGCTCTAGCAACTTCTAATAAATGCTTATATTTTCTCTCAGCAACTCCATTTTGCTGAGGAGTCTCAACACAAGAACTCTGATGAATAATTCCAAGGTTATCAAGCATATGAGTGAGATCTTTATTAAAGAACTCAGTTCCATTGTCTGACCTTAGAATTTTTACACAACCATCAAATTGAGTTTTTACATAACACATAAATTTATGTAAAATTGAAGCAACTTGAGATTTTGAATATAGCAGATAAGTCTATGTGCATTTTGTATTATCATCAACAATTGTTAGAAAAGAAGTACAATTGTGATATGTCTTATGTCTATAAGGTCCCCACAGATCATAATGCAACAATTCAAATGGTTTGGAAGCAGTAGAGGAACTAACAGGAAATACATGTCTCATTTGCTTAGCTAGAGGACATACATCACAATGAAAGAAAGAAGTACACCTAGATGATATAAGATCAGGTATAGTTTTGAGAACATGAACAGGTGAGTGACCAAGTCTATCATGCCATAGCTGTAGAATTGAAGAAGAATGAGAAGAACAAGGTAATATGATTAGAAATAGTAGGAGTAACAAGCTTGTACATATTGTCCTTTAGTCTACCAATCCCTTTCACCTTCTTCATCACAAGGTCCTGAAATAGGCAGATATTAGGAAGAAAAATGACACAACAATGAATGTCTTGACTGAGTTTACTCACTGAAATCAGGTTGAATTTGAATTCTGAAACACAAAGGACATCATGTAAAATAATGTCATCAGTGAGCCTAACAGTGCCCTTGTGTGTAATAGAGAGGATTGACCATTAGGAAGATAAATGATAGAATTTATGAAAACAGGATTAATAAGTAAATCAAATGAGGTAGTAATATGGTCAGTTGCACCAGAGTCTATAATCCAGTCACTTGAGACAGAAAAACTAGATAGACATACAGTGTGTGCAGATGAATAATCATGGATACCTGCTAGATGAATATCAGAAGTAGAATGTAAGTGATTTTGATTGAGCAAAGTCATCAGTTCTTGATATTGTGCAGGTGTAAAAGTAGCAGTTGAGTTGATGAAGGCCACATAACCAATTATCTGAGAAGGATCAGTTGCACAAGAAGTATAAGCATTGAGTGATGGAGAAGCAGTAATTTGAGCAACAACTTTGTTTTCTTTGTCAGACTGATCCCTTGAATTTAGGAGGGAATCCATTCAGGAAATAACATCTATCCCTGGTATGGTTGGTTCCATGACAATAGGTGCATTCCAGATTTCCTCTATTGAATGATTTAGAATCCACTTTCTTGTTGCCAAATGAACCCTTTGAAAAACGTGAAATAGACTGAGTGTTGTTGTTAAACTTGCTGAGAAGAGCTATAGTCTCAGGAATTACTGTCAGTTGACTAGTGTAATTTCTTTATTTTTCTTCTTGTTGAATAAGTGCTAAAGCTTGATTCAGATTTGGAAGAGGATTCATTATAAGTAGCTGACCTCTTATGTTTGTAAACATAACATTTAGTCCCATCAGAAATGAAGTAACCTTCATGTTTTCATCACAAACTTCTTGCAACTTCAAAGCACCACATGTACACTTACAATTGTATTTAAGAACATGAGTTAGGTTAACTAATTCATCCCAAAGAGTTTTGAATTTTGTAAAATAGGTAGATACAAACATTGAATTCTGAGTTAAGGAAGCTAAATCCTTCTTGATCTCATATAATCGAGGACCATTGCTCTGTGTGAATCGAATGTTCAGATCATTCCAAATATCAGTAGCAAGAGGTATATAAAATATACTTGAACTGATTTTTGGAGAAATTGTATTAAGCAACCATGAAATCACCATATCATTACATCTCTGCCAATGAATTAGATAAGGAGATGTTTCACCTGGTTGATTGAACTTTCCAGTCACAAAACCCTAGCTTGTTCTTCGCAGATAGAGACAATGACATTGCTCTGCGCCATTGATTAAAATTGTCTCCACTTAGAGTTTGAGAAACTAGAACTTAACTTGGATGATCTGATCGATGCAAATAGAATGGATGACTTGGATCCAGAACAAGTATTTGATATTCATTTTCTGAGAAATTTATTTCAGTAGTCATTACTTCTGAAGTACGAATTTGTATTCTATAATCAATCAAATCTGGAATCAAACAAATCTGCACTCTGTAATCTGAAATACATAATTGAATCTGAAATCTGTTTCAATAGTTCAGTGAAACTATTTTTCAGAAGATTGATTTTAGGAAGAGAAGAGAAATCAAACAACTCTGTATTGATAACCTGGCTCTGATACCATGTAAAACTGTGAAAAAGAGTATTCTAGAGAGAGAGAAAAGAGAGTGGTATAATTGTTACCTTTTTCTGTATTTATCTTGTAAGTTTGAACTGTTACAATGTTACACTTTATATAGAACAACAACTTGCAGACTAAGCTAATCTAGCTAAACTAACTAACTAACTAATCATAAAAGATTAATCTAATCATTTACAATATTGCCCTTATTGGATGTTGATATCTTAACAAAACACTAGTAAGCAGTACGGTGGATATTGAGGTATCTTGGAGGTACATCCAGTTATTGTTTATGATTTAATAGAAATAACGTTGTGCAAGGATTATATTTGTTGATTCTTATAATTCAGGTGGTAAAGACGATAGTAGGAGTACTACTGGTGGTTATGTCTTTACAGTTGACAAAACAACAACTAGTTGATTTTCTAAGTTACAAATGATAGTCACTCTTTGGACTACAGAAGCAGAGTATGTTGTAGTTACTGAGGCAAGAAGGAGACGATTTGGCTTAAACTATTCATGAGAGAGTTGGTTAAAAAGAAAAAAAAGTACTTTGTGGAGAGACAACTAAAATGTTATTCATCTTGTAAAATATTCAGCTTTTCATGCAAGAATGAAGCATATTTAGCTGAGGTATCACTTCACCCGAGAGGTTTGAAAAGATGTGTTGGGAATTGCATATTCAGATTTGATATTGAAAGTAAATATAAATGCTTAAGTGTACAGTCCTTAAGAGAATCATTGTACAAGGACTTAGATGATAGATCACACGTGTTAGGTTGATCTGAGCCTTAATGTTTATCATATTTGTAAATGAATGTATAGAAGAAAAGATCAAACTTGTTAGGTTGATCTATTTGAGCTGTAAAAGTTAAAGTCTTGACAGAATCGTAGTCTGTCAAAGACAGCATTCGAAAGACAGGGCAGAATCGTGGAGTTTAAGCAAAGATATCGGAATCATAATCTGCCAAGAGATTCAAGCCTACAGAAGTTAAGGCAGAAAAAGTGGAGCTTGAGTGAAGATATACAAACTAGAAGTCTGCCGAAAAATCAAGTCTGCAGAGGCCAAGGCAAGAATCGTCGAGCTCAAGTGAAAGCATCAAAGAATCGTAGTTTGCCTCAAAAGCCACACTGAGAGTCATAAAAGTTTGAAAAGCATCTGCCGAGCCAAGTTAGGAATCGCAGAGTGCTATCAGAAGTGTGAAGTCTGCAAGACAAGCAAGCAAGGAATCGTAGTCTACCGAGAGCTTAAGAGAAATCGTAGTGTGCTCTACGAAGAAGTCTGAATCACGTTGTGCAAAGCCAACACACAACGATTGTGTCACAATGACCATAATCGTAGTGTTCCTCCAGTCAACATCAAAGATTAAAATCTAATAAAGAAAGGAAGAGCAACAAATAAAGAAAGGCTTATAGCCGTTGACAAAGTGATAGTCCCAATACTTTCAAATTCATCCTTAGTCCAAATCGAAGAAGCGTATTGTAGAAGCTAAGGATAGGACTAAAGTAGCATGCAGAAAACACCTTTTCAGGTGTTAAGTGAAAGATACAGTCTGCTGTGTCAGTGAGCCAGGCGGCAGAGCAGCAGAAAAGCAGGACGTTAACATCACTGCACAGAAAACGTCTGGAGCATTAAATGAAGCAATGGGAGCATTCAAAACGGCTATTTTTGAATGGCTCTTTTATAAGAAAATCAGACAAGGATTCGGACTAAGTAAGCAAGACGCATAAAGAAAGAATACATTGAAAAAAGCTCAAGAACACTCAACAAGCAACATTACGATACTGAAGAAAGCTTGCTTCGCTACTCAGTCCTTTGAAAGACAGAAGCTGAACTGCAACTGAGTAGCACACCTCAACTATCAACTGCCAATCCAAGTGAGGTACCAATTCAGAGGACTTGAAGAGCTCAAAAGTGAACTAAGTGAAGATTCAAGTCAAAGGACTTGAAGAGTTTAGAAGTGAACTAAGAGCAGATCCAAGTCAAAGGACTTGAAGAGTTCAAAAGTGAACTACGTGAAGTTCCAGGGCTGCTGACCTTGAAGGGATCTAAGTGATCCAGTTGTAAGAAGATATCCTTAGTGAATTTTCTACTCGTGGAGTAGAAGAGTGGATTAGGAGTCGTGTTGACTCTGAACCACTTAAAACCCTGTGTCTCATTGTCTCTCATTAACTGCTATAACTGCTATATCTGTTATAACTGCTATAACTACTTATCTAACCTTAACTGCATTATCTTGAAGGGGAACAAAACATATATTCCGCTGCAGTCAGTATACTGACTAAGTATTTTAGACCTAAGAAATTTTAAAATATCTATTCAACCCCCCTTCTAGATAACTACCGTGCCTTTGGGAACTAACAATTGGTATTAAAGCAGGTTCTCATAACTAAGCATACAAGCTGGAGAAGATCCTATGGCACAACTGATAAGCGAAACCAAGACAGGTGGAGGAAGCAAACCACTAATGTGCAACAAAGATAAATTTGCAAACTGGAAAATTCGGATGCAGGCCTACATGGATTCAATAGATGATGATCTATTTGAAACTGTTCTGAACGGGCCCTATATTCCGAGAAGGCTTGCACCAACTCCAGAAAATCCAGACAACATAGTGGTCAAGGTCAAATCTGAATGGACTGAAAATGAGAAAAAAGATGTTCAGCTTGACAAGAAGGCTAATAACATCTTGTTTCAGTCTTTAGAAGACAGTCTGTTCGAAAACGTGGTTAACTGCAAAACTGCAAAGGAAGTCTGGGAAGCATTACTCATCATGAATGAAGGAACTGAAGAAGTCAGAGAAAACAAGCAATCTCTACTGACTCAACAGTATGAGATGTTTGCTCATGTCTCAGGAGAGAATGTCACTTCCACTTATGAAAGATTCACTACACTACTTAACTCCCTCAGAGCCTATGGAAAGACCTATCCAAACAAAGATCTAGTCATCAAGTTCATGAGGTCTTTGCCAAGCAGATGGGATGCTAAGACCACTGCAATCAGAGAGTTAAAGAATCTGCATAAAATGATAGTTCAACAGCTCTACGAAAACCTTCTTACATACGAGCTTGAACTGACTCAACGAGTAGAAACTCTATCAAAAGGAAGAAGGAAGGACAAAGGAGTTGCCCTCAAAGCAAAAGAAGAGATCTCCAGGGCACAGGTGGAAGATGAGTCTGACTCTGATGAAGAGGATGACATTGATGATGATGAAGCTGCAATGCTGGCCAGAAGATTCAAAAGACTTATGCTCAAAGGCAGAAGCAGCAAACCTAAGAAGTTCAACAACAGCAGCAGTCATGAGCAGATCAATGACCTATGCTGTAACTGTAAAAAGCATGGGCATTTCATTGCCAACTGCAACAAGCCTATCAGGGAAGAGCTGAAGAGAAAGTCAAATCAAAAGAAGGAGCTCAAAGGCTACAGAAAGAATAAGAAGAAAGACAAAGGGCTTGTAGCTGGAAGTTCATGGAGTGATTCAGACAATGACACTAACACTGAGTCTGAAGATGATGAAGCACCTCAGAAAGCCAACCTATGTCTGATGGCCAAAAATGCACTAAGCAGGAAAGATGCTGAAGCAGTCATAGACAAGGTATTGACTTTAACTCTCCTGATATAGACATTGATGATTTAAGAATTGGCATTCGTGATATGTCAACTGATCTATATCAACATATGAAGTGGCTAAAAGTTCTATCTAAAGATTATACTGACCTTCAAAAGGAGAAAGAAAAGGTTCAGAAAGAGCTGGAAGTAGCTCTGCTAAATTCTAACTCTCTCTCTAAACTTGAAGATGAGACTAAAATCTTAAGAGAGACAAATGAACTGACCATACAGAGAGAGTATAATTTAACCTCTAAGATTGAGGAGCTAGAAAAGACTATCTCTACATGGAATAGATCTTCTTCATCCATGGACTCCCTGATATCCAATCAGAGAAGTGTCTCTGATAGAACAGGCTTAGGGTTTGGGGAATCAACCTCAGAACCCTGTGTGGGAAAGACTAAAGAGATTAATGTAAGTAATGCTTCTAACTTAAATAGAAGTATTACATTCGTTAAGTCCACACAAAAGGATGAACCAGTGCAACCTTGCTCTTCTGAACCAAGACGTGTTCCTAAACACTACAGATCTCATGCTGGCCTAGGGTTCAGAAAAGTGAAGAGTAATTTAGTCACCACTGTCCGACCTCGACGAATCATAAAGTTAAGTAAAACTAACTCCACCGATCAACTTGGAAGGAATCGTGGTGTTGAGACTCACTCAGCACAGAACATGAACTCCAGGGCTACATGGAAAAGGAAGATGCAATTTAAGGGTAAAGACAACAAATATCCACACAAATCTAATTGGAGAAAGCATCCACACATATACACAAATATAAATTATGTTGGATGTTTTGCATGTGAAAAGTTTGGTCATAAAATTGCATCATGCTTTCATAATACTGTGCATAGAAGACCCAAAGTCAAGCAGATTTGGGTTCCTAAGGGTACTAACATTGCAGGACCCATGCTAATCTGGATACCAAAATGAAAGCCACCACGACTACCACATGGTATCTGAACAATGGTTGTTCAAGGCATATAACCGAAAAGAAAGCCCTCCTGTCAAATTATACAGAGAAGGAGGGACCAACAGTTATCTTTGGAGATAACAGCTCTGGCAAGACAAGAGGCTATGGTTCAGTTGGAAATAGTGCAGTGTCCTTCAGCAAAGTGGCTTATGTTGATGGTCTAAAGCACAATCTTCTTAGCATCAGCCAACTCTACGATAAAGGCCATCTAGTTACCTTCCTCAACAATCAATGTCAAGTCAGAGATCTGGAGACATCCTCTATCAAGCTGACAGGAACAAGAGAAGGAAATGTATACATTGTCAATCTTGCTCAGCTCAGTACTGATGAGACAGTATGCTTCCTTGCTAAAGCCACTGAAGAAATAAGTTGGCTTTGGCATAGAAGATTATCTCATCTCAACTTCAAGAGTATGTCTAAACTGGCCTCCAAAGATCTGGTAGCAGGATTACCCAAGTTCAACTTCATCAAAGAAAGACCATGCAATGCATGTCAGCTTGGAAAGCAAACAAGGAGCTCATTCAAAGGTAAAGCAGTCAACTCAATTGACAGGCCCATACAGTTACTTCACATGGATCTCTTTGGGCCAATTCCGACTGTGAGCTTAGGAGGGAAGAGATACTCACTAGTCGTGGTGGATGACTACACCAGATACACATGGGTGTTCTTTCTCAACTCAAAATATGAGACAAGCTCCCAACTGATAAAGATGTTCAAGCTGGTGATGAATGAAAAATGAAAGACTATCAAGGCAATAAGGAGTGATCATGGCAGAGAGTTTGACTTCTCAAAAATGGAACAGTTCTGTGCAGACAATGGCATCAGTCACAACTTCTCAGCACCACGAACTCCTCAGCAAAATGGAGTAGCTGAAAGAAAGAATAGAACACTTATAAAAGCCGGAAGAACTCTACTTGCAGGAGCTCATCTGCCTGAATATTTTTGGGCAGAAGCTATCAACACTGCGTGCTACACACAGAACAGATCTCTTGTACACTCTACGTTAAAGAAAACTCTCTATGAGCTGTGGAAAGGAAAAAAGCCAAATGTCAGTTACTTCTATGTGTTCTAATGTTCATGCTATATTCCCAACAATGGAAAGCAATATCTAACTAAGTTCCAACCTAAGTCAGATGAAGGAATCTTCCTTGGTTATGCCACAGACAGCAAAGCCTATAAAGTGTTCAACAAAAAGACACTAAATGTTGAAGTCTCAATCCACATCATCTTCGATGAAACAGACTCGGATAAGTCTGCACCACCAGAGACTACGATTGACGATACTGACACGACGAATGAAGTGATCGAACCCAACACTATGACAGTAGTTCCTAAAGAAAGAATCGTAGTGTCCGAAGAAGAAATCGTAGAGAGAGCTGAACCAAATGATGATTCTGAACATCAAGAACCAGAAGTCAATCTTGAGGAGTTCAGGTAAGAAGGCACCAGAACTGATGTTCCAACAGGGAACAGGTGGGCAAGAGATCACACTCAAGATTTAATTATTGGTGATCCAACTGCCAGAATAAGAACAAGATCTGCAACTCAGAATGAATGCTTCTATTTGAGTTTTCTATTTCAAATAGAACCCAAGAAGATTGAAGATGCCATGCTAGACGCAAGCTGGATTGAAGCCATGCAAGAGGAACTTAATCAATTTGAAAGAAGCAAAGTCTGGAGATTAGTTCAAAGACCATAGAGTCACCCAGTCATCGGCACCAAATGGGTCTTCAGAAACAAAATGGATGAAGATGGGGTGATCACTAAAAACAAAGCAAGACTGGTGGCCAAAGGTTATTCTCAAGAAAAAGGCATAGACTACGATAAGACCTTTGCACCAGTGGCCAGACTTGAAGCTATCATAATGTTCCTTGCATTTGCTGCTCACATGAAGTTCAAAGTATTCTAAATGGATGTCAAGAGTGCATTCCTAAATGGTGAACTTCAAGAAGAAGTCTACGTGGAGCAACCCCCAGGTTTTGTCAATCCAACCCTCTCTGAATATGTCTATAGATTAGATAAAGCCTTATATGGACTTAAACAAACACCTAGAGCATGGTATGAAACATTAACAAACTTTCTTATTGAAAAAGGATTCACTAGAGGTAGAGTATACACTACACTATTCCTTAGGAAACACAAAGATAAAGTCTTACTAGTTCAAATATATGTAGATGATATTTGGTTCTACTGATGAAAATCTGTGCAAGAGATTTGCCAAGCTTAGAGCAAGTTTGAAATGAGCATGATAGGTGAGCTGAACTTCTTCCTTGGACTACAAGTAAAACAAACTGATGAAGGAATTTTCATAAGCCAAGCCAAGTACATTAAAGACTTACTCAAGAAATATGGCATGGAATCAGCTACTCCCATGAAAACACCAATTGCTCCAACAACTAAGCTTGACAAAGATGAGAAAGGTAAAGGAATTGATATTACTCAATACAGAGGTATGATAGGTTCCCTTCTCTACTTAACTGCCAGTAGACCAGATATAATGTTTGCAACATGTATATGTGCTAAATTTCAAGCTAATCCTAAGGAATCACACTTAACTGCTGTAAAAAGGATTTTCAGGTATCTTAAAGGTACACCCTATTTGGGTCTATGGTATCACAAAGAGTCTTCATTTGAACTGACAGGATATTCAGATGCTGACTTTATAGGATGCAAAATAGATAAAAAAAGTACTAGTGGCACTTGTCAATTACTAGGCAATAGACTAGTGTCCTGGTTCAGCAAAAAGCAAAACTCAGTATCAACTTCAATAGCAGAAGCTGAATATATTGCTGCTGGTAGCTGTTGTGCTCAAATCCTATGGATGAAGAATCAGCTAGCAGATTATAGGTTTGATTTCAAATCTATACCCATACACTGTGATAACACAAGTGCTATAGCAATAACAAATATTCTTGTCATGCATTCTAGGACCAAGCATATAGAAATAAGATATCATTTTATTAGGGATCATGTTCAAAATGGGACAATATCCTTGCAATACATTCCTACTAAAAATTAACTTGCTGATGTGTTTACAAAACCTTTAGATGAATCCAGATTTAATAAACTAATAAGTGAGTTAGGTATGTTAAATTTACAACCATAAATTCTATGCTCTAGATGGTGCTAACCTTGCAGATGTAAAGGCTAAGTCAAAATCGTAGAGATGACTAAGAGGAACCACGATCGTGGAGTGATTCAGTTAAGACATAAAGGCTCACTGTGATAGCAACAACAAGCCAAACAACCCTTTTGATAAGCGTCTCAGGGACAAACCGGGTCCTTAATGTCAAGCTAAGAGGTTGGCCCTTTCTGAGCAACCTTAACCTAGGAGGCTTGCCATTTCAGAAGGCATCACAGAAAGCCGTAGAGTCAAAGATCAAGAAGCGAGCAAATGATTGAACTTCACAATCGTGGAGCGGATCTAGACATTCGTAGTCTTCTCACAAGGGCACTCCAGCTCAGGGGGAGCTAAGGGCAAAATAGAAATTTCCACATGGATTAAAATCGTGGAGTTCTGCAGAATCCGACACGTGTCCCACGACGCTGAACATATGGAGGGAAGTGTTTAAAACTATTTTAAACTGTCATATGTCAGTTCATCTTTGAATTTCAAAAGACTATTTTTCTCTCTCTCTATCTCAAACGAAACCCTAAGTTTTAGAAAACTAATCCAAGTTCATTCATTTCAGGAAAATCAATCTAAATCAATGGCTGCTTCCAGAATTGTCTCGGGTTTTCAGCTATGCTTTGACGAATTTGAAGATGCTAGTCCAGAAATGCACACAATTTTTTCCCTGCTAAATAAAGCTAGACTCAAGGATGTTCTAAATACCGACACACTTGTATTCACAAAGCTGGTGAAAGAGTTCTATACAAATGGAATTGTTGAAGGAAACTTCATCCTCACCAAAGTCAAGGGCGAGCAGATTCGACTCAACTCAGAAGCATAAACCTTGCCCTAGGGTTCATCAATGAAGGTCTTCCATCACTGGACCGAATCGATTTTCATGAAGGCCTAAAGAAGATGAAACACAACAAAACTGAAGGAAAGAGTGGCTACAGAAAGAAAGAGTTTTCCCAAGAATATGAGTTTCTTGCTGAAATTGTTGGAAAATGTATATGCTGCAAGAGCTCTGGCCACGATACTGTCAATGAAAAATAACTGAAGCTCATGACAGCTATCAGGTACAGAGTTCAACTCAACTATGGAGCTCTTCTAATGGAATGGTGTGGAAAATGGATGGAAAGCTCCAAGAAGACCAAGAGTACTGCAAAAATGCCTTATGGGAGATTTATTAGCATGATACTAGAAGTTACACTGAGCGACAAGATTAAAGATGAAGAAGGCGTCTCCATTGTCCCCAACCAGAAGATAACCCAGTAATTATTTCAAAACTGGAAGAAAAACCCGGCAAAAAATGTAAGGATAAAATTTGAAATTCTATTTGCTGCAAGGGAGGAAGCCTAGGAGGTAGAAGAAGAAGGAGTAACTGAAGAAAATGCTGAAGCATTGATCAGGAGGAAAGGAAAGAAGAAGATGAATGAAGATGTATCAATGGCTGAGGAACCCCAAGACCCAACCACTGATGCACTTCAAGCATGCCCTGATGCTGAAATGGAGTTTAGTGGCTTAATGACTGAAAGAGCTATTACTCCTGAGGCAGCTCAAGCATCAGAGGAGACTCTAAAAGAGAAAGAGAAGAAGAAGAAGAGGGAATCAAGTGAGGACATGACTGAAAGAAGTGTTAAAGCTCAAAAGAAGAAGAAACGCGGTCACAGACCAAGGAAGCTTACACTTACTACGATTGAGGAGTCTTCACCAATCGTAGAGTCCAGGCAGGCTGCAAGTATGGAAGAAGATTCTGTAACAGTCTCTCAGCCCGAACAGACAAACAGGGCTGAAGCTGAAGAAAGTTCTGAAGATGCAGTCAAGCCCAAGAGAAAGAGGACATTGGTCAAGAAATACATTCTTATCAATGAGGAAGTATTGAGGGAAGAGGACAGAAAAAGAGCTGATGAGAAAGATAAATAGATTACTGAGTCGCAGGAAGAAGAAACTCAGGAAGCTCAGAATCAAGAGAATGCTACAACTGAGGGGGAGCCAGAAAATGCAGAAATTGAGGGGGAGTTACTAGAGAATCTGAATGAAGTAATGCTAAATCAGTTTCCAGTCACAGAGTCCCAAAAATCTGTGACTGATGAACCACATAACCAACTCATCTTCGTCGAGCGACCCGTTAACCATCCAATAATGATTAAGCACATCACACTAGTTGTCAAGGAAATGCTTGCAAACTCAATCAGTGAAACACCAACCTTAGATGACACACTACGATTCGGGCATACTGATCAATCCGAAGAAGAAATCGTAGAATGTCCAGAACAGCTCAAAAAGACACAAACCCATACATCTGAGCCAAACACTACGCCTATCCAGCAAACTCCTAATCCTCTAACCCAAGCAGACATTCCATAATCCTCCAACAATGAATACTTCAACATAACTCTTGCTCTCGAAAGTTTGTCAAGGAAAGATGAACACACTACAGCTACTCCTTCTCCTCCAGAAACATAATAAATTCTAGATCAATTGGCTTTCATGCCAACAAAGGAGGAGCTGACTGCCACACTGAGTCAAATAGGGTCAGAATTTGAAAAGGTCCTTGAAGAACATTCTCTTGCTCCTCACCATAGATTCGACAACATTCTCGACTCAGTCACGACTCTGCCAGGACATTTGGGAACGAAACTGACTAAATCATTAAGGGCGATCTTCAGAGAAATGGCCGAAAGCATCAAGGCAAGAGATACTATTCATTTTACCGAGGCCAAGAAGCAGAAAGAAGCCTTGCTGCTAATGCAAAAGAATCAGCAAACTCAAAATGAGCTGATGGCGGAACAGATTTCAGCACTACATATTGCTTTGAACCAATTCCAAGAATGCAGTGCTGCTCAAATCTCCCAGAACAACGATGCCATGAAAATGCTTCAGCAACAAAGAAGGGTCACTGAGGCTTTAGTTGTTGAACAAACCAATGACATTTCTCAACAAAGAACTCAAATGCATGCCCTGGTAGACGGAATCAGACGGCTCTCAGACGATGATGACATAAAGGGGGAGAAGATTGGGCAAGGAGATAAAGGCAGAGGTGGAAGACCGAGGCAAACGCACATTCAACCACCACCTCTGCAGCAGGAAAAAAAAAGGCAAACTCGTACTGGTTAATCATCGGGTGGCAACTCCAGGAGTCCAAATGTTCAACCTCCACAATCTGATCAGTATCTGCAGCAGCCTCCAGTGGGAATACCTCTTCAAAGACATCAAGGTCAAACGTCTGGCTCACAAGGCATGACTTCTGCACAGTCCAAATATGAACTAGAAGACATTGAATGGAGAGATGAGCAAACCAGAAGGATGAGAGCTGCTGAGTCTTCGAAGAGCAAGAGACAAATAAAATAGAGATAAGCCTAAACTTAATTTTGTATTGATGTTTTTATGATTGAATGTAATATCTCTTCAAACATCAATAAATTCATGCTTATTCTCTAGAAATTTCAGTTGCTCACTGAAACACTAAGCCATATTTACTTTTTAGCATTTTGCATTTAGAAAATGATGCTATGATCTAAATCTCCTTGATTATGTCAACATCAAATAGGGAGAGATTGTTGGGAATTGCATATTCAGATTTGATATTAAAGTAAATATAAATGCTTAAGTGTACAGTCCTTAAGAGAATCATTGTACAAGGACTTAGATGATAGATCACACGTGTTAGGTTGATCTGAGCCTTAATGTTTATCATATTTGTAAATGAATGTATACAAAAAAAGATCAAACTTGTTAGGTTGATCTATTTGAGCTGTAAAAGTTAAAGTCTTGATAGAATCGTAGTCTGTCAAAGACAGCATTCGAAAGACAGGGCAGAATCGTGGAGCTTAAGCAAAGATATCGGAATCATAGTCTGCCAAGAGATTCAAGCCTACAGAAGTTAAGGCAGAAAACGTGAAGCTTAAGTGAAGATATACAAACTAGAAGTCTGCCGAAAAATCAAGTCTGCAGAGGCCAAGGCAAGAATCGTCGAGCTCAAGTGAAAGTATCAAAGAATCGTAGTTTGCCTCAGAAGCCACACTGAGAGTCATAAAAGTTTGAAAAGCATCTGCCGAGCCAAGTTAGGAATCGCAGAGTGCTATCAGAAGTGTGAAGTCTGCAAGACAAGCAAGCAAGGAATCGTAGTCTACCGAGAGCTTAAGAGAAATCGTAGTGTGCTCTACGAAGAAGTCTGAATCACGCTGTGCAAAGCCAACACACAACGATTGTGTCACAATGACCATAATCGTAGTGTTCCTCCAGTCAACATCAAAGATTAAAATCTAATGAAGAAAGGAAGAGCAACAAATAAAGAAAGGCTTATAGCCGTTGACAAAGTGATAGTCCCAATACTTTCAAATTCATCCTTAGTCCAAATCGAAGAAGCGTATTGTAGAAGCTAAGAATAGGACTAAAGTAGCATGCAGAAAACACCTTTTCAGGTGTTAAGTGAAAGATACAGTCTGCTGTGTCAGTGAGCCAGGCGGCAGAGCAGCAGAAAAGCAGGACGTTAACATCACTGCACAGAAAACGTCTGGAGCATTAAATGAAGCAACGGGAGCATTCAAAACGGCTATTTTTGAATGACTCTTTTATAATAAAATCAGACAAGGATTCAGACTAAGTAAGCAAGACGCATAAAGAAAGAATACATTGAAAAAAGCTCAAGAACACTTAACGAGCAACATTACAATACTGAAGAAAGCTTGCTTCGCTACTCAGTCTTTTGAAAGACAGAAGCTGAACTGCAACTGAGTAGCACACCTCAACTATCAACTGCCAATCCAAGTGAGGTACCAATTCAGAGGACTTGAAGAGCTCAAAAGTGAACTAAGTGAAGATCCAAGTCAAAGGACTTGAAGAGTTTAGAAGTGAACTAAGAGCAGATCCAAGTCAAAGGACTTGAAGAGTTCAAAAGTGAACTAAGTGAAGTTCCAGGGCTGCTGGCCTTGAAGGGATCTAAGTGATCCAGTTGTAAGAAGATATCCTTAGTGGATTTTCTACTCGTGGAGTAGAATAGTGGATTAGGAGTCGTGTTGGCTCTGAACCACTTAAAACCCTGTGTCTCATTGTCTCTCATTAACTGCTATATCTGTTATAACTGCTTATCTAACCTTAACTGCATTATCTTGAAGGGGAACAAAATATATATTCCGCTGCAGTCAGTATCATCAATACTGACTAAGTATTTTAGACCTAAGAAATTTTAAAATATCTATTCAACCCCCCTTCTAGATAACTAACGTGCCTTTGGGAACTAACAAGATGGTTAGTTAAAAGTTGATGGGAGCAAAAATCCAACATATATGTTGACGAAGGTAGTTCGGTACGTAGAGGAAAGTTGAACCTTTGCTCAACTTTAATTAATATATGTTAATGATTGGAAGTGTTGGCAGTTGATTATGAAATTGTTTGAAGGATAATTGCATATATTAATCTTCAGGTGGGAGATTGTTACTGGTGAAATTTGATTCAAATTTTAATTCATAAGTGGTTGTAAAGTTACCCTAAAGGTAATTCTGCATGTTCTTAGAACAGAGGGTCGGTCGGTCCAAGATTTCTTATATTGTGTTATATAAAAAAGAGATCTTGCAATTGTAAGGTGTACGAATTTTCAAAAGATAATGAAATTAAATTAGCCGCCGACCATGGACTAGCACAACGTTTAGATGAACACGTAAATTTTGTGTCTTGCGTGTTTTTTAGGGCTGGAAATAAACTTGAGTGGTTCGAAACCCAGTTCTAGATCGACTCAAAAAATTCAAGCTAGACTCAGGTTCGATACTTAAACGAGTCGAATCGAATCCATTTTGATACTTAGATACTTATACGAGTTGTAATGAGTCGTCTACTATTCGCTCATTTAGAATATAATTTTTTTTATCTCGTTGATCCCTACTTGATACATATTCGTTGATCCTTACTTGTATACAATATCGGGTATATATATATATATATATATATATATTAAATTATTCACATATTTTGAGTATTGTAAGAGCTTTTTATGTTTCTCGTACATGTTCATTAATTGATTCAAGTGTGATATTATCATCTCTTTAACTTTTCTATAAGAGTCTAGTTTAAAGAGTTCTAATTTTAAATCATTCCAAACAGTTGATTGAGTTAAATTGAACTATATTATTATTATATAAAGGGTTAATTGTATATCGAACACCAAAGTATACATCCTTTTACATTTTTTATCCTGAGATTTAAACGCTCTCATCCTGCCCAAAGTACCGTTAAGTAACCATTAATGACCTTTTTGTTTATTCTGTCCAGAAAAGTGGTCGGAATTGTCACGTGTTCCGATAATCACAGTATAAGTACGATTTGACCTAATTTTTATACATTTGACCATATAAAATTTTTGAAAACCTGATTAATTAGATTAAGTAATACATTTATATTTACTAATACAATAAATTACAAACCTAATTTTGTTTTCTTTTTCCTCTTCTTCCCCATCTTTATAATCTTCCTATTCCCTTATAACTATTCATGAAGCTCGAAAATCTTAAACTACAAACCCCAATTTGTTTATCAGCTTCAAAATTTTACCCAATCTCAAACCCACTTCATTAATTTATCTCTCTAAGACACAACCTATCATGAGTAGAGGAAGAACCAAAAACCCAAAAACAAGAAACTCAAATCATCTTAAATTTGAATATCAAAGTATATAAATTTATAAATCAATTTGACGATTCCACGACCCATAATTTTAAAAATCTCAACACCCATAAATTCAAAACCACAATCAATATTGTTCTTCCCCATCTATTATCTCATACACCAAACCCAAAAAAATCTAAAAAATAAACCCATAACAGAAATACAAATCCAAAAAAGAACCCCAAATCCATAAATAAATAAATAAAAAATCAAATCCATAACTTCAACTACTAAATCTAGTGTTTGTTATTGAACATTCATTACATCCAGATCTAGCACCAAGCGTAAGATCAAACCCAAATCGAGCCTTTAATTTAAGCATCCATAGTGATCGGAACCAAAACGAGTTGCATCAATCGTAGATTTGGGTTTGAACCTTCCAGATCTTTCACAAAAATTCGTCAAAATTTGAGTGTAACACCCCAGTCCTACATCGAAATATATGAGAAAAATTTGTATGTGTACGTATAAGGAATTAAGTTACTACCAATAGTATCTTCAAGTTATTACCTTTTGGGTGAGGTTGTGGTATGCTAAGATGACTCAAGAAGATATATACCGTTTGGCAGTGTATGTTTAAGACCTTATTTGGATGGATTTAATTCAATTCGGACTTGAAATTTGACCTAAGATTTGTTCCGGACTTGGGATTTGACTCGGGTTGTTTCATCGAAGACCCTTGAGTTGATAATGAAGCTGATCAAGATCAAATTAATGAAAATGAATGAGATGAAGTGTAGATTTTCACTCTTTTTTGATTTGATGAACGAAATGAGATATCGATGGAATTAGTTATCTATTAATTGCATATTTTGATCCTTTATTTTGTTAATATAGTAATTCACATGTATTTCTACAATTTAATTAAGTCAAGCAAGGGCGTAGCTACACACGGGCTACGGTGGGCTACAGCCCACCCCAAATTCTCAAAAAACTTGACTTTATAGTTTAATTTTAGTGTAAATTATTCAGTTATAAAAATTAGCCCACCCCTAATTTAAATACTTAGCCCATATGTTGTTCTAGTTCATTTATATTTTTTTCTAGCCCACCCCAAATCATAATCCTAGCTCCGCCCTTGAAGTCAAGTACGGTATTTATACGATCAATCAACTATATTTAAATATTAAATTATGACAAGTGACCATTTTTCGACAAAAAAAATTGACTGAAAATCTGAATAGGACCCTTATCGTGGTTACTTAACGGTACTGTGAGTAGCGGGATGTGAGCATTTAAAACTCAGGTGTATACTTCGGGGTTCGATATGTAATTAACCCTTATCTAAATGATCCCCCTTTCTAATTCGTCTATGTTTCAAATACTCGTGCGTAACGCTATTAAAAAATGATTCGATCGAGTCAAACTTGAGTACAATAAAACAAGTCAAATTCAAATCTAAACAAAGATTGCAAAAGTATAATCGAATTCGAATATGAATTTGAGTATATTTAAAAAATTTCGAGTAAAATTTGAGAAATTAAGATACTATTCGACACAATTTAGAATCATTTTTTTCTTTCGATTTTTTTCATTACCATGTTTTTTTTGCGTTGTTATTTTCTAATGCTACAATTATGCAATGGGACCTTAAATATACTAAATTCGGCAAACAATAGGCATGAAGAAAAAAAACGAGGATCCCAAATTGGTGAAGGTTGCTTATAACAAAGTAGAAGAAATATGTGGTCCATATCTTCAGCCTTATATGAAATTTGGAATATTTGGGAAGATTAGTTCATTCAATCAAAAATATACAAAATACATGTGTATGATTCAGTTGAGGGGATGTCTACTCTATCTAAAAATGAAATTCGAATTACAAATTTTCATGATCTAAGAAGAAAAAAAAAACAGAAAACAACGATTTAAGACATGTCAAATCTAATTAGCATATATGCAATCACCCATCACCTATCACCTTAACCGAAAATTAACTCTCTACATGAAGAGAATTCAAGATCTCAAAAGGAAAAAATATGGCTCCCATGCACAAGAGTAAAGAAAGAATGAAAGATCTAACCCTAAGTTAAGAGAAAACAAAATCCCACGAAAGGGAAAAATTAAACAAAACCACAAACAAAGAAAAATAACAATCAAATACTCCCCCCGTTCCTAAAAGATTGTCGTTTTAGAAGAAAAAATTTGTTCCAAAATGTTTGTCGTTTACAACTTCCTAGAAGAATATATTATTTACTTTCCTATATTACCCCTATCTTCTCTCATTGTCTCAATAAATTCTCTCACTTGTATTAATAGTTTTCAATTTTCCATAAAGGGGTAGTGATGGAATTTCAAACAAATTTTACTAGTATTAAATGACTTTCTTAATTCATGTGACAAAACCTTAAACGACAATCTTTTAGGAACGGAGGTAGTAATAAATTATGATTTTTTTAACCTGTGCTTTCAGGACACATACTAAGCACGGAATTCAGAGGATGAATATTGAATTCAAGGGATGAGGCCTATTGAAATGCATATAAAGGAGTAATAATTTAGTGGGGCCATATGCATTTAAAAATTATATTTTAATGAGCCATATTCTTTAAATTCAGTATCCATCCCTTGAATTCCGTCCTTAGCAGGTGCTTTAAGGGCACATGTTAAGAAAATTCATTGACAATAAAAAAATGGAGAGGGTCTTTTAAAAAGAGAAAAGAAACCCTCCCCAAATTTAAATTTAAAGCTTTGGTGGTTAAGGTTTTTGGCTAGAGAAAAAAGAAAGAATGTGTAGTCCGAGTTAAAAGAAAGAACAAGAAAAAGGAGAACTAAAAAGAAAATGCTAAGAAAAATTTCAATAGTCCGTTATAATTAGTTTTTAGCATTTCAATAGTAGAAATTTCAAAAGTAAAAATAGCAAAACCTTATTGGTAAACTGTAATTTCCAAGTGACAAGATTTTTATATGGATGCATGTGGGTAAAAATAATCTGCAATCTGAAAGCACCACGTGTCTTAAGAAGAATCAACAAGGTTTAATTAAAAGACATTTAAATCCATCATGGGAGACTAGTCATAAGGGTCAAAAACCTTAATTCAAATTGAATTTTGGTCCAAATCAACAATCGAAATTGAACTCAATAAAAGGCTACAAAACCTTACTTTACCGAATACAATTTTATTGAACAAAGGGAAGATTAATTCTAGCTAAACAAATTCAGTATGAAGAAATATATATATATATATATATATATATATAAATTAGTGTAGTATTTTAATTAGTAATATACCAATATTTACTCCTTTTATAAATTCCAATCATTTGACATTTGTCATATATTGACTTACCCCTAGGTTTGTTTGTAAAAACTGGAAAAGTAATTAAAAAGTCTTATATCTAACTAACATATATATATCCACAATATAATTCAAAACAATAGCAACAAATTCAGCATGCAGTAACTTGGTAGGTAGAGGGATTAATTCCCCATCCAACTGATCATTTATGTGTTTGTTGAATTGGAGTTGTCTAGTGGAACTAACTTCTAATACTGGAACAATATAATTTAGATTTGCTTAACTTATAGTCTGCACTATTCTGTTCCACAACAAGAATAGTCTCATAAATTTATAAATATTAAAAATATATTTTTATTTTACGTATATTTATAACATAATAAGTTATTAATTTAGTAATGTGTCATGATAATAAAATTATATCGACAAATTTGAAAATATTGTGTCCTAATATTATCACAAAAAAAAAAATTTATTATTTTTGGGTAAAAATTGACAAACAAGATTGTAAAAAGTAGAAGAGAATTAGAACTGTCATTTAATTTCAATATAATTAGTTTTCGTCCTCCTGATTTGCTTATAATGCACGCACAACTTTTTCATTTTTGCCCTACTACTCGCTGAACTACTAATGAGTCTGTCACAATATTGACTCATTACCTTTTAATGCACATTCACAGGTTATGTACATGATGTTCCTATTGTGAGCATTGAGAGGTCCAAGCATAACTATGATCCATCTGCGCTAAATAAACTTATCTTACTTACACCAACTACTATCAAATTTGTTACATAAATTACCTAATTGTGTACAATGTCCTCCTCCCCCAAATTTAAATTTCGGCTGAAATTGACCGGAATAACCGACCTAGCCTTACCTGATTGATTTTTATACGGTTTGACCGTATTTAAAATAGATTTGTATGCTGAATTGATTTTTTTATACAAATTAAGAAAATGCGTTTATGACATTAAAACAAATAAAAAAGATTAGAAAATAAAATAAGTAAATTAAAATAGAAATTAAATAGATTAAAACCATATTTGAGGACATAAACCATATTAACAACAAACAAACAAACAAAAAATTATCCTAAGACAGAACACAAACTACAAACCTCAACCCCAATTCTTCAACACAAAGATTTGGTGGACAGAAAAATCAAATTCATTGAAGACCTTCAATAAACCCATCACAAAATCAAACTACCAATCCATTATGAACACCAATCATTCGTACCAAACAAGATCTAACGTGTATCTAATTGAAGAATCATCCCGATAACTCGCTCAAATCAAAATAAAAATAAAAAAAAGAAACAAAGAATATTATACCTTGACGACACCACGACGACGGCAGCTACAAATTCAACGGTACCTATGAAAACCCAATGACGACGGTTTGATTTAGGAATTGCAAATCTATACATTAACGATGGTTATGGGTTCAAATGTTAATATCAGAACTCGACTTGCAACAAGAACTTCTTTCCAGTGGCGGTATATGTAAAGGCAAGCGACGACACAAAACTTCTCACGTCGGCTTAACGGTGGCAATGACTGAGGTTTGTTTTTGTTTTTGCTATTTTTCCTTTTTCAATAAACAGTGATGGTTGTAAGCTGCTTATGGATTGGGTATTGTGATTAAGATCATTGATTTGGAGAAATTTTTTTATTTTTTATTTCATAAAATGGGTGATTTAACTTTAGGAAATATGAGTTTGAGGCTTATTTGGGTTCATAAAATGGGTGATTTAGGTTTGGGAGGAATTTGAGTTTGAGGTTGTTTGAGTTTGAAACTAATCGTTTTTTGGGGATTGAAAAGATAAGATAGTAAAATTTTGAATATTTTGAATGTTAATGTTTAGTGTTTAATTAAATTAATTACTATTTATACATAAAAATTAAAAATTAATTTTTACTTTTAGAATATAATGTTTTTATAACTAAAGTTTGAAAATTAATTATTACTGTTAGAAAATAAGTTTTTAAATTTGAAAATTGATTGAAATTTCTTAAAATATGTATATAAAAATTTAATAACAATTAAGTAAAATAATTAAAATATAAATAAAACAAAAAATCTAACTTGTGTTGATCTACACAACTACATCTATATTATTCTTTCTAATAACATTTACTAATTTTTGACAAAATTTTTAATTGATGATAGTATAAAATAACATAAAGTGTGTGTTTCCATCAAAAACAACTCGATGGGCACCTCCAAACCTTATTCCATGCTATTGCACATAAGGTGCTACACCCTATTTAGCTTGTCTTGGCTAGGCTAATGTAGAACTGGATGGAGGAGCCTGAATCAGTACTTTCCAAAATGAGATCGAGCTGGTCTTAATTACGAGCTAGCTATAGACTTTAAAAAATATTCCAACGAAGTACTTGTTGTTTTTATGGATATATAAATAAATAGGAAACACATACATTTTTAATACTCAAAAATTTTATAAATGAAACTATTTTTGTGGAATAGAGTAACAAACCTAATTTATCATATAAAAAAATGCATGCTTGGCATATATATATATATATATATATATACAGTTATTAGTAGTTAATTTTGTGATAAAGGCTTGGCTTGGCGGCCGGCCAAGACAAACGTACAGGTAGCTCTATAGCTAGGAGGAGTTAATTTGGTAAGCGATGGAGAGACTAATTAATTAAGATCTCTTAAACTACTTTCCGACAGGTTCGTTAGTATATATACATAGTAGATTTCAAAACAAGGTTAACAAACAAAGTCTTTTAGCCGTTGGAAATTAGCCAGAGTATATATATATATATATATATATATATGTTACTGTTACTCGTACTTCCATATATAAATAATCCTTGAGGCTGCAGATAACTTGTTACCCAATTCTTAGTTTCTAATTAATTAGTATTATAAATAGCTTGCTAGCTCTTAATTATATTCACCACAATATGATATACGTCTCCTCTTGTTTCATTCTGCTGAGACAAATTAAGGAGCAAATGTTGATTATTGATTGACACAATGCAAGTGTTAGGAGGAGATATATAGCCGTTGAATCCTATCCTATGGTATATATATTACTGGTGTGACTTATTATTATAAGCATCGATCCGGACATTGTCTTGTCTGAGAAGGGTCAGAAATGAATATAAATTCTTTAAAGATTAAATTGATATCTCCACTAATATTTATTCTCCATAAATTCTTTCAATTTACTGTCCTTATTATTTATATATATATAATTAACTTGATTAGACGCGAACCAAAATAACAAGTAATCAATAAAATACTAATTAAAAAGTTTTAGTAGTAGGTAGTATTATATATATACTTCAATTAGTTAGTACACCACCACTATATACAAAAAAACTCCTGTAAAAAGAAACTGCACTTTTTCTGTAGACAGGAAACTAGTATGTATATAGTTATCTGTTTTTACTAGTGAAAGGATGGTAAGTATTATATATATTGATCCGGCCAGAAATTAAAACTTCAATATTGTCACTATACTGATGCATGACTACTAACTGAACGATCGATGAGATGCTGCAGCTAGTCAGCTACCATATATGCTGAGCTGGATATACCTACATACAGTCTTTTTCTAAAGAGGAGGGAGAGGAAGAGAAAGCATGGAATTAAGCTAGAAGCTAGCTGTGTGATTTAGCAAATATTGAATATATATATATATATATAGTAGCTAGTATATTTTTGGAAATTATATATGGTGTAATGCAAGAGAGATCGATGCAATTTAAATATATATATATATATATATATATATAGCCATTTTAAACAATAACGAGCTAGATCAGAAGCACATGAAATAACTGTTAACTGAATATGAAGAAAAAGAAATTAAGAGAAGGAAATAATTAGGGAAAGTTATGGGGGAGGCTAGGAGTTAAACTAAATGGATATCAGATAGATAGATAGAAACAGACCTGGAATCAGTGGAGTACTCAAAGAGCTTGCCCTTCGTAGAGAAGACAATGAGAGCGACTTGAGCATCGCACAAAACGGAGATCTCATGAGCCTTCTTCAACAATCCGGATCGGCGTTTGGAGAAGGTCACTTGCCGACTAATCTTGTTCTCGATCCGCTTCAGCTGAACCCTACCCCTCCCCATTTATTTATTTCTTTTTTTATGTTATTAATTCTTCTTCTCAGGATTAATATATAATTATTCTTCGTTTATAGCTAGCTAGCTAGCTCGCTCAAAAAAAAAACCCTAAATCCTCATAGCTTATATATAACACAATAAATAAATAATGAATAAATTGATCAGTAAGGGAGTGATGGGAAGGGTAAGCTAGCTAGGTAGCTATTATATATTAGCAAGCAGAGCTAATATATATATATATATATATCTTGAATTGGTTAAAAAATTGCAGGTGTATGAATTTGTGTGTGGGTTTCTATTTTGGTGGGGTGGGGTTAATTAGATGAGTAGTAGTTATAGAGAAGGAAAGGTTGTGTGCATATTTATAGACATGTATCTATACATATAGCACTAGTATATATAAGCACTTTCCTAATTCATCATATACTACAATAAGTATACAGCATGAATGGAATGAATGGCCATAGCCCAAGTTATTAAAAGGGTGAGGCTGAGGGAGGGAAAGACAAAGGAAGGAGAGAGAGTAAAAGGCATGTCAGTGAGCTTGTGAGGGGTGGTTCATAAAAACCGGGATGGTATTGGGAAGATGTGTTGTCGACTTGCGATTGGTGAAGGTACCAGGTAGTCGTTACTGCCTCGTTTTGGTCCACATATTTTTGGGAAGCCGTACGATGTCCCTAATGCCCACGCTGTGGGACCAACTTACATTACTACTAAATAAAGTAAATACTCCCTCCAATATATACTAGTATAAGATTGATAATAATTTTTTGAAATTAATTTAAGATTCTTAAGATTCTTTTTTATTTCAAATGACACAATTATGAATTTTGTGAACTGTGTAAATAGAAATTTTATTTGCAAATGTTAAATAAATTATATAATTTTAAATTGACATATTCTTTTGATTATTTAATACGGGAGATACAATTTCAAAACAACTTATTTTTTAAGTATAATTTTAACTTTAGCTAAAATTAAATATAATTGCGATGACATGATAATGATTGATTGATTTAAAATAATATATATATATATATATATTCACATCATTTTATTTTAGACTGCTTTGGTTTATGTGACATTATTGTTTTATAGCTGCAATAAATGTTTATGGGACACTACGTACATCCTTAATTTGCTTTGTTAATTAGTTACGTTGTAATTAATATTACTTTCGTAATGCATTTATATACTGTATCATGTATAGAGTCTTGTCTGTCGTCACATATAAGTGTAATGTCGGGATATACTTGCTGTTGCATTGTGTACGGAATCATGGGCTATTATAACTTATTTATTAGTATAATTCTTCCCAGTTTATCCTATAAACATATTTCATTAGGGGATTGTGATTTTCACAAATGAAAGTTAATATTTCACATGCAAAGTTTAATTAACATTCAAGTGGATCTCATTTACTATTTATATAAAAGTAATTAACCTTGTCAAAATATTAATTTATTTATAAAAATATCAATTCTCTATTTTTATAGCATAGGGGCGGGTGCCTAATATTACTAGTAAAATTTGGGGAATGGGATTATATGATAAGTTCTGTAATCAAGTTATTATTAATTATCATAGAAATTAGAATATATATATATATATAGAATATTGGTGTAAAATTCTAAATTTGTTGGATCAAAGTGGCCCCGACCATTATCAGTATTAGGTGGTAACAAGTTGATAATTAATATCCTAATGAAGTAGTACTCCACGCACTAATACGGGGACCATGACATTGAAATATACCCACAAATATTAAACTACGTATACCGTACAGAGCAAATGGATGGCTTAATATATAGTATAATCATCTGTTATTTTTCATAAGCCAGGTTTAAAGTTGGGGCCATATATCACATATCCTAAAGCGGGATTATAGAGTAATAAACTCTACAAAAGAAAATTATGGAATAATAAAATATAAAAAGATAGACGGCGAGACAAAGCATGAAAAATGTTTCAATCTTATATTAGTTGTGGTCCTAATATATACAGAACACGATATGCGATATGCGTCTTCTTTTTAAGAAACACGTCAAACATTTGAATCTCAATTCCCAACACAGTTTGTTGCTTTTGGAGAAGAAAGAAAATATTTAATCATTACTATTACTATATTGATTTTAATAATTACCACCATAATTTAATTAATAAATAAAAATAACTATGATTAATTAAGTATATTGCAAGGAGTGAAAGTACAAGAAATCACGAAGGTTGTAACCTTTTTTTTTTTTGAACTTTTTTTGGGTCAAGGATAAAGAACATTTGGATGAAAATTATATTTATATATTATTTATTATTTATATGGATGAAAAAACATTTTCAAAGGAGACAAACATGTGCCAATCCACAATAAGCCCCTTAGTACGTTCCACTCCCGCTCGTCTTCTTGTGGTTAATCCTTAACCATAAAACCTGCTTTTCTCAATTGATGTTCCCTTGGCTAGTCATCACTATGCTTCATCTAAATCCCATCCAAATTAAGTATTTCATTAAGTTTATAATATATATATATATGTTCAAATATCACTAGGATCTATCATAAACACATTTAGGTATAATTTTTTTTTAAAAAAATCTTTTCTCAATAGTACAAAATTTAATCCTGTTAATTCAATTGAAAAAGTCAAGTTCAACGTCCCTATTAATTAATAATATCTCTAAAATTAAATTATACTGTTATAAAATTAAAAATCATTTTTTAGCATGCCCCTATATATTAATATTGATTGATGAAAGAAAAGGTCAAAAAAGAAAAGAAAAAAGAGTTTAGAAGATTTTGAATTACTATATTTGTTGTATTTAAAATTTAAAAAAATTAAATAAATTTAAAATTTTAAATTTAAAAATTAAAAATTTCATAAATCGACAAAACAGTAACAAATGTACCTTACCATAAACACACAAAAAGGCTTTAAAAAAGGGGGGAAAAGGTAAAGAAATTTTATGACAATACCACAAGAAAAATATAATTAAAATAAATCAAAGTTATGTCAAATCGTTGGATAAGACGTGTCAAATTAAATGACCAAAGTAGCCCGGAAGGCATATTACTATTGATAGAAACCTACATTTACCGATGAAGCATATTCTCAGCCTCAATCAGCCCAAGTTGCACTAAAGAAGTAAAAAAAAATCTGAAGGTAGAAGGAGCACTCATTTC